>OV651816.1:26613752-27231252 GCA_927349885.1 Psylliodes chrysocephalus
TCCCCCAATGTTAGAAACCTCATTTCAGCCAGACCTTCATATTGGCACAGGACGTGGAATGATGTTTTCTCTTCTTTTTCACAGAACCTGCACAAAGTTGCTTCCTCTGCTGGATTGATGACACTCATGTGCCCTTTGAAGCGACAGTGTCCAGTAAAATGGCCTACTGTTATTCTAACGATTTGACGCTTTTGATCCAGTAGGTCTTTCGTGAACTTCGCCGATGGTTCGTTGTTGAACTGTTCGACCTGTCTCAGTCTTGGATAGTTGTTTCACCATTCTTGAGACTCTTTTGAATCCATTCTTTAATAGATGCCTTAGCAACTCCACAGAAGGGTTTGGGACCTGTCATGGTCTTATCTGAGCCTTCTTGGGTTAATTCGTCAGCCTTTTCGTTGCCCTAATATCCTTCATGGCCTGGAACCCAGGCTAGGGTCACCTTATTTTGACTACTTGAATCTGCCAGGTCTTCTAGACAGTCTTTCACCAGTCGTTATTTGATTTCTGGTGAAAAAATTGCCTTTGGAACTGTTTGGCTATCAGTTTTGCCGGATACTTGCTGATTTAATATTTCTCTTGCACAGTGTTGTATGACGATTAGTTCAGCTTGGAAAGCTGTTGCATATTTTCCTAAACTCAGCGAAGTCGTTGTGTTTGACTTGGGTCCATAGATTCCAGCACCAGCTCCTTCCTTGGTTCTTGAACCGTCTGTGTACCAGACGAGTTCAGCCTGTACGGGAGGTTCCTGTTGCCAGGATTCTCGGGCTGGTATTGGAATTTGAAATTTTCTTTCAAATGACCATGCACTTTTCTTATGCAAACGGGAGTACCGTCAAAATGTCTGAATTTTTGATATGTTAAATAACTTGATGTTCCCATCAAAAGATCTTTTTTGGTACAAATAGGTATTTCCACCGAACAAAAATAGCTGAAATACCGAAAAAAAAATATATTACCGTCAAAGTTTCTCAATATTTGATATCGTATAGTACTTAATGTACTCGTTCAAAATTCTTATTGGTAAAATTAGATCCTATGACTAGTTTTCCAATTATAACTTAATATGTACCAAATATATGAATTTTGAAATATACTGACATAAGTAGATATGTTTCAAAGAAATACTGTATATTAGATAATTTAACACACTGTGTTGGATTAGAAATATACCCCTTGTACTATTTGAGGGCAGCCAAAATTATTTCGTAGTTACAGGGTGATTGCGTTTAAATATGTAAGGTGAAAAAAAAAATAGAAAATAATTGCCTTTTATCTCTGGAGTTGTTTATCAAAAAAATCTTATTAGTTCACATACAGAGTCATACATTATTTCATTACAAAAAAAGTTCGTTATACGGTAGGTCTAAGTAGGATTTAGGGAAATGAATAACGATCGGAATAAATGTTTATTTTGACTGGAGCATTGGCTCTTTATATTGCCTCTTTATGTATATTTATATTAGATTGGGAACTCATCTGACAATCCATGTCTTAGTTTAAAAAGGAACGCAAGTAAATATTTAAAAGAAATGTTTCTTAAGTTACCATATTATTTTATTGGTTCACAAAATTCATATAATACTTGGAAATTCTGTTTAGAAATTGAAGTTAAATATTTAAATTCTTCTAAACTAAAAGAATTTTTGTTTTCCCAATTTTTAAATTAATATAAGCAGTAGCAGCCGTTATTAAATTAACGAGGAAGAATGGTCTATAAACAAAACGCAAACTAGCATGTAAATTAATCATAAGTAAACTTGAAGATTTAGATCAGCTGTACTCAACCTTTTTTTTCTTTCGGGCCACATAAATCTGTTTGTTATGTTACACGGGCAACAATATTTTTGGGTGATAACTAAAGTTGCCACCTTTTTGAAATGCAAATAAAGGACAATGGGTGAAGATAGGGATCCGTTTTAAATATTTTCTAAAAAATAAGGTCCTCATTTTGTTTTAATAGAGGACTGCAGCTCAACCATTTCAGTTATTAATAATCGTGTTTGGGGCCGCACAAAAAAGCTTGGAGGGCCTCACACAACAGCTTGGAGAGCCGAATGAGGCCCGCGGTCTGCAGGTTAAGTATGGCTGATTTAGATGAATATATGAATAGATAAAAAAATATTTGCTCTGCATACTGCCGATAGTTTTCTTACATTTACTTGTGCGTTACAAATTATACAACTACGAACTGAGTGGGGTGTTGAAACATTAAGTCTTAGGCAATTTGGATAATTTTTAATATTTCTAAGTTCCTGTGTAATTGCGTGATAACAGTTTATTTAAACCTAATCTTACTTCTTGTAGATTATCGATTGCAGGATGTCCGGCAGCTTGTCTTCTTAAATTAGCAACATTAAGCACATCTATATTGTGACGAAAGTCTAATTTATTTAAAGTTTATTTATTTAAAAACACACTATTTACAATTTATTTCAGACGTACTATTTAATTTATGTAATATTTAGACACTAACTAACAATTCTAATTTATATCTTGCACTTTAACTTTTCAATACAATGTTCTACATTAAACTAAAACTCGGCGCTGATACGTCGGCTATTTATATTAGTCCAACTCCGCTACTGGAAGATACGGGAGACTCTCGAACATTCCTTTTTATGACTAAGCGGCATTCTCCGCCATTTCAGTCGCTTCCAGTGCATCAGCGGCAGACATTCCATCGTATTCGAGACGCGGTGCGGCTGTTTCCACACGTCAGCGTTGCTTCGATCACGAGTTGATTGCGTGCGTATACAGGGTCAGATTAGGAATTTAGACAATATTATTGTCTTTGTTTAAACGAATAGTGAGTCGAAGTTGAAAGTGTCTATTGCAAACATAACAGCTTATCCTATTTGCAAACGCCATACTTATAAAAATATTTATTTAAAACACTAATACAGAACAGTCTAATGCTTACTTAAAGTAATACAGACGATATTTATTATAATAGTCAGCAATAGATGAATGTTCAATTATTCGGAAAATATTTAATCATGAATATATATAAATCAAGTGTAAGCATGGTTTTTGGCATATTCATCACTTTTTAGAATTTACTAATAAAATCTATCAATCGTCTAAAACTCATAGGTTACAAAATATACAGGGTACTTAATTTTTGTGAAAATCTTTGGAAAAATTATATATTATCACAGTAGATACAAAAAAGCAAAACTTCAGGCATGCAGGCAGTCTTAAGCTTTATATTTTATCATTACGAATATACAGGGTGATTCTTAACATAGTACCAGACCAAAAACCGATTAAAAATGCCATGGTTGTGTCGATAACAACAAGCTATAACACTTTACGTCTGAAGTGAAAAATTACGGAGTTACAGGATGTTAAAGAATAACTATATTTCCAAGTTTTAATATTTATGGCGTTATAATAATTAAATCTCAACAAAACGACTTGCATGCCTTTGCATAATGACAATATAAAAACAGACCGGTGATTCGAAAATTACGAATATTTTATTACCCTGTATTCATATCATATTGTTTTGAGAAGCCCTTGAAAAATCAAGAGAGGAACAAGTAAGCTGTAAACTATAAACATATCAACAATTTTTTCATGAAAATTAGAATAATATAGCTGCTCGACTTATTTTAATTATTTGAATGACCAATAACATGAAAATACTATTTCTTATATGAATGTGTACCAATAAGTAGATATGACATTTATACTTCATTGTATGTCTAACTATTACTCAATGGATTTCATAGAAGAAAACTCTGAATGAATAAGAAGACAGTTAAGAAGTTATTAATTTCTCAGATTTTTCTGCTCATTGACTACTTTATTCTGAGGATCCATTAAATGTGTTTAATTTCTAGTTATTAAAAAACTATGTCAGTTTGACAAAGTTTGTTTTTGCCTATTTAAAATATTAATGAATGTATATTTATAATCTTTTTTCAATAAAGAACTCACAAGCAATTTATTTTCTAATATTTGGCAATAATTTTATATATTGTTGATTTTTTCACCTTGCAAGTTCAACTGTAACCATCTTTTAAGGGATGCGACTTAAAACAAAATGTTTTGGGGGCTTTACCTCATTGGTGTCGTGGAATGGAGCTTATAATCTCATTTAAATATACAATACAAATAGGCACTTATGACAATACTCGAGCCAAATAAACCTGTAATCCGATCATAATTTTTCTACATCCTACTTAGACCTACCGTATAATCAACTTCTTTGTACCTGAATAAAGTATGACCCTCTATGTGAAATTATAATATTTTTTTGATGAACAACTCACAAGATAATTATTTTCTATTCTTTGGCAACAATTTCAACATTTTGTTGACTTTTTTATCTTACATATTCAACCGCAATCACCCTGTAAGTACGAAATTTTTTTCTGTTTCCAAATAATACAAGGGTTATATTCCTAATCTAAACACAGTGTGTCAAAATATTTAATATAAGATATTTCTTTTGAAAATATCTACTTATGTTAGTATATATTTAATGTTTAAAATTCATTTATTTGGTATCTACTTGTTATATTTTGTTAACCAATAGAAGAATATTATGGTAACTTAAGAAGCATTGCTCGAAAAGCTTTACTTGCTTTCCTTGTTAAACTAAGACATGGATTGTCAGATGAGTTCCCAATCTGATATAAATATACATAAAGAGGCAATATAAAGAGCCAATGCTCCAGTCAAAATAAATATGTAATCCGATCATTATTCATTTCCCTAAATCCTACTTAGACCTACCGTATAACGAATTTTTTTGTAATGAAATAATGTATCTGTATGTGAACTAATAAGATTTTTTTGATAAACAACTCCAGAGATAAAAGGCAATTATTTTCTATTTTTTTTTTCACCTTACATATTTAAACGCAATCACCCTGTAACTACGAAATAATTTTGGCTGCCCTCAAATAGTACAAGGGGTATATTTCTAATCCAACACAGTGTGTTAAATTATCTAATATACAGTATTTCTTTGAAACATATCTACTTATGTCAGTATATTTCAAAATTCATATATTTGGTACATATTAAGTTATAATTGGAAAACTAGTCATAGGATCTAATTTTACCAATAAGAATTTTGAACGAGTACATTAAGTACTATACGATATCAAATATTGAGAAACTTTGACGGTAATATATTTTTTTTCGGTATTTCAGCTATTTTTGTTCGGTGGAAATACCTATTTGTACCAAAAAAGATCTTTTGATGGGAACATCAAGTTATTTAACATATCAAAAATTCAGACATTTTGACGGTACTCCCGTTTGCATAAGAAAAGTGCATGGTCATTTGAAAGAAAATTTCAAATTCCAATACCAGCCCGAGAATCCTGGCAACAGGAACCTCCCGTACAGGCTGAACTCGTCTGGTACACAGACGGTTCAAGAACCAAGGAAGGAGCTGGTGCTGGAATCTATGGACCCAAGTCAAACACAACGACTTCGCTGAGTTTAGGAAAATATGCAACAGCTTTCCAAGCTGAACTAATCGTCATACAACACTGTGCAAGAGAAATATTAAATCAGCAAGTATCCGGCAAAACTGATAGCCAAACAGTTCCAAAGGCAATTTTTTCACCAGAAATCAAATAACGACTGGTGAAAGACTGTCTAGAAGACCTGGCAGATTCAAGTAGTCAAAATAAGGTGACCCTAGCCTGGGTTCCAGGCCATGAAGGATATTAGGGCAACGAAAAGGCTGACGAATTAACCCAAGAAGGCTCAGATAAGACCATGACAGGTCCCAAACCCTTCTGTGGAGTTGCTAAGGCATCTATTAAAGAATGGATTCAAAAAGAGTCTCAAGAATGGTGAAACAACTATCCAAGACTGAGACAGGTCGAACAGTTCAACAACGAACCATCGGCGAAGTTCACGAAAGACCTACTGGATCAAAAGCGTCAAATCGTTAGAATAACAGTAGGCCATTTTACTGGACACTGTCGCTTCAAAGGGCACATGAGTGTCATCAATCCAGCAGAGGAAGCAACTTTGTGCAGGTTCTGTGAAAAAGAAGAGAAAACATCATTCCACGTCCTGTGCCAATATGAAGGTCTGGCTGAAATGAGGTTTCTAACATTGGGGGAAGAAAACCCAAATGCATGCAACTACATTTCAATAAAGAACTCACAAGCAATTTATTTTCTAATATTTGGCAATAATTTTATATATTGTTGATTTTTTCACCTTGCAAGTTCAACTGTAACCATCTTTTAAGGGATGCGACTTAAAACAAAATGTTTTGGGGGCTTTACCTCATTGGTGTCGTGGAATGGAGCTTATAATCTCATTTAAATATACAATACAAATAGGCACTTATGACAATACTCGAGCCAAATAAACCTGTAATCCGATCATAATTTTTCTACATCCTACTTAGACCTACCGTATAATCAACTTCTTTGTACCTGAATAAAGTATGACCCTCTATGTGAAATTATAATATTTTTTTGATGAACAACTCACAAGATAATTATTTTCTATTCTTTGGCAACAATTTCAACATTTTGTTGACTTTTTTATCTTACATATTCAACCGCAATCACCCTGTAAGTACGAAATTTTTTTCTGTTTCCAAATAATACAAGGGTTATATTCCTAATCTAAACACAGTGTGTCAAAATATTTAATATAAGATATTTCTTTTGAAAATATCTACTTATGTTAGTATATATTTAATGTTTAAAATTCATTTATTTGGTATCTACTTGTTATATTTTGTTAACCAATAGAAGAATATTATGGTAACTTAAGAAGCATTGCTCGAAAAGCTTTACTTGCTTTCCTTGTTAAACTAAGACATGGATTGTCAGATGAGTTCCCAATCTGATATAAATATACATAAAGAGGCAATATAAAGAGCCAATGCTCCAGTCAAAATAAATATGTAATCCGATCATTATTCATTTCCCTAAATCCTACTTAGACCTACCGTATAACGAACTTTTTTTGTAATGAAATAATGTATCTGTATGTGAACTAATAAGATTTTTTTGATAAACAACTCCCGAGTTAAAAGGCAATTATTTTCTATTTTTTGCCAACAATTTCAACATTTTATTGATTTTTTCACCTTGCATATTCAACCGCAATCACCCTGTAACTAGAAATTAATTTTGGCTGCCCCCCAATAGTACAAGGGGTATATTTCTAATCCAACAGAGTGTCTCAAATTATCTAATATACAGTATATCTCTGAAACATATCTACTTATTCAGTATATTTTTTTTGTGTTTAAAATTCATATATTTGGTACATATTAGGTTATACAGTGTGTCGCATTTAATATGAAGACACCCCTATATTTTGGCTATCTAAATAAATACAGATTTGAAATTTTGCACAGTCATACAGGGTGAGGATTCACATTTTTCAAGACACTTAACTGAAATTTAAATTTTAAACGCGGCCTACTGCGAATCCACAAACAGGGTCAATTTTCGATATTTTTCTTCACGTTAGAGTTATCAGAAAAAGTTATTTTAAAAAGTTGTTCCGAATATTATTCTAACCCCACATACCAAATTTGATGACAAAATTCGCATTTTTAGTTTTTTTATTAGTTTGGTCAATACACAAAAAATTATTAAAAGTTGATTTTTTTTATTCGATAAACTAGTGTGCCATGATTGACATTATTGATTTCACAAGGATCAACTTATTCCTATCCATGGCACACTAGTTTATCGAATTAAAAAAATCAACATTTAATAATTTTGTGTATTGACAAAAATAATGAAAAAACTAAAAATGCGAATTTTGTCATGAAATTTGGTATGTAGGGTTAGAATAATATTCTGAACAACTTTTTTAAATAACTTTTTCTGATATCTATAACGCGAAGAAAAATATCGAAAATTGACCCTGTTTGTGGATTCGCAGTAGGCCGCGTTTAATATTTAAATTTCAGTTGAGTATGTTAAAAAATATGAACCATCACGCTGTATAACTGTGCAAAACTTTAAATCTGTATTTATTTAGATAGACAAAATATAGGGGTGTCTTCATCTAAAATGCGACACACTGTATTTGGAAAACTAGTCATAGGATGTAATTTTACTAATAAGAATTTTGAACGAGTACATCGAGTACTATACTATATTAAATATTGAGAAACTTTGACGGTGATATTTTTTTTTTTCGGTATTTCAGCTATTTCTCTTCGGTGGAAATACCTACTTTGACCAAAAAAGATCTGCCGAATCATTAATCACTCTGTAAGGGACAATATTTTAATTAAAGTAGTTAGGTATGTATTTTGACTATACAGAATGAGCAAATAACTTACAAATATATTTAAGGGTGATTTATGGTGTCCATTTTAAAGAATTAGGGATTTTTAACTTCAACACCCTGTATCTCAAAATCTAGTCATAGGATACGATTGGGCCCATTGACACTTTTGATGGAGACATCAAGTTATTTAACATATAAAAAAATTCAGACATTTTGACGGTACTCCCGTTTGCATAAGAAAAGTGCGTGGTCCTTTGTACGTGGTTATGGCTCTATCTCAGTAGGCATAGCTTGAATATTATTTCTTTTTACTTGCTGATATTGCCTTGTATGGTCGGCGCTGTGTAGTTGGCTTGTTGGGTTTTGTCCCTGCATTAGCCTGTGAATAGCTGATCTGGTTTCTCCTTGTATGAAGATATGCAGTGGCGTGAGATTTAATAATACCTCCATTGCTGCAGTCGGCGTAGTGCGCATGGCCCCAATAGCAGTTAGACAGGCAAGCCGCTGAATACTGATGAGTTAGCCTATTGCAATTGCTTGCGCAGTTTTGGTTATCCACGCCACTGCACCATAGGCTATCATGAGTCTTATTACCCTTGTATATAACCATATGGTCATTTTGAGGTTTAGATCCCAGTTTTTCCCACATATTCTTCTACAGCTTACGAAAGCTATTGTAGCCTTGTATGTGAGTTTTTTGAGATGTTGATTCTACGTCAGCCTTTGGTCAAATATGACTTTGAGGTATTTGGCTTCTGTGACGAATGGAATAACTATGTTGTTTAGTACTAGTGGTCTTAGTCCTGTAAGTACCATTTTTTTGTGAACGGTACAACTGTTGTTTTTTTGTGCGTTAATGGACAATAATTGTTCCTTTTTACACCAGTTGTTCAATATGTTTAGAGCTGTTTCAGGCTCTGAGACTGTGTCTGCAAATCGCCCCCTGACGATAATTGCTAGATCGCCTGCGTGTCCTTTGGACAATGTTGTGAGTAAGTCGTCCACAAGAACTGACCACAGCATTGGTGATAATATTCCTCCTTGTGGGCAGCGTCGTGTAACTTTTGCCTCCATGGTTGCCTTTCCTAGAGTGGATAAAATAATTCTGTTTTCTAGACAAGTAGTGATCCATTGGCATATTGTAACTGAGACGTTTCTCTCTTCTAGAGCCTTGGTTATTGACTTGGTTGAGGGATTGTTGAAAGCTCCTTCGATATCTTAGATAGTGGCTATTGCGATTTCTTTGTCATCTATTTAACTTTAAAAGCAGTCTGTTTAGATCGTCCAGCGCTAGGTCAGTTGACTTTCCTGGCTAGTATGCATATTGGTTGGGATGGAGCGCATTTATTTTTAGTATCTCTTCCCTGATATACCTATCTATAAATCTTTCTAGAATTTTAAGAAGGAAGGAAGATAGGCTTATGAGGCGATATGACTTTGGCGTTTAATCTGTGACCCTACCTACTTTGGCAAGGTAGACATCTTTGCCCTTCTGGAGCAGAATTAAATATATTCCATCTGGCCCTGGGATTTGGATGTCTTAAATTTGTTGATAGCCCTACTAATCCTGTGTGGTCTTGTGATCTTGGAGGCCTGCTTCCAGTCTATTGGAGTTGGTATGATTCCCTTATGAATGTAGCTCTCTTGATCTCCTTAGTCTAGTCCTGTTAGGATAGTTGAGGCCGGAAAGTGCATCATTTAAAAGCACCTTAATTAAAGTTTTATTTAAGTTAATCATTCCTTGTGCCTAAAGTTAATAATTCTGGGAGATTTCTAAATTTAAATGAGAAAAAGAAATCAAAAATAATTTAATTTTAACTGGCTACTGGTTAATTGGTAAACGTTTTTGACAATACCTAATGCGACTTTTACATTTAGAAAAAAGAAATAAACATAATACCTACACTATTCTAAGTTTAGGATAGTCTAGAAAAAAAAGGAGTGCAGTAATTTAATTTTCAGAACTTAGTACAGGTTCAAGAGGTAGACATTTTATTTATACCTTATCTTTCAATTCTTATTTGTAATTAAAATAAAAATTTTAATATATCTGATCGGCCTAATAAAAGTATTCGTTTAGATTTATTCATATTTTCATGTAATAAACCTTTTCTTTTGACACATAAATCAGACTTTATTTTTTTATAGCCGTATCGTATGTATTTTAATTGATTCGGAATGTTGTATTAGTATGTATTAAAATTTTTATATTATATAAGAATAAAGAGTGCATTAAAAAATAGTGCAAGCACAAGTACGCTTAGACGACCTAGTAAACATAAAGCATTATCTTTAGAAGACAAAAATGTCCCACTTTATGTGTTTAATAATCTTCAAAAAGACGTTTTACTTTCTGTGAATTAAATAGCCACTAAATCTGAGAACTATAATAGAGTATCTAAGCGGACAATGTATAAAATTATTAAAAAAGATACAGTTATTGGAGAATTCTCACTTCCCCATGAAGAAACAAGACATTTATTGAAACTTGGGTGAATAATGTAATAAGACAAATGGTACAGTCATTTTTCTGTTGAAATGAAATACCTACACTTAAAAATTACACTCAAAAATAGAAAATAGCCCCACTTTTCCAAAAACATCATATTTGTGCTTAAAATGTGCTAAAAATATTGCATTTTTTTTTAGAATATTGGTACTAGTCATTATTAACTAACCTACAATTTTATTCTAAAAATCTACAGGAAAGCATCACAAGTTGGCGTGACAATTATTACACTTTTTTTAACCAGCACTAACATTAACGTTCACTGCACTAGCTCAAATTGCTTCTTTCTTTTAAGCCATGTTTCGCAGCAAACCTCTATATTTCTTCTTCGATTTTCGACATCTTCAGGTCTTTATGAAGATAATCGTTTTGATAGAACCAAGGTGCATCAACAATGCATGTTAGGACTTTATTTTAGAAAACTTGTATCATGTTGATATTACTTTTGCTGGCAGATCCCCACAGCTGTATGCTATAAATCCAGATTGGTTTTAGGATTTTTTTATAAATCAGCAATTTGTTGTACACTGACAATTTGGATTTTCTTCTTAGGAGCCAATACATTTTTTTGAATTTAAGTTTAAGTTCTTTACTCTTTTTTTTCCATTTAAGTCTTACATCTAGGTTCACCCCTTGGTATTTGTCCAAATCGTCATCTGTAATAACATCATTGTTTATTTATATTTGTTTTTGTTCATTTGGTCGAAGAGTAAAATCAACATGCACGGGTTTAGTTTGATTTATTTTTATTTTCCACTTTTTTGTTCATCGATTGATTCTGTTGCAGCTTTCCTGAAGTTTTCCTGAGGTCTCTGTATTAGTTCCGCAAACTGCCAATATTGTAGTGTCATTCGCAAATATTGCTATTTTAACACATTGTTGTTGAGGGATATCGCTGGTGTATAATAAGTAAAGAACCGGTCCTAACACTCTACCTTGTGGGGCGGCACCTGCTTTATTTTGTTTCATTTTGGAGTATGCCTCGACTTGTTTTACTCTAAACCTTCTTTGCGTTAGATATGATTGTAGAATGTCGACATATTGTTTAAAGAGCATTTTTCAAGTTTCTGTATCAGGCCAGCGTGCCAAACCTTGTCAAATGCTTGGGCTACGTCAAGAAATATAGCTTAGCATATATATTTTTCTTCGTAAGCTTTTTCGATGATATCGGCTATCCTGTGTATTTGGTCTATTGTCAAGTGTTTGTTTCTAAAACTAAATTGGTGCGAAGGGATCAGATTTTTATTTTCAATTATTGGTTTTAGTCGTTTTATTAGTAGTTTCTCAAATAACTTTATTATCGGTAACAATGATGTAGGTCTATATGATGACAGGATATTTTTTCCAGCTGTTAATCTTCTTACTTTTGGTGTATTCCTCCTTGCAGCTTGCTGGATTTTAACTATATACCTTTCCAGTTCTTTATCTAGCTGATTTTTTGTTTATAGTGTTATGGTCAGTTAAATAGTATTTGTTAAGTCCTCTTGAAAACCTTTCCAATTAGTTTTTCGATTTGCTAGGGTCGGTTTAGATTCTTTTTAACTAAAATTACCATTTTAGAATCAGGATTACTGCAGAATGGTCTGAATCCATATCAACATTTTTATCTACTTGTGTATAGTTTGGTGAAATTTTCCTCAGAATAAAGAAATCCAAAAGGTCTGGAATCTTATATGGGTCGGTGGGCCAATAGGTGGGTTTTTCAGAAGATTGGTATGTACAACCAAGTTCTGGTGCAGCTCGATGCAATCCTTTTCCTTTGACTGTGGTTAATCTTGTACCACAGTTGGTATATTTGGAGTTGTAATATCCACATATTATAAATTTGTTACCTAGTTTTTTGAGTACATTGAGATAATTTTCTATTTTCTGGATATATCTTGGTGGGCAATAGATTGGAGCTATTGTAATTTTCCCCGTTGATGGTAATGGTGCCAATGGTTACCTGATTTTCTGGATCTTGGATGCCAGGTTCCTCATAGTGAGAAATGTTATTTTTAATAGTTAACGCACTTCCTCCTCTTGCTGCATTTGATGCTGCTAGATAGTGTGATAGAAGTTGTATCTTCTGAATTTAATGTATGACTTCGTTTTAAGGTGGGTCTCAGAAATTAGACATATATCTATTTTTTGTACGTCCAAGAAAACTTGGATATTGGTTTGTTTTTGGAGAATACCATTGGAATTCCAAGTGGCTATATTAATATCTCTTTTGACCATTGGTCGTTTTGTTATATATTTCGGGTTAATTTAATTCTTTTAGCTTCTGAAGCCTGTCAGAGAGTGAATCTATTCTAATTATTAAGGATAATAATAATAATAATTCATAAGTGGTACTTTGTGCAGTATGATGTGCAATTTGTGGCGTGGGATTCATGGCTGTTTGTTACCTTTGAATTGGTTGCTCCTGTAAGTTTGTTACCTGAGAATATGTTATTTCATTTCTTACAGTAGGAAAAGCGTTTATGGGTCTCTTCTGACTCGTCATTATTTCAGGTTTACTAATTTTATCCTTCCTCATCAGAAAAGTTTTAGCTACCTCACATCCTCTGTGGTTAGCAGGATGTTTCATTAGGCAGTTTATACACTTCGGTTGTTGTTCTGAACTTTTTGCACAATTCTTTGTATGATGTTTTCTTACTCACTTTACGCATCTTGATTCTCTTTTACAAAAGTTGTGTGTATGTCCTAATAGCTGGCAGTTTTTTAATTGCGGAACTAATTTTTACTTTTTTATGGTTTCTATTTTAACTCTTAGATAACGTATTGCTGTGATTTCGTAGATTTTCTTGATATCTTCAATATTTTCTAAGGATAGCATGAATAGCAACAATGATTTTTTACTTAGCTTACGAGTGTTATATTTCTTCTTTATTATATTGACAGCTTCTTTACATTTTAATCCTTGACTTTGTAAGTCTTCAACAACATCTTCTAGTTTAGATATAGATGGTAGACTTCTTACCATTACTTTAGTGTCTCTGTTCTGTTTAATTTCATAAAAATAACAATTTATGTCTTTAGTATTCAAGTTTTATATGATAGTTTTAAAGTCTTCTTCTTGTTTAGTATTAATTTTAAACTGATTATTGCTTAGAGCTGTAGCTTGAAAGAAAATATTATTTTCTGCTAGTGTATGGCGCAATTCTTTATACTTATTAATGTTGCTTGCTATTATCGTAGGAAATTTCCCTGTTTTTTAGGCTGTTTATTTCTCTTGTTGTTGATTTTTGCTACCTCCAGGAGACGTTTCTGGAGAGTAGTTGGTTTTTTGTTTTTTTCTTTTATTGTTTCTGCTTTCCGCTGGTATCCATTCTACTTCTTTGTTAATTTGATCGCCGATTTCTTTTGCCAGTTCTTCTTCATCAGTCTCATAATTCGTTGGACTTTGCACTTCGGCAGGTATCTATTTTGTTTTATTATTTTTTTCTACACATTGTAAAACTATTTTTAATGGCACATTGTTATTTTTATTTTTGTTCTTTAATATTACGTTAAGCAATCATTGTTGATTTTTTTAAACAATCGCAATTAAAAAATATTTACACTATATAAGAAAACGAAACTGACCTAGTTATGGAGTAATGTTATTAAACACATATCCTCACTTATCGAAAGCCGAGTATAAACTAAAAATATTACTTAAATAAAATTTTCGTTACAATAAACGTGACGAAAACAGCTTTTTAACAGAGAAAGAGAAAATAATTGCGTGAAGACATGATTATTTAAGGAAAATAGCGGACGCAAGGAATCACCATAAAGAGATATTTTATTTAGATAAAACATAGGTTAATGCTGGATATACAGTAACAAAAATTTGGCAAGATACCTTCTCCAAATCGAAAACAAGCCTTTATGGCAGAGGCCTTTTATAGATAAAAAAACCCAACAGAAAAAGTAAATCGTTTAATAATAAACCACATTGGAAAAACCGATGGATTTTGCCAGATGGTCTATTACTGTTTGAGTCAAAGAAAACAGAAGACTAACATAAAGAAATGGATGGCCCTATGTTTAAAAATTGGTTTCGGAACAATTTAAAAAAAAATCCAACCACCTCCGTTATTTTTTTGAATAATTCATCTCATCGCAGTTGATTAAAGGAGTCACTTCCTACAACAAGATTAAAAAAAGAAGATATTTCAAAATTTCTAAATTCTTAAAGGCAGAATTACTTGCAATAACAAGGCAACGTGAAAACAAATTCAAAAAATGTAAGATGTAAATGGAGAGAATGTATTGATCATGTTAAAAATGTGGAAAAATTAAGTTTCGGAAGTGGACATAGCAATGAAAAATTTAATAGACCCTATAATAATAAACCTAAAAAAGACAATGATAATGATATTATTAGTTAGTGAAGACAGTGATAGTTCTTTAGTACTTTAAATAATTAAGAAATTAAAAAATAAGTTTAATTCCATTAACAACGTTAAAGTGCAACAATTTTGTTAAAAGAATAAGGTTTATTTTATTGTTTTGTAAATATTATAACTCATTTTATCTGCCGTGACCTTATTTATATTATAAAAGCTTATTTTGCAAAGTACGCCTATGGAATGTGACGTTATATCCCAACTTTTACAGCACTCCTCTTTTATTAAGACTATAGGTGTAATTTTAACAGATTTTTATTTAATTGGAAAAAGTTTTCTAAGAAGCCTCCAATAATATTTGTCTAAAGTTGGTTTTTATAGGTCAAAAAAATATATATATATATAAAATGAAAAAAAAAAAACTAATCAAATTATTGGGGAATTCAGCAAATAATATGTGAAAGAAAACTCTTCTTACTTCAGCCAAGCTTTCGTAAATTTATTAAATCATTTCCATCATCAGGGTAGACTACAAATTAATAATGTTGGAAAATAGTTACAATGGACCAAAATAACTAAAGGTACTAATTACAATAAGTTGAGATTGTACACTTGATGTTCTAATAAATTTGTGTATATTTTTCATTAAATAGTCATACAAATTCACGAATTATAAATTAAAATTACTAAAATTAAAGTTATTTCCTTTTCAATTCAGTTTAAATGTACTCCGCTCTTCAATGTGTCGTTTATTTGTCATTAATTTGACATTGTCAAAAATGGCATTTAACTTATAAATATTGTATGACATTTGAATGAAAGAAAAAATAAAAAAGATTTCTTTTTAAAATTAAAAAAAAAAATTATAATTTCATTATAAAATTACGAAAGCTTCCTGGGGCCACTTTTTTTATAAAAAAAAATATTTCTTTCTCGCAATTATGACTTATTATCTCACAATTGCGACTTATTATCACGCAATTGTGACTTATTATCACGCAATTGCGACCTATTATCACGCAATTGTGAGTTATTATCACGCAATTGTTACTTATTATCACACAATTGTGACTTACTATCTCGCAATTTCGACTTATTATCACGCAATTGTGAATTATTATCACGCAATTGTTACTTATTATCACGCAATTGTGACTTACTATCTCGCAATTGCGACTTATTATCACGCAATTGTGACTTATTATCACGCAATTGTGACTTACTATCTCGCAATTGCGACTTATTATCACGCAATTGTGATTTATTATCACGCAATTCTGACTTACTATCTCGCAATTTCGACTTATTATCACGCAATTGTGAATTATTATCACGCAATTGTTACTTATTATCACGCAATTGTGACTTACTATCTCGCAATTGCGACTTATTATCACGCAATTGTGACTTATTATCACGCAATTGTGATTTACTATCTCGCAATTGCGACTTATTATCACGCAATTGTGATTTATTATCACGCAATTCTGACTTACTATCTCGCAATTGCGACTTATTATCACGCAATTGTGAGTTATTATCACGCAATTGTGACTTACTATCTCGCAATTGCGACTTATTATCACGCAATTGTGACTTAATATCACGCAATTGTGACTTATTATCACGCAATTGTGAGTTATTTTGCCGTTACATGTCTGCTTAAAATGGTGAGCGTTGGTCAATGTTTCGTGAAATAACAGTGAAGTGATTCTCCATTCTCGAGCTTGTAGTAGCTTCAGGTGAGTTTTGAGTTTAAACATATGTATTAAGTTGTTTTACAATTTTAACCATCTTTTAAGATATTTGCAAAACTAGACGATGGATTCAAGATTAACAAATAATCTTATTATGCACTATTTTTTTAAATGGATGTAATTATAGTGAAATTCGAAACATACTGAAAGAGAGATTTTCAACAAATATATCAAAACAAACGACAACTAAAGAGGATTTTAAACAAAAACAAGTTGTTTAGAAAAAAATATTTCAGTGGAGCTGATATTTTAGTAAATTTTATAGACCATCAGTTACAAAATTCTTCCCATGGCTATAGATGGATGCATTTGAAATGCATTCAAAATGGTTTCTCTGTTTCGCAGAATATGGTTCGTTTAATATTACAAAACTTAGATCCTTCTGGAGTAGAACTAAGAACAAGACGAAGACTGCATAGAAGGCAATATAATAATACTGGTCCCAATTTTTTATGGCATCTTGACTCATATGATAAACTAAAACCATATGGTATATGAATAAATGGCGCTATTGAAGGATACTCGAGGTTTATCATTTGGTTGAAAGCATATCTTCAAATACGAATGATCCAAAAATAATTGCAGGTGAGTTAAAAGGAACACTAGGAAAAATGGTATATATTTTTCAGTAATTACTGGGTGCAATTTTTGTTTTAGGGTTTTTTCTTAAGAATATTGAAAAATATGGTGGGTGTCCAAGAAAAATTAGATCCGATATGGGTACTGAAAATGGAACTGTAGAACAAATGCAAAATTTTTTGAGAAGAACTGCTCTTAAAAATGAAGATCAATTTTTAGATGATAACAGTTTCATATATGGAACCAGCCAGTGTAATCAACGCATCGAGTCTTGGTGGGGTATACTAAGGAAACACTGTTCGCAATATTGGATGAACCTATTAATATGCAATAAAGTAATATACATAACTTCTTTGTTTTTTTTTAATGATAATTTTTTAACTTACCTAGGTATTTTTAAAATTTATAAAAAACAAACATTATGCAGGCAGTTGTTCAAAAGAAAACCATCCAAATTTTTGATTACTGTTGTATATTTTCTATTGAAGTTAAATTTCTGAAAATATGTCGTATATAAATAAAAAATATCTTATACTATTTCATTTGTAAGGACCACTATAGTTGTAAAAACAAAATTGTTGAAATCATAGCAATTTAAACAAAATGCAACTTGGTTCCCTGTGAAGCACTGCTGTTATACAGTCAACCACATCTATGTACACAGTGATGTACGATTTGAAATAACATTTAAATACATATCAACATTCAATGCAAATAGTTTATTAAAAAGTGAAACAGATAACTTAATAACATACTAGTATTGAAAGTTATAAATTTTTGTGAGTAATGCATTTTTAGGCCAAATAGAAACATAAGATACTAACGAGAAATACTGGTAATGACACGAAGGTACGCCTCAAACCGTAGTATTTTTAATTTGGTTGATTAAGGGGATTGGTTACTGTTGAACAATTAATTGATCCTACCGAAGTATATTAGTTTTAATCCCAGTATTTTTAATCTCCTGTCATACAAAAATAAATGGTAAAAAATACTGATTTTAGTAGTACATACACCAACTTATAAAATAAACAAAAATAGAAACATCACTTTAAAGAGAAAAGAACAAATAAAAGAATATTTCCTTCGCAAAAATAAAACATAATTTTGTATTATTACATTCAGAAACTAAGCAATTTCAACATTGCAAAAGTTGGCATTTAAAATAGAATTAAATATCGTCGTTACATTTTGGTAGATACTCCTTCAAATATTCAATTGTATTTATCATTTCTTTTGTGTGTATTAGTTAGATACAAAATGTCATTTATGTTTCTAAAATTGCGAGATAGTAAGCCACAATTGCGTGATAATAAGTTACAATTGCGTGATAATAAGTCGCAATTGCGAGATAGTAAGTCACAATTGCGTGATAATAAGTCGCAATTGCGAGATAGTAAGTCACAATTGCGTGATAATAAGTTATAATTGCGTGATAATAAGTTGCAATTACGAGATAGTAAATCACAATTGCGTGATAATAAGTCACAATTACGTGATAATAAGTCGCAATTGCGAGATAGTAAGTCACAATTGCGTGATAATAAGTCACAATTGCGTGATAGTAAGTCACAATTGCGTGATAATAAGTCACAATTCCGTGATATTAAGTTGCAATTACGAGATAGTAAGTCACAATTGCGTGATAATAAGTCACAATTGCGTGATAATAAGTCGCAATTGCGAGATAGTAAGTCACAATTGCGTGATAATAAGTAACAATTGCGTGATAATAACTCACAATTGCGAGATAATATGTCGCAATTGTGAGATAATAAGTCACAATTGCGAGACAATAATATTTTTTTTTATAAAAAAAAGTGGCCCCAGGAAGCTTTCGTATAAAATAACTTATTACAAGGAGTCAAGAGATGATACAAAATGTTAATTTCGTAACGGTTTGTCTTTTGATAAAAGATTTTGGTAAATTTCACTAAGATGTTGTATGTCTGTTTTTTTGTTTATGTTTTTAGGGTTTTGAGCTATAAATGTCATTTCTAGAAACTTTCTTTTTGTAAGGTTAGATTCATTAATTAAAACTGTCGCTGATTCCCAAGACATGTTATGTCCTTCATTTGAGACATGTGTAGCAAGTGCACATCTTTCCGGGTGTAGTCTGCAGTCACTCTTGTGTGATGTAATTCGATCTTTTAATCGTTTGCCCGTTTCTCCGAAATATTGTGATTTACAATTACTACCTTCTAGTTCTATATAAAATGATATATTGAAGTTTTGACTCACCCTGCATAGATTGGTTTGAATTGAAAAAAGTAGTGCATCGGCATCAAATGTTGACTAGTATCAAAAACTTGCGACAAAAAATTGTTCAATCGTTTCTTTTGCTGTATACAGGTCATTGGAATTAATACGATTTTCATATAAAACTGGTTATAGCTTGGCAAATACCCCGTATATTCTCGTACTATTTGGTACAGTTATAATGAGACAAGCAAGGGGATATTAAATATTAAATAAAATACAGGATGTCCCATTAAAAAAACCCAACTTTGAGGTCCCTGTATTATTGAAATTATTTTTAAATTGCTGCATTTCTGATATACATCTTGCTGTGGATATAAATTTTAAAAAATCAAATAAATTTGGCTCTACAAACAGATGCTTTACCAATGCTTCACCTAGTGAAGACAATTTAACGGCAGATTCTGCATATTAAAATATTAAAAAAAAAAAACGTTTATATAAAAATAGGTCTGGAAATGCTCCGTTTACGCGGGGTGTAATTTTTATTTCGAAAACGGTGCCTCAAAACAAAAAAGTAAAAAGCTGACTTTAAGAAAGTTGTACTAGTTTTTGCAGAAATCAGTGACGTACAGATTTTTTCGCTAAAGATAATGACTTGTCGTCCAAAAAACAATTTCGTACATGTGAACTTTCATGATACATTTGCGTCTACTAAAGCTCATTTCAATATCTCAACGGGTTATCAATAAATGTAAGATAAACGAAAAAGCTAAACCTCTCGTATCATGAAATTGGAACCATGGTTATATATACTTTCTTTCATATTTTTAGATGTAGAATCTGCCATACTAATTTCTCCTGTAACATCCTGTATAAAAAACAATTGTTTTAAAATATGAAGTAATAATAAGTTTATATATAATAGTCCGTCAGATAGTGACAGGTTTAGGTGCCCTATTTTCTCATACAAGCCTCGAAGAGGGTTGAAAAGTACATCGATTTTAAGTAGAATAAAAGGAAATTCACGAGTGGCTGCTGGGGATAACACATGGAAAATTCGATTTTCATTAACAAAAACGAAAGGTTATTTGTTGCCCATTTTTCCACGCAAGCCGTTTCACTATATGATTAATTAATAGAACTAGGCTTTGGAAAACCAAAGGCTTTAATGTTGCAAGTGGCTTAAGGGTTGAAATAAGGGCGTAATCTTCTGAGAAAAAATGGAGATTTTGCCCGATTTTTCCACACAAACCCATCAAATGTATGAAAACCTACGTCGTCACTAGTCCAAAAAATATATTTTCTTGAACGACCCGAATGTATAAGTGCATTTTGAGGTAGGAAAATTTTTCTTATGAGGAAAATCGAATTTTCCATGTGTTATCCCCAGCAGCCACTCGTAAATTTTCTTCTATTCTACTCAACATCGATGTACTTCTCAACCCTCTTCAAGGGTTGTATGCGAAAATGGGGCACCTAAATCGGTCACTATCTGACGGTCTGTAACTATAGAAGATAACAGATACTTAAAAATTACTAAAAAATAATATTAACTAAAATAAAAAGTACTTAAAGATGACACAAATCAGGAAACGAAATCTTTACAATTTGAGGTGTAATTTAATTTATATTAAAAAGAAACATCTACATCCTAAACAAAAACAGAACAAAAATGATTTGTCCAAATAATAAATTTTACTTACCAAGTAAAAAACTATACGAAACAAATCAGAAACAGATAAACTTTGATTGCCAGCATTATGTAAAAACATAAAATTTATAAACGTTAAAATATTAACAATACCACCAGTGAATATAAATAATATCTGCCATCCATATAGTAGATTTAAATTTTTTATGTTAATGCAAATGTTTGTAAATTCAATTATAATTTTTGTAACATTATTGTTGATTAAGTATTTTTTAGTTTGTTTTAAATTCACCAAAATTTTCTTTTGATGTCTAATTAAAATATTTCCCATATGGCTTAAAAATGTACAGACAAAAATTTGATATATGTTACAAATGTAATACGAATAATAGGCTGGATTAAAATATCCAATTTGTAATTGTATAAAACCATGCTGAAATAAATTTACAGTTACTGATCCAAAAAGTGCAAAAATTGAAATTCCAATATCGATTTGTCCATCTCTATCTTCAAAATCTTTTGAATTTTTTTGTAAATATTTTAAAAATATCTTCCATTCAATGCGATATAAGTGGGTCATGACGAAAATACAAGTTTGTGAAAGAAAATCATGTAACCATACTATTAAATCTACGGCCATAAATGTTGAAACCGAAAGGTTGTATTGAGCAAAAGTTAAATAACGTAAAAGTAGACAGTAAACAGATAATACTAAGTATGCAAAACTTAGTAAAATATTAAACCATTTCATGAACATTTTGGGTCTATTTGAGTAAAATATGTTTAAAGGTACCACTCCTAACCATTTTGCCGGTAAATATAATTTTCGGTAAAACATTTTTTCCTTCAATCTCTTTTTATACCAGTATTGAAACCAAATAGAATATGTCTCTAATCGATTATCGCAGACAGAATAATTCACTCTAATACTTGCAATTCTGTTAACTTTTTATTTCTACAAACTTGTACTCAAATTAATGAAAAAATTTAAAGAGAAAGCTATGTTGTTTATAAAGTTTATTCAAATAAAGTAAATGATGACATTGACTATCAATTTAAATAATGAAAGAATATTGTCCATTTTATTAATTTCGTTAATTGAATAAACTGATTAAGTCCGAGTTTCAAAATTGAACATTTAAATCAACGACAAAAGGAAATCGTTGGATTAAAGTTTTTAAAAATCTGGAAAGGATTAATAATACTCTATACTTTCTTAGACAGAACTAACAATGCAATTTTGAAATTATGAAAAAGAGTTCGCTTTGCTAATGTCGAAGTGAAAACTACCGAGAATTAACATTAGTGGGAGTAGAAAAATAATAACATGAGCGTTGC
Source organism: Psylliodes chrysocephalus (assembly GCA_927349885.1). Taxonomy (NCBI): domain Eukaryota; kingdom Metazoa; phylum Arthropoda; class Insecta; order Coleoptera; family Chrysomelidae; genus Psylliodes; species Psylliodes chrysocephalus. The sequence goes on from OV651816.1 coordinate 26,636,352, forward strand.
CTGTTTATACGCCCCGACCGCGTATAAAGAACAGCTACTTCAATACGACTCACCGTTGGTGACCAATTGGAATACGATCTTTAGACAGTAAACACGCAAAATCCTTACTTAAATATTACCCTAGATGGAGCGATATTGGAGTAGGATTATTTACTTATTTCACAGCAGTACAGCACATGTTTTGTAGCATAAATAATTAAAAAAAAAAAAAAATAACGAAGGTATAATATATTTTTATGTATCATTTTTTGCCATATTACACGTAGCACCAAAAATATCACATAAGTTCAATAAACGCAATAAAGTAAATACGTATAATAAAGTATATTCATCCTTAATAACTCAGAAAAACATATAATTTCATTTCCCAGATTAATAAACAAAAAAAACATAAGTATTCGATTTATGAATAATAAAATCTACCACATGCAACATCATGCTGTCATTATGACGTGATTTTTTGGTGTGCATTGCGTCATTTGATGGCGTGAAAATAACGTTATGGTAAAGTGAGAATGTCACAGCGAAATGACGTCATTTCATATCGTCATATTGACGTCATTATCACGAATCTACCTAACGTCAAAGTGACGTCTACATTGAGTGTCCCAGGGTTGGATGGAATTATTAAAAATACTAAGCAGATGAAAGTTATTTATTTAATCGAAAAAACACATGAAAAATATATTATAAAAAGTAAATTACACCGGTAAATAAAAAAGTCATAAGCAAGAAACCAAAAGGAATAAAATGACAAAAGAATATTAGAGGAACTGACACAACATACCTAAAATTGTATATTTGATTTTAATTGTGGGTGGGCGAGCATGCTTTACGATTTCATCATCTTCAGAATTATCGAATGACAGCTCTCCAGTTGGCACCTGTTTTCTTTTAGTAGGTACTTTATAAGCCTCAGAATGTAGATCTAAGGTAACTTCGACTTTTTTTAATTTGGTATATCCTTATCATTATCATCTTAAATAAAAGAACTATTAAAATACAGACCACTTAAAATTCTTAAAGATAGAAAGTAAATTGTGTATCTAGTTGTAAAATCTTCACCGGAGATTGAGGTAGTAGCCCCAAAAACTACATTTTCAGAGGTATACATATAGTCATGAGTTTATAATAAAAGTTAATAAAAAAATATCATATATTCTGTGAGATGATAAAAGGTATCTAAATCAAGTGACCCTCTACAAATATTTTATGTTTAAATGAACTTTTAAAAAAATACCATGAAAGAACTCATAATCGAAAAATAAAAGTATAACATTACTCACCAGTCTTATATTATATTTCTTTATAAAGGCGGCCAAAAGACTTGTTTTTTATGCAGCGTCAGCCATTTTCTGCTCAATTCACAGTCGCCAGACCGTCATCATCTGGTAAAATAGCAAATTCGGTTTAATATACTTTATTATTTTGTCACATTCTATTTTTTACCTTTTTCTTAAACATGTTATCAAATAAAGTATAACTTAAAAATGCACCAAGTTCACGAGGTCACGACTGTCACCCACGAGAATCATGAAGATGGAGGAAACAGGAAACAACAATGACAATTGCCAAAAATTATGAAGACTAGAAAGAAGGAGGCGAATCGGCAATGGTCAAATTTCAAAATTCCGTCCTTCTTTTTATAAAGTTCGCAAAATTGACTGTAGTTGGCACGTCTAATGACAGCGCATTCAATTTTCTATGTCTAAATATAATATTTATTGTAAACTATGTCACAATATGTATCTAACGAAGTATAGTTTATTTTATTATTTAAATCAATTTAAATCAATTTAAATCAATTTAAATCAATTTAAATCAATTTAAATCAATTTAAATCAATTTAAATCAATTTAAATCAATTTAAATCAATTTAAATCAATTTAAATCAATTTAAATCAATTTAAATCAATTTAAATCAATTTAAATCAATTTAAATCAATTTAAATCAATTTAAATCAATTTAAATCAATTTAAATCAATTTAAATCAATTTAAATCAATTTAAATCAATTTAAATCAATTTAAATCAATTTAAATCAATTTAAATCAATTTAAATCAATTTAAATCAATTTAAATCAATTTAAATCAATTTAAATCAATTTAAATCAATTTAAATCAATTTAAATCAATTTAAATCAATTTAAATCAATTTAAATCAATTTAACAATTTAAATCAATTTAAATCAATTTAAATCAATTTAAATCAATTTAAATCAATTTAAATCAATTTAAATGAATTTAAATCTATTTAAATCAAATTAATTTAAATCAATTTAAATCAATTTAAATCAATTTAAATCAATTTAAATCAATTTAAATCAATATAAATCAATTTAAATCAATTTAAATCAATTTAAATCAATTTAAATCAATTTAAATCAATTTAAATCAATTTAAATCAATTTAAATCAATTTAAATCCATTTAAATCAATTTAAATCAATTTAAATCAATTTAAATCAATTTAAATCAATTTAAATCAATTTAAATCAATTTAAATCAATTTAAATCAATTTAAATCAATTTAAATCAATTTAAATCAATTTAAATCAATTTAAATCAATTTAAATCAATTTAAATCAATTTAAATCAATTTAAATCAATTTAAATCAATTTAAATCAATTTAAATCAATTTAAATCAATTTAAATCAATTTAAATCAATTTAAATCAATTTAAATCAATTTAAATCAATTTAAATCAATTTAAATCAATTTAAATCAATTTAAATCAATTTAAATCAATTTAAATCAATTTAAATCAATTTAAATCAATTTAAATCAATTTAAATCAATTTAAATCAATTTAAATCAATTTAAATCAATTTAAATCAATTTAAATCAATTTAAATCAATTTAAATCAATTTAAATCAATTTAAATCAATTTAAATCAATTTAAATCAATTTAAATCAATTTAAATCAATTTAAATCAATTTAAATCAATTTAAATCAATTTAAATCAATTTAAATCAATTTAAATCAATTTAAATCAATTTAAATCAATTTAAATCAATTTAAATCAATTTAAATCAATTTAAATCAATTTAAATCAATTTAAATCAATTTAAATCAATTTAAATCAATTTAAATCAATTTAAATCAATTTAAATCAATTTAAATCAATTTAAATCAATTTAAATCAATTTAAATCAATTCAAATCAATTTAAATCAATTTAAATCAATTTAAATCAATTTAAATCAATTTAAATCAATTTAAATTAATATAAATCAATTTAAATCAATTTAAATCAATTTAAATCAATTTAAATCAATTTAAATCAATTTAAATCAATTTAAATCAATTTAAATCAATTTAAATCAATTTAACTCAATTTAAATCAAAGTTAATAAAAAAAATTAAATAAATTATAACATAGATTAAAATAAATAATTAGCACTTCTTACTGTTCGACCTAACATAAAAAATATGATGAGCAAACTTATAAAAACGATAAATTTAGATTTCCTGACACCTTAACAGCCTAGTCCTCCACTTGAACTCCAATTTCGACTGCAAACGATCGTCTTTCGTGCATCGTCGGTGCCTTGCTGTTTAGGGTTATAACCTTAATAGTATGTTCAAGTAGCGATAAATATTGATGTACGCAGATTTTATTTGTCTTTTTTTATTTTAGAGTGAATTAATCTACGAAGTTTTACTTCACTCTTTTTTTTAATACTTAGTTTTTTTATGCTACTGATATTTTTCCAAATAACCTTACTTAATGATTCTTTCGTCATTTATAACCGAGATACAGGTAGTTTTAATAACTTTGCCAATTTCTTTTTTGTTTCATAACTTACTAACCACCCTTAGATGTTATTGAAATTTGGCACATGTATTCTCTACAACTTACCATAATCTATTAACCTATTAATAAGAAACAAAATGCAGTTTCATCTTTTCAAAAAAATTTAAAAATTTGTCTATCCTTATAAGAACACACTACAAGTCGTTAAATTTGTATCCATATTTGGAAAAAGCACAAAAAAAATAATTATATGCTTTTAATTTTTACTAGATGATTTTATTACTAAAATTAACTGTTTTTATATTATTTTTAAACTAAGCACATTTTTAAAAGTTACATGTTATGCGTGTACACTACAATAAAATGTATTTACAAGTCCATATTTATGACCAAATATAATCATTACTTTTTAATTAATCACTGCATGCCGTACCAACATCATAACCGCTAGACTCTAGGCAAAATTGATTCAAAGCATTGCTTTTGGTAGGTACTGATAGGCACAGATATATAAAAGTACCAACATAATATATAGCTTTTAAAAATTCAGTTGGAATTAAATTATCCTCATTATAACGTATTGAAGTTACTTAAAAACACCTTTAGTTTAATTTTTTTATCTCCAAAATGCTCAAAAATAACAATTTAAACGTTATATTTTAGCAGTAAAATCATTGTACAAAAACATGACTAATTTTAGTTTTTTCTGGTCTCTTTAAATATGGAAACGAACATAACTAATTCAGAAATGTACTTTTTTGTGTAACTCAAAAGTAACAATTTGAAGTTAAAAATGTTTGTAGTAAAATACATTCACCGACCTAAAATTTGATCCATTCAAAATAATAATTTATATAAAACTGCTCTAACTTTCAAATGCGGAGGCTTATTTATTTAAAGTTTTTAGCAACTATTAGATAAAATACTGTTGTTTTAAGATTATTATTCGGATATCTAAAAGTACTCGCCGGATATACGGGAGAGGGGGGGGGGAGGAAGAAAACAATTTTTTCCTTTACTTTTGACACACCCTGTAGGTTAATTCTGCTAGTAGATCTCCATACAATTAACTTTATCAAGAAGACTGATTTGTTACCAACACTTTGTTTTTTTATTTACCCCGATATCTTAATTTTTTGTGAAATGTGACGGTTTAAAGAAAATGCTACATTTTAGGAACGGTCATAATTTAAATGACGGTAGAGAATAAACTACAAGATAAGTAGAATGCTGTGGCCAACTCACAATATGACAACTGTCAAATATTCGTTACTTGGCAATTGCAGTTTAATTATTATTCATTATCAGCATAATATCATGGTTTTAACGCTTACTGATGCAACATGAGCAGTTGCTCTGGTACAAGACAGTAAGACTCAGTATTATACTTCTAGAATATTGGGTGTTACAAAGTGTACAAGGTTTTAATGAAACTGGTATAGTTTTTCGAGACGAAGAGGAACTGGCAGACGACGTTCTACAAATGTTCGAGATGATCGTTTTGTAACATTAAATGTTTTGCGAGAAAGAAATACTACTGCTGTCATGGCTCGAAATCGTTTAGAAGAAGTACGTCAAGTAGCTGTTAACGAAATAACGATTCGAAGGCGATTACGAGAACATGGATTACGCTCCAGAAGACCTGCAACTGGTCCGGAGTTACTTAGGAATCACAGAACAGCACGTCTTCGATTTGCCAGGGAGCATCAACATTTTAATATCGATGAATGGAATAAGATTTTATTTTCTTACGAGTCAAGGTTTTGTTTACGTTCTCCTGATGGCCGTGAAAGAATATAACGAAGGAGAAGCGAAAGGTTTGACCAAGCAAATTTTTCCACAAGACTCAGTTATGAAGGAGGATCGGTAATGGTTTGGGGCGGCATAAGCATGGAATCTCGTACTGATTTAGTCATTGTTGGCGGCGGAGCAATGACAGCTTACCGATATATTCGTGATGTGCTAGATCCATATGTAATTCCATTTGCACCATTGGAAACGAATTCATGTTTATGCATGACAACGCTCGACCACATATTGCGAGGATCGTATCTCAATATTTGCACGAAACAGAAATTCAGAGGATGAACTGGCCATCACGTAGCCCAGACCTCAATCCAATTGAGCACGTCTGGGACATGATTGGCAGACGAGTTCATAACCGAGTTCCTTCTCCAAGTATTTTAAATTTTTTGAGAGATGCTTTGGTCCAAGAATGGGATCAGATTGACCAGATGAAGATTCGATATCTAATAGAGGGTATGCCATGACGCATTGAGGCAGTTATTCGCGCTCGTGGGGAAAATACCCGTTATTAATTTGTAATAATTATTAGTTTATTTGTTGTTTGAGTTGTTTATAAAATTATGTATTACTCTGTTAAAACTGAATAAAAAAATTAGGAATGTTGCATTTTCTTTAAACCGTCACATTTCACAAATAAATTAAGATATCGGGGTAAATAAAAAAACAGAATGTTGGAAACAAATCAGTCTTCTTGATAAAGTTAATTATGTGCAGATCTGCTAGCAGAATTAACCTACAGGGTGTGTCAAAAGTAGAGGAAAACATTGTTTTCTTTTTCCCCCTGTATATCCGGCGAGTACTAAATTACTTTTAGATGTCCGAATAATAATGTTAAAACTACAGTATTTTATCTAAAAGTTGCTAAAAACTTCAAATAAATCAGCCTCCGCATTTGAAAGTTAGAGCATTTTTAAATAAATCATTACTTTGAATGGATCTAATTTTAGGTCGGTGAGTGTAGTCTATGCGCAAAAATAATAAACACCGCTGGATTTATGTTTTGGGTACTTCTCAGGTAATGTTAGGTTAGGTTCGCAGACTGGTCGTGTTAATGCACTTGAAACTGGAGAATCAACCATATAAGGTCGATAAATACTTAAAGTAGTTCCAACGAACATGTAAAAGATATTAGCAGGAGGCCGGCGATAACTTGCTCAGGTGGTGATTTTAGTGGGTAAAGGGTAAAACTATTGGGAAAGGGAGTACCTTTATCAAAAAAATATCAAGAAGTTACTTCATCGAAAACTATTTTTTGGGCCAGTGTATCTAAAAATATACACAATCAAAAACTAAAAAGAAAATAATTTCAAAATGGAATGAATTATTTTATCACATACAAAACAACAAAATAAATCACATTGGAATAAAAAGCAATAAGAAATCGTAGAATTTGAGGGTAGGCTTTGGCGCTGAACGTGTTAAATGCTTAGGATGTAATAAGATGCTTAATTTAAAAATGCATCTATATACTTGCTGGATGTTATAAGAATGGCAGTTTTTCTGTAGAAATGGTATACTGTGACGTAACAAATGGATGTCACAAGATGCAAGGTTTTTCTGGATGTCACAAAGTGGTGTTAATAAAAATATATACATACTTTGGATCTCACAACGATAGGACGTTTTATTTTTTTAAAATGTGTATGGTTGTGATATTTTTCGCTCAGCCATAATATTTTTTTAATTAAAAGAAGTCATATTTTTATTTTTTTCCTAAAGTCTTTGCAAAGGGTGGATGTCACAAAGGCAAAATTTTTGCTGGATGTCACATGATACGCTGGTCGAGTATATATATATATATATATATATATATAGTCACAGGCATTCTGAGTGGTCATTGCCAAGTACAGAAGCATCTTCATGTCATGGTGCTGTCAGAATCCGCACTCTGCAGAGGGTGCGAACAAGAAGATGAGACCATCGAGTTTATCCTTTACGATTGCTCGACGCTCTTATTTATTAGAATATTTGTGTTTGGCGAGTATCGGCTAACACCGGCCGATATAAGAAAAACACCTTTTGGCGACGTTGTCACCACATTAAATATGTAGGCTGGCTCACGAGCTAGGAGGTGCCTATCATCTTAGGAGGATGCACAATGGGCCTAATGAGGCCTAAGTGTCGTGAGATAACCCACCCTCCACACTTTACAGATACGGAGATACAAAGCAACTTTATTATCTTGAATATTATTTAGAACTATACTTTTTTATAGGAAAACCATCAAAATTAAGCAATGACTAAGTTACATCAAAAAAATCTAGATCTGGGATTGCAGTTGCCAGTCAGGAAAAATCAATGTACATTGTACAAGGAGGTTCTTCACAAGAATGACAATTCTATTACATATTTTTTTTAAATAAGGATAATTTCTTGACCCTAGTACAATTTTGTATAAATAATTGCTTTATTTTGTAGGTTACCCCTAATGAATTTGAAGTTATGAAAATATGTTCTATCTTTAAATGCTAGAGGTACTGATAAGCAGAGTCTGACTGATGAAACGGTAAGGAGTCTACTTAAATGATGGTGTCTTATGCATCAATAAAAAAATGGAAGCTAAACTTACATTACAGTTTTTTTTAAAGACGATGTAAAAAATAAATAATATACTAGCCTAAATTATTTCAAGAAACTAAATAGTTATGTTTACGTTAAGTATGTATCTATATCATGAACACTTTATTAAATATTTACCGATATTAGTACCTGGGAGGTAAACTTAACTATGTCGTACTATTTATAAAGTCACGTTAGATCTATATGACACTATGTCATAAAAAATTGTTTTCAGAATATATAATATGTTACCAAAACTAACAATTCAGGTATATTTAAAAAAAATTAGTAGTTAGAGCTATTTAATATTTTTTTTAGACTCGATTAATACGTGGTCTATTTTTAATATTAAAAACGTTAGCGGCTTTTAAACGTGGGGTCGCCTGGCTCGGCGGCCGGATTGATTGCAAGTTTTTTCATTGAGATCGACATACCTATTGTTGCACACACTCTCGCAGTAATGTTTTAAATACAATTTTTTTATTAGTTATTTGCACTATATAGTGAAGATAAATCGTAATTTGTTCATTTTCTTTCAAAACATTCTAGTACTTTACAAAACTAAAAAATAATTGTGGTAAAAATATATTGTTAAATACAAATTTTAACAAACAAACAAAATTAAAACAAACTATCGAAAAATGTATAATTAACAGGATCTTCAGATACATTTGTATTTTCCTTTGGGTGACGATTAATATTAATGCAATTCATTTTGCATTTGCAATTTGAGCTACAAGATACCCCCTCTTTTTTACAATGACATTTTTGCGTGTTGCAGTTCTTGTCATTACAAAATAAGGAGATAATATGTCGTATATCTTTTGGAACTGGATCTTGATGCATCATTTCTGGAACGATAAAATTGTCCTCATTTAAAATTCATCCATATTGAAAGGGATCTTTTTTGGTTACCTCACCAATATGACTATTTATTCATATAAATGTTTGATAATATGACCTAAAATGACACATAATAATAAAATATACGTACAATTTTTGCTCTGTAAATTTACCTAAGTACATGTAGTTTAAGACTATCTTCTGTAGGTGGCAATTCCTGAGCTTGTTTTCTTCTCTCATTTGTAAGTTTTAACCGAATTTCGTTTAAATCTTTTGATTTTTATATAAAAAACAAATAAATCTTTAAGCAAACTTTATTCCTTCTTCTGGTGCAATTTCGGAAAATTTGTGAAGGTTAAGTGTATCGTAATTTTTATAGTACACCTCTCAAGCATTTCTTTTTGCTATTTTAAACAAGGAACTGATCGTATCACACCCTGTAAGGCTGTGAAAACTTGGTTAGCCTTCACATGCTAATTAACCAATATTTTTCAAAATTGTGTGAATGGGAATACATCTTTTTTTATTATTTGTTGTCATATTCGTGTGACCAGTCTCCATGAATATTTCTTTGGTATTAAAATGTTCGTGAGTAGCATAATAATAAATTAATAATACTAGAATATCGGTGTCATCATACTTTATAACCAGTCTACCATTTTTATTGGAGGATGCCATGTGGAAAATATTCCTTGTATCAGCTTCTTCGTGATTGCTGTAAAAATGTGTTTCTTCCGAAACAGCATGGTTTAAAATCTTAAGAAATTAAACAAATATTTTTAAAGTTCTCTATTTTGTACTATCTATATGTACTTACAATAATATGGATGGAATAATTTATTTACTTACTTTAAAACATTTACCGCCATCTTCAAAACCTCCAGCGATTACTATTTCTTTACCCTCTGGAACCAAATGACATTTTTAACATAGTTTATTGGAGACAAACTTAATTAAAGCAATTTTATTTGATGTTGACTTTAGGAAATTGTTATAATTAGATATCGTTCTGGACCCTTTATTACTGTAAGTTCCTGCATTGTTGTGACCTCTTCTATGTCTTTCATAGACTTTAACTGAATCTTTATAATCATATCTATCAAATATAATAGATATTCTAAGACAGTTAATGTAAGCTCAAATTGCAAATGCAAAATAAATTGCATTAATGTTAATCGTCACCTACAAGAAAATACAAATGAATCTGAAGATCCTGTTGATTATACATTTTTCGAAAGTTTGTTTTAATTTTGTTTGTTTGTTAAAATTTGTATTTACCAATATATTTTTACCACAATTATTTATTAGTTTTGTAAAGTACTAGAATTATTTGGAAGAAAATGAACAAATTACGATTTACCTTCACTACATAGTGCAAATAACTAATGAAAAATTGTATTTAAAACTTCACTGCGAGAGTGTGTGCAACAAGAGGTATGTCGATCGCAATGGAAAAACCCGCAATCAATCCGGCCGCCGAGCCAGGCGCCCCTGCGCTTAAAAGCCGCTAGCGCTTTTATTATTAAAAATAGACCGCTTATTAATCGAGACAAAATGCAGCTCATTAAATAGCGCAGTGTAAAAAAAAATATTAAATAGCTCTTGGGGGTGGGTTGGCTCAGTGGTTAGAGTCATGACTTTGAGATCGGAAGGTCTCAGGTTCGAATCCCACCGTTGGCCGGGATTTTTTCATTTAATTTAATTATTTAAAATTAATTCTAATGCCTTGGTAGGATTCCCCACTCGACCATTCACTGTTGGGTTCTAATTAACAGTGCTGTTCCTAAAGTGGCGCTGGGAAACAGTAACAAAGCCTACACAGAACACGAGGCTAATGGCCGTAGTAGTCGACGCCGATGACACCAAAATAAAAAAAAAAAAAAAAAAAAAAAAAAAAAAAAAAAAAAAAAATAGCTCTTTGCATAGGAAAGTTATGACAAGATGGATTAAAAAAATATTGTCAATTTGTTGTTGTTTTTTTTAATATTACTATTTTTTAATATAGTTTACAACATTTTTATAAAAACAAATACACTAAAAAAAATAAAATTGAATAAGGAATAAAACAAAAAAATTGCAAAAAACAAAAAACACCTTTTTTTTTTCCTATATATTTACTCTCGACCAATGGAGAGAGAGTCGTCAATTTCTATTTTCAATGTAAAAAAGCATGCTTTTTCAAATGGTGAAGGTCCCATTTGGTTATACCTCGGTTTTTTTTCTGCGTCCTAGACCGGGCTTCCCGATGGACTATAAGTCAAAATATCAACTTGAAAATTTTAAGCAAATAAGCTCTATAAGGGAACAAAGCTTATTGATTTTGAAAAAAATCTGATTGAAAATGGGAGTTAAGGGGGTTTGATATACTCTGAAAAGTATAATTTAGAATGCCACGCATAATATATCTTAATTCTAGTTTGTATCAGGGTAATATTATATATTGTAATGGGACTGATCCTAAAAAAATAAACATTTTAGTTTAATTGGTTTATTTGCTAATATTGGGTTTTTAAATAATATAAAATTTTATTTGACATATGTAACAAGAAAATAATTTTATTTACAATAAAAAATTAAAAATGGTAGGCAAAGTTTCACATAATATTTTTAAACAAAAATCAATGTCAAGATTTCTACATAATCTGATATATATTTAAAAATAATCTTAAAATATGAAAAGTCAGCTCACTATAACTAATAATGTTTATAAATGGTTTTTAACGTATTAAAAACAAAACAAATTTTACAATAATAAAAATATTTATTATAGTTGTAGTGCTTGCAAACACTAATATTGATAATAATATACTTAATATAAACCCAAATAAGAAAACAGCGATACTGATACTTGTACAAAGTTTTGAACCGAACTTACAAAGGACAAAATATTGGAAAAAAGTGAACAGCCTTTTTAAATTACCGAAAGCCGCCACTGTATATACACTAATAACAAACTGGTATACAAAATACAAAGAAAACTGAGCGAATAATTAAAAAATGAAAATTCAAAATAAATAAAAATAAATTTTGCAGAAATGTGAATAATTAAACACTGACTTACCATGTAAAAGATCATTCGAGAAGAATCAGTGACGGTCATCATTGCATTTTTAACGAAGCTGTTGTGGAAAACGACAAAATTAATAAATAATAAAACATTTACAACACCAGCAGAAAATATAAACAGCATTTGCCAACCGTACAGTAGATTCAAGTTTTTTATATTAATGCAAATATTAGTAAATTCATTTCTGATTTTTTTCATTTTTCTGCTGAATTTAATAAACGATTTTGGAGAAGAAACACAGAAACATTTTTCATTTGCGAAGTACGTTTTGTTGTGTTTTAAAACATCTAAAGTCTTCTGTTGATGTCTAATTAAAATATGCCCTATGAGGCTAAGAAAAGCAGCTAGGAATATATTATAAATGCTAGAAATGTAAAAAGAATAATAAGCGACGTCAAAAAATCCCTTCTTTATTCGTATCCTAACAAACTGATAACAGGTAACAATTACATTACCAGTAAAGGCAAAAATAGAAATTACAATGTCAATACGTCCATCTCTCTCATCTAAGTCTTTAAAATTGTTTTGTAAATAATTTAGAAATACGCTCCATTCATTACGATGTAGACGACTCATAATAAAGACAGAACTTAGTGTCAGTATCTCGTTGAAGACTTCTATAGAATCTGCTACAATCATTGTAATAGGATGTAGTGCGTTTTTAAAATCCGTTAAATAACGCAAAAATAGACCATACACTATTAAGACCAAGTATATAAAATTAAATATAATATTTAGATATTTAACAAAAAAATTGGGGTTATTTTGGTTAAGTATATTAACTGGTACCATGCCCAAGCATACTGCTATTAATTGCAACTTTTGGTACATTATTTACTACAATATACTCTCTTTAGTCCGACAAATGATGTTAATATTGCCTAAGTTATTACTATATATAGAATAACACATTTTCTATATTTTCCTCATTACTTTCAATATCCTTATAAATTGTTTTTCTTTTCATACACTAAACTTGTTCGTGACGTTTTTGTTTCATTATTCTGATTATATAAAAAAAAACAGAAAGAACGGTATTACGTACGTAGTTAATAGAATGGTTTATTTGGAATAAATGAATACAGCGTATGTCTCATAAATTTGTGGTTATTATTATGAATCTTTTTTTTTTAAGAACTTTTTTACACATTGAAGTATCATGTACTGTAAAAATAAAATAAATACTTTTGTGATCTTTTATCAAAATTTATTTATTTTATCAATTGTATGTGATCTATTTTTAGTTGAATTTTTTACAATAGATGCGTTCGAGTATAAAATTAATTTTTTTTCTACACACACATGGATATAAGCTTGCATAGATTACAAAACGAAAAAGTATGCTATTATCTTCAACTGAACGAATATATTTCATATCCATTCTAAGTAATGAGAACACTGCACAAAAAGAAATCAACCAATCACAGTTCATATTTTGATCAACCGACTGCCATTATTTTTAAAATTTTAAATAGTGACAATTCTGTCAAACTAATTGTTAGTATATTTTTTAGTTATTGAAATTAAACAAACATTAAAATGAGTTATTGTTGTGTAAAATTGATAAATAATAGAATTTATATGTATATATATATATATATATATATATATATATATATATATATATATATATATATATATATATATATATATATATATATATATATATATATATATATATATATAATTCAAACTAATTTATTGGGGGCAGCAGCAATATATAATAAAGAAAACTCTTTAAAGATGATCCAAGCTTTCGGAAATTTTAATAACTTATTTCCATCTTCAGGGAATCTACAAAAGGTGTGGTGTGTCTTCATAGGAACATAATATTATTAAGAGAGTGAGTTACTTACATCTTTGTGAGGATGAATTATTAATGATGTTAAATGTTATGATTTTGATGCACATATAGAATTAAAATTACACAGTTTTACAATATAACTTAAAATTATTGTGGTTTAAATTCAGTTTGAAATTTAACTGTTATGTCAATTTTTGTGTCATTCGTTGTTTATGTATACAAGTGTGTTAGATTAAATATAGAAATTACTAATAAGGAACCTAGTTAGGAAGATTACTTTGTACTTAAATTATTATTTAATAAAGTTTTATCTGAGAATGCAGTTTGATTAATTATTTCATCATCAACAAAACTGTCACTAATTGTTGTGATGAATGAAAGGATGTTGTAAATTATTTCATCAAAAACAATACTGTCACCATTGTTATGATGAAAGGTTGAATATTAAAAGTTTTTTAATCAGACTTGTATCATAAAAGGTGGTCATTTAAAAAATTAGATTTCATCTGCAATAATACTGTCACTATTATTGTGATGAAGGGTTGTATTGGTGTTGAGTAAGTATGAGTAAATAGCACTTAGATGTTTTATGTCCGTCCTTTTATTAATACAATTTTGATTTTGGTATATCCAAGCCATTTCTAAGAAGAGTCTTTTGGTATAATTGGATTCTGTGTCAAGAATCTTAGATGCATCATAGTCCATTATGTGGTCTAAACTGTTAACATGTTCAGCTAAAGAGCACCTTTCAGGGTGTAACCGTGCGTCACTTCTGTGAGAGATTATTCTGTTACCTAGTGATCTAGATGTTTCACCAATGTATACTTTATCACAATCTTTGCAAGGAATTTGATAAACAACATTACATAAGCTTTTTAATGGTGTTTTGTCTTTTACTTTGGTGTAAATAGAGTTTATAGTTAGTACTGTTTTATTAGCTATTTTTACATTTAATAGTGATTTTAATATTCTAGTTATTTTTGGTGTAATATCTCTTATGTAAGGTAAACTTATGTGTTTTGCTATAGTAGTGATTTCATTATTATTAACGTTGTTGAAATTGTTAGAAATATTATTATTATTATTATTATTATTATTATTATTATTATTATTATTATTATTATTATTATTATTATTAATAATAATAATAATAATAATAATAATAATAATAATAATAATAATAATAATAATAATAATATTTCTAACAATTTCAACAACGTTAATAATAATGAAATCACTACTATAGCAAAACACATAAGTTTACCTTACATAAGAGATATTACACCAAAAATAACTAGAATATTAAAATCACTATTAAATGTAAAAATAGCTAATAAAACAGTACTAACTATAAACTCTATTTACACCAAAGTAAAAGACAAAACACCATTAAAAAGCTTATGTAATGTTGTTTATCAAATTCCTTGCAAAGATTGTGATAAAGTATACATTGGTGAAACATCTAGATCACTAGGTAACAGAATAATCTCTCACAGAAGTGACGCACGGTTACACCCTGAAAGGTGCTCTTTAGCTGAACATGTTAACAGTTTAGACCACATAATGGACTATGATGCATCTAAGATTCTTGACACAGAATCCAATTATACCAAAAGACTCTTCTTAGAAATGGCTTGGATATACCAAAATCAAAATTGTATTAATAAAAGGACGGACATAAAACATCTAAGTGCTATTTACTCATACTTACTCAACACCAATACAACCCTTCATCACAATAATAGTGACAGTATTATTGCAGATGAAATCTAATTTTTTAAATGACCACCTTTTATGATACAAGTCTGATTAAAAAACTTTTAATATTCAACCTTTCATCATAACAATGGTGACAGTATTGTTTTTGATGAAATAATTTACAACATCCTTTCATTCATCACAACAATTAGTGACAGTTTTGTTGATGATGAAATAATTAATCAAACTGCATTCTCAGATAAAACTTTATTAAATAATAATTTAAGTACAAAGTAATCTTCCTAACTAGGTTCCTTATTAGTAATTTCTATATTTAATCTAACACACTTGTATACATAAACAACGAATGACACAAAAATTGACATAACAGTTAAATTTCAAACTGAATTTAAACCACAATAATTTTAAGTTATATTGTAAAACTGTGTAATTTTAATTCTATATGTGCATCAAAATCATAACATTTAACATCATTAATAATTCATCCTCACAAAGATGTAAGTAACTCACTCTCTTAATAATATTATGTTCCTATGAAGACACACCACACCTTTTGTAGATTCCCTGAAGATGGAAATAAGTTATTAAAATTTCCGAAAGCTTGGATCATCTTTAAAGAGTTTTCTTTATTATATATTGCTGCTGCCCCCAATAAATTAGTTTGAATTTTACATTACTATTCAGCAAAGACTACCCTTCCACTCTATATATATATATATATATATATATATATATATATATATATATATATATATATATATACTCGACCAGCGTATCATGTGACATCCAGCAAAAATTTTGACTTTCTGACATCCACCCTTTAGAAAGACTTTGGGAAAAAAAGAAAAATATAACTTCTTTTAATTAAAAAAATATTATCAATGAGCGAAAAATATCACAACCATACACATTTTAAAAAAATAAAACGTCCTATCGTTGTGAGATCCAAAGTATACACGGTATATATTTTTATTAACAACACTTTGTGACATCCAGAAAAACCTTGCATCTTGTGACATCCAGTTGTTACGTCACAGTATACCATTTCTACAGAAAAACTGCCATTCTTGTAACATCCAGTAAGTATATAAATACATTTTTAAATTAAGC
This sequence comes from Psylliodes chrysocephalus, assembly GCA_927349885.1. NCBI lineage: Eukaryota > Metazoa > Arthropoda > Insecta > Coleoptera > Chrysomelidae > Psylliodes > Psylliodes chrysocephalus. The sequence goes on from OV651816.1 coordinate 26,653,018, forward strand.
ATCTTATTACATCCTAAACATTTAACACGTTCAGCGCCAAAGCCCACCCTCAAATTCTACGATTTTTTATGGTTTTTTTATTTCAATGCAATTTCTTAAGTTATTTTTATTCCATTTTCAAATGATTTTCTTTTTAGTTTTTGATTGTGTATATTTTTAGATACACTGTCCCAAAAAAAATAGTTTTCGATCGAAGTAACTTCTTAATATTTTTTTGGTATGTTGGAATTTATTATAGAGATTAGTTACAGGTTCTCCCTTTCCCAACAGTTTCGGACTCCCGAATCTTTGATGCAAGTCCGGCTTGCCCTTTACCCACTAAAAGCACCCCCTAAGCAGGCTATCGCCGGCCTCTTGGTAATCTTTTACTTGTCGGTTGGAACTACTTTATTAATTTTTTTGTGTATCGATCGCCCTCGGATGGTTGATTCTCCGGTCTCAAGTGCATTAACACGACCAGTTGGCGAACCTAGTGCACTGAACCTAACCTAACCTTACCTGAGAAGCACACAAAATATAAATCCAGCGGTGTTTATTATTTTTGCCCACCGACTATTTTACTATAAACATTTTTAACTTTAAATTGTTATTTTTGAGTTACAGAAAAAAGTACATTTGTAAATCAGTTAAGTTCGTTTCCATATTTAAAGAGATCAGAAAAAACTAAAATTAGTCATAATCTTCATGTTTTTGTGCAGATCATTTTACTGCTAAATTGTTATTGTCGAGTATTTTGGAGATATAAATGAAACTAAAGGGGTTTTAAGTAACTTCAATACGTTATAATGAGGATAATTTAATTCCAACTGAATTTTTAAAAGCTATATGTTTTGTTGGAACTTTTATATATTTGTGCCTACCAGTACCTACTAAAAGCAATGCTTTGAATCAATTTTTCCTAGAGTCTAGCGATTATGATGTTGGTACGGCATGCAGTGATTAATTAAAAAGTAGATTATGATATTTGGTATCAAATACGGACTTGTAAGTACAAACATAATATGTAACTTTTAAAAATCTGCTTAGTTTAAAAATAATATAAAAACAGTCAATTTTAGTACTAAAATCATCTACTCAAAAATTAAAAGCATACACTTAATGAATTTTTTTTTCTACACCCACATAGATATTAGCTTATCTACACACAGATTACAAAACGAAAAAGTATGCTATTGCCTTCAACTGAACGAATATATTTCATATCCATTCTAGGTAGTGAGAAAACTGGAAAAAGAAATCCACCAATCACCGTCCATATTTTAATCAACCAACTGCTATTATTTTTAAAAATTTAAATAAGTGACAATTCTGTCGATCTTATAGTCAGTATATTTTTTGAGTATTGAGATTAAACACATTAAAATGAGTTATTCTTGTGTAGAATCGATAAATAATAGAATTTATATTTTTATTTCGTCTATAATTATAAATAATTTGTTAATTTAAATAAAACTATATGAAGTCAATTTAATTACGAGTATTAAAGCAACAAAAATAAACGAGTAGATGGTCCTGTGGTTCTTGCCTTCCATTCAAAAGACTCGAGTTTAAATCTCAGATGGAGAAAAAGGAAATGAATTTTGTTTTTTGTTTTATTTTATTTTATAAATTAGTGAAAGTCATAAATTATTTTTAATTTAATTATTTTATCTTAATAACCTAAAATATTTTTTAAAATTTGTAGATTTTCGTTAGAGTGTCGTAGAAAAAATATACTGTACAACTCGAGCGATATGGCTATTATATCCACTCTTGTTGCACAAACTACTATTGTGCTTTTTCCAAATATTTAACGACTGGTAGTGTGTTCTTATAATAGTCCAAGAGCCAGTGACACACATTTCATTAAGTGTTTGATGCACTTTGAAATTTTGTAATTTGAAATCATTTGGATGGAAAAGCAGATATACCTGTGTTGACTTGACCTACCCCGGGACACCAGGTACTGCGCATAATAGAAAGGGGTCGTAAAATATGACCCAAAAAAAGTGTTTGATTCACGCTCAAATTTTAATAGCGTCTTAATTAAATATAAAAAAAATTAATTCCAAAAAGGTAGACACTTTTTCCGGGGTTTAATTGCCGGTCAACATAAAAATAAGTCTTATCGCTGATTACACTACAGCTGTATCGGCCGTTCATACAAGGGAAGTGCAACCAACTTGACAAAATAAAATTGACACTAATGACATAAGAAATCGGGTCACATAAAGAGGCTGTTTTTTAGTTTGCTTTATGGTATTTCCTATCTACTTTCATGCCATTTGCATACCTTGTTGTACCCGTAACGTGAAAAAGACTTTTTAGTTTAGGTTATTTTACATTTAAAGGTTGAAAACATTTGTCACTATCAGCTGTGGATAATATCAAAACATAGGCGTATAGCAGTGCATTTTATTTTTTGTTGTTAATAGTCTATTTGTGTTTCTCACGCTTTATGAAACATTTCTTTTTATTTGGTTTTATTTATTTATGTCGATTGCAAAATGCTGCTGCTACGAATACAAGTTCTATACAATATACAATTAACATACAATACTAGTTTCATTATGCCCATCTATTGTTACGCCTGTGTTCTACGAACAACATAATTGACAGCTGACGATGACAAAATATTTCATCCTTTAAATGTAAAATAACCTAAACCAAAAAGTCTTTTTCACGTTACGGGTACAACAAGGTATGCAAATGGCATGAAAGTAGATAGAAAATACCATAAAGCAAACTAAAAAACAGCCTCTTTATGTGGCCCGATTTCTTATGTCATTAGTGTCAATTTTATTTTGTCAAGTTGGTTGCACTTCCCTTGTATGAACGGCCGATACAGCTGTAGGGTGATCAGCGATAAGACTTATTTTTATGTTGGCCGGCAATTAAACCCCGGAAAAAGTGTCTGCCTTTTTGGAATTAATTTTTTTTATATTTAATTAAGACGCTATTAAAATTTGAGGGTAAATCAAACACTTTTTTTGGGTCGTATTTTACGACCCCTTTCTATTATGCGCAGTACCTGGTGTCCCGGGGTGGGTCAAGCCAACACAGGTATATCTGCTTTTCCATCCAAATGATTTCAAATTACAAAATTTCAAAGTGCATCAAACACTTAATGAAATGTGTGTTACTGGCTCTCCGGCTATAAGGATAAACAAATTAATACATTTTTTTGAAAAAATGGAACTGCTTTTTGTTTCTTATTAATACCCAATAAATTAGGGTAAGTTGTAGAAAATACATGTGCCAAATTTCAATAACATATAAGGGTGATTGGTAAGAAAAACAAGAAAGAAATTGAAAAAGTTACTACCTGTACTTCAGTCTTAATGGCGAAAGAATCATTAAGTAAGGTTGTTTAGAATCATATTAGTAGTCCAAAAAAATTAAGTAGTAAAAAAAGAGTGTGTGTTATCGAATGCACGATAAAAGTGAAACTTCTTAGATTAATTCACTCTAAAATAAAAAAAAGACTTAAATAAAATCTGCGTACACTAATGTTTATCGCACAGCTACATGAACATACTAATAAGGTGTCAGGACATTAAAATTTGTCGTTTTTATGAATTATCTCATCATATTTTTCTTATCATTACGAACGAAGGGTTAGTTATTTATTTTTATTTAGCTTACTAATTTATTTTAATTGGTTATTTATATTTTTTTATATTGATTTAAATTTATTTTAATTTATTTTAATTTATTTTAATTTATTTTAATTTATTTTAATTTATTTTAATTTATTTTAATTTATTTTAATTTATTTTAATTTATTTTAATTTATTTTAATTTATTTTAATTTATTTTAATTTATTTTAATTTATTTTAATTTATTTTAATTTATTTTAATTTATTTTAATTTATTTTAATTTATTTTAATTTATTTTAATTTATTTTAATTTATTTTAATTTATTTTAATTTATTTTAATTTATTTTAATTTATTTTAATTTATTTTAATTTATTTTAATTTATTTTAATTTATTTTAATTTATTTTAATTTATTTTAATTTATTTTAATTTATTTTAATTTATTTTAATTTATTTTAATTTATTTTAATTTATTTTAATTTATTTTAATTTATTTTAATTTATTTTAATTTATTTTAATTTATTTTAATTTATTTTAATTTATTTTAATTTATTTTAATTTATTTTAATTTATTTTAATTTATTTTAATTTATTTTAATTTATTTTAATTTATTTTAATTTATTTTAATTTATTTTAATTTATTTTAATTTATTTTAATTTATTTTAATTTATTTTACTTTATTTTAATTTATTTTAATTTATTTTACTTTATTTTAATTTATTTAAATTTATTTAAATTTATTTAAATTTATTTAAATTTATTTAAATTTATTTAAATTTATTTTAATTTATTTTAATTTATTTTAATTTATTTTAATTTATTTTAATTTATTTTAATTTATTTTAATTTATTTTAATTTATTTTAATTTATTTTAATTTATTTTAGTTTATTTTAATTTATTTTAATTTATTTTAATTTATTTTAATTTATTTTAATTTATTTTAATTTATTTTAATTTATTTTAATTTATTTTAATTTATTTTAATTTATTTTAATTTATTTTAATTTATTTTAATTTATTTTAATTTATTTTAATTTATTTTAGTTTATTTTAATTTATTTTAATTTATTTTAATTTATTTTAATTTATTTTAATTTATTTTAATTTATTTTAATTTATTTTAATTTATTTTAATTTATTTTAATTTATTTTAATTTATTTTACTTTATTTTAATTTATTTTAATTTATTTTACTTTATTTTAATTTATTTTAATTTATTTAAATTTATTTAAATTTATTTAAATTTATTTAAATTTATTTTAATTTATTTTAATTTATTTTAATTTATTTTAATTTATTTTAATTTATTTTAATTTATTTTAATTTATTTTAATTTATTTTAATTTATTTTAATTTATTTTAATTTATTTTAGTTTATTTTAATTTATTTTAATTTATTTTAATTTATTTTAATTTATTTTAATTTATTTTAATTTATTTTAATTTATTTTAATTTATTTTCATTTATTTTAATTTATTTTAATTTATTTTAATTTATTTTAATTTATTTTAATTTATTTTAATTTATTTTAATTTATTTTAATTTATTTTAATTTATTTTAATTTATTTTAATTTATTTTAATTTATTTTAATTTATTTTAATTTATTTTAATTTATTTTAATTTATTTTAATTTATTTTAATTTATTTTAATTTATTTTAATTTATTTTAATTTATTTTAATTTATTTTAATTTATTTATTTTATTTTAATATATTTTAATTTAATTTCGTTTGATTTTTTTTTAATATAAATTACAGTCATCGTTCACTCACCCATTGTTGATACACCTTGTATCAATATAGATGCATATAATATATATTTATTAAATAGTCACAGAGAGTGAATGCATTTAAGAAACTTGTTGGCTTCATGCGAAACCCAAGAAAAAATTTTGGCAGCTTATGTGTTAACATAAAATAGATCTTAAAATGAAAATCCAAATATATCTAAAATAAATTTTTTGGATGTCACATAACCTAGTGTGTAAAGTTCTAATATACTCTAAGGTGGATGTCAGATAGTCGGGTGAGTAAGTTTTAATATACTGAATGTTGGATGTCAGACAGTCGAGTGAGTAAATTCTAATATACTTAATGGTGGATGTTAGACAGTCGATGGACTGAAATATTTAATATACAAAATATACAAAACCAACTGACGCGAGCGCCACCTTCACATCTATACACTGGAACTAAATTTATACACAAAATTGAAAATCAAGCATTATGGCATCCAGCTGAAATTTGTTTGGCGCTCTTTTAAACCTCTTTTATAATGTTTGAACCCCAAAAACGTTGTGACATCCGAATTTGGATGTCACATCGCAAACGGATGTCATAAAGATACCAACATTTTTGCGACATGATGTCACAACGTCGGCAGGACGAATCTATATATATATATATATATATATATATATATATATATATATATATATATATATATATATATATACTCGACCAGCGTATCATGTGACATCCAGCAAAAATTTTGACTTTGTGACATCCACCCTTTACAAAGACTTTAGGAAAAAAATAAAAATATGACTTCTTTTAATTTAAAAAATATTATCACTGAGCGAAAAATATTACAACCATACACATTTTAAAAAAATAAAACGTCCTATCGTTGTGAGATCCAAAGTATACACGGTATATATTTTTATTAACAACACTTTGTGACATCCAGAAAAACCTTGCATCTTGTGACATCCAGTTGTTACGTCACAGTATACCATTTCTACAAGAAAATTGCTATTCTTGTAACATCCAGCAAGTATATAAATACATTTTTGAATTGGGCACCTTATTACATCCTAAAAACTTAACACGTTTAACGCCAAAGCACACCCTCAAATTCTATGATTTTTATTGTTTTTTTATTCCAATGTGATTTCTTTAATTGTTTTGATAAAATAATTTATTTCATTTTTAAATAATTACTAAGGCCCTTCCTATGGGGCCTCAGTATTGCATTCGTGCAGACGAAAACATTTTCTTACCCCCATTTTTAAAACTTTTTTTATGTTTCCGATCATTCTGAGTCCGAAAATGCAAAAAAAATTTTCGTCTGGTCGTCTGTGTATATGTATGCCGGCACAATAACTCTAGAACGAAAGTTCTAATTGACTTGCAGTTTTGATCTTCTTGAATAATTTTTTCTAACTTAGAACCCTATTGATTTTCAGAATTTTCGGTTCTTTCTAACTACTTTAATATCACTTTTCTTAAAATCCGCTTATGCATTTCTTATGTGACAATTTTAGGAATTCCAATTATTTCTAACGTCAACATCCCTAACATTCTTTACATTTCATAAATTGCAAACATTCTCTAACGATCTGTCAAACAACAGCTGTTGATAGTAAAAGTGAAATTTCTAAGGCGGGTTGCGACCTTCATATTTGCAAATATTGCCATTTTGGAGGCTATTTTTATTCAAAATTAGTCGCCAAGCCTACCAATTATGAAAAATATATAAGCAGTTTCTTAAAAATTACTTTTTTATGGGGGTGCTAACTTAAGCGTACTACTATTTCGCCCCTAGCCACAAAAACACATTTATCAAATTTATTGGCAACCCCAATAATTAACCGGCCATTTTATTTGGCCAAAATCAGAATAATGCTTGGTTGTGCCTGTCAGGTATCAAGATGTCAACTATGATGTGGGAATGGCTCTTAAATGTAAAATTATTTAAAAATGTATGCTTCTTTTGATATTTGTTGCAAATAATTTGTAGTGTATCTCAATAAAGGCTTTCCATAAATAAATGTGCAGCAAGACAGATATTATAATGTTCTTATACAAATCACTTTTTTATTAAACAGTGAGCACCATAAGTCTTACCCCCCCCCCCCCCCTATCTAACTCATTACTGGAGTCTTGTTAGGAAAATCGCCGAGACACGTCGATTTTTGATTTCTACAATGTACATTTTTGTATGAATAGTTTACCCTTAATTTCATCCCTTACTGGAGGAGAGCAACCCTTTCGAAAAATTTAAATGGCATGGGGTGGTGAGTGATAGCTCATTTGAAAGAGGGTTTTATTCTCTATTCAACCGTGTAAAAAAAATTGAAATTTGCTTTATTAATTCTCGACTAATTGTTGTTTCAGAATAACGGAAATTAACGTAGCGCACTCATCCTTATAATTAAAATTCGGCACTGCATGATTTCGGTTTTGGTTCAGACGTGAAGTAAGACTTTTTGCCATTAGAAGGTCACTGTTAGTCTAGTTGCTTTCCTATTTTGTGAGGTTTTGTTATTTTTAAACATTAATAAATCAACACGTAATGAAGCAAATTTCAAAATTCACTGTATAAAAGAGAGGTAGGATATAATGCTGGTTTACATATTCAACCAGCGAATTGTAAATAATAATTAGTAAATTTCTTGAGGTTACTTTTGAATACATTTATTGTTTTTTTTTTAATTTCTGTTGACAGTCAATTGAATTTTTTACACCTTTAATAAAAATTATATTTTGGGAACTTTTAGTGATGGCTTGCCGTACATGAAAGTCAGATTGGCTTCTTGTATTATAATTGTGATATTGCGAATTATATTGAATTTTTTCTAATAGATCTGATGCGATGGTACTATGTCATTTTTATTTTATAAATAAATATCAGTCATGTACTGAATATAATTTTTAACTGAAAGCCAATTTATTTCTTTTAACATAGTTGCAATACTCATCCTTCTATCCTTTATGTCCTTTATTAGAATATAAATAGGCAAAATAAGGAGCCCAAATATTTTACATAAGCAGGCTTAAGACGTAAAAGGGCCAATTATTATTGGAAAAATTGCTCGAACAAGTTTTTAAACCCTAATCAAAAGGCGATATAGAATGGTTTTAAAAATCAAGGCTTGTGAAAATCATCACATGGATAAACCTAAGTAATGCCAATGTTTCACAAAACAAAAAATTCAACGTCCTAATACTACTATAGGCTTTCGGTCTTTCGTTCCAAGTTAAATCATTTCTCGTTTTTGTTACGCTACGAGTTTACCCTTGTGGGCTTCAGTCTCGATAAGGTGGGAACCACCATTTTAGCGTCTCTCGAATTTTCTTTTCAGTGTTTGATTGTGTATATTTTTAGATACACTGGCCCAAAATATATTATTAAACGAGCAATTTATGGTAGCCATTATTCACGCAGGGTGACGTTTGCGTGAGCCCTAGGCGAGTCTAATACTATACTTTGTACCATTATACCATTATGGTTTCTTTATTAAATAAAAGTTAAGTGTAGAATGGAAAGTTTTTATTAAACATAGGTAACTAACTGTTGTTTTTTCAACTTTTCAATTTTCCGATTTTCCAATTTTCCGAATTTCTGATTTTTTGATCTAGAAAATATCGTTATGAAAAGTATCGCCCATCTTTAGTTATCTACCGGAAATTGCCAGAATTAGAAAAGAGTGAATTATCATAATTCACTCTAGTGATATATGGGTACCATATGCTTTTAGTTAGGAGGTAGAATAATAATTTACTATTAAGTGGTCGTGGACAAATTAGTTTCCGATTGAAGTAACTTTTTAATATTTTTTTTTGGTATGTGGATATCCCTTATAGAGATTGGGTACAGGTTCGCCCTTTTCCAATAGTTTGGGACTCCCGGATCATTAGTGCAAGTCAGGCTTATCATTTACCCACTAAACGCACCCCTGAGCAGGTAATATCTTTTACTTGTCCGTTGGGACTACTTTATTAATTTTTTTGAGTATCTATCGACCTCGTATGGTTGATTCTCCGGTCTCAAGTGCATTAACACGGCCAGTTGGTGAACCTAAAGATAAATCCAGCGGTGTTTATTATTTTTGCGCAGACTATTTTACTAGAAACATTTTTAACTTCAAATTATTTTTGAGTTACACAAAAAAGTACATTTCTTTATTAGTTAAGTTCGTTTCCATATTTAAAGAGACCAAAAAAAACTAAAATTAGTCATGTGCAAATTGTGCAGATGATTTTGCTGCTAAAACATAACGTCTAAATTGTTATTTTTTAGCATTTTAGAGATAAAACATTAAAATAAAGGGGGTTTTAGTAACTTTAACACGTTATATTGAGGATAATTTAATCCCATGTGAATTTTTAAAAGCTACATATTATGTTGGTACTTCTATATATCTGTGACTACCAATACCAAAAGCAATTCTGTGAATTCATTTTTCCTAGAGTCTAAGGGTTATGATGTTGGTACGACATGCAGTGATTAATTAAAAAGTAATAATTATGATATTTGGTTCTAAATACGAACTTTTAAGTACATTTTATTGTAGTGTACACGCATACAAGTACCAACAAAATATGTAACTTCTAAAAATGTGCTTAGTTTTAAAATAATATAAAAAATAATTAATTTTAGTAATAAAAATCATCTACTCAAAAATTAAAAGCATATGATTAAATTTTTTTGTGTGCTTTTTTCAAATATGGATACAAATTTAACGACTTGTAGTGTGTTCTTATAAGGATGGACAAATTTATAATTTTTTTTTTTAAAGATGGAACTGCATTGTGTTTCTTATTAATGCCTTAATAGATTATGGTAAGTTGTAGAAAATACATGTGCCAAATTTCAATAACATAATAGCGGTTGGTAAGTTATGAAACAAGAAAGAAATTGGCAAAGTTAATAAAACTACCTGTATCTCGGTTATAAAGTAAGAATATTTGGAATCATATCAGAAGCATAAAAAAATTACCTATAAGTTTGACTGTCAGATAGGGACGCTCATCGCCCTTAGCATATTCTAAAACAAAATCTAACAGAACCTTTAACTTCCCGATCGAGTCATCCCTATCGGTGCAACTACCTCGATCATTTAAGTACGCTGACTTCCATTTCCCGACCGATTTTGAGAACAATTAGGACAAGTTCTTGTTATATACCCCTCCTTATTGCACCTAAAACAAACAAGGCTCCTTTTCATAAAACTACCTGCCGCAACATACTACTGTTGCGTCACTTTGAATTCTGGGCTGAGGAGATCTAGAGGAATTCGTTGGCCGATCGTCCACCAAAGCAACATCCTCATCGGCCTGTACATAAGCTAAATCTGGCTCCAAAACTTGACTTTTCCTCGGTGGAGGCCAAACTTCTCGACAGCATCCTTACGAGCTTCCAACTTCCTACCCAGCTCTCTCAAATGTGCAATGGAGGTTACATCAACTAACGCCAACTGATTTTAATAAAATGGGGCTATGTTCCTAAGTAAAATTTGCAACTTTGTCTCATCTGGAACTAAACAAGTCAACCTATTAAAATACCCTAGCATCACCGCTAAATAAACTCCCATAGACTCATCAGCTCCCTGTGTTCGCCTACGTATCTCTTCAAACAACTTCTCATCATAAGTCGGCGAAAGATACTCCTCCTTGTGCAAAGTAACGAATTGGTCTCAATTGCTAACCTCATTTCGATAAGCCAAGTAAAATTGATAGGCTCTGCAGGCAAATAAATCAATACCAGATTCAAGTAGAGTCTCTTTAAATACGTGTCGCGCTACCCTCAGCTCTTCAACTCTTTCTAAAAATGCACCTAACGACATTCCCTCCTTATCACCAGAAAACGGGATGTTCCACTTGTTAGGCAATATGGGCTTCATCTGCGCAGCTGCAGTAGGCGGTATTGTCATCCTAGAGCCAGATGCTGTTGGACTTAAAGCAGCGTTGACGTGTCCAAAACTAGGCTGCTGTTGATGCACCATAAAACTTAAGTGAGGTGGTTCCCTCATCGCAATATTATGCTGCTCCGCTTTTGCATGTAAATCACCCAACATAGCCAAAGCCCTAGAACGAAGTGGTGGTGCGAGCGTCAATTTTTTCATACGCGCAATCCTACCCAAAATATGCCCTAACCTAGACTCTATTTTTAAATATGTACTGCTACCTGATAAGTCCCTAAAATCGTCAACTAATTTTCCAAGTATGTCCAACTTTTCTAACACTGCAGTCTGATCCTCCACCTCTGTGAAAGGATACGCATCTCCTCCACCGTACCTAACGCAATGCCTCTAACCTGGGCCTCATACGTCAGCTCGTCCTTACCAAGTCTATTAATCTGCATTCTATAAGCCATCTTAATCCTAGACTTCACTCCAAAAGTTTACAATTAAAAAAATCTGATGTATCCAACACATGACTTTCCTATCTAGTTATTATAGGCTTTTCCCGGTTATTTTGTACAACCTATTGTAGCACCTATATAAATGTTTAAAGAATAAACTAAATATGTACATTTTCCACATACATCTAACTCGAAACATTTTTCTATAGATATTCATTGAAAACGAAAATACTGCAAAATTTAAATTTAGCAGTTTTCCTTCAATTTTTCTATCACGGTCCATTTTAGAAAAATCATGTATAAACAAAAATTATAGGTATCGATATCGCAAACAACTTTTAGTTCAACAATTTTCTTAAAAATCAGAATTTTGTACATTTTGTCAAATTTCTCGAATACGGACCATTTCAGGAAAATTTGACATAAAGCAAAAATTATAGATAATAATATTAGAAGTAACTTTTATTTGAACAACATAAATAACAGATATATTCCATAACATACAAAAACGGCCTTTTATAATGTACCCCCCAGATGTTCCGACTTTGTCCGAAATCTGATCTTTTCACGTCAGGCCGAAATAAAACTTAGGTTTAAAATTTAATGTTTTTTCTTTTATCCGTTTTTGAGTTTTCTTCAAAATTCGAAATTTACACATTTTCTCAAATATCTCGAATACGGTCTATTTTAGAGAAATTATGTATAGAATAAAAATTATAGAGAATTATATTACAAACAACTTTTATTTGAACAATTTTTATAAAAAATTATTTTTTACATTTTGTCAAATTTCTGGAATACGGACCATTTTAGGAAAATTTTGTATAGAACAAAAAATATTGATAATAATATTGTAAGTTACTTTTTTAATTTTCTTCTTCTAACGTAAATAACAGATATATTCCATAAAATATAAAAATTACCACCTATAAAGTACCCCCCCAGATGTTCCGACTCTGCCCAAAATCTAATCAGTTCATTGGACGCCGAAATAAAACTTAAGTTTAAAATTTCCGTTAGATAATTTACTTAAAAAAGGATTCAAAATGGCAATGAAGACAAGAATATCAGAATTGTTTTGAAGAGTTTAAAACAGCATTAACATCTGATTTGTTGCTTACTCACTATGACCCTAACTTACCAATTACAGTAGCTGCAGACGCATGTTCCTATGGTATAGGTGCATGTATTTTATATACATTTTCTGATGCTATACGTCTCGTTCTTTAAAATCAGCAGAACAAAAATGTAGCCAAATAGAGAAGGAAGCACTTGCTTTTATTTTTGTAGTTACGTACTAAGTTTCACAAAATGATTTTTAGAAGAAAATTTATTTTGCAGACCGACCACAAACCCTTATTATCCATTTTTGATTTAAAAAAGGGAATACCTGTATAAACCGCAAACAGGTTACAGAGATGGGCACTTACATTGTTGTCTTATGATTTCGAAATATGTTTTGTATCAAAAAATTCGTTAGGATATGCAGACTTTTTATCCCGACTCATGGACGCCAAAACCAAACCAGACGAGAAATTTGTCATTGCTGCTATGCATATGGAGGATTCTATTAAACAAATATTCAGCGATATTAAAAAAAATGGAACCAAAGAACCAATGGAACCAAAGAAATTTATTTATTACGTTACTAATAATTGGCCGACCAATATTGATAATGAAGATATTCAACAGTTCTTTAACAGAAAAGATTCGGAACCAGTATCCGAAGATACATCACCAACATCACCAAAACAGAGAAAGACCAAAAGAAAGAGAATTGTACAGAAACACAAAGATAATGTCCTTAATAGCTTTAATCCTTCTAATAAGGAGATTATGCAGTTTCTTAAGAAGAGGTTTTCTGAGTTGGGTCAATCTGTACAATTTAATTCAGAAGTGATGGATGGACATTCAGATAAATTAGAAAACATGTCTAAAGATAATTCAGTGTTAAAAAAGGAACAAAAAGTCCTAAAAAATAGAGTTGAAGAACTTTAAAGGAAAATTGAGAAATTTAATCATTTTGCCGAAAAAGAGAAAGTAGATCAGAAGGGAAAAAATGTCATTATATTTAGTTTGTGCGTGGAAATTCAGTTAAAGATGATATTAAAAAAGTATTTAAAATAATGAAGTTTGAAATTAAACATAGTGAATATGGAATACAAACATTGCCAAGTAAGGAATCTAGAAAACTAGTACTAGTAAAATTGAAAGAAAAGTCAACCAGAGATAAATTGTTGGAATTAAAGAAAACGATAAAATTAGATACATTGGAATGTGGTATTGATGGTAAAAGCAAAATAATATATATTAATGAAAATCTACCAAAAAATGTCCGGATGTTGTATAATAAAGCCAAAACTCTTAAAAACCATGGCTATAGATTTGTATGGTATAAGAATGGGAATGTGTATGCTAGAAAAGATAAAGGGGACATGTTTATAATAATAAAACATTCCCGACAAATCGATTCTATCATAGACTCCTAATATTTTATATTTTTGTCATTAATTTGTTCTGTAGAAGTTAGAATTTAATCTTTTATTTCAAATGGCTATTCTAAAAAAATGTAATATTGGTCATGTTAATGTACGGTCCTTGATCCCTGTTGTTAATGTCATTAAATAAATATGACCTGGATGTTTTAGGTATAACAGAAACGTGGTTGAATGATGAAGTGGCTAATCATATTATTAGGGTAAAAGGATATGAATTTTTAAGAATTGATAGGGGTAATAATAAGAGAGGGGGAGGTGTATGAATATTTATTAAATCAATCATAAAGGCAATTATTGTTCTCGAATGCTCTGTTGTAAGAAAAGAACTTGAGCAAATATGGATCTCTTTCAAAATAGGAAATATCAATTTTACTTGTGGGGTAGTTTATAGACCTCCTAGTATTAATGCTAGAGATGTAATTCATGTATTAGAAGAATCAACAGCTTTTATGCTACCTATGTGTGATGAAAGTAATACTAACGGGTGACATGAATTTAGATTTACTAAAATCTAATAACACAACAGATATTTTTAGTGACATTTTAGAATCTTTCGGTCTGAGACGACTGGTAAATAAACCCACGCGAATAATAAAAACATAATCCACTCTATTGGATATTGTCTGTATTACTAACCCTAATTTAATTATAACTGATGTTAAGCATGTTGATCTGCATTTTGTTACTGATCGTCAACTTACATTTTGCAACTTGATTACAAAAGTGCCCAAGAAAAATGAGAAGTTTAAAAGTTTTAGAAATAATAAGAATTTTAATATATATAATTTTAATAATGATTTACATTCCCTAAATTGGAATAAAAAATTTTATTCCACTGAGATCGATAGGAAAGTTGACATATTAACTAATAATATTAAATATTTGTTTGATCAACATGCTCCATATCGCAGAGTACAAATCACGGAACCAAAAGCACCGTGGTTGTTAGATAGATTACGTAAACTAACGGGAGATAGAAACAAGTAACTGAGTAAATTTAAGCAGACAAGAGATCCAGATGATTGGGATGGATATAAGCGAGTAAGAAACTTTGTTACAATGACTGTAAGAAATGAGAAGTACGCATATCTAGAGCAACTAAACAAAATTGGTAATAGTAGGGACACATGGCGAGCTTTAAAATAGCTAAATGTGTATTCTAGTAAAAATTATATAGATATTTCAAAAGACATAAGTCATCCCGATTCGATAAATAATTATTTTGTGGACTTAGTTTTAGATTTGGGATGTGAAGTAGATCCCGATTTAGTTAAATATTACAATACACATAGAGTCTCAAATGGTCCGAGTATCAATTTACAAACTGGTTTGGAAAAGGATGTTTTAAATGCAATAGGAAGTATTAATTCTAATTCAGCAGATTCGGATGGTATAACAATAGATATGATAAAACTTTGTTATTTACATATTTTGCCTCATTTAACACACATTTACAACTGTTGTTTGACAGAAATTTATTTTACTATTAATTGAAGAGTGGCATGCATAGTTCCTTTGCCCAAAGTAACAATTCCTTAAGAAATCAGTTAAGTCCTATTAGTAAGTTGTCAGTCTTATCCAAAATTTTGGAAAAATTAATTTATTCACAGATGGTACAATATTTATCAGATCACAATTTATTTACCGAAAATCAATCTGGGTTTAGAACTTCACAGAGTACGGAAACTGCCCTAACTAAAATGTTGAATGACATAATACAGGCAGTGGATAAGGGGAAAATTACTAAACTAATTTTGTTGGATTACAGTAAGGCATTTGATACCTTAGGCAGAGAATTATTTTTAGACAAACTGAATTATTATGGTTATTCTGCAGGATTATTAAAACTATTAAAAAGTTACCTATGGCATAGATGCCAATATGTGACTATAGACAATAATGAATCTAGCTCAAAAATTATTGACAAAGGTGTGCCACCAGGCTCAATTCTTGAGCCTCTTCTTTATCTTATATATCAATGGATCTTAACAATAATGCTGTAAACTGTACAATAGATCAATTTGCTGATGATACTCAAATTTACAAGAGTTTCTTAGTTAATGAACTGGGTAATGCTCGCTTAGAGATAAATCAAACTCTGTATAATATATTCGAGTATTCAGTTAAACATGCGCTAAAAATAAATCCGGCAAAAACTCAAGCAATATGTTTTGGTAATGTTACCAAAGTTATAAAAGTTTGGGAATTTATATCGACACTAAATTGAGATTTAAGGAACAAGTTATATTCATTGTCCAAATATGTTAAAACTTTTAAAAAAATCTATATCGAAGCAGATCTTTTTTGAATGAATCTTTAAAAATACAACTTTGTGAGACGTTAATATTAAGTCATACCAATTATGCTGATTTTGTTTGTGGTCCATGTTTTTATGTAGACTCGTCAGCGAGGGTACAGAGAATTCAAAACTCGTGCGTTAGGCTCATTTTTACATTAACTTCTAGAGATCATGTTTCAAACAAATTAAAAGAATTGGGGTGGCTTAATATGTTTAGTAGACGAAAACTTCATGTCTTCCTTTGTACACAAACAGCTCAGAAATAATAATCCAGCATACCTTAGGAAAAAATTGACATTTAGCTCGAATGTTCATAACCGAAATACTAAAAATACTAGCTCTCTTGTTATACCTAAACATAGAGCAACTCTCTACAAGAGATATTTCTCATACAATGCAGTCTCTATATATGCAACTCTCTACCCGATTAATATAAAAATAAATCTCTAAAAATCTTTAAAACATTAATGAAAAAATTTCTTTTGTTTTAAAGTTTGTGTTTATATATTGTTAATTTTCTTATTGCATGTGTCTATATAAAATGTATATAAAATAACAATGTATATTTGTATTATATGAAATGTTTGTATTTGGTACTCGGTTGAGTGGAACAGCTTAAGCTGGACTCCACCGAGGCTTATTAAAATAAAGACGTTTATTATTATTATTATTATTATTATTATTATTATTATTATTATTATTATTATTATTATTATTATTATTATTATTATTATTATTATTATTATTATTATTATTATTATTATTATTATTATTATTATTATTATTATTATTATTATTATTATTATTATTATTATTATTATTATTATTATTATTATTATTATTATTATTATTATTATTATTATTATTATTATTATTATTATTATTATTATTATTATTATTATTATTATTATTATTATTATTATTATTATTATTATTATTATTATTATTATTATTATTATTATTATTATTATTATTATTATTATTATTATTATTATTATTATTATTATTATTATTATTATTATTATTATTATTATTATTATTATTATTATTATTATTATTATTATTATTATTATTATTATTATTATTATTATTATTATTATTATTATTATTATTATTATTATTATTATTATTATTATTATTATTATTATTATTATTATTATAATATTTGTTGGTTTTATGTGAAAAATATGCTCTTACGATAAGAAGGCAATGCATCTATTTTCATAAAAAATGTTTAAAAGTTCATGAAATATTGGAAAAAGTCGATTTTCATTCTGTACTTTCCAAGGGCTTAAACTTTTTGTGTGTGCACATTTACATTAAGGTAAGTTATGTTCCATCGAGAGTATATGGATCCGTTTATGACCTACCGTTTTGTTACACCCTGTTCTTTACTAGGTTTTCTTAAAAGTGGATAACTAACAAAACTGTTTCTGTTAATTTTACAAAACATTAGATTTACCAAATAGAAATTTTAATATTGTCTTTGCCACATACATTTTCGTCGAATGTACTAAAAAATTTTTTTGATATACCAAGAATAACACATTGAAAAAGTAATATTTTGGTGGAAAACATGTTACGTAATACATCACATGACAGAAAATTTTATTAGTAACTGTAACCTCCTTTTTTTGATTTCTACGATGAAAGTTATACTTAAGAGGTGATTTAGCTCAAATTGCTGATACTGCGTGGATTCATAAATTGACCAGAACAAATGAAATCAGAGTAGCTTGACTAGTTCGCGGGCCAAAGGCTACTTTACGATAAAATGAAAGATATTATAAAACGATAACGACAAAAATGTTGAGAGCCACCAAGTTTTTGAGTAACTTGCAAAACTTATCTTATTTAATATGTCCTGTTTAATTGAGTCAGTCTCTGGTACTTAAAGTTATCTGTATGAGTTCTGGCAAATAAAAGGAAGTGAGAAAATTTAATGCGTTCAATAAAAAAAGTAAAACAAAAATAAAATTTAACATAATAGTTTAATAATTAATAATTAAATCTGAATAAAAATAAATTAAATTTGACTGATAGATAAAAATGTTTATATGAATGAATAAAATTTACTTATAGATAATTCTTAATTGTCCCGACCATGTGGCATTCTAGTACGGTACTTCCCTTTTGTATTTCGTGTCATACACAATCCGCCTTAAGGCACTTAAATACTTGGGGCTTGGAGCCCGAAACTTGAAGAAACTACGTAACTCGCAACATCTCTTAACATCTAGGAGCAACTACGTAACTCGAACTTCTTGTTTCTTAGAGTTTCTAGGAGCAACTACGTAACTCGAGACTGCTTGAAGCGTAGATTTTAAAGCTTTCTGAAGCTATTTATTTCTTAGAGCTTCTTGGATCTTTTTGTTTCTCAGAGCTTCTTGGAGCTTCTTGTTTCTTAGAGCTTCTTGTTTCTTAGAGCATCCTGGAGCAACTACGTAACTAAAGACTTCTTGAAGCTTAGATCTTAGAGCTTCGTGGTAGCTCCAGGAAGCTCCAAGATCTAAGCTTTAAGAAGTCTCGAGTTACATAGTTGCTCCAAGATACTCTAAGAAAGGAGCTTATTGGAGCTTATTGGATCTTCTTGGAGCCACTTGAAGCCAATACAGGTTTAGAAATAAAAAGAACTTTAGTATCAGTAAAAGTACATATACATGCCAGTTTGGAAATCTAACGGACTTACGCATAAACGGGACAAATATTAACGTTACATCGTTTAAACAGAATATAAAATATCACGACAAATATTAAAGATACATCATCTGAACAGAATGAAAAATATTTATAAGGCCAAAATAAGTTATAACAATAAGTATTACGTCATCTGAACAAAATATAAGCTATTTATAAGGTCAAAATAAGTTAAGAGCCATAGATTTCCGTTTAAACTGTATTTCCAGACTAACTTGTAATTCAATTATTTAGTTGCCTCCCCGCGTATATATCAAAGTATTAAAGAAAGCCTAAAAATGTTATTAGTTAGGGTAGCTATAATCTATATAAAATAAAATAAAACAATAATCGGCATTCGTCAGAATGGTGATAATAAAAAAAAGCAAATGGCCGATCTTTTCGGTTTTCCAACGAAATCCAGCAAAATGTTAAAGAAGATGAAAAAGAAGAAGAAACATTACCTGACAATTATCCCAACGTTAACACACAATAAACACATAAAAAGACAAGATAATTATGGAAAACTACTAGCAGCTAATTTATCGGCACAAGCACGTTGAACTATAGACACCAAAAGAACGGTTAAATGTTGAATCCAAACGAATCGGCTTTACCTCGGCGTGGTTGTTCAAAGAAATCCTATGGACCGTGTGCAAACCGGACTTTCTAAATTTCGAGAAGGAAACGAGCTGTGGTAGTTTAAGTTGTGTTACGAGGGGTTATGAAGAAGTTGTTGTTAAAACTACATTTGAAATTAATTTAAAATTAATTTTACGTAACATAACTCAATGCAGTACAGGATACGATTCTAAATTTCTCCATATTAAACTGGTAACAAATTTTAAAGGTTGTTTAAATAATTAAAATTTAAAAAGAATATACTTACCATGTAAAAGATTGATCGAAATAAATCAGTAACTGTTATTAATGAGTCGTTATGGTTGTGAATACTGTTGAAAAATAAAAAATTTATAAAAGTTAAAATATTTACAATAGCACCGGTGAATATACATAATAGCTGCCATCCATACAGTATATTTATGTTATTAATATTACTACAAATTTTTGTAAATTCCTTCCTAATTTCTGTAACATTACTGTTTATTAAGTATATTTTAGCCTCTTTTAAATTCACTAAAACTTTCTGTTGATGTCCAATTAAAATATTTGCTATAGAAATTACAAATGTACAGACAAATATTTCATAAATGTTACAAATGTAATATGGATAATAAGTTGGAATAAACATCCCATATTTTAATCTCATATAACCAGCCTGAAAGCAATTAACAATTACTGATCCAAAAATTGTAAATATAGAAATTACAATACTGCCTCCAAAATCTTTTGAATATTTTTGTAAATATTCAAATAATATCCTACATTCATGGCGATACAAATAAGGAATGATCAAAATACAATTTTGTGATAAAAAGTCATGAATCACTACGGCTAAATCCACAGTCATTACTGTTGATCCCCAACTCATGTAATTAGAATAAACAAAACCCCGCGTATGTAGACAATAAACTGATAACATAAAATATGAAAATTTTAGTAAAACTGAAAACCATTTCATATTTTTTTTTGGCTTATTTGCAGGTACCACTCCCAACAATTTTGCTATTAAATATAACTTTCGGAATAACATTTTTTTGCTTTGAAACTTCTTTATTCCTAATATTGAAACCAATAGATTCTTTTTGTCTAACCTATTACTGCAAATATAATAATTTACCCTAAATTATCATCAACTGATTAATATCTCTTATCATACTTAAATTTGTGTTTACACCCAGAAAACGAGGTCCGTTAATCATGAATAATAAAATGTTATTACTGTTCATTATTAAATTGTTTGTCCACGACCACTTGATAATAAATCAATATTCTACCTCCTAACTAAAAGCATATAGTACCCATATATCACGGAGTGAATTATGATAATTCACGCTTTTGTAATTCCGGCACATTCGGTAGATAACTAAAGATAGGCGATATTTTCCATAACGATATTTTCTAGATCGAAAAATCAAAAAATCAAAAAATCACAAAATCAAAAAATCAAAAAATCAATAAATCGAAAAATCGAAAAATCGAAAAATCGAAAAATCGAAAAATCGAAAAGTCAAAAAATCGAAAAATCGAAAAATCTAAAAATCGAAAAATCGAAAAATCTAAAAATCGAAAATCGAAAAATCGAAAAATCGAAAAATCGAAAAATCGAAAAATCGAAAAATCGAAAAATCGAAAAATCGAAAAATCGAAAAATCGAAAAATCGAAAAATCGAAAAATCGAAAAATCGAAAAATCGAAAAATCGAAAAATCGAAAAATCGAAAAATCGAAAAATCTAAAAATCGAAAAATAAAAAAATTAAAAAATCGAAAAATCGAAAAATCGAAAAATCGAAAAATCGAAAAATCGAAAAATCGAAAAATCGAAAAATCGAAAAATCGAAAAATCGAAAAATCGAAAAATCGAAAAATCGAAAAATCGAAAAATCGAAAAATCGAAAAATCGAAAAATCGAAAAATCGAAAAATCGAAAAATCGAAAAATCGAAAAATCGAAAAATCGAAAAATCGAAAAATCGAAAAATCGAAAAATCGAAAAATCGAAAAATCGAAAAATCGAAAAATCGAAAAATCGAAAAATCGAAAAATCGAAAAATCGAAAAATCGAAAAATCGAAAAATCGAAAAATCGAAAAATCGAAAAATCGAAAAATCGAAAAATCGAAAAATCGAAAAATCGAAAAATCGAAAAATCGAAAAATCGAAAAATCGAAAAATCGAAAAATCGAAAAATCGAAAAATCGAAAAATCGAAAAATCGAAAAATCGAAAAATCGAAAAATCGAAAAATCGAAAAATCGAAAAATCGAAAAATCGAAAATCGAAAATCGAAAAATTGAAAAGTGGAAAAAACAAGTTAGTTACCTATGTTTAATAAAATCTTTCCATTCTACACTTAACTTTTATTTAATAAAGAAACCATAATGGTCGTGGACAAAGTATAGTATTAGACTCGCAATTTAGGGCCATTATTCACTCGGGTGACTTGCGCCCCTCGCCTACGGCTCGGGACGCAAACGTCACCCTGCGTGAATAATGGCTATTACAAATTGCTCGTTTAATAATATACTATTAAATTTTTTCTATTTATTATTATGATGCTGTTGTAATTATGCAATTATTTAATACAAAAGAATATCCAATTTAAATCGGTACCTACCACACATGTAATAACAAATTTTAATATTAACGCAACTAGTTTCTACCATAGTTGGTCATCATCAATATAAGAATATGGAATTACTGTTGGTATTGATTGAATAAGGAATGATAAGAAATAGTTTTATTTTACTTATTATACAATAATATGACAACTATTATGAAAATTATATTTAACAAGTATTTGAGTAACTCTGGCTTTATATGTTTCCTTAGCATGATCGTAACGAATCAACAATAATAGTATTAATAATATTTGTTTAGAAGAAGAATAATTTTTTTTTATTATATATTAAACAAACAGTAATTCTATAGATGCTAAAATGGTGGTTCCCACCTTATCGAGACTGAGCCCCACAAGGGTAAACTCGTAGCGTAACAAAAACAATAAATGATTTAACTTGGAATGAAATACTGAAAGCCGAGAGTACGTTGAATTTTTTGATTTGAGAAGCATTGGCATTACTTAGGTTAAACCGTGTGATGATTTTCACAAGCCTTGATATTTAAAACCATTTTATATCGCCTTTTGAATAGAGTTTAAAAACTTGTTCGAGCAATTTATCCAATAATAATTTGCCCCTTTACCTCTTAAAATATTTGGGCTTCTTGCTTCGCCTATTTATATTCTATTAATAAAAGACAGAAAAATGAGTATCGCAACTATGTTAAAAGAAATAAATTGGCTATCAGTTCAGAATTATGTTCAGTACATGACTGATATTTATTTATAAAATAAAAATGACATAGTACCATCACATCAGATCTATTAGAAAAAATTTAATATAATTCGCAATATCACAACTATAATACAAGAAACCAATCTGACTTTCATGTACGGCAAGCCATCACTAAAAGTTCCCAAAATATAATTTTTATCAAAGGTTTAAAAAATTTGATAGACTGCCTACAGAAATTAAAAAAAATAATAATAAATGTATTCAAAAGTAACCTCAAACAATACTTGATAAATAAACAGAACGGATATATTTTCTTGTGATAATACTCTTTAAACCTGCCCTTTTAAAATTACTTCCCTTAATTTATTGTTATTTTACCCCTCGTTTTATCCTCATTTATTATAGATTATTTGTTTTGAGATCATGTATTTTATTTTAAAAAATTACTTAAGAGGAGTATTTACTTGGCTGTAGAGCGGAGCATGCAAGGGTTTCGTAGTACCCCACTTTTAAAGTTTATTTTTGACTTATTCTGAAAGAAAAAAATATGTACGTGTAGGTAAAGGATAAATCTATGCTCCTCTGGAAACACTTTTTTAAAATTTGAAACTGTTTTTTCTAAAAAAAAATACAAATCTCGACTTTTTTTACCCATTTTCTCAATTTTTTTTAGAAAAAACTAAATTGAATTTTGAAAAAGTGGTTCCAGAGGAGCATAGATTTAACCTTTACCTACACATATATATTTTTTTATTTTAAAAATAGTCAAAAATAAACTTTAAAAGTGGGGTACTACGAAACCCTTACACTGCAAGATTTTTCGTCTGGAAAGTGGCGCCTCTGTTAGATTTTTAAGAAATTAATATTTGTGAATGAAAACAATTTATAATATATTTTACTGATATTTTACGAGGGATAAATAAATTTTACGTATTTGTACACTTTATGTTTTACGTAATTTATTTCTGTAATACTAAGATTAGCATATAAATATTATATGCAAGGGTTTCATAGTACACCAATTTTACGGATTATTTTTTTAATTTTACTAAAAGAAATTTTATGTAAGTACAGGTAAAGGCTTAATCCATACCTCTCCGGATTTACTTTAAAAATATGTCTCTTTTGAAAAAATCTAAGAAAAGAAATAGAAATGTTAAAAAATGCTAGAAGAGAAAAATATATTTAATTTTTGCCTACAGGAGCATTTATTTTTATTACAATAAAAATAGATATACGTTAAAAGCTTTTTCGTCTAGAAGGTAATACCAACAAAATATATATCTTTTTCTACTCTTTAGTGATAAACAATACGTAAGTGATTTGAATTCATGTTGTTATTTTTTACACATAGTAATTTCGCTCAATTATATTAAATTAATTTTATCATTTATTTATTAAAAAATATATATATACGAAATTGGAAGGTATACACTGAGATGTGAATTATAGGTTTTTGTTTAATGAATACTGCTTCGAGTCAACAATAATTATTAATTCCAGCATGTTAATATCTCTTCAATCCGTTAAAGTAATGTAAATATTTTTTTTGCTTTCGCACCCGATATGGCATGGACCATAAATTCAGAGCAAAATAAGATTTGGAAATTTATTTGCAAGTAAAAGTTTTTAAATGTGGACATTTTATTGAATTCGAATTTGATTATGTTGCTGCCAGTCTGGATGGAATTAAAAAAAAACAAAACTCTATGATAGAGTTAAAATGTCCATATAGAGCTGAAGGGCTGACTGTAGCAGAAGAAATATGCAGTAGAGAAATAACTTTTTGGAAAAAGAATAATTCCATTAAGGACAACCACTATTGGTATTTTCAAATTCAGGGCTAGCTGAACATAACACAAATGGATTTTTGCATTTTGTGCTTTTGTGCTTTTGGACTTCTGGAGGAATAAAAGTGGAGAAAATATCTCATATTGACAGCTTTTGAGAAGAAAAGATACAAAATAAAATTAAAATTTTTTATATGCAATATGTCTTGCCGGAACTTGTTGACAGCGAAGCAATAGAGACATGGAAGTACGAGACAGAATATTAAATAATTCGTGAGAAATTTTGTTTAATGTTTATTAACATAACGCAAGGAATCTTAAATTATTTTGAATATTTTTATTAATTTTAGAATTACATTTTATTTATTTCTAAAACATGGTAGTAGGCGATCCATTTAAGATATGATTAATGTCTTATTATTATATTACACTATTTTAAATTTAGGATTTTACCAGTGGCAGTGGTAATTGATGATAGGAATATAATTATTATTACACCAAATGTTTTAAAAGGCTTCACCAACTAGTGGACCACGCTTTTAAGTCCCCAAATAATAGTTTCAAGATTTTGATTCGGATTAGAAGTTTTACTATACAGGGTTTTGTGTCAAAGCCAAGTCATGTAGGTATTGTTATTGTAATACGTAGATGAGTAACTATTATCAATAGAAATTTAAAATCCAAACATAAATCTTTGTAACGACGTTATTTATAACTTTATTAACTTCATAACGGTCAAAAATGTTAGTTAACTTATTTAATTTTAAATATAAATTGATTTTCATTTAGAAATTTTCGAAAAGTTCACTATATTGTTTAGTTGTTGCAACTTTACTGTGCTTAAGTAGCGTTCAGATTAAAATATGAATTTATGGAGCTTAACTGAAAAACAGAAACTAATGCTTTCATTCCAAAAAAAGTTTTATGGCCAATAAAAAAAATTTCGAATTGTGATATCTGCAAGTCCTTATTTAAAACCTTTAAATTTAATATTATCATTATACAAGAGTTATTTTTACAAATTGATACAAATATCGAACATAAGTTTGTCGACATAAACATTTCCATAATACAAATAAATATATCTCTGTTAAAGAATACTCATAATTATCGAGACATTGTGAGATAAAAAACAGACAATTAATTAAAAGCGTACTCACAATTTTTCAGGTATAGAAGTTTCAATGCTATACTGTTTCCCAAATTATGAAAATACTAAAGAATATTAAAAAAAAAAATAAAAAGCCAATTAAACAATGTGTTAATATCTACAGAAGAACATCGTATTTCTTTTTTGGAAACAAAAAGTAGTCGAATATTGTGAAAATAACAACATATTTTTATTTCACAAAAATAATAAGTCAGTTTTTGTTTTTTATGTAAATCATATCATTTTCAAGGCAATAAAACAGAAGAAAGTCACCGAATACCGATTTCAAAAAGGTCTATTAGTTTTTATAGGAAATGGAAAGAGAAAGAACGCTTTTTAAACAAGTTAAAATTCTTTACTAATTTCGATAACTATAAACGGATTAAGGTATTTTGTACCGTGTTAAAAAATTTAAGAAAAATTTTGAAGAATATTTCTTTTTTTTAAATTAGTAAACTTTGACAAACATATAAAATATTCTAAAAGATAAATCACATTTATGTGTTTATACAAAAATTTTATTTATTTTTCTAAAATAATATGGATTGTCCTCTAAAATATATATAGTGGCTCGCAAAAAGTCTGCTTTTTATGTTACTTTTTTCAGAAAATGTTATTCCTGATAAAACTTGGTGTTTAATTAAACCTAAAACTTTATTTATTCAAAAAATTCTGTACCATAAATATAAATTTGGCTGCACAGTGAACTTAGGTACCTACTCTTCTAGGAATCGAACCCAAATTTTTACATATAAGATTAATTTAAGAAGATGTATATAACTCCACATAGTAGTTTTTTAGTTAATATAAATAATATAGATTATTATATCCTTTTTAACCTACTTCAAAAAGGAGGAGGTTCTCAATTCGTCTGTATATATTTTTTTAAGTATGTTCAGCGATAATTCTTTAACACAATGTCCGATTTAAATGATTCTTTTTTGCTGGAAAGGGGGTACTTCCGGGATGGTCCCTTGAAAATTTGGTCAAAATCTAATAATTGGGTCAATGGGAAAATCCTCAAACTTTTCATTTTTTATGTATGTTTAGCGATAATTCTTTACCACCTTGTCCGATTTCTATAATGCTTTTCGTTAGTAAGGGGGTACCTCAGGGGTGGTCCCATATAAATTTGGTTCAGATGTGGTGATGGCATCTGCACGATTTTAAAGTCGGTTTTTTAAAATTACTTTTAATACATCTTACGTAAATTAAAAGTTTAATAATTTGGTGCTTTCTTGATGCGTCGTTTTATGATTTCACTTTGCATATGTTTAAGTACAGATAATTATTATTACTGGCAGTTTATTTTAAATCATTAAAATAATATTTTGTTGATCCAAAAAAGGCAAACAAAAAAGCTATATCACATTCAGTGTAATAATAAAAGTTAGATATATAAATATAGTATATATATAACAGACTTTCAATCTCACTTTTTGTCGTAAAAGACTTTTAAATTTTTACCAGTGACGTCCGTACCGGGTTTGAACTGAATATTTTTGAACAAAAATATGGTGCGCCACTGCTTTTTCTAAAAACCAAATTATCTTTAAAATCCTTATTTATTTTGGAGCAAATTTGGTTTATGACGTACTTTCGTACAAAGCACCCTTTTCGGGTAAGAAAATAAAAACCAGTATATTGAAACTGCTTTTGATATTTTGTTGAAATTTGGTAGGAACCCACCATGAGTGGAAACACTTTTTTTGGGCAAAATTTCATAAAAATATCTAAAGTGATAAGAAACTTATGATAAAATAGTTTTTTTTTTCTTAAAACTTTAACACCCAAAGGATTCGCACCTCTAAGTATCGGCACTCAATTAATAAATACCCTGTATTAATTGATATTACCTTATTCGAACCAATCGTCTATTTTTTCGTTATTTGTATTTATATTTCACAACTCTATACTCTTAAATGTAATTTAATCTAACTAAACCTATTCACTAAATTAAAATATAAAAATAATGTAAAACCCTCTAAAAATCGAACTGCGTTATAACAATATCTCGCAATGCACCGAGAAAAACAAATACGATTCTGGTTCCCCTAATTTAGGTAACTCTGACTCACTCGGCAGCCGTGTTAGGTGTTTTCGGTTCTTTTTTCTTAATTTCGCGCGTTAGAGTTTGAAATACGTATCCCTCGTATCTACAGGCAATTGTTAAAATTATGAATGAATCCGGATTTTGTTTAGTCTCGGAAGTAATTTTGTAGTATTTAGGCTCCACCCTAAAGTTGTAATTTTTATACCTACTAAACTACCGTTGCCCCGCAGGTCTTTCAGTTTGTAATGTAAATTTTCCTCTTAAAATACTACTTACTATGTTTAAATTATTAATAGTTTTGCGAAGATAGGTTATAGCAACTTATAGCCACAAAACTATTTTTATGTTAAAGTAGATCCATAGAGAGCAATGTAATTTACAAAGGCCTTCTTTCAACATACAAATAAATAACAACTTTATAATTAAAATGACAAACACAACAAAATACCTCGGTATCATAATTGATACAAATTTGAAATGGGTATTATATCCTACCTCTCTTTTATATAATAAAAAAGTGCTTTGTATTAGAACATTACATTATCTGTCTTGCTGTACCCTTATTTATGGAAAGCCTGAATTGAGATATTTATTATTTGCAATAAATATCAAAAGAAGTATACATTTTTAAATAATTTGACATTTAAGAGCCATTCACATATCACAGTTGACATCTTGATACTTGACAGGCACAGCCAAGCATTATTTTGATTTTTTCCAAATAAAATGGCCGGTTAATTATTCTATGGGGTTGCGACAGAGAACCAGTAAATTTGATGAAGGTGTTTTTGTGGCTAGGGGCGAAATAGTAGTACGCTTAATAGCACCACCATAAAAAAGTCATTTTTAAGAAACTGCTTGTATATTTTTCATAAATTCGTAGGCTTGACGACTAATTTCGAATAAAAATAGCCTTCAAAATGGCTATATGGTTTCAAGTATGAAGGTCGCAACCCGCCTTAGAAATTTCACCTTTACTATCAACAGTTGTTGTTTGACAGGTCGTTAGAGAATGTTTGCAATTTATGGAATGTAAAGAATGTTAGGAATTTTGACGTTATAAATAAATGGAATTCCTAAAATTGTCACATAAGGAATGCATAGGCATGGGCGAAGTAGTTAGGATGAACCGAAAATTCTGAAAATCAATAGGGTTCTAAGTTAGAAGTAAGTATTCAAGAAAATCAATACCGCAAGTCAATTATAACTTTCATTTTAGAGTTATCGTTCAGGCATACATACACATAGACGACCAGATGAAAATCTTTTTTTTGGATTTTCGGACTTAGAATGACCAGAAACATGAAAAATAGTTTTAAAAAATGGGGGTCAGAAAATTTTTTTGTCTGCACGAATGCAATACTGATGCCCCATAGCAAGAGCCTCAGTAATACGACTAAATAAACAGAATATATTGTTCAAATTCATGACACTAATATACAAGCCCTAACACAAAAATATTCGGACATCAATTACAGAAGTCTTAAAACAACTTCCGAAGAAAGCCATAATTAAACTTACACACTTGTTTAATTCCTCATTTAAACTAAGGTATGTCCCTAGATTGTGGAAAGTAGCTGAAGTCATTATGATCCCCAAACCAGGAAAACCTCCGAACGAAGTTTCGTCATATAGACCAATATCTCTATTGCCTATAATATCGGAACTATTTAAAAAAATACTAATAAAAAGACTGAAAACCATCATTGAAGAAAGAAAACTTATTCCAGATTACCAGTTCGGCTTTAGAGAAAACCATTCAACTATAGATCAGGTTCACAGAATCTCAAATGCTATTGAAAAAGCATTAGAAAACAAAGAAGTCTGTTCGGCCATCTTCCTCGATGTTGCGCAGGCTTTCGATAAAGTATGGCATGATGGCTTAAGACATAAACTGAATGTGCTACTTCCACAGCCATACTCAGAGTTATTAGATTCATTGATTCTTTAGAGTAAAACAAGATGAAGCATACTCTGATTTGAAAGAAATTAAAGCAGGGGTACCACAAGGAAGCGTCCTGGGACCCACTTTGTATCTGTTATACACTTGTGACATACCCCAACTAGAACAAGACATAATTGCTTCATTTGCAGATGATACTGCCATCCTAGCGATAGGCAAAGATCATAAAGAGGCTGCAAATAAACTATAAACATCAGTTAATAAAATACACAAATGGACCAAAAGATGGCGTATTAAACTAAACGAAATCAAATCTGTTAATATTAATTTTACTAACAAAAATGGTCAAAGAATACCAATTAACATAAATAATGCTCAGATCCCTTATGCTAACTCGGCAAAATATCTTGGTATTACATTAGATGCAAGACTTCGCTGGAAGGTCCATGTAAAAAAGAAAAGACAAGAGTTAGATATAAAATTCAAGAAAATGTACTGGTTAGTTGGTAGGCATTCCAGCTTATCTACACATAACAAAATTATATTATATAAACAAGTTCTCAAACCAATTTGGACCTATGGCATTCAGCTCTGGGGTTGCGCCAGCTACAGTAATATTCTAATATTCCAGAGATTCCAGAACAAAGTATTGAGGAACATTGTCGATGCTCCTTGGTACATTAGAAACAGCGACCTTCATCGAGACCTTCAGATGGACACTGTTGACCAGACTATCACCAGATTCGCTAGGAGTCACGAACAACGGCTCCACCAACATGTGAACGTTGAGGCGATCCAGCTTCTTAACAACAGGAACCTGACAAGAAGACTCAAGAGAGTGAAACCTTTTGAGTTAGCCAAGTGATTGTGTTAACAACAAAGCAAAGCATTGTGCGGTTTAGTGTTACACGTTAGTTTAGTGTAATTAAGTTATCAGACCCTAAGGTATACTAGCGAGTAGAACTTTAGTTTTTAAGATTGCAATTCTAGTTAAGTAAAGTTATAACAAAATTACTTATTGATCAACTCTTGATCAGATTGTAATATCAATAAACGCCCCTTTTGGAGTGTTTTTTCACAAAAAAAGTTTGAAAATTTCCTTAAGGGATTCAATATCATATGTTGTTCATTTATAAGACATAATATGTATTGTTTACATCATATTTATGAAATTTTTTTCAAATAAACTAATATTGATTATTAAAACTAAACTAATGTTGATAAAAATGCAATATTTGCTGACACATAAATGTTCGGACACGTTAGTAAAACAAATAATAGCAAGCCATGGAAACAAAAATAAGTGTTTCAATTTTGACATTTTAACTTGAGAATTAATTCGATTATCAATTGGCTCCAAAATGTCGCGTGGTAAAGCAACAAATGGTGCAATTAGAGAATTAAAAGTAAAACTGTTTAACCAAGGAAAAACCTTTCGGGATATTGCTAAACAAATAAATGTCGCGATGTCCAGGGTATCAGATATTGCAAAAAAATATGGAGAAACGGGTTCAACTCAAATTTTAAAACATGGTGCTGGTCGACCACGCAAAGTCACTTCCCGAATGCAAAGATCTCTTTTTCGGATTTGTAAAACTGATCGCCAATGTACTGTAAGGGAAACAACAGCAAAATGGAATCAAGAAATAATTGGAAATGTTTCACGAGAAACGTGTCGTCGCTGGATCCATAAGTCTGGTTTACATTTTTATAAGGTACGTAGGTTACGTTTTAGAAAATATCATATTTATGCAGTGAAATCATTGGTTTAGGCAAAAAAAAAGCCACTGCTGACGAAAAAAACAAAAGAAAAGACGATTAGCGTGGGCAAAAGAACGGGCAATGTGGACTTTTGAAGACTGGAAAAGAATCATTTTTAGCGATGAATCAAAATTTGATGTTTGCGTGGGTGACCATCGATCACGTGTTATAAGAAACAAAAATGAAGCCTTTCACAAAGACTGCCTAAAGAGAAAAATAAAATTTCCATCAGGTGTTATGATATGAGTAAGCATGTCGGGTTTCAGTGTTGGAAAACTGCACTTTATAGACGGAATTGTAAACGCAGAAAAATATCAGAACATTCTTAAAACCAATTTGTTAGTGTCAATTCCAATTTTATCACCTGATGGAAACTTTACTTTTCAACAAGATGGCGCCTCCTGCCATACAACCAAGACCACAAGAAAGTGGCTGCAGGACAACAATATTTCCGTCCTTGACTGGCCTTCCAGCAGCCCTGATCTAAATATAATTGAAACTGTATGGTACAAGATGAAGCAGCAATTAAGAAATGATCTACAGCGCAACATTTCTGATTTGGGGATAAAATTGCAAAATATATGGGATTCTTTTACCGCGGAAGATTGCGAAAAGCTTGTTAAAACTGTCTGATAAAATAAAAGCTGTTATTAAGGCAAAGGGAGATGCAACCAGCTATTGATGTGATTTGTCCGAACATTTATGTGTCAATAAATATGCATTATTATCAACATTAGCTTAGTTTTATTGATCAATATTAGTTTATTTGAAAACAATATCATAAATATGATGTAAAACAATACATATTATGTCTTATAAATGAAAAACATTTTGTGTTGGGGTTCGTAAAATGTTTCATTTGTGTAACCGATTAAGACAAGAAGGTTGAGCTGATGATTTAAAAATATTTTACATAATTTTCTCTACACCAGACCTATAAATATATATAATGTTTTCTACTCCACTTTGGTTTATTGTGTTTATTTGGTTTTGATATTAACATTTTTTTTTTATTCATTTTCAATAATTTTATCTATTTCCTTAGTTCCTAATGTTTTAATAAAGGTTTTAAAAATCTATTTTAGGAGATTAAATGAGTTTAATTTTTTTAAATAATTTTTTTTTATATATATCAGGCAGGAAGTTAAGCAACAAAGTCGAAATATCTTGTACCTATGGTTTTTTTTAGCAGTATTTCTATATAATCTTTTGTTTTAGTTCAAGTAGGAAAATGATGTCAATGTGATTGCAGGTTAGTCAAGTTTTCAAATAAATAAATGATAAAATTAAAAACATATAGCTGCCTCAAAGACAGGGGCGGATGGAACCCCAAGGATGGATGGGAGAAGTCAGTTAAAACAGCGCTGCTCCGGTCCATAAAAAAAAAAAAAAGAGCAAATTTTTTTTATTTAATAATAAATGTACAAATTATTTTACAACAGCTGATAATTAAAAAAGCAAACTCTATTTTTAACAAAAAAAAAGAACATATAAATATTTTTATATATTTTTATTAAACAATTTCTTTAGAAATTAAATATTAGTTCTTCAATGACGTCGTCATATTCTATTTTATTTATGATATGTCATCGGTTATAACTGAGAGTACTCCTTAGCCTGTTTTTCAAGTACTTGCAAGTAAAAAAGGTCCGATGGGCCACTGGACGAGAACCGAGTATCACTGTCAAGACCTTTATTGTATTTCTGTCTTCTATATTTATATTCCCTTGTTGGCTGAATGACACATATGTCAATGCCAGAAAAAAAGTATTTCAGTTTTGGAAAAACTTCTCTCGCAGTCAGGCTCCTTTTGAAATTGGCAGCGAAAGTGAATGTGCTAATGCCAACATTAAGTAAGCCTCTGTATATATATATATATATATATATATATATATATATATATATATATATATATATATATATATATATATATATATATATATTATTTACAAATGATGGAATATCAGCACAGAATAAATTAGGGGAGTGTAAATAGATGGAAAACTTAATGGTAAAATTCTGAGGGTATGTGCTGCCATCTATCAAATTGGAGTGGTACTAAATTGTATATGGTCGCTAAGAGTGGGCTTTTTAAAATTTAACTTTTTGCCAGCTGGCCAAAAAATCGAACAAAAAATAAATTGGTTTTACTTCATTATTTTAAACTAGAAATAAAATGCAATTTGTTTAATTTTTTAAATTAATTAATAAGGTAATTAATACCACATCATTAATTGTCTATTTTAACATGGAAATGCTTGGAAAAATATGCATTTATACCATTTAAATAATTAAATATGTATAGAACAAAACTAATAAAAATGTTTTCTTTAACAAAATCAGCATGTGTATTTAGTATTCAAGACCTTTATAAGAGTTTTGCGACTTAAAGTGGCAAATGAGTTTTAATAAAATTGAAGTTGAAGCATCATCCTTTTGGTGTCTTACTATTAAGGTGAATTTGAATGTGGATAAAATTTGCCTTATCGTCGTTGATTTTGCAATATCCGCTATATGAAAAATTATGCGAATCCTGATACACAAATCAGCTATTCCTGTTTATTCGCTCCGTGCGCAACAGTAGCGCCAATTCGTTTTGGTACTAATGGACTATTTCTGCGTATACTGAAAAATACAATTTTTAATAGAATTCGTAATTAAAAAGAATATATTTTAGTTTTAATAAAATTATATGGATTTGTAAAACTAGTAAAACATTAATTTTTTATTATTATTAATATATATTTTTATCGCTTAAATTATAGAAAATAATGTATAATCAATCAAAATCGATAATAAAATATAGGCAGGCAACAGTATTTACTGGAAAATGTATGAGAAGTTGCCTATGTTTAATAAGTTGTCATTGAAGAATTAGCCTATTCTGTCAAAATAAAAAAATACCATTTAATAATAGCGTGAAGTTAAAATGTATAAAAAAAGGATAGGTATTTATATTTTCATTTTTGTTCGAAAGAAAACATAGAATGAATGATTAAAACTGGTTTCCCATCAGTAAGTCACAAAATTGCATTCCAGCCACATATAATAATCAAAGGCAGAAATCTTTAAATCTAGTCCTTGCTGAATGAACATTTAAGAATACAGGGATATTAAAGAACACCGTAAATTGATAATTTATTGTTTATTTAAAACCTTTCAAGTTTCTGATGTCTACTATTTCCAGCATTATTGTTATTATTACAAAAATAAAGGTAACTTTTCTTCTTATTGTACACCTATCCATTTATTTCTTTGATTTGATTTCCACTTTGCTACTGAAATTTTTTATATAAGTTTCACTGTGTTTTTTTTGCTAGTATTTGTACAATTTTCAACACAGCAACTCCGGTTGCTTAGTGTATTGTTTTTACCTACTTTAAAAAAAAAAGTAAAATGTATACGTGTATTTGATATGCCAAAATTACAAAATATCGCCTTAAAATGCACGAATTATCCGCTAGAATACAGTCTTTATCTTTTGTATCACTTCTAACTGTTGGATTTTTTTTCTCACTTTCCTTCCACATCGATATATTTTTTTTATGAAGCTGTGTATGGCTTTCCATCTTTTGGCGCAGCTTTACATCTTTTCCACCATATGCTTCTACTTCAGCGCGCCACCTAATTCAGTTTCCAATTGCTGCCTGAGGGTAGAGAGTTTAAAGCTACCGTGCCCTGTTATGGTTTAAGTTAGAAAGTAGTCGACTCTACTGTGCTTGCAAATTAAGCACGGGTCGAGTCTTGGTATACGCTTCTTCCGTTTTCCCATCGTTCCTGCCATTTTTTCAATGTCTTCTCCCCGATGTCAATTCTTCTATTTAGATCCGCTATATCTGAAAACAAACTTTGTGATTCCTCATACTGGTGCTCCGTAAAGAAAGATGGATTGCACCACCCCGCTTAAGATCCGCCTTTTTGCGTCGCCAGGCCACTTTAGGTTTGACGTTAGCCTGAATAGTTTTGCCACAGTTTTCTGCTCTTTTAGATATAACCTTTCTAGGAGAGCCTGCAGGGCTTTTCATTGATAGTTAGGAGTTTTTGGAACGGCTGGTTTTTCGAGAACAAACTCATAAATTATGGATATTCTAATATTTCAATCCAGAATTAATATAGTTCTTAAAAAATTAATTTAAAAAAATGTAAGAGCAACATTTGAGAATCATCGTAGTGTCTTTTATTCAATAGGATAGTATGACATAAACTGACCCTGTCCCTTAGATAAAAGAGGCCAGAGATATAACATACACCGGTGTTTAACCTGCGCAAATGTTGCTTATTTCTAAAGCAAGGTTAACGGAGTAGGGGAACTGGGCAGAGACCCGAACTCTATGAGAGGGACCGGACTTTATTTATTAGCATCATAATGAACTATTAGCTTTATTTAATATATATATGTGTTTAAAGGAATTTTGTATTATAAAATAAAACTAAAGTGATTTTTTAATATCAAACAGATGCCACGTCATTTTATGTAAAGAAAAGACCTTTTATAGAATATTTCGTTAGCGTTTATTTACACGGACTTTTCAGCAAGAGACTACAGTAAAATGTTGAAATAGAGCAAGAAATGGTACTCATTGTCTACGAGTATTATAACAACAGCAAGTGCGTAGGCACATACTGCAAATTAAACCTTGTGAGTTAAATATTATATTTTTTCTACGGCTATTACATAATATTAAAAATTAGTCGAAATGAGAAAATGCTATTTTATATTGTTACCTTAGCTTCTTTCTTTAGAAATAATAATTAATATAGAGGATGAGTCACATAAAACTCTAGAAATGCATGTGTCTGAAACCAGATAACATGATAAAATTGGTCGCTAGGGGTGGGTGATTATCGAAATAGATGATCGATCATTGAAAATAATCGATTATTTTCGATCGATCAATTATTTTCAAACAATCTATTTTTTTGTCATATTTCCTTTAAAACCGACTACTTGATTATCTTTGAAAAATCAAAAATAATCAAATAATTAAAAAGCCAGTTAACCGATAAATCAGTGTTAACAAATAATAATAAAAAATTATGGTTTATTTTAAATAATCGATTATTTTCAAATAATTTACTTTTTCTTCCATTGAAACAGATTATTCGATAATCGTCGAAAAATCGAAAATAATCGATTAATCAAAAATAATCTATTAATTAAAAAGGCGATTAACAAATAAATCGATTTTCAAAAAAAAACGAATTATCGATTATTTTCGATTAATTGATTATTTCAATAATTTATTTTTATTGTATTTCCTTTAAAATCGATAATTCGATTATCTTTGAAATACCGAAAATAATCAATTATTCCAAAATAATCGCTTAATCGAAAATAACCAATTAATTAAGAAGCCGATTCTACGATAAATCTATTTTCCAAAAAATAACCGAATTATCGATTATTTTCTAATAATCCTTTTGATATTTCCTTTAAAATTAATTATTCTATTATCTTTGAAAATCAAAAATAATCGATAAATCGAAAATAATCGGTTATTAAAAAGCTGATTAACCGATAAATCGATAATTCTAAAAAATAACCGAAATATCGGTTATATAAAATAACCGTTTATATTCGATCAATAGATTATTTTCATATAATACCTTTGAACAATCGAAAATAGTCGATTTATAGAAAATAATCGATTAATTATAAAAACCGATTAAACAATAAATCGATTTTTCCAAAAAAAAAATCGAATATTTTTAATCAATCGATTATTTTTAATATATCTACTTTCTTTTTGGATTTCCTTTAAAATCGATTATTACATTATCTTAAAAAAACAAAAATAATTTATTAAAAATAACGGATAAATCTATTTTCATAAAAAAAAATATCAAAATAATCGATAAATCGAATATTTTTGTAACCCCTATCGGTCGTTTGCTTTTGTCCGAGCATTTAGCTCCAAAATTTAGAGATTCGGATTTTTTGATCCCGTTATCTTTGAAACCGCTTTCTATTGTATAATAAATATAGCTAGAATTTGGATTTTTTAGTTAACGAAAAATTTTTTCGAGTTGTTTAGAGGTTAATAATGTAACATTTTATTAACAATGTAACTAACTCCCGTAACTTTAGTATTTGTTTGCTTATACAAGATCATATTGTGCGTTTAACTTCGTTTTACGACTTAACATTCAAATGTCACTTTCGATTTGACTGCAAATAAGATGAACCTTGAAATTTTAAGTAGGACATCCTGTATTTAATCTAACATTCATATAAAATACCTTATAAAAATAAAATTTGGCAAGCAACTATGCTTCTTTGCTTCTTATTTATCTACCAAAAAGGGCTAAAAACCACCTTTAGTAAATATAATGATAATACTACTTTTTAAAAACAAAATTTCGTTAGCAACAATGCCTATTTACTTCTTATTTAAATGAAATGTTCAAAATTTTACCCTTTTGTAAATTTATATAAGTAATATGAAATCTGTTTTCTGAAATATGTATTTGATTCTTAATATTTATTGAAACCCCTTAATGCGGATCTGAAGTTATCAGCCCAAAGGATCATGGCGCTTTATGTCAAAACTTTAATAAATATTTACCGCTGAAAAGAATATATTTTGTATATGTAATCATCAAATTCAGCACTGAAGTAGCTAAAGTCTCTCTTATCGCGCCATTTATCCACATTCATTGTAAGGCCTAACAAATAGTTTCAGATCTTTTGAATTTTGTGGTTTTTACATCTTTAAGGATATTCTTTTTCTCTTTTCGTAGAGTAGCTATACAAAAACTCTGGCGGTTCAGAAGCAGTAAGATCATGAACATTAAAAAAATTATCTTAATTTAGAGAACCCCTCACTAGATTTAAAAAAACTATAGAAGTGTGTCCTTTACCACCGATTGTATTTAATTAGCCTTTTTCATAAGAAGATTTAAAAAAGATCCGCTAGGGGCAGCACCGGTGGGGGGTAGATATGTTTCGAATTCTCTATTGACAACAACGTCACACGTACGTTTTATTATTATTAGAATAAATAAATATTGTGATAAAAAAAATTAAAAAACAAATTGTCATGCCTATAAAACATTGTGCATTTGCTAATTGTACGTTTGACAATCGTTAGAAGCAAAATAATGTAAAATTTGTGCCTTTTATAAAACCACAAGTTGGCAAAAAAAAGTGTTTGGAGTGGATACATTTATCACGAAGGACAGATTTAACAGTTGAAAAAATAAAAAAACATACTTTTAAAATTTCAGTTTCGCTCCAGGTACATCATCTTTCGTTAATTCCATTATAAATCTATACATTTGACGTCGTTATCAATAGAGAATTTAAAACATATGTACCCCCCCACCGGTGCTGCCCCTAGCGGATCTTTCTTAAATCTTCCCAGAAAAAAGGCTAATTACCTTGTGTAAACAACAACTTTTAAAATTATACTAGTTGGTTCAGTAATTTCCCGCCATATTTGTGCCGCTTGTTTTTAATGTACTGCTGAAAAGACAGTCTCCCTCCACAGAAGACTATTCATTCGTTCAGATTCTGTTCTGAAGTATATAAGGTCGATATTTTTGAGCTGAAATATATAATAATTGGGCGAATCTTAAACAGCCGATCTTTGGGACTCAAATTACTGTTGTCAGGAATTCTGGCGAAACGCAAGCACCTAAAGAATAGTATATCACACACCGAGGTGCGAAAAGTTTCATTCCTATCGTGAGATTAATTAGATCACCGAGACGCAAAGCGTCGAGGTTAGCTATGATCTCAAGACAGGATTGAAACTTCCTACCGAGGTTTATATACTATTTTATTTACAACCATCACATTTCGATCAAAGTTAATAAATCTCTGTTTTATTCTAAACATACCTAAAATATTACATTAAACGACAAATTACCAAGCGCGCGGTTTTCTCAGAATAATCAAGTAGGTAAATATATTGTTACTGTGATTACAGGGCAAACAACTGTCACCAATATAAATAAATGTCAGATAAAGCTGGATATTAAATTCGCGAATAATAAATATCAATAAGTAATTTGTTATATTTTAGTTTATTGTTGTTTTTTATTGTTAGCCATTAAATAGGTATTATAAAATTTGTCAAAAAATGTGTTATTTTTTTTAAATATAAACAATATTCATCTAGAATAGATAAAATGAGGGTGAGAAGTGAGGGCGGGAAGTGAGGGCGGGAAGTGAGGAAGGGAAGTGAGGGCGGGAAGTGAGGGCGGGAAGTGAGAGCAGAAAGTAAAGGTGTGTAATGTGACACTTCCCAACCTTTATTAACGTTAGTAATGACAACATTACATATATGGTTGTAAATAAATACTAGTTCGTAATTTATTTAAGAACACATAAACTACATTTTATTATTAACTTCAAAATGAGCCGGAATCTACGTCTACTTATGTTTGATGAAAAGAAAGGCATGTTAAAATATCTGAATGTTTTCCAGTACTTAATCACTTCTATTTGGAGGAGAACACTAAAGAAAATACATCATACAACCGAGATATGCGTGATGATGCTCCTGTTGTTTAAGAAAAGATCTATACGGCGTAGCTATTTTATTTTTTCAAAAATTGTATCATAAAAACGCTCATCTACTAAAAACCAGCAGTATATTACCTATAAATAAAATAAGTTCAAAACCTTTACAAAAGTGGTACCAATAGAATATATTTTTACGCAGGTTTTTTAGTAGCTCAGTTTATTTCAACTTAACTTTACAGTTTAACTATATAAATGATAACATGAACGTCAAACGTCTATTATAAAACTAAAACTCTGATGTCAGGATCATCGATTTATATAGCTCGCTTTAACCTTCAAGAACCTTCTTGAACTGTACAGATATTTCTTGACATAGAATATCGTTTCTAGACATTTCTTTCTCTCTTCTTTTTTTACGCGTACTTTTACTTATGACGACCGCAGCACACTGTAGGATGATGGTTGTTATGGGGGCTAGAATTAGCGCCTATTCCTATTCAGGAGGCGACGACAGTAGCAGAAGCATTTATAAGGAACGTCATTTCGAGACATGGAGTCCCTCTGTAATTGCATTCTGATCAAGGACCAAACATTGAATCCGAATTGTGGCAAGAATTTATGAAATTGTTAGGCATAAGGAAAACACGCCCTATGACTCTCCATTCTCAGTTAAACAGAGTGGTAGAAAGACACCATAGAACCGTAGGCCATTATCTTTCAATGTTTATCTCTGAGAACCAAAAGGAATGGAACATTTTAATTTCTCATTTTCTGCTAGAATATCGAAGTTCTGAACATGAATTGACCAGTTATACTCTATCTATGATGATTATTAGAAAGCATATGAAACTTTCCTATGATCTTCGTTATGGAAGGCAGTCTCCTGGTAAAGAAGAAGGCCGAAAACCTCCCAGGTACATACAAAACTTAAGGTAAAGATTAAAAGAGGTATACGAATTCTCTTGGCAACGTTTGAAAGTCAATAGAGATAAAGCAAAAGCTAGAATCAACA
Organism: Psylliodes chrysocephalus; assembly: GCA_927349885.1. Classification (NCBI taxonomy): domain Eukaryota; kingdom Metazoa; phylum Arthropoda; class Insecta; order Coleoptera; family Chrysomelidae; genus Psylliodes; species Psylliodes chrysocephalus. Next base: position 26,694,223 of record OV651816.1, read on the forward strand.
TGCATGTCACAGAGACACTTTTGGAGGGGTGACACAGTATGGCTGTACAATCCCAAGCGCCAAAAAAGACTTTGTTAGAAACTGCAATGGAACTGGGAAGGCTCCTACACCGTCCTCAAGAGACTCAACAACCTCGTCAACCAAATTCAGTACGACTAAAAATAAAAAGTGCAGTGTCACCCATCACCCCACCGTGAGCTGCGGTCGTCATGAGTAAAAGTACGCGTAAAAGAAATAGAAGAAGAGAGAGAATAGTCCAGAAATGTCTAGAAATGTTATTCGGTGCAAAAAATCATCTGAACAGTTCGAGAAGATTAAATCAAGTTATATAAGTCAATGATCTTGACATAAGAGTTAAAAAAATATGCATTGAGATATAGTGACCCATTTATTTAATATGGTTATCTGTGTAGTGGATATATTATTTGTTTTTTTTTTTAATCAATTTTAATTTACTTATTATTGCAAACTTTTGCTTTAAAACGTATTGACTCCATATTTATTCATTTAAGTGTGCCTAAAGATAAAGAAACTACTTCGAAACTGGTCACTACTAAATAGTTATGAAAATAAAAGACTTTTTTCTACCATATTAATTGATTTACTTATATGTATAAGGCTTTATTTTTGTATTAGTTGATTGTTTCAGCAACCATGATAAAAAAAACAATTTAACTCTCATATAGTGTTAAAAATTTAGAAACGTGTATTTAATTTTTACTATTTACTAGCAAATATTTTTCTCGGTGTAGTTTTCGTTTTTACAAATTTGTACTTCAATTTTCTAATAAAAAAATAATAAATATGTCACACGTAGCTCATTCAAATAAAATAAATAATATGATAATGACCATCAATTTATATTATTAAAAAAAAGTATTGTCGATTTTATTATTTGCTATAATTTATTAAATTGATAAAGTTCAAGGTTCAATATCAAAAGTATATTTTTTCCAAATCTCGAAAAAATTATTACAAATCTTTATTTTCATAGACAAAAATTTACGTTATATTTATTAAACATAGGTAACTAACTTGTTTTTTCCACTTTTCAATTTTTCTATTTTCGATTTTCGATTTTTGATTTTCGATTTTCGATTTTCGATTTTCGATTTTCGATTTTCGATTTTCGATTTTCGATTTTCGATTTTCGATTTTCGATTTTCGATTTTCGATTTTCGATTTTCGATTTTCGATTTTCGATTTTCGATTTTCGATTTTCGATTTTCGATTTTCGATTTTCGATTTTCGATTTTCGATTTTCGATTTTCGATTTTCGATTTTCGATTTTCGATTTTCGATTTTCGATTTTCGATTTTCGATTTTCGATTTTCGATTTTCGATTTTCGATTTTCGATTTTCGATTTTCGATTTTCGATTTTCGATTTTCGATTTTCGATTTTCGATTTTCGATTTTCGATTTTCGATTTTCGATTTTCGATTTTCGATTTTCGATTTTCGATTTTCGATTTTCGATTTTCGATTTTCGATTTTCGATTTTCGATTTTCGATTTTCGATTTTCGATTTTCGATTTTCGATTTTCGATTTTCGATTTTCGATTTTCGATTTTCGATTTTCGATTTTCGATTTTCGATTTTCGATTTTCGATTTTCGATTTTCGATTTTCGATTTTCGATTTTCGATTTTCGATTTTCGATTTTCGATTTTCGATTTTCGATTTTCGATTTTCGATTTTCGATTTTCGATTTTCGATTTTCGATTTTCGATTTTCGATTTTCGATTTTTCGATTTTGTAGAATTTTTTATAGAAATACGAGTAATTACTGTTATTGTGTTCAATATCAATATAAATTTAATATTTATAGGTCTTGATTATTGATCGGGTGTAGAAAAAATAGCGTATGCAACTCTCATGTTATGGTTATTAGATGATCGTTGCATAATATACTATTATAAATCTTGCAAAAAAAAATAATATCTAATATTTACGCCAGCCGGGAACATTTGTGACACCAATTTATTAGAACCCAGAGAAAGCTCTTCTAGTTCTTGTATTGCATAAACGTTCCAGTCCGCAGACGTATATTTAACTCTGCTTCATACTTATATGAATAGGGTCGGATTAAACCTTCCACGGCTTTCAAAACGCCGCACCGATGTGCCGGTCGGAGTGGGGGGTGTTAGGTTTATTTACGTTACGGAAATACGGAATTTCTTGATTCGGTCGTCACGCTCAAAGCCCGCGATAAAAGCTATGCAATAGCTTAAAAGGTTCTATACTGTTCGTAAGTTGAAATAAATTAATTTGGTATTAGCAAGATACTTACTGTTGACAGCGAACACTGTGATATATATTTTGTGATTTATTTGTAAATCTTACACCCTTGGTGGATAATCTCATAAGTGTTCTCGTAATCAATCTTGTATGCATTTTGGCAGGTTAGGTGCATTATTGTGGCGTTTTAAGATTGAAATATTCTGTGGAAGGATTAAATTGTCAACGCCCTCAATTAGAGGTAAATTACATGCTTAAATTATTTTGTAAATCAAATTTATTATTACTGGGTAATTTTTTTATACTGTAAGGTCCAAGTATATGGTACGAGTATACGATCTAAGTACTTATACAATCCAAGTAACGACCCAATCAGGCATAGGGCCAGTTAAAAGATCCAGGAATTGGCAGTTTCACGTCATCTTCACCGGTTCACTAGATTACGTCATTATTAGAATTTTTCGGGCTGTTACACTGTTTGAATTGGAGTTCATCATCGTCGTTATATCCTCACCAGACCTCTGGAATGTCTGCTTTTCTAGTATACAGCTTATCCTATTGTATGACCACGTCCAGACGAATACGAACAGGAAAATACAGATAAGAAATAATTTAATAGTATATCGTTTATTTTAAAAACACATTTATTTAGCGCAACGTTTTGATTTTGAATTTACATGAACATTTGTTTACGACTTATAAAACTTTATTATTTTTCCTTTTATCTAAAATTTGGCTAGTTTACATCTGTGAACTCAACGTGTACACGCTAGGGGGTTTAAAACACATATTTTGGACATGAAATGACATAATCAGATACTAAATATTAGTTTTAATATTATTTTACTGATATTTTTGTGGCATCTCTGGACTTGAAATTTCAGGTGTTAATTTATAATAAAATATTCTGGAGATTTGTTGTGGATAAAGGTGTTTTATTTTATGTTTTTCTCTTTTTATTGCTAATTAAGTATTAAGCTTCACTTTACAGTACAGTGTAATTAGGGCTTTAGATTTGTTTTGCGGTATTTCGGATGCCGAACCTTACTAGATCAAGGGGCTTTCCAGTTCGAGTCGTGGTCGAGCTGGTGGCGCCTTACAAATATTTTTAGGACTCACTCCAAGCCGGGTATCCTTTTTTTTGCTTGTGCACTCACTTCCGTAGCCCGTTTTAGCACGTGGCAAATTTGGCGCCCAACGGGTTTTTTTTGACAATCATAACCATTTGAGTTTTTAACGTCAATTCTTTATTTTTTATATAGGATAAAAATATAACTTTTCAGCTAGTAACTCTATAGTATATCGTCGAAGAACGGTTTTTATTAAATTTTAGTAATTTTTAGATTAAAACAACAAATTCTAGTACTTTTTCGAAATAACGACGCCGACGACGATTCCAGACGCTTGACGTCGTGTTTATTTTTTTGTTTTTGTCGTTTATCTAGACGTTCTGAGTTTTTGGTGATACTTTTTAAGCATTTTTTTTCTGCCATTTGAACAACCGACGCCTCCAGACGCCTGACGTCGATTTCCATTTTTGTGTGTGTTTCAGTAGTTTGTGTCGTCAAATAAGTGTTGTATAGTCCAATTATTTTCCTCGGTTAACAGCGATTAAGATATATTCATTTATTTATTTTTTACATAAAAACATTATTTAAGCATATATAAATAACTTGTAGCAATGATAATTTTTTTTCCTGAAAAGCAGTAAGGCTTTACGCATTTTTTATTTTTGTTTACTTAATAAATTTTAATTATGGAAGGTATACTAGAAGTTAATAGATTAGATAAGACAGAGCTGCAACGGGAATTGGCAATTAGGGGTGTGATAAATAAAGTGCAGGTTAAAGATATGCAGAAATGTCTTAGTAACTATCGCAGGTTAGAAAAAAATAGGTACGTAGTTAACATATCCAGTTCATCCATATACCATTGATGAAGATAAAAAATATTTGGATGATAAAATTAATGAAATAAAAGATATTATTAACAATTTTGCGGATTGTTCTTCAAGTACGTTATTCTTAAAAATCTAAATATTTAGTTGAAATTATAAATCTACAGTCTGAATTAAAATCTAGGGAAAAGAAATTTAAGAAGCAGTCATTATTAGGTGCTACCCCATAAGAGATTAGTGCTTTATTTTCATCCACAAATGTAGCTAATTCTTCAGATTCCGATACTTCAGAAAGTGATACCGATATAAATAATTTACCTAATAGTTCTAATATCGCGAGTACACCACAACAAGCTCATTCATTTAACTATACACCAAATCATTCTGTACCAGTAGCAAAATGGAACATAAATTTAGTGGCAAAAATTCAAAAATTTCAATAATCGCGTTTTTATAAAATATTGAAGATTTCTGTTTATCTCGAAACGTATCAAAAGATGAATTGTTAAACGCTATGTAAGATCTTTTTATGAATAAAGCTTTTATATAGTTTAGATCCATTCGCGACCAAGTACACTCTTGGTCAGATTTAGTATAATAATAAAAAACCGAATTTCAGCCCCCAAACTTTAACGGCAAGTTATTTCAGGAAATCAAAAACCGCACGATTTTGTCGCCGCTACTTTCCTGTCGCTGGAGCGAACCGCTCCGGTTCTTTCAAAATCACTGTGACTTTTTGGAGCTGGGTTTGATTTAGGCACGTTTTCATTCAGGCACTATTGATAAAAATAAATGTCGCATCGCATATTTATCTGATGTGAACTGGAACTGCGATCGGAACGAAAACTATTAAATTATATGCTTCTAATCGCAGTCGCTGAAATTTGTATAAAACAAATAGGACATCTACAATAGGGCGGTGCAAAAAAACGACTATTTTTTTTGAGTCTTGTGCGAAAATATGGTAAAAGATCCCCTCCAAAAGGCAGTTAAAAAAAATTTTTATGGGTCGCTCAAGATTTTAAAAATTTTAAAATTAGCCAAAATTGGATTGTTTTTTCAAATTTTTTTGCTCATGACGGTAGAATTTTGTGCCCTTAAAAGAAAAAATCTCAAATTTTTAGCTCAAAATATTAAATTGAAATTAATTCTTGATATTAAAATTTAAAGGTCGCTCAAAAACATCAGAAGCAATAATTTTGTATATAAAAAAAATCTTGAGCGACCTCTAAAAAATAATTTTTGAGCTGCTCTTTGGAGACTCAAAAAAATAGTCTGTTTTTTGCGCCACCTTAATCTACAATCCTTAAAAATGTATCTTGGCGGCAATAAGTAATCGACTGTTTTTTAATCTTCAAACTTTATTTTATAAAAATAAAATTTAATATTATCTTTTTGAAAAAATACTGCACAAAAGAGCATAGATTGCCAAAAAAATTACCGTCATTAAAGCTGCTTCAAAGAAAATGCAACGATTTAAAAAAATAGCAGCTATTTCTTACATGAGGACGTGACACAGGTCACAAGTCGCGATCTAGTTAACCGCTCCAAAAAGTCGCGGCGATTTGTCACTGCGACTTTTTCGGAGCAGTCGCTGTTTGTCGCAGCAACGCGAAAATTTCATCGCAATCCATCTCTATTTGGCTGTAATAAGTAGTCTTTTTGGTCGATTAACAGTACCGTTTAGTGAAAATGTAAAATTGAAAATTTTGTTAAGAAACATCTCACCTTTTTATCAAAACCGGTTAGGATTAGTTAACATTTCTCCTGTTAGTGAACTATTAAAGTTAGGACGTCAATAAGAAACACGTAAAGAAGCTATCAAGTCATTTATACCTCCACCATCAAATAAAAATTATTTAATGGAACCAGACTTGGCTTACGTTTATACTAACTCTATACCTTCAACTTCCGGTGCAGATATAGATGCAATTCTTACTTGTTGGAATTGTCACATGACTGGTCACAAGTCTAATTCATGTAAGGCAAATGTCAAAAATTAACATTGTTATAAATGTGGTACTCCTAATCATACAGTTCGTTCATGTCCGAAATCCAACTCACGTAGGTCGGGAAATGAGCGGGAGAGACGATAAACGACCGTAATATTGTGTCTCTAATCTTTCTACTATCAACAAAAATAAAATGAACGGGAAAAATAAGAACTTACCATCTAATCAGTTAGCCATTTTAGATTTTATACTCACGCATGCGCAAAATGATGAAAGACACTATTTAGATATTTCCATCTTTGATATAAAATTTCTAGGATTGTTAGATTCCGGTGCGTCCAATTCTACACTTGGTAGCAAGGGTTGGGAAAAATTGCGGAATTTAAATTTAAAATTAGATAAGTCCCGAACAGTGTCCTGTACCGTAGCTAATGGTGAAAAGTGTACAATTATTGGGTCAATAGAATTGCCATTTCAGATAGAGAATCGCGTTAAAATTGTTAATACTTTGGTAATTCCATCTCTACCATATGCTCTAATTTTGGGGGTAGATTTCTGGCGAAAAATGGATATAATACCGGACTTACGTAAGGGGGAATGAGTGTTTTCAATCACTGCAGATATAAGTATTGATTCATTAACAGTAAATTCGGTAACAGATATAACGGTAGAACAGGCTGAAATTTTAAATCAAACAGTTAGCAAAGATTTTAAAGAAATGGGAGATAGGTTAGGCTGTACGAACTTAGTGGAACACGAGATTAAGACTTCGCCTCAACCTAATAAACAGTGCTATTACCCGGTTTTATCTGTAATGCAAAGCCATATAGATCTAGAATTAAATAAGCTGGTAGAGGATGGTGTAGTTGAACGGTCTGTAAGTCCCTGGTCTTCACCAATTATTTTGGTTAAAAAGAAAGATAACTCGTTTCGGTTTTGCGTGGATTATAGAAAATTAAATGAAGTCACGGAAAAAGACGCTTACCCCATACCGTACATTTCGGCTACCTTGGATAAATTGCGAAATTCTCGATATTTGTCGTCCCTTGACATTAAGTTAACGTATTTTCAGATGCCTCTGACAGAGTCTTCAAAACCCTTAACAGCATTTACTGTACGCAACCGGGCGTTGTTTCAATTTCGTAGACTACCCATGGGTTTAGCAAATTCACAAGCCACTTTTCAGCGTCTTATCGATCGGGTTTTAGGTCCAGATTTAAAGCCATATTGTTTGGTATATTTAGATGATATCTTCATCAGTACAACAACATTTGAAAAACACACTGAAATCTTGATCGAAGTATTTTCACGTTTAAAAGCTGCAAATTTGACTGTCTCTTAACAAAAATGTTTTTTTTTGTCGTCCTGAACTTCTTTACCTAGGCTACATTGTACATACTAAAGAATTAAGGATGGATCCTGAAAAAGTTAAAGCCATAGTGAATATTCCTACTTCAACTTCTGTAAGTGAGGTACGACGTGTTATAGGTTTAGCCTCATGGTACAAGTGTTTTGTCCTGATTTTTCAACATTAACCGCTCCAATCATGAATCTGCTCCGAAAGAGTCAAAAATTCCAATGGACTGAGCAATGAAGTCTCTAAAAGAACATTTAATAAGCTCTCCAGTTCTCTCTTGTCCGGACTTTTACTACCTTTTACCATTCAAACTGATGCCTCTTGATATGGCCTCGGTGCTGTAATAACCCAAGGTCATCCTGATGGAGAAAAGGTGGTTGCATATCTTTCACGATCACTCACAAAAGCTGAGCGCAATTATACAATAACAGAACGTGAATGCTTAGCTGTACTGTGGGCAGCTAAAAATTTAAGGCCATACCTGGAAGGATCCAAATTTGTCGTCATTACAGATCATCACAGTTTGGTGTGGTTATATAATCTTCAGTCTTCTTCAGGTAGATTAGCGCGGTGGGCTTTTATACTACAATATAACCATACATCATCCACCAAAAAGGTAAAGAAAATGTTGTCCCCGATACACTCTCACGTGCTGTCCCGGTAGTAGAACTAATCGTATCTGATAATAGCTCGTCAAAACCTTCTCCAACGAAAACTTCTGATAAATGTTATAATCGGATATGGGAAAAAGTATATTTAAATCCAAAAAATTTTTCAGCATTTCAAATAATTAACGATAAATTGTATAAAAATGTAAAACCTTCATATCCTGGTTTAAGATCCAATAACGAATTTTGGCTTGAGGTAGTTCCCAAAGAAAAGCGTAACGAATTAATTAAACAAATACATGAAACATTATGCCACTTCGGAATTTTTAAGACATTTCATAAATTGGCTGTCATATTTTTGGCCAAAAATGCACTATGATGTTAGTCGTTTGTAAAGCGCTGTCTAATCTGTCACGCCACTAAACGCAAACAAAAATCTTCCTATGGATTGATGCTAAGCTCACAGGTTGGAATTTCTCGTCCATTTCTATTTTTATGTGCTGATTTAGTGGGTCCATTACGTCGGACTAGTTCCGGTTTTCAATATATATTTGCAGTTGCAGATTGTTTTAGTAAATTTGCCGTTTTTTCCATTACGTAAAGCAACTGCTTCAGAAATAATAAAAGTTATCAAAACTCATGTATTTTTTGTATTTGGTAGTTCGGATTCAATTATTGTTGATAACGGTAGTCAGTTTAGATCTAAAGAATTTTGTAAATTAATGAAACAATTTAATGTTAATATTAAATTTACGGCAAATTATCATCCCCAGGCAAATCTGGAAAAAAGAGAGTAATCAAAACTATGTTACAAACATATGTTTCCGATAATCAGCTTACTTGGGATCGATATTTGAATAAGATAGGGTTCGCGATAAGAACATCTAAACACGAAGTCACTGAACATTCCCCAAATTTTATTTTTTATGGCAGGAAATCCCCATTAAAGGTAGTATTAATAAAAATAACGCCAGTGATATTCAGTTTGATAGGTCAGCGATTATAACGCGGCAGGAAGAGTTAAATAATTTGTTTTTGGATATTAAACACCGCTTGTCTAAATCTTATGAGGAAAATAAAGATCGTTATAATTTGCGTAGGCGCGGTGAACAATATTTGCCAAATCAATTAGTTTGGAGAAGAAACTACGTCCTGTCAGATGCCGCAAAATACTTCACGGCCAAGTTGGCCCCTAAATTTGTTGGTCTGTTTTTAATTTCTAAAAGGCTCCATAGACCTATAAGCTCAAAGATCAAAATTCAAATAAAGTCATGGGTGTATGGCATGCGAAAGATTTAAAAGAGCATCCTCCGGATGATTAACATTACATTTTTTTAGATTTTTTTAATAGTACAGTTGATAAGGTACGTAGGTTTACCCAATGTAGAAATGAAGTTTTTCATTTGGTTTATTATATCGAAAATCTATATAAGATTTTCGGGGAGAATCTTTAAATTGAAGGGAGAATTTGTAAGGGGTTAAAATCTCTATTTTAATTTATTTTAATAATTTAAATATAAATTGGACTAAAAATGGCGTTTCTTATCTGTTTCGTTATTTGAGGATATCTATTTCGATATTCTTATTATATTCTTCTATTATTAATAGGTGTCAATAGTTGTTCCGTTTCAGTAGAAAATAAACAGTAGCTATCTCCTATGTTTTTGCCAATTTAAAAAAAAAAAAAAAGGTTCAGTACTGTTCGTAAATAAATTAATCAATCTTGTATGCATTTTGGCACGTTAGGTGCATTATTGTGGTGTTTTAAGATTAAAATCTTCTGTGAAAGGATTAAATTGTCAACGCCCTCAATTAGAGGTAAAGTACATGCTTAAATTACTTGGTAAATCAAATTTATTATAACTGGGTAATTTTTTTTATACTGTAGAGTCCAAGTATACGGTACGAGTATACAATCTAAGTACTTATATAATCCAAGTAACGACTTAATCAGGCATACGGTCCCGTTAGAAGATCCAGGAATTGGCAGTTTCACGTCATCTGCACCGGTTCACCAGATTACGTCATTATTAGAATTTTTCGGCCAGTTACACTATTTGAATTGAAGTTCATCATCGTCGTTATATCCTCACCAGACCTCTGGAACTTCTGCTTTTCCAGTATACAGCTTGTCCTATTGTATGACAACGTCCAGACGAATACGAACAGGAAAATACAGATAAGAAATATTTTAATATTATATCGTTTATTTTAAAAATACATTTATTTAGCGCAACGTTTTGGTTTTGAATTTATATGAACATTTATTTTCAAGGAAAATCTTTAAATTGGGGGGAGAATTTGTACCGGGTTAAAATGGTGAAATCTCTAACGAGGGTTAAACGAAGTTTAAATTACTAAACGAAGATTAAAATAACATTGTTAAAATTTAAATCTTCGTTTAGTAATTTATACTTTGTTTAACATTACGGAGGAATCGTCCCTAAGGCACGTTTTTATAAACCGATCTCAGTTGAGTCAGGCTCAGCTAACGAAAAGCGAAGGTCAGTTATATCCATGGAGGTAAAATACTAATGGAGATGCCATCAGGCAATTGCTTCCCATAAGACCCATGTGATTTAAAATGACCTCACTGAACGTGGCTTAAATGGTAGTCTAAGCAGGGTCGTAATTGAAGTCGCCTGTGCAGAATTACATCTTTTAAATGAGTTATATATCTAAGACTTGTTTCAATGTGCCCAATCCGAAATTAATGCAATTTATTGCGCAAGTGTGACTGCTATATTATTTGTTGACACTTATGCACCTAAACTAGAATAGATAAATGTTGCCAGAACCACACATGACATGACTTGATATTTACTATTTCTAGGTTTAGTCAGATACGCACGTTAGTTAGATACTAACATATTTATAAACTGTACTTCATGATATTCGTAAAACGTTATATTTTATGAATTATTTATATAACATTTTAAAAATTTTTCAGTTTTTAATAATTTTTTACACTTTATACAAATTTATATTACATCTGATAACTTTTCAAACCATTTGTGTTCCTCATAAAATGTATAGTTGTATAATTGTATATTTGCACGCCCTATTTAAATTTTTTTTTTCGCACACAAGTTGTAATGCTACAACTTTATGTGAATTAACGTTTATTTACTTTAGTGATTATTGTATTGTAAAAAAAAAATATGTTTTTTTGAGTAAATAAACTATATTATTACTATATTATTATTATATTCTGGATATTTAACATTTTCTAAACATGCAGAATATGTAACTGATAAAAAATGTAATGAAAATAATGAATAATGAAAATAGAGAGTAGTTAAATCGATTATCTTACATTTAAACTACTGTCATCTATATTTGTTAACCAATAACGAAAAAGGGTACTTTTAAAAACATAATCATGCCTTGCTTTGTATTATGGGATGTAATCGTTATTCGCTCCATGAGAGACAGCAGCATAAATTCATTTAGGTACTAATGGACTGTTTCTGCGTATACTGATAATACAATTTTTAATAGAATTCGTAACTAAAAAGTATATATATATGTTAGTTTTAATAAAAGTATATGAATTTGTAAAACAAGTAAAACATTACTTTATTAATTTTAAATATTTTTATCGTTTAAATGAAAGAATTTAAGTATAATCAATAAAAATCAATATTAAAATTAGGCAGGCAATAGTATTTACGGGAAAATGTATGAAAAGGTGTCTAAGTCTAATTAGTTGTCTTTGAAGAATTAACCTATTCTGTCAAAATAAAAAATATCATTAAATAATAGCGTGCAGTTTAAATGTATAAACAGAAAGATTGTAATTTATACATTTATTTTACATCGAAAGAAAACAGAATAAATTATTAAAACTGGTTTCCTATTAGTAAGTTAGAAAATTGCATTCCAGCAACATATAAAAATCAAAAGCAGAAATCTTAAAATCTATCCTAGCTGAACATTTAAAAATAAAGGAATGTTGAAGAACATTCTAAAATGATAATTTATTGTTTATTTAAAACCTTTAAAGTTTATGATGTCTTCTATTTCCAGTATTACTGTTATTATTACAACAGACAGTAATTTTTCTTCTTATTGTGCACTTATCCATTTATTTCTTTGATTTATTTTCCACTTTGCTACCAAAATTATTTTATAATTTTCACTAGTATTTTTACAATTTTCAACACAGCAACTCCGGTTGCTTATTGTATTGTTTTTACTTACTTTTTTAAAAAAAAAATGTATACGTGTATTTTATATGTAAAAATTACAAAATATCGCCCTAAAATGCACGAATTATCCGCAGCTGTCGCTAGTATCGCTTTTGCTTTCCCTACCATGACTTCGCACCAAGCATGTTACAAGCATGTTATTAATGTTGTTTCTAAATACAGTGACTCTTGTATATAAAATAAAACAAAAAATACTTCTTGAACTTTATTAAGAAACACTAGATATAAAACAAATGTACATAACTATTTGACCTGAAGCAAAAAAGACCTATAGTACAATTACCATCAACTGATATCTTCCTGAATGGACTATTGAATACAATAATTTTCGTCATAGTGCAAGGAACTTAATTATTCAGATAATATTATTAACTTACAGTCGAATGTATTTGTTCAAATTATAATATGAGATAATGTTTAATGATAGTTGTTATATTTGCAGCAAAGTTATTTATAAAATTGTTAGCATATGAATTTTTTTTTAAGTAATAAATTACAATCAGAAATTATAAAGTTACTTTAGTTGCTTAAATTTTATTATAGTTCTTTATATAGTTAATTTATTTGAATTTTATTGTAAAAATAATGTAGGCTACAAACTAAACAGTAATTTTAATGTCGGAACAGCATTTTTCTTTAATCTGATCCTAAATTTACTTTTATTTAAAAAGTCGTCCTAAAAATTGAACACAACATAATATTTGTTATAAGCTTTAAATGGTATTTTTCCACAAATTCTCATAAAATTTATCTTTTGGAAATTGTAATAAAATTTTAATGTTATACAAGAAATTAGGAATTATGAAAAAATACTAATTACAGTCCTTAAACTCACGAAAACTCAAATCAGAACTTTTCTTCCATTGCTTTATTTTCTATCATTTATAATTAGGTTTAGTACAATTGATCATCATTTTTATACAAAATAATAAATAAAATTCTGATTAGGAAAAAATTAACGCTAAAATAATTAAATTTTGAAAAAGTTTTGACAGCTCTTTGACAACTATAACATTGCTTTAGAGGGTGATGGAGGGGGTGTCGCTTTTTTGCATATCATCCCCATAATATTCAACCTTTTAGTTGGTTATATCGCATGAATTTAGAGATGAATAGTAACCTAGTAACCATGGTAGTAACAAATCCGTAAATAAAGTACTTACACGGAGTTAGAAGGTAGTAAGACACTATAGCATTTTTTGAATCATTCAAAACATTGAGGTAGGATATTGAATAAGATGCTACGTTCCTTTAAACATGTATTTTAAAAATGACATCAGTTTTAAACTTACTTTTTTTAAATCTGAATAGAATTCCCAAGTATATATTAAAATGACTTTCTCCGATTTCAGTCAAAAGCAGATATAAACAATTAGTATAATTTTCATTTGTATATTTCGAATTAGTGAATTTTATGTCAGAGCTGTAAAAATCATCTTTTAGAAAACTACCTGATTAAGAGGGTTCTATAACCATTAGCTCGATTAATTTTATACATAACCTCAAAATCCACATTCCTTACGTCTTTAAAGAAATTCTGACGCAGTCTGAAATACATCTCTGTGCATTTGCAGTTGCATAGTCTACCAATTCTCGGATAAGAACATCTTCGGTCGTGGATGATTGACAAAATATATATATATATATATATATATATATATATACATCTTTATATCCTTTCTGAGCCAATTATTGTAGTTTCATACAAAACTGCTCCACTAGGAAAACAATGAGTTTTCGTCTATTTGTCCGCATATATATGTTAGTTCTTATAAAACTTTCCTAATTTTGCAAAATATACAACAAAAAAACAATTTTTAGCAAAAAAGTTTATACAAAATAAATAACACAATCTTGAACCAAACGTCTTGTACCATCTTGAGCCATTTATATAATTTAGACAAAATAAATAACACATTCCTGAACCAAACGTCTTTTGCTATCTTGAACCATTTATATAATTAAGACAAAATAAAAAACACTTTTCTGAACCAAACGTCTTGTACTATCTTGAACCATTTATGTTTCCAACTAAAAAGCAATTATGGTCCACAGGATATTTTAACACGTTGACTGCCAACATTTCATATTCAGATTATACTTCTTCATGTAAAACTCATTTTAACGTATTTTATATTTCTAATTTCAATTTATAGTTCACTGTAAGAAGTATTTTAATTTATTTTCGTAAAGATTTCAGAGGCATTTAAAATTATTTTATAATTTTCCAAATTGGACAATCCAATCTTGAACATTTTTCTGTTTCTGGTTTTTCTAGATTAGCTTTTGAGGTGATGTTTATTAAAAAACGAATATATAATTTAAGGGTCTGTTTTGACATGAATAGAAAATAGTAGGGTGAAAGGGGTAAATGTAATCTAATTTATATTAAGTTAATTTATCATAAGTTAAATTTTTATTCAAAATAAGTTACGAAGAACATATTTTGTATTCAATTTAAATTTATTTTAAATTATTTTAATTTATTTTTTTTTGTTAATTTAAATTTATATGAATTTATTCCAATGTATTTGAATTTATTTAAATTTATTTAAATTTATTTAAATTTATTTTTTTTTGTTAATTTAAATTTATATGAATTTATTCCAATGTATTTGAATTTATTTAAATTTATTTAAATTTATTTAAATTTATTTAAATTTATTTAAATTTATTTAAATTTATTTAAATTTATTTAAATTTATTTAAATTTATTTAAATTTATTTAAATTTATTTAAATTTATTTAAATTTATTTAAATTTATTTAAATTTATTTAAATTTATTTAAATTTATTTAAATTTATTTAAATTTATTTAAATTTATTTAAATTTATTTAAATTTATTTAAATTTATTTAAATTTATTTAAATTTATTTAAATTTATTTAAATTTATTTAAATTTATTTAAATTTATTTAAATTTATTTAAATTTATTTAAATTTATTTAAATTTATTTAAATTTATTTAAATTTATTTAAATTTATTTAAATTTATTTAAATTTATTTAAATTTATTTAAATTTATTTAAATTTATTTAAATTTATTTAAATTTATTTAAATTTATTTAAATTTATTTAAATTTATTTAAATTTATTTAAATTTATTTAAATTTATTTAAATTTATTTAAATTTATTTAAATTTATTTAAATTTATTTAAATTTATTTAAATTTATTTAAATTTATTTAAATTTATTTAAATTTATTTAAATTTATTTAAATTTATTTAAATTTATTTAAATTTATTTAAATTTATTTAAATTTATTTAAATTTATTTAAATTTATTTAAATTTATTTAAATTTATTTAAATTTATTTAAATTTATTTAAATTTATTTAAATTTATCTAAATTTATTTAAATTTATTTAAATTTATTTAAATTTATTTAAATTTATTTAAATTTATTTAAATTTATTTAAATTTATTTAAATTTATTTAAATTTATTTAAATTTATTTAAATTTATTTAAATTTATTTAAATTTATTTAAATTTATTTAAATTTATTCATTGTTGTATTTTTATTTATTTTTATTAATTTTTATTTATTTATATTTATTTTTATTTATTTATTTTTATTTATTTTTATTTATTTATATTTATTTATATTTATTTATATTTATTTATATTTATTTATATTTATTTATATTTATTTATATTTATTTATATTTATTTATATTTATTTATATTTATTTATATTTATTTATATTTATTTATATTTATTTATATTTATTTATATTTATTTATATTTATTTATATTTATTTATATTTATTTATATTTATTTATATTTATTTATATTTATTTATATTTATTTTTATTTATTTATTTTTATTTATTTATTTTTATTTATTTTTATTTATTTTTATTTATTTTTATTTATTTTTATTTATTTTTATTTATTTTTATTTATTTTTATTTATTTTTATTTATTTTTATTTATTTTTATTTATTTTTATTTATTTTTATTTATTTTTATTTATTTTTATTTATTTTTATTTATTTTTATTTATTATTATTTATTTTTATTTATTTGTATTTCTTTTTATTTATTTTTATTTCAATTTAATTTCATTTATTTATTTTTAATTATTTTTGTTTATTTTAATTTATTTTTATTATTATTTTTACGATATTCCCATACAAACTTTCACCCCACACTGTCCCCTTAAAATACAAAAACCCCTATGCACGTCATTATTTATTTATGATGAGTTTTCCCTTCTTAAATTTGAAGTCTCCAAAAATATTTTCTTAGGGGATATTTACGTTATTAAATAAATCTATGTTTTAAATTTCAACTTTCTAGACTTGGCAGTTTTGGCTCTGCGTTGATAGATCAGCTAGTCCGTCAGGACTAACTATTTTATATATTTAGATGACAGATTTCGTCTTTGAAATAAGCAATAAGCGGTAAAAATAGTGGTTATATGTATAAGTACTACACAATGTATTATTTTCTATTGTATTAAATTCCGCTACGGGTTTCAACACATTCACGCAGAAGCATTTTACTTGACATATTGTACACTTTTTTGGCAGATTATAATAATTTCGGTTAGTTTTGGTATTTTATATTTTTTTAATAACAATCTAATAGACAAAGCAGTCTATTTTTTATGACAAAATCTACAGGATAAGCGGTCCATTTTCTATGAAAATATCTACTAATAAGCGGCACGAACTATTTTACGAAAGGTTCATAACTTTTTAAGGCGATCCCTAAGGACCGCCATGGTCTTGTACTTGTACAATGTTTTCACAGCGGTCCACATGGACCGATTTGGTCATTAACGTGTTCAAATATTGTAAGCCGCTAAAAGAATCTAATAATATTCCGCTACGGCTGCATACAAGCAATGGTTCAGGATTGTTGTTATACAGATATACAAATCGAGGCGACTAGAGCGCCACCATCCCAGAATGCGGAAAATGTTGGAACTAAAGATTGGAGTTTCGTCCAAATCTGAGCCATTTTCAAATTTATTCCAGGCAGTCTACAGGGTATTTTAAAGTGTTTTATAAGGGTCTCCCATCCTGAACCACATATACGGCTCAGGTTTGTTCGGATGGTTCAGGATGTTACTATCGAATATAGACGATTGGTTCAAGAAGATACTAAGGCGCTATATATATATATATATATATATATATATTGTTATGGTTTCTATAGTCTCACAATTTAAAAATACCCAATAAACTTAACCTACCTCGGCTAGCCTTCTAAATATACTTTTTAAGAGCAG
The DNA here is from genome assembly GCA_927349885.1 of Psylliodes chrysocephalus. Taxonomy (NCBI): domain Eukaryota; kingdom Metazoa; phylum Arthropoda; class Insecta; order Coleoptera; family Chrysomelidae; genus Psylliodes; species Psylliodes chrysocephalus. Next base: position 26,711,727 of record OV651816.1, read on the forward strand.
GTTCTCTTTCTCTCATTGGTGTCGGTTCAAGAATAATTATAATAATTTATAAACTGAACTATTAAATGCTTAGATAAACAAACTTTACAAAATTAAATTATTGTTTAATTTTAACAAAACCAAAAAAAAAACTGAACAAATAACAGATGTTCTAATATCTGTAAGAATTGGAATAACGCTACCCCTACTAAACCTACTTACTCATTAAAAAAAATGTAACTATTTTCAATGAAAATTACAAAAATAAACAATAATTATCATTAATTGAGCTCATTGCTCCAAAATATTATTAAATCTAAACTAAAACTATATTTACAACTTTCAATTTTAGTCAGTTATTTGCACAAAAAATAAATAAAATGTTTATAAATACCGGATACCGTCCTTGTATCACTGCTGCTTACTCGCTATTTCAATCGTCTATTCCATTTATTCTTTCCTCTTCTTTCTTTTTCTAACAAATCTTATATAGTTCTTTACAACGTATATTTTTAAAGTTTGCTTATTTAAATGTTTTAATATATCTTTCAATTTACAATATTATTCCTTTTTACAAATTTCTGACATCCTTTTTTTTTTAATTTCAAAAATTGACAACCCTTCATAATTTTTATGTGACATTTTTTCCTCATTTATATTTTTTTTCCTCTACAGGGTGTATTCTTGTTATTTTAGTTCATTCTAATTATTTTAATATTATTATTATTGTTTTGTTATTGATATTATTATAAAATCCCCAAATTTTAATTTTTTCTTTGATGCAAACATTCATGTTTGTTTAGAGAAAAAAATTACAATTTTAATTCTTTACTTATAATCCTGCATTAAAATATCAACCCTTTGCTTATGTAATACAACTACAAAATCTCAAACTAAAATACCTTACTATTAATTCTATTTTGATTCTAATCATTTTTATTTGTTAGAATTCTGGAAAATGTATTTGTTTTAATTAAAGAAAATTATTCTTTACAATTTTAATATTCATAGAAAAATCTTACACAGAGTGATCTTCTTTTCATTTGTTAAACATGATCAAATTTCAAATTTAGATAGTTTTATTTTTTTAAACACAAACTTCAATTGCCTTAACTTTTTATATCATTTCCTTTTCTTATGCCATAGTCTGTTCTTTCTAATTTTATTTATTTATCCTACTATAATATTTTATTTTCAATAGCATTATATTATATAAACTCATTTTATAATTCATATTTATTTATTAATATTCCATTTACTATTTCATAATATCTTTTCAGCTTTCTTTTACAATTATTATCTATGTTTTTCAAAATAAGATTTCTTTAAATTCAACCTTCTATAAAATTTGATATCCAACTTGTTATAACCAACTTTCTTTAAAAAAAAACACTCTGTATTAGATGATATTATTTGCTCAAATAATTGAAAAAATTCTTATTTCATATTCTTATTTCATTCTTTTTCCAAATTCAGACATTAATAAAATCTTATTTTTCAAAATTCTCAACTTCCTATTTTATTAATAACTAGATAACTTAAAAAAAATATCATAAATAAGAATGTTGTCTATCCATTTGGACGCGCTTTATACAAAATCCTGTTCCCTACTCGTTCCAGGAGAACTGGCATTTTCTAGTAATGGATCTAATCGAATATGATTTAACCTCCTTGAATTTTGATTTTCATGATTTTTTCCATGATCATCATTTGCTTGTCTCCTATTTTGATTATAATCTACATAATTATTGTTCCTATAAATCGGGCGATTATTATAATTAAAGTTATTCCCATTATAGTTTCTATTTCCGTGTCCTGATCTAAAATTCCTATCATTTCTCCTATTTAAATCTCCCCTATTTTGTTCATTTTGTCCAAAATTATTATTATTTCTCCCTAAATACCTTTGTGCAAAATTTTCGTTACCTCTATTTTGATTGCCCTGACCATGGTTTCTGTCATTTCTAAATTGATTATAATTCCCATTATTACTATTATCCCTGTTCTGATTAAATTGATTATAGTTTCCATTATTTCTGTTATCATAATTTTCCTTCTTATTATTATATCCATAATTCCCTCGATTTTGTTCATTTTCAATAAAATTATTTCCCTTAAAATTGGTAGTTATTCTTTCAACTCTCTGTAAGTAGCTTGACAGACCTTCCAAAGTTTTAATATTATGTAAGGATATCCACACATCCTGTCTAAAATGTCTAGAAATGTAAAGAATTATTTCATCTTGTCGCATTTTGGGATCCAAATGTTGAGCTATGTTATATAGTTGCATTGCATAAGCGTTTAAATTGTTATTTAAATTGTAATTAAACCTTCCAAAATATAATTTCTCTCTAAAAATCGATTGTTGCAATTCCCCCCAGAAATATTCTATAAAATGTTGTTCAAACTCTCTAATATTATGAATGTCCACTTCTTTATTGCAAAACCATAGTAAAGGATGCCCTAACAACATATTTCTTATTATTATTTTTGCATCTTCAAAATCTATTATATTTTTAATTCTGTTTTTAATTATATTAACAAACACTTTCGGGTGAAGTTTTCTAATATCCCCGTCAAATTTAATTCCCCCTTCTTGACTTCCCAATTGAACTACATTGGTAAACCCCCCTTGGCAAATATTTCCCTCAATTCTTTTAATATCTTCAACATTTTTCTGACACACATTCATGATTTCCCTTTTTTCAGTCTCAATTTTTCCTGAAAGTTCTAATAATTTATGTTCATGCATCACTAACTTCTCCCTATTATGCCCCTCATTATTCTTTATTTGCCTTTTTACCTGTTCAAATTCATCCCCCAAACTAATTTTAATGTTTTCAATACAATCCCCTTGATCTTTAACTATTGTCCCTAAATTTCCCAAACTATTCTGATATTCCATAATATTCCCATCTAATTGACTTTTAATTTCCCCTTGTATACTTCCCATGACTTGTTTTTCTACTTCATCAATTTTTGAGTCAATTCTGGTTTCTAATTTCTTCTCTGTGATTTTCATTTTGGTTTCTATTTCTTGTACAGATTTCTTTTTAATATATTCTATCCTCTTTTCCTGTTCTGCAAATTTACGTTCAACTTCCACCTTATTTTCTTCTAGCTCTCTTCTTGTTTCATAAATTTCCTTTTTTAGACTTTCTTCCAATTTCTTGTTGCTTTCTTCCATCAGATTTTTAATTTTATTTTCCATTGTGTCAATTTTATTTTCCATTTTATTTTCCATTGTGTCCAGCTTCTTACTATGTTCATCAAATTTCTTGACCAACATGTTATAGAACATGTTCATGTTAAATCCTTGATCTATTCGTGTAACTACATCCCCTTGTTCTATATTCATATCAGGTTCGCTATAACTTCTTTGTCTCATACTATTTCCTTGCCCATCTTCAGTTCCTCCTGTTTCCATTAAGGTAACATCCCCTTGATTTTCTTCAATATTATTGTTCCCCCTTTCAAAGTTATTTTCCCCATAATTTGGCTGTTCTTCCCCTAAATTGTCAGAAGTATGCCTTACTTCTAGCCCTGCTTCCCCTTGTGATCCCTGTTCTAATTGATGTTTTTCCATCTTTTTCTTAGTTTTAGATCTAGTTTCCATAAAAACAGATTACCCCACTTTAAATTATTTTACCCAAATTCAAATCTAGTACCCACGTTTCAAAAAAAACTCGCTCCACGTTTAGAGTGCCATTTGTTATGGTTTCTATAGTCTCACAATTTAAAAATACCCAATAAACTTAACCTACCTCGGCTAGCCTTCTAAATATACTTTTTAAGAGCAGGTTCTCTTTCTCTCATTGGTGTCGGTTCAAGAATAATTATAATAATTTATAAACTGAACTATTAAATGCTTAGATAAACAAACTTTACAAAATTAAATTATTGTTTAATTTTAACAAAACCAAAAAAAAAAACTGAACAAATAACAGATGTTCTAATATCTGTAAGAATTGGAATAACGCTACCCCTACTAAACCTACTTACTCATTAAAAAAAATGTAACTATTTTCAATGAAAATTACAAAAATAAACAATAATTATTATTAATTGAGCTCATTACTCCAAAATATTATTAAATCTAAACTAAAACTATATTTACAACTTTCAATTTTAGTCAGTTATTTGCACAAAAAATAAATAAAATGTTTATAAATACCGGATACCGTCCTTGTATCACTGCTGCTTACTCGCTATTTCAATCGTCTATTCCATTTATTCTTTCCTCTTCTTTCTTTTTCTAACAAATCTTATATAGTTCTTTACAACGTATATTTTTAAAGTTTGCTTATTTAAATGTTTTAATATATCTTTCAATTTACAATATTATTCCTTTTTACAAATTTCTGACATCCTTTTTTTTTTAATTTCAAAAATTGACAACCCTTCATAATTTTTATGTGACATTTTTTCCTCATTTATATTTTTTTTTCCTCTACAGGGTGTATTCTTGTTATTTTAGTTCATTCTAATTATTTTAATATTATTATTATTGTTTTGTTATTGATATTATTATAATATATATATATATATATATATATATATATATATATATATATATATATATATATATATATATATATATATATATATATATATATATATATATATATTGAATTGTAGTCGTCCGTGGCATCCGTATAGATATGACCCTTGCTGGCATCCGCCCAATATACACCATGTATACTGAGAAGAATGTATAAATACTAATAGCGTCTTTCGTGAACTCTGTAAGTTTGACAACACTGATCCGTTTACAATTGCATACAATATTTCTAGGTTTCGTAAAATGCAGCCCCTTTTAGACCTTAAAATCACATGTGTTTATTTTACGGTCCTTTAGTTGTACTTTGAATAAAGACCCAAAAATAGATATTTGTGTATTGATCGTATTTCTTTTACTTTAAATAAATAAAAAGTGCCTTGGTTTATTTGATCATAAGTTTTGATTTAATTTTTTATTTTATAGGCGACAGATATATTTTGGAGAACATATTCTTTATCTTATGGTTCAGTAAAAAATTTTTAAAAACATCTTTTGTTTTACAGCGTGTGGAGGTGTATTCGAAATAATACATTTTAATTTGATTTAACAAGATACAGTAGGAAAACAAGAAGATGAGTTTTTACAAATTTAAAAAATATCAGTGGCGTTAAAATATAGAATAAAAATTAAAATAAACGTTAGATAAATATTTTATGTCTGTTCTTATATTTTTTTAATATGTATCATTTCAGGGATAGTCCTTTTGTTTTAGTTGATTTATTTTCGAGAAGTTGTACATTTTCAAAACCAAAAGAGTGCAAAAAATGTTCTATATAGAACTCGTCTATTTCTTATGACTCCTAAAAAGACAAAAAAGCAGTCTAAAAATGACGTTCTCCATAGTAAACAAAATCAATCAAAGAAAAACTGTAATAGGGTATTATTTTTTTTCCTAAAATTTTACTTTAAACTTAAATTGGAGTTAATATAAATTTGGGTTAAACATGTAATATCAATGGATTTTTAGTTTTATAATGTTACTATTTTCTATTAAAACTTGGAAAAAATTGTTGTTTCATTAGGCATAAAAACACAAGATTTAATGCCGTGGCTGGTGTTTCATAGCCGAAGCGAAGAATTATGTTTAATTAAAATTCAAAATTGTCACTTATCCTCAAATTTCTTAAATACGGGTAATTTTAGGAAAGTTATGTATAAAACAGAACATATAGAGAATAATTTTGCCAACAACTTTTATTTAAGGAAGTTTCTTTTCCAAGTATAAATAACAGATACATTCAATAAAGTAGAAAAATGCCCTTTTATAAAGTACCCCCAGATGTTCTGACTATGTCCAAAATCTAATCAGGTTACCACATAATAGATTAAAATTTAGTGTTTTTCTCTTTATCCGCTTTTGAGTTATGTTCAAAATTCAAAATTTTCACTTATCCTCAAATTTCTCAAATACGGGTTATTTTACGAAAATTATGTATAGAACAAAAAATATAAAAAATAATTTTGCCAAAAAATTTTAATCAAGGAAGTTTTTTTCCAAGCGTAAATAACAGATATATTCAATAAAGTAGAAAAATTACTCTCTCATAAATTACCCCCTTGATGTTTCAACTATGCCCAAAATCTTACCGCATGGTAGATTAAAGCCTAAATTTATAATTTGTTGCTTTTTTTTAATCCGTTTTTGAGTTATGTTCAAAATTCTAAATTTTCACTTTTCCTCAAATTTCACGAATACGCTCCATTTTAGGAAATTTATACATGGGGCAAACATTCTAGAGAAAAACTTTTATTTAAAGAAGTTTCTTCTCTACGCAAAAATAACTGATGTATTTCATAAAGTAGAAGAAGATCCCCTATACAGTACCCCCAGATGTTCCGACTAGGCCCAAAATATAATAAGTTCACCGAAGGGTAGATTAAAGTTTTAAACGGATTCAAGAGCCCCCAAAACGAAAAAATCCGTCAAAAACTTAAGGTCGAAAAAATCATGACTACTATACTTTCCTTATCTGTATGTACACAGATAGGAAAGAAATAAAACTTAAGATTTTTTTTTAATTCTTGAAAATCAACGCATTGTAGTAGAACAAAGAAATTTAATTATTTTTTTATTTGACCAACTGTTTGTCACTAACGCAGTATAACATTTATAATTAATATTTAAGGTAGGTACTCCATAAAGTAAAATAAAAAAATATGATGTACATAGGGTAAAAACTGTCTTACAGCTTGTATTTAAGCCAACCCCTTTTCAAATTATCCCTAACATTTATTTTTAAATATTTATAATTATGATTTTTATCCTCATTTCAGTAATATATTTGCTTTACTTTTAGCTTTAATAGTCAAAATTACTGTAAAAATTATAGAAATATTAGATAACATTCAAACTTTGGATTTTGCAAGAGATTTGTTCCATTTTTATTTTATTTTATAATCAAATAACTCGGATATTAGCCATTCCAAAACCTATGCAATGCATGTGTCACAGAGAATAGAAATTTTTATTTATTAAACTAACATTTTTTATAAAACATTACAAAAGAAATTCTTCTTTAAAGTTTTATTAGCTGGTTAAATTTTTAAATACAATGCTAAATAAGAAACATATGCTTGACTGGCTCAAACTTGATTTCAGAGCTTATTATTAACAATGGAATCCTTTACAACGAAATGATTTATTATTTGAGAGCGGTTCAAAGAATTAGTATCTCTTTTTTAAAACATTTTAGGCATATCGAATGATCTAAAAACAAATTGGTGTCTCTTTGCCCATTAAGTTTATTCGAGTATACAAATTTGCCAATGAATTATTTCTGGCATTAATTATTATAATATTGAAAACTGTTCATAAGACCAAACTTTACTCTCGTGTGTTATTTAAAAAATGTTTTCTTTTATTTCATTCTATGACTACCAGTTAAAAAGCATGTTAAATTTGAGATTAAAACTTTATCAAGAATTTAAATAGTTTTTCAAAAAATCAAAGAAGCAACATATACTTTCTAATTTATACAAGGTTCTCTAAAAAAGTGATACAATATCAAAGTTTTCCTAAATGGGACACCTTGTATTTCATGTAATAATTTTCCTTGCTTTTCTCATTATAACAATAAAATAGTCTGAGAGTATACAGTATTTCACACGCTATAACCAGTTTTATATAAAAATCGTACTGATTTCAAAGACGTGTATAGTGCAAAAGAAACATTTGAAAACCATTTTTTTGGAGTAAAAGGTTTTCATTATTATCTAAAAATGATTACCGATGTACTCCTTTTTTAATTTTAAACAAATCTTTATAGGGTACGTCAATACTGAAATACATAATTTTCTCTTTTTTTTAATTGTATTTTATATCACCATTTAAAAGAACATTTCTTAAAGTTCAATTTGAGTTAAGCATTGTCTATACCTAAAACTAATAATTTTGGGAGATTTTAAAATCTAAATGACAAAAAAGACAATTCACAAAATAGTTTAATTTTAACTGGTCACTGGTTGACTGGAAATAGACTATGTTTTAATTAGTGATTAGAATTTAACTAGCTGTAATTTATTGATTGAACATTTTTTTTACAATATCCTTAAAATTTAATAACTATTTAGGAAAAATGTATTTATTGGAATCATAAAAATATTATTATTTTAAAAGATTTTTTTTTAAATATGTCTAAAATGTTTTTATTGAAACGACAATTTAAATAAATACATAAGAAATAGTAATAAAAAAATGTAAAATGAAAATTTTAAATAAATGGTTAATTATTATTAAAATTTATTATATACTAACTAGTAACTACCTATTTGTGACAAATGTGTTTATTGGATTCGAATATATTATTGTTCTTATTTTAAAATATATTTTTCAGCGAATAAAAGTAAAAATGTTTTTATTGAGACAAACATTTTATCGAATACATAAAATAAAGAGCAATAAAGCAATTTTAAAATTAGAATGAGGATATATAATGCTTGGCATTCTATTTTATACTCTTCACAGTTTAACAGACCCTCTGCTTAACGGGCGATTTTTTTATAAATATTTTTTTTTGGGGATAAATAGGCTTTATCTCCCTATAAAGCTAACTTTTTCCAATGATTTCAAGTAAAAATAATTTTTCGTTTTCGATTTTTTAAATATTTTAACCCACTTAACCTCCCAATTTTTATTTAGATTATTTTCTTTTAGTAATTAATAGGCTTCATCTCCTTATAGAGGTTGATTTTTATTAAACATTTCAAGTTGATATAATACTTCTTTTAGATGAATGATTTTTTTTTTAATTTTAACCTACCTTAACCCCCTACTGTTATTCAGATGTTTTTAAAATTTAATAGGCTTCGTCCTCTAATAGGACTTGATTTTTCCTGAAAATTTCAAGTTGATATAATGTTTCGTTTTTGATTTTTTAAAGTTTCAACCCCCCATTAATCTCCCTATTTTTAATCGGATTTATTTAAAATTAGGAGACTTCGTCATCTGATAGAGCTTGATTTTTTTTTGAAAATTTCAAGTTGGTATCATATTTCGTTTTAGAATTAATTTTTTACATTTAAACCCCGCTTAAACCTCTACTTTTATTGTTTTTTTTTTTTAATTTAGTAGACTTTATCCCCTTATAGGACTTGATTTTTTCTGAAAATTTAAAGTTAATATCATGTTTCGTTTTTGATTTATGATTTGTTTAAAGTTTTAACCCCCCCTTAAACCCCCATTTTAATCAGATTTTTTTTTAATAAATAGTCTTTGTTCACTTATAAAGCTTGATTTTTTCTGAAAATTTCAAATTTATATCATATTTCGTTTTTAAATTATGATTTTTTTAAGTTTTAACCCCCTATAACCTCCTATTCTTAATTAGATTTTTTTAAATTATTAGGTCTCGTCCTCTCATAGAACTTCATTTTTCCTAAAAATTTCAAGTTGATATTGGTTTTCGTTTATGATTTATGATTTTTTTTTTAAGTTTCAACCCCCTCTTAAACCCCCCATTTTTATTCCGATTTTTTCAAAATGAATAGGCTTCGTCCTCTTATAGAGTTTGATTTTTTCTATAAATTTCAAGAAGATATGATGTTTTGTTTTTGAGTTATCGTGCGGACAAAAAACAAGACATCTGACGGACAGACAGACGGACAAAAGTAAACGTATAATACTCTTTACCGACTACTGTGTGAAGAGTATAATAATGTTGTAAATATTTGGTAAAATATTATTACAATTTATTAGTTTCTAATTAGTAACTATTTCTATTTGGGACAAATCTATTGAATTCGTATAATATTATTCTTATTTTAAATAAATACATATAAAAATGTAATTTGTTTTAATAGCCAGGAAAGCACAAGATTGAATGCCGTGGCTAGTGTTTCATAGCCGAAGCCAAGCTGAGACTAGGGAACCAGCCAAATCTAATTTTCTGCCGTGTGGAACATATCATTTTTTCTCCGAATGCCTTGGCTGCCTAATAAAACAAATGACAATTTAACATGTATTTATTAAAAATGTTGTTTAAAATAAAAATAATATTAAAAGAATTTAATAGATTTGTCCCAACTAGAAACAGTTACTAAATTTTTTGTATTGACGTACCCTATAAAGATTTGTTTAAAATTAAAAAAATAGTAGATCGGTAAACAATTTTTACTAATAATGAAAACCTTTTACTTCACACAAATAGTTTTCAAAAGTTTATTATGCACTATACACGTCTTTTAGGTCAGTACGATTTTTATATAAAACTGGTTATAGCGTGTGAAATACCCTGTATAATCTCAGACTATTTTATTGTTATAATAAAATAGGCAAGGAAAATTCAAATATATGAAATACAAAGTGTCCCATTTAGGAAAAGTTTGTTATGTATCACTTTTTTGGAGAACCTTGTATAAATGGAAAGTATATGTCGTTTCTTTGATTTTTTTGAAAAATTATTTAAATTCATGAAAAGTTTGTGTTAACTGGTAGTCATAGAATGGAATAAAAAAAAACATTTTTTCTAAATAACACACGAGAATAAAGTTTGGCCTTACCTCGGGAACTGTTTACCTGAACAATTTCTAGATTTTTCAACAAAATCGTTGGAATAAAATATGTTAAATTTTGTAACTTACCGCTATATCTCGCGATAGAGGTATATTTTTTTACAAAATATAATTGTTTTTTACAAAGAAAGTCTGATGTGTTTCATTATTTGTTAGGTGTAACGAAAAGAAAACATGTAAATATGTTTAGTTTTGAAAGGAATTCATAGAAAAACTAATGATTCCACGTCGTTTGTATAGATACTAAAAGTTAGTCGAATATTTAAAAAAAAAACTTGGTTTCTTGTACCCAAAGCGGCTTTTAATTGACACTTTAAAGACTTAAAAAGATGTATTTTTACTGCCTAGGCAGAAAAATCGGACTTACTATGTAATGTTCCAGGTAATAAGTTAATTCAAACGGAAAGTTGATGGAATAATATTTATCGGCGGATACGAATGACTTTAAAGACCTAAACACTATATGTTGGAGTTCTTGCTATTTAATGATTTTGATTTAATTGATTGAATGTAGTGTACTGAATTGGTAGTATAAGAATTGTATTTGTAATCTTGGGCTAAATGTGTTTTTCCCCTCTTTGCTCCCATAGTTGTTTGGCGGCAAAAAAACAGACTTTAAAAGAAAAATATATATATTTTGAATCATTAGGTAGTCTTAATGTTTCGTTTAATCGGTTAACAAAAACCTATTGAATATTTGGTATAAAAATTATATTTTGTTTTAAATAATATTTTAAATTGAATTAATGATTTTTTCAATAAAAATAATAATTTTTATTTATTTTTTAACTTTCATGCCACTAAAGTCCATCTTAACTAAAGATTTCATCAAATAACAATATCGAAATTTTCAAGCATCACCGCCCAGTTTGTCCGCTAATTTCTCCTAGCTTATGCCTCATACGATTAAAAGCGTTTTAATTTGATAAACATTGGCAGACAAATCTGTGCAAATTTTTATACAAAACAAAACTGTTCCTCACAGATTACAGTTTAAAAAGTGACAGAATAAGTGTACCTAATTTAGCCAGTATATTTCAAAAGATATAATAAAAATAGCTTTAAAAACACATGTTATTTTCTCGGAAGTAAATCGCAAGGGCGCCTTATCCTGGTGAAAGTATGAAACAAAATTTATAAAAATGAAAAGGCTGAGTTATAAACCAATATAAGATCTGGCAACAACGAAATGGATGCCATCAAACCGAAAACGGAATATACAGAGGCCACCAGATACTCAAAATGAATATGTATATCATTGGATGTCATTACCACCTTTAAATATATGTCAGAATATACAGCACACGAAAGTGGCGGCAGTTGCGGTCATTGCTCAAACTACCATGTTTAAAAACATACAAAAATAGGCTGTTTTGGCATCCCGCCAATATTTTGCTGAGAGTTAGTAGGGGTGGGATCCTTTCATTTGCGATGAGTTTCATCGAAAGTCTTCGTGGCATCTGTATATCGGATACCACGAGGACGTGGATGCCACGGCAGACGCAATTTTAACATGGAGGGATGCCACCAAGGCCTATAAATAAATATATATATATATATATATATATATATATATATATATATATATATAAATTATTCAAATAAACCACTTCTTTGCTTGATGTAGAATTGACACACTTCCAATTTGTTAAAGTCACAGTGATTATTCTCGCACAATTTACTAATAAACACACACTTAAAAATTTTTTTTAGGCATATACAATGTATTTTTGGTTATTTAATTCGCATTCGCAATGACAACCACAGACAGATCACTTACTCTGATGACAACTAGTGATGGGCAGATCAGATCCGATCCAATTCAGTGAGCCAGATCTTTAAAAAGAGTTGACCATAGCCCATAGGCACATACTTTGATTACTATACGGGGCAAGAGAGAGGTCCGACACGCCCAACATAGGGCGCGGCCATTTTGAACCCTATGACACAGTTTATAGCTAAAGAATCAGATCGCTCACTCTGCGTCGGCACTTTTTATCTCAATGTTCCAGTTTATACACTGCGCAACTCAGATAATACAATATATGACAACCGCCTATAATAAAAAAGCAGTCTTCTGCGTATCCTGAATTTGTATCCCTGGAGTGGATGTTATTTTGGAACTTTCAACTGGTCCGAGTGAGCTAACTGATTCTCTAGCAATAAACTGTGACTCCAAAAATAATATTCACTGACACTGACAGCAGCAAGCAAAATATCAGATGCGTTTTAATCATTTGCTTCTGCTTCCGGAATTGTCGGTTCAGTCGTTCTAACCTGTCATATTAAAACAAGAAAACCGACAATTCCGAAGCAGAAGCGGATGATTAAAACGCACCTATTAAAAATATTGCGCCAAGATGTAGGCAACACGTAATAAGGGTTCAAAATGGCGGAGTTTACTATCTCCTTTTAAAAGGCACTCAGAAAGCTGCGCAGTGCGACAATTCTTCGTATAGTAAAAGAAAATCAAAGTATGTGCCCATAGGTCTAGATACCGCATCGTAAAAACATTTTGACCCCCTATATAATGGGCGCCATGATCAATAATTGTCAATAAATTTTAAGTTGGCACTACTGACAAGACAGAATCGGCGCAAGTTTAGTGTAAGATCAGCGTTCGACGTTTATAATCGATTTTATTATCTGTTGTGTTGTTTATTTTGTTCTTCTAGTAAAGGTTTTATTTAAAACATTTTTTAGTTTAGTCGTTTAGTGTTTTATTTTAATTAAAAACATTTGAAGTTTGGTGTTAAATTTTTACGGGATTTTCAAAATGTCTTCTTGTTTTGTACCTAAATGTAACAATGCATCTAACGGTAGAAGATATATACAAGGAAGGAATAACATTTCATGTGTAAGTTTTCACAAATATTTGTGTATTTACAAAATCAAATAATTTGTATGTTTTGTTGTAGCATACCAAAAAATTTTAGGAAAGAATAACTGATAGCCATAGGAAGACCATTGAATCATTGTATGACTTTAGTATAAGCCCAAAAAAATTGGGGATACTAGCTGAAACTGCAAATGTGTTATTGGCTCCTTGTTAGTGACCTATGCTATTGTACAATTTTTCCAACACAAGTTCCATGATCCTTTGAACTTGGCTGCACCGTACTGATGAAGACCAATAGTCAGAAAAACGTGTCGACCGTTACTTCTTTTTTACTTTTTTTATTTGGAAAATGTCCACTATTACAACCTTGATACAACTTTTTCTTCTGATGACGATTTTTTTCAGAATAGGGTTCTGTCTTATTTTATTTGGCCATGTACAACCCTTTATAGCTTACTTGTGTTTATTTAAATTATTTATGTACAACTTAATTTATGCCATTGTAATTTAATTATAACCAAGTAATTTTACAATAGAACTTTTCTGTTGTATCGCATCTTTATGGTACATTATTCATTGTAATAAACTCATTAGATTTATATAGCCTATAAAAGTTGAGCAACGTGTATTGTATCATTCACTAGTTAAATTACAAGTTCATTGATACTTCAGCCATGATGAAATATTTGCTGAAGAAAGATAATCACCAACAAACTCTTTCTATGTGTTTTGGCAATTAGTGTTGCCTACAAATTAGGAACCACTGCAGTTCTAAAGGCATACCTGTGTACAATTTCTAAATGTTAAAGGCAATGGCGACTTGAATTCGAACATGAAAACAATAGATTACGGTCTTACAATTAATATTCTTTCGATATTTCTTTTGCCGATTTCGAGTGTTAATAATAACCACCTTCCTCTCTATCCCTTCTATTTTCCCTCCATAGGTGGTGAAACCCTAATATTTGAGAACGAACCAGCACCTACCGGTAAGTTTTTTATCATTCATTTCGGTTGTGTACATTTTTTATACATTTTTTTGGTACCTTCTCGCCGAAAGACTTTAAAGTTTTAAAAATAAATCAATTTAATTTTTCGTTTGATTTCATTGTCAAATTAGTTGTCGAGTTAAATTTTTTGAATAATTTGTTTTATACAGGGAGATTAGGTAGCCAAATTTGATAGACCGTAAATTATCCACCTACGTTTTAGTTGTCGTTGCTAATTAAAATAATATCCTAATATATTAATTTGAATCCAAATATAGATTTTTGTCGTGTTAACCGAGATAACACATACCTGGATACCCATTTTCGTAATATATTAAGCCAATAAATACATTAATTTCGTCCAAATTTAGATATATTTTCCAGTTTAACTTTGATACCAATAATAAAAACATTTGAATTATTTCGTGAGCTGATAACTATCTAAAAAAAAGTACCTTTCTTGTGTCCTTTCGGTAGCAAATATTATTTTTTTTTATTTCGATGTAAATTTTATGGACATTTTATGTCGATTTATTTAAAAATGCCTACTCAAGAAGAATTTAAATTAAATAGATTGATTGCTCGTAGAGAAAATCTTTTTAGTAGAACCCAACGCTGTTACGATGTGGCAAGAGACGTTGAAAGAAATCCTTATTCCAGTAGCAAATTAGAAGCCTTTTCTATTCGTTATGCTACTTTTTCCAATGCTGTGCAGGAATTTCACTCAGTTGTAGAGGAAATCGTGATATTAAAACAAAAACTTAAACAGGATGAGGCTCCAAATTATGACTTGCTAAACACCTTTGACGATCTTTATAGTACGATTAAGTATTTAGCAGCTAAATTTTTACCCTCTTCGACTCCAGATCCCCCAGAAAGTACTGATTCAGACAGAAGAGTTCGTATGCCAAAGCTTGAACTTGTAAAATTTTCGGGCGATGATCTATCAGTTTGGCCTTTATTCTATGAAAATATTAAATATTTGGTTCACCGTAAAAGTGAATTTGCAAAGACTGAAAAATTACAGTATTTATTGGCAAGTCTTACTGGAAAAGCTTTAGTAACGTGTAATGCGTTTGAAGCTACCCCTAATAATTATGGTTCAATTTGGAAATTATTAGAGGATACCTATAATGACAAAAATAGGGATGATCCAGGCTTTTTTCCTACCACAGATTTTTTATTCCAATTTTACAGATAAGAATGTTTTGCATCAAAAATTTAAAGTTTACTGGTTCTCGATACGGTTTATTTTGTACTAACCTTTTCAAAGGTCTTTTCATCGTACGAATCTACAATCGTGATTCGGTCTCATAATACGCGTTAACATATTTGAATCTACTAATAGGCAACTCAAATTTCAAGGGACTGGATGAAGTTGTTTAATAAATTACCCCTCAAAATGACAAATAAAAAATACCACTGGTAAATACTAATAACAAGTAGCCATATTGGATAACCATCTCGGTTAACTTACCTTGGCGTAAACATACTTCCTCACTACTTTATATTCTAAGTTGGTGGCATGTCCGGTTCTTCTGCTACCGTAAATCAGTTAAACAATAAATTTCAACATGGTTGAATTTTCTCAAAATAACAGATTTTGAGCACCTAGTCCAAAAAAGGCAGGTTACAGAAAAAAATATTTATCCCTTTCGAAACATGATTAACGATGATTAACTGTTAGAAACATTATAGCCCCTTTAAATATTGATGTAAAAACAATTAACAATATTTTACATAAACAATTGAAAGTCCGTAAGCTTTGTTTCCCACAACTTGATTTTAGCTTAAGAAAAAGACTCTGTGAGGTAGTAAAGTTGTACCGTGGTTTGTCTAATTTTGTGTACATCATTACATGTGATAAAATATACAAAAACATACAATTTCATTCTATTACGGTTTTTCTATTGTATATCTTTAGGACTATTATTGTTTAATCGAAACTCATACTATTCAGAAAATAGCAAATCTAAAAATAAAAAGTTCACACAAAGTTTAAATAAAGGCTAATCATCTGGTAATCGATGCGTTCAACAAAAAAAAATAATAATAATAATAATTACGGTTTTCGAATCAAATAAATAACTATAAATATAACTAATTTGCAAATTTGATTTTACTTGTTTTAATGCATGTTCTAATGCGTGTTAACAATATTTTCTGGAAATTTTTGCTAATTTACAAATATTTTAAGTAAATATTCGTCCGGAAATTATTTTGACACTAGTCGTATTATAAATGTAACTTCACCTCTATGAATAACTTGAAACTCAAATGATGCTAAACAACATATTACTACAAATAATTAGTTGCTTAGGTACTTACCATGTAAAGCAACGTTCGTAAAAAATCGCTGGTCGTCAGAAGAGTATCATCAGATTGTTTTTTATGCATATAAAGAAAATCTACAAATATCAACACAATTAAAATGCTTTCAGAAAACATAAACAGTATGTGAGATCCAAACAGGCGATTTAAATGTTTAATATTGATACACATTTCGGTAAATTTATTCGCCAATTCTTCAATTTGTTTACTAAGTTCGTTACAATCCCGTAATGAAAGCGTTTTTGAGCAACTTCTGGTAATTTTAATTTTATCTATTATTTCTTTTTGGGTTCCGATTAAAATAGTTGCTGTATGGCAGAGGAAACTGCAAAGAAAAGTGTGGTACATGTTAGAAGTATAGAACGGAATGTACATGGAATAATTTAAAGCCCCGTGTAAATACAAATAAACCCATTGATAACTAGCTATCGATAAAGTTGTCAAATTTAAAAAAACTATAACCAAAATATCGAAAAGTGTGTTTCTAGATTTAAGTTTGGTGGAACATCTTTCCAAATAGTTCAAAAATACTGTCCATTCATTGCTGTTGATGTAGGTTGAAACGTATATACAACATGTTAATAAAAATCCGTTTATTCCTTCTACAAAATCGACTACAGTTATTGTTATTCCCAGAACTTCCTGCAATTGTAAGTAGAAAACATAACGGATATAAACACAATATATATTAAATATTAAATATATTACTTGAAGAATTATATAAACCCTTTTAAGTACTTTTATCATTGCAGTATTGACTTTTTTAGAATTGTTAGGTAAAATACCAACGCATCTGGCAACAGAACATAATTTCTGGAATAGTATCTCTTCCATGAAATTATATTTAATGATTTTATTAATAATATTACTAACTGCTTTTCTGTTTATGCGTTTGACTGTTTACTGGCTCGTTTAGAAAATACAATGGTATTACACTTCAATCACCTAATGAAAATGTAGAAAGAGATGAAACTAGTTGTTTGTGGGTAAACACATATTCATAATGTGTGTTATGTTGATATATTACGTGGAAAATATTGAAAATAAAAACAAAGCATTTAAGTCATTTCAAATACTTGACAACTTGTTATAAAACGGGTTAAAAATTGTACTACTTTTCCTTATTGTTTATTTAAATATTTTACAGTAAAAAAGGAGATAATTTTCACACTTAGGTTCGAATAAAATATTTTCATTATTGCTTCTAGAGACTACTTTATATTAGTAATATGGTTTTCTATAGTTATTAATAAATAATTATGTAATCCATGTGATATAGTTCTTATTATCATAAGTGTACAATTCAACTAATATTTTTGAATGTTTGATGAAGAGATAAATCAAGAGTTAGAAGTTTATAGAACATTTAGGGTCAATTCCACTGTTATGTCAAACGAAGTTTAAATTACTGAACTATGGAGGGTAGAAAAAAGGAGGACAATCTTATATGGATCTTTATATTAAAAAGTGACCACCAAAATGTACACAATTAAGATGGCGCTCGTGTAGCCAGGGGACAAAATCCAATGCTATATAGTCATATAGATTGCTCATTCATTAGAATTATTTATTGTTTATATTATTATTTTTTAATAAAATTTGACTATTAGGCATTCCAAACAAATGAATTACCAGTGGGCAGGTGTGGTGTATCTAAGGGTGGCGACATATGGTGTATTCTATCTACTTTACGTAAAATCATGAATAATGGATTACATTTAAATATTTTATGTCAAACACAATAAAAATAATATTTAAAAAACCCACCTATACATTTCTTCATAAATTGGCAGGCTTGGCGAGTACTACTTCGAATAAAAATAGCGTCCAAGTTGCAAGACTATTTCGCTACCCCCTTAAATATACAAGAATTTCCCACTGGCACCTATTGTTTGACAGGTCGTTGGAATGCCTAATTGTCGTGTATTGTCAAAATTTATCTACGATCACAGAACACTTACTCTTCTACGACCAGTCACTTTTCACGGTGTAGTTTTTAGTTTTTTATGGTTGAGCAATATTTATTACTATATACATCATTGGTGTCATTGTGTGATCTAAATTATCGACTGTCGACGTCCCCTGGGCACAGAAGCGCCATCTTAATTGTATACATTTTGAGGGACACTTTTTGTATACAGAGATTGTTCTCCTTTCCTCTACCCTCCATATACTGAACGAAGACTAAAATGACATTGTTAATGTAAAAATGTCATTTTAATTTTTGGTTAGTAATTTTTACTTTGTTTAACACTACCGTGGAATCGGCCTTAAGGCACGTATTTATAAACCGAACTCATTTGAGTCAGGTGCAGCCTCCGAGCAATTACTAATAGAGGGAGCGTGAAAACGAGTTTGTAGGCGATTGTTGTGTTAGCAACATCTGTTGAGGAAGTGAGGAAGCGGGAACAAGGGGGAAGGTAAACATCCTTCTTCTTCAGTGGTGTATCGTTTATCTATAAAAACACACCTTGTCCAAACGTTTTAATTGTTAAAAAAAAAACTAAAAAATTTGCTAATTTTACTATTTTTAAAATGAATACCGTCTTATATGTGTCTAATGCAGGAAAAGAAACAAAATCACTGTAAAGGTCTAATTTTTTCAATTGAAGAATAAAACCTTAAAATTAATTTTATTATAAATACAGGTGCAACTAGTTTCGGCCTTACAGGAACATCTTCAGGCCTGTAATACAATAATCTTTAATTAATATAATAGGTTGGTCACTTACGAATAACATTAAATAGTATAAACCACAAAAATGGATCCATATTGTAGCGTTACAGCATTATAGAATTAAAGCTGTGAAAATAAAAGAGCAGTGCAAACGTAACTAAAAATAAGAAAACTGAGTACGGAATCTACAAGAGAAGAGGTGAGAATGAGCAATTACGAATGCATTTATATTGCTCGGGATAACAAATAAAGCTGATAATGTAGTGGTATATGTTAAAGAGGACGGCGTTTTCTCTGTAAATCTGGAGAATGTAAGGATGGAGGGAAGACGAATCTTGCTGGCTCAGGTGTAAATGGCTAGAAAAAGGAGCGTGTAGATGAAAGCTCCAGTAAATATCGTCACCTTCGTCTAATTTTTTATTCTCACTCACCGTTTCGGCTTTATCTTCGAAATTCATTTTTGAAAGGAAATAAAAGTAATCATTCATACACGCATATAATAAAACAACTTGAATTCATTATATTTAATAAGCTAATAAACGTTTTTTTCAATGAAAAAAACATATATGTAAGTATAAAAAATATATAAATAGATAAGATTATTATCAAAATCAATTTGAAAATACAACAGACAATAAAATGTTAAAATTGTTAAACTTTCTTCTAAGGAAGCTATAACCTTATGGAGAATAAAAATTTAGTAATGTTAGATCAAAAGCTCTTAATTGAGAATTATATTTGCAAAGGCCGTTTTAATAATATTTTCAAAAGTTCTTGGATGCGTTGTTAACAGAAACCTGCAAAAAAATATATAATTTTATTCCTAAAATATAAGATATCACACAATGCACATTCATATAATATCATTGTGCTAGAAAATACTAGGTAGTTACTGAGACAATTTAAAAAAAGTATTTCGAGAAACTCAACTTTTAATGTCATCATTGTACTCAACTTTTTGATTGCAAAATTATTAATAATGTCATTTTGTGCAGTTTGTTGTGATTTGTATAATATATATTATAAAAAACTATCGTCAATGTTAATATGCCAAGTATTTTTAATAATTAGCTCCTTGTTATAGTAAAAACACATTTTTAAAGTTTTCTGGATTTCTGCTTTAAATTATTGTACAATTGAACTGACTAATTGTGTGTTTAAGTAAAGGTATATCTCTTTTTTGTTATAACAGTCTTTGTATATTGTTCTAACTTTTTAGATAATCAGAGAAAACAGTAAGACATCTTAATATATCCTACTTCACCAACAAAAATGTAGAATAATTAATCTCACATTAAACGAAAAAAGTAATTTTAGGATGTCCTAATAGGTTTTAACTTAAAAACTAAATAAAATGTATATTGCAACTGTGTTTAAATAAATGAATGTTTTAATACCTGACTATAGCACCAGACAAACATTTTTTTAGATCATAATGATCTGCATAACTCAAAATAGTCAAAATCCCCATTATTTAAGTTGTTCTAGTATTGTTTTAGCATAACGATATTAACTCCAATAATAAATATTCACATTTTTTTGGGACGTTTTTTAAGGAAATTAAAAAAAAACATGAATAATGTGATATTCTTGTTTAGTTTTGTACTATATAATATAGTTCATTAGGTACTGATTTAGAAGCAAATTATGTTCTATTTATAGAATAAAAAATCACTCATAATATCTAAATATTTATACCTATTTATATTTTGGACAGGAAGACTATTTTATGTTTTTTGGCTCTGAATAGTTTTCTTAAGAATTTTAAAACCTTCCTTAGCTCTTCTAGGATGTTCCATGCATATCTTAGAAGTTCATTTTGTTTAAACCTAAAACAAATTAAGTACAAAAAATAAACATTTAAACAATACACAAAATTAGTCTTTTAGATTAGTTAAAAAAAAGTGTCAACAAAAAAATGGCTATGCCTTTTTCCTTAAACATTCTTTTTGAAAGGAACTTAAGTTTCTCTACTTACTTTCTGTTTTAGTATTTTAGTAGCAGATGAATAAAGTGTAGAAATAGTGATAGGATTGATTGATTATTATACTTCTTTCGTCGAAATTGCATTTTTCTTTAATATTTTCCTTCCCTGAGGTCTGTAATAAAAATGTTCATTAGCATAAAAAGTTATTCAAGTGGTCCCTTGTTGAATTCCTTTATTTTAAAACCATGTATTTATTTCTCATATCAAGAAAAGGAAACCTAAAAAAATAACAATAAACTTTACAAAGATGTGATATTAAAATAATAATAAGTAATTAACCTTTACTATATTAATTATGAGACGGATGAAGACGAACTTAGCTGGAGTTTACTTGCTCTTAATTTTAATTTTTCGATAAGAAAATAAGAAAGTTTAATTGCAAATTAAAGGTGATTGTCTAATGCACCGCCTCTGATAATTAGGTTGTGTCTGTACTTACTTATGATATTATCTTGAAGAAGCATTTTCAACAGGCCTTTTACACATAAAGCATGTTTTCACCATATTATTAGAGATAATAAATCTTAAATATACATTTACAACCCTTATAACGTTATAAATAATAATATTTTCCGTAAAATACAAATAAGAAATTGACATGTGTCAGAACTGGCGCTCACAGAACACCTCTGGCGCTGTCAAACTTGGCAATGCTGATTAAATAAGCCAATTACCGAAGAGGTATTTTCCCCCTCGGGGGGAGTAGATGATGCTAACAAAATTTAGCGAGGGGAAGGGGGGAAGACTCCCTCTAGTAGTAATTGCTCGGAGGGTGCAGCTAACCAAAAGGTCGGTTATATCCATGGAGATATAATACTAATGGAGATGCCAAGAGGCAATTGTTTCCCTTAAGACACGTGTTATTTAAAATGACCCCACTGAACGTGGCTTAAATGGTAGTTTAAGCAGGGTCATATTTTGTTCTAATCAAAGTCGTCTGTGTCCAATCCGAAATTAATCGAATTTGTTGCGCAAGTGTGACTTCTACATTATTTATTGATACTTATGCGACTGAATTAGATTAGATAAATGTTGCCAGAACTACATAAGATATAACATGTTCTATATTCAGTATTTCTAGGTTTAGTCAGATATGCACGTTAGTTAGATACTGGCATATTTATAAACTGTGCTGCGATGATGGGGAAGAAATTGTGAAAAAATATAGAGATATAATAGTAATAGGTTTATTTACTGAAATAAATACATTAATAAATTAAATAGGTACAATTTATAATATCAGTAAAATAATAAACGTTGGCAATAAGTCTAAGACTTGAATGCAGTTTGAAGTTATTTTGTGGCAACAGAATACATACATTGCAATTAATAAACAAAACAGCCTAGCTTCATGGCATAACTATACATAAGAAATTTCTCGTGCCTATGAGAACACCACTACCCTCACATTTTTATTTTTATTTGTGAATTATACAATACAGTTTAGGACCGCAAGATATAGAAAAAATAAATCATGTTTCATTCGTTTTTGTTAATATATTTTTTTTATTTTTGTATTAGTTTTTTTATTGTTTTTTATTTTTGTTTTTGTTTTTATCTTTTGTTTGTATCTTTTGTTTGTTTTTGTTTCAATATTAAAGAAAACTAATTCAGTAAATGGGTAACTATACAATTAGAAATAGTTATCAGTCACTGCTTAATATTACTTTTAAACATTGTTGGCGAGTTTATTTGTTGAATATCGAAAATCGAAAAATCAAAAAATTGAAAAATCGAAAAATCGAAAAATCGAAAAATCGAAAAATCGAAAAATCGAAAAATCGAAAAATCGAAAAATCGAAAAATCGAAAAATCGAAAAATCGAAAAATCGAAAAATCGAAAAATCGAAAAATCGAAAAATCGAAAAATCGAAAAATCGAAAAATCGAAAAATCGAAAAATCGAAAAATCGAAAAATCGAAAAATCGAAAAATCGAAAAATCGAAAAATCGAAAAATCGAAAAATCGAAAAATCGAAAAATCGAAAAATCGAAAAATCGAAAAATCGAAAAATCGAAAAATCGAAAAATCGAAAAATCGAAAAATCGAAAAATCGAAAAATCGAAAAATCGAAAAATCGAAAAATCGAAAAATCGAAAAATCGAAAAATCGAAAAATCGAAAAATCGAAAAATCGAAAAATCGAAAAATCGAAAAATCGAAAAATTGAAAAATCGAAAAATCAAAAAATCGAAAAATCGAAAAATCGAAAAATCGAAAAATCGAAAAATCGAAAAATCGAAAAATCGAAAAATCGAAAAATCGAAAAATCGAAAAATCGAAAAATCGAAAAATCGAAAAATCGAAAAATCGAAAAATCGAAAAATCGAAAAATCGAAAAATCGAAAAATCGAAAAATCGAAAAATTGAAAAATTAAAAAATCGAAAAATCGAAAAATCGAAAAATCGAAAAATCAAAAAATCGAAAAATCGAAAAATCGAAAAATCGAAAAATCGAAAAATCGAAAAATCGAAAAATCGAAAAATCGAAAAATCGAAAAATCGAAAAATCGAAAAATCGAAAAATCGAAAAATCGAAAAATCGAAAAATCGAAAAATCGAAAAATCGAAAAATCGAAAAATCGAAAAATCGAAAAATCGAAAAATCGAAAAATCGAAAAATCGAAAAATCGAAAAATCGAAAAATCGAAAAATCGAAAAATCGAAAAATCAAAAAATCGAAAAATCGAAAAATCGAAAAATCGAAAAATCGAAAAATCGAAAAATCGAAAAATCGAAAAATCGAAAAATCGAAAAATCGAAAAATCGAAAAATCGAAAAATCGAAAAATCGAAAAATCGAAAAATCGAAAAATCGAAAAATCGAAAAATCGAAAAATCGAAAAATCGAAAAATCGAAAAATCGAAAAATCGAAAAATCGAAAAATCGAAAAATCGAAAAATCGAAAAATCGAAAAATCGAAAAATCGAAAAATCGAAAAATCGAAAAATCGAAAAATCGAAAAATCGAAAAATCGAAAAATCGAAAAATCGAAAAATCAAAAAATCGAAAAATCGAAAAATCGAAAAATCAAAAAATCGAAAAATCGAAAAATCGAAAAATCGAAAAATCGAAAAATCGAAAAATCCAAAAATTTGAAAAATCGAAAAATTGAAAAATCGAAAAATCGAAAAATCGAAAAATCGAAAAATCGAAAAATCGAAAAATCGAAAAATCGAAAAATCGAAAAATCGAAAAATCAAAAAATCGAAAAATTGAAAAATCGAAAAATCAAAAAATCGAAAAATCGAAAAACCCAAAAATCGAAAAATCCAAAAATCGAATTAGAGCGAATAACATAACTTGCGATTCTGATAGTTTTATTAAGAATTTTAACAATTAGGCTAGGTAAACTGTCCAAGAGACATTAACAATAAATGAAGTATTTTAATTTATTTTAATTTATTTTAATTTATTTTAATTTATTTTAATTTATTTTAATTTATTTTAATTTATTTTAATTTATTTTAATTTATTTGAATTTATTTTAATTTATTTTAATTTATTTTAATTTATTTTAATTTATTTTAATTTATTTTAATTTATTTTAATTTATTTTAATTTATTTTAATTTATTTTAATTTATTTTAATTTATTTTAATTTATTTTAATTTATTTTAATTTATTTTAATTTATTTTAATTTATTTTAATTTATTTTAATTTATTTTAATTTATTTTAATTTATTTTAATTTATTTTAATTTATTTTAATTTATTTTAATTTATTTTAATTTATTTTAATTTATTTTAATTTATTTTAATTTATTTTAATTTATTTTAATTTATTTTAATATATTTTAATTTATTTTAATTTATTTTAATTTATTTTAATTTATTTTAATTTATTTTAATTTATTTTAATTTATTTTAATTTATTTTAATTTATTTTAATTTATTTTAATTTATTTTAATTTATTTTAATTTATTTTAATTTATTTTAATTTATTTTAATTTATTTTAATTTATTTTAATTTATTTTAATTTATTTTAATTTATTTTAATTTATTTTAATTAATTTTAATTTATTTTAATTTATTTTAATTTATTTTAATTTATTTTAATTTATTTTAATTTATTTTAATTTATTTTAATTTATTTTAATTTATTTTAATTTATTTTAATTTATTTTAATTTATTTTAATTTATTTTAATTTATTTTAATTTATTTTAATTTATTTTAATTTATTTTAATTTATTTTAATATATTTTAATTTATTTTAATTTATTTTAATTTATTTTAATTTATTTTAATTTATTTTAATTTATTTTAATTTATTTTAATTTATTTTAATTTATTTTTATTTATTTTAATTTATTTTAATTTATTTTTATTTATTTTTATTTATTTTAATTTATTTTTATTTATTTTAATTTATTTTAATTTATTTTAATTTATTTTTATTTATTTTAATTTATTTTTATTTATTTTAATTTATTTTAATTTATTTTAATTTATTTTAATTTATTTTAATTTATTTAAATTTATTTTAATTTATTTTAATTTATTTTAATTTATTTTAATTTATTTTAATTTATTTTAATTTATTTTAATTTATTTTAATTTATTTTAATTTATTTTAATTTATTTTAATTTATTTTAATTTATTTTAATTTAATTTATTTTAATAAATTTTAATTTATTTTAATTTATTTTAATTTATTTTAATTTATTTTAATTTATTTTAATTTATTTTAATTTATTTTAATTTATTTTAATTTATTTTAATTTATTTTAATTTATTTTAATTTATTTTAATTTATTTTAATTTATTTTAATTTATTTTAATTTATTTTAATTTATTTTAATTTATTTTAATTTATTTTAATTTTTTATTTTAATTTATTTTAATTTATTTTAATTTATTTTAATTTATTTTAATTTATTTTAATTTATTTAATTTATTTTAATTTATTTTAATTTATTTTAATTTATTTTTATTTATTTTTATTTATTTTTATTTATTTTTATTTATTTTTATTTATTTTTATTTATTTTTATTTATTTTTATTTATTTTTATTTATTTTTATTTATTTTTATTTATTTTTATTTATTTTTATTTATTTTTATTTATTTTTATTTATTTTTATTTATTTTTATTTATTTTTATTTATTTTTATTTATTTTTATTTATTTTTATTTATTTTTATTTATTTTTATTTATTTTTATTTATTTTTATTTATTTTTATTTATTTTTATTTATTTTTATTTATTTTTATTTATTTTTATTTATTTTTATTTATTTTTATTTATTTTTATTTATTTTTATTTATTTTTATTTATTTTTATTTATTTTTATTTATTTTTATTTATTTTTATTTATTTTTATTTATTTTTATTTATTTTTATTTTTTTATTTATTTTTATTTATTTTTATTTATTTTTATTTATTTTTATTTATTTTTATTTATTTTTATTTATTTTTATTTATTTTTATTTATTTTTATTTATTTTTATTTATTTTTATTTATTTTTATTTATTTTTATTTATTTTTATTTATTTTTATTTATTTTTATTTATTTTTATTTATTTTTATTTATTTTTATTTATTTTTATTTATTTTTATTTATTTTTATTTATTTTTATTTATTTTTATTTATTTTTATTTATTTTTATTTATTTTTATTTATTTTTATTTATTTTTATTTATTTTTATTTATTTTTATTTATTTTTATTTATTTTTATTTATTTTTATTTATTTTTATTTATTTTTATTTATTTTTATTTATTTTTATTTATTTTTATTTATTTTTATTTATTTTTATTTATTTTTATTTATTTTTATTTATTTTTATTTATTTTTATTTATTTTTATTTATTTTTATTTATTTTTATTTATTTTTATTTATTTTTATTTATTTTTATTTATTTTTATTTATTTTTATTTATTTTTGTTTATTTTTATTTATTTATTTATTTTTATTTATTTTTATTTATTTTTATTTATTTTTATTTATTTTTATTTATTTTTATTTATTTTTATTTATTTTTATTTATTTTTATTTTTTTTGTTTATTTTTATTTATTTTTATTTATTTTTATTTATTTTTATTTATTTTTATTTATTTTTATTTATTTTTATTTATTTTTATTTATTTTTATTTATTTTTATTTATTTTTATTTATTTTTATTTATTTTTATTTATTTTTATTTATTTTTATTTATTTTTATTTATTTTTATTTATTTTTATTTATTTTTATTTATTTTTATTTATTTTTATTTATTTTTATTTATTTGTATTTATTTTTATTTATTTTAATTTAATTTTATTTATTTTTAATTTTTATTTATATTTCACAACCGTTTCCCCCCCTTAAAATTAGAAAATCCAAAACCCTGAAACACATCAATATTTATTTATAGTGAGTACCTACAATTTCAGTTTTGAAGTGTCTATACCTACCATTAAAGATAAATTCTCCTATACAAAGTTTCACCCCCGGTTTCTCCACATAAAAGGTTTTTTTCGGTAGTTTGCATTGCACCTAGCTATATTTCAGCCAACCTCAATTTGTTTTTATTATAAACTTAAGTAAAATCCACATAAAAGGTGAAAATTTGGTATACGGTAGCAATTTCAATTTTTATGGTCCTATCTTTAAAAAAAAATAATACTCCCATGCAAACTTTCATCTCCTGTTTCCCAACCACCCTTAAAATGTAAAAATTCAAAAACTTTGAAATACGTAATTATTTATTTATCATCAGTAGGTACGTAGGTACAATTCCAATTTTCAAGTCTCTACCTTTAAAAACCGATACCGTCATACAAAATTTTAACCTCCGTTTACCCCCCTAAAAATGTAAAAATCCAGAAACACTGAAATACGTCATTATTTATTTATAATGAGTAGTTGCAACTCCAGTTTTCAAGTTCCTACCATTAAAATATGGATACTCCCATATACAATTTCACACCCCCCCCCCCCCCCCCCCAACCGTTCTTAGTGGGTGTCGAGAAAGGAGTAACTATGCCAAATTTAATCGGGCCAGATCTCGTACGTGATAATTCTCTTTTATATATAGAAGACATATACTTTTGGAATAGGGTTCAGAGTTCAGCTGTCTTTTTGTTTTAATATTGATATCAACTCAAAAAAACTAAATTATGGCTACGCTTTTAATTTACCATAGATGTACTCCAAATTCTGCCCTGTAATTTTAAATGTAGGTAATAGCATAAAAAATGTTATGTGCTTCATACCTGTTTTTATTTTTCAGTAATTCTCTCAATCAAATCTTCTCTTAATACATTATAAAGTTCCTTTTTATTTTGTGCATTCAAACATCCCCTTAAAATGATTATTTTTAAAACAATACATTAAAGTTATTCGTTTAAAAGTGTACAGAAGTAATTAAGTAAATAGGAATAATAGTTTTTAATAATAATATTAATAATAATGATACCCTCCCTAATTCAACCCTTGGGTAAATTTCAACCACTGAAGCCGAATGACCGATTTGTGTAGGAGAAGGGATGCATATTATTATTTGCCGTGGTGCTCCGGGGCGACATATAGATGATTGATGGTGCCATTTGACTTGCAGGTGAGGAAATCCCCACCCATCATCATTTTTATTTAATCTGGATTTCATATCAACAGAAATTAAATTTCTGCTAATACGGTATTCATCAAATCCTATAGAGAATCATGCAAATAAAATCACATAGTCTTCTGTAGGTCTCTTTACCACAAAACTGCTCGAAAATGAATCCATGCGCCTTAGACACCTACGCTACACCGTCCAGATTGTTTTGTGAAACTACAGTGAATAAGAAGACGAAAACGAATTTTATACACGTCGACAAGTGCTCAATATGCTAAGTGTAATTTAGATAATCCACTCGAATCTGCAAAATTTTAAAAATTATAATAGGGATTACTGAGATCAAATAACTGTTATAAAGATAATTAATTTCAAAAATTCAAATTATAAATTCTATTAATAAAATAAACGAAAAAATCGCCCTAGCCATGATTTGAACCCGGGTCCTATTCTATTTAACCTCCTTTGCAGCTGTCAAAACTATCCACGTGTTTTGAAATAGTGAAACGAAGCAAAATAAATTAATTTAGGTCGTTAATCCAACTACATGTATAATACAAAACACTATCACAATAAAGTAAAACTTTTCCCATTAATGTAGACTAAATCATAACTGTTTCTCCCCACATGACAAAGGGGTGATATTTTCACAGATATCATAGGCGTGCCCGTTTAGATCATTCAAGACAACACGTGACATAAATAGGAGATTTTATTAACCGGTTCGTCCTTATAAACACACATAATATATACGTGGCTTTTAGGATATTTATTTAATTTAATAAAAGAATATTTTATTTAGAATTTTAAACATAGCGGAAAATTGCAAAATAATTAAGGGAAAGAACTGAAAGAGCAAGACTCGTATATAGTTTATAATTTAATAAAAAACAAATTACTATATAAAAACATATTTTTAAAACAATATGCACGATTTTAACCTTTATATCAAATAAATATAAATTAAGGTATCTTAGAAAAATAGAGCAAGAAACATAGCTGCGCTTGGTCGGTAAAGAAAGCTTCTTTGCCTGGCAAGCCAAATAGCAGCCACATGCGGTTACTACTTCCAAATTCTTTTAATGATATAGACCTATCGATTCCCAAGCAGCCCTGATAGTGGCAATCTTACTTTCCGGTTTCCTGTAAGTTCCGGTAGTATGCCGATTGCATGCCAGTTATTTGTGGTTTACTATGTTAGTACTTTCAATTCCACACTCATCCCTAATTCAGAACTTAATATTGTACCAAAATCTAAAAATGATCATCTGCCTATATGTTTTAACAAACAGAAGCAAGGACAGTCGGTATAGAGAAATGTTTTACACATGAATATAATTTTCTAAAATAAGTGGAAAGGGCGCATGAAAGAAAAAGTTCAAATGAGGCACTAAAAAACGAGGACACTTGGCAATTTTTGTATTTTTTCAACAAATCTTTAATTTAACTGCCATTTTAGTGCTCGAATAAAAATCTGTGATTTATGTAACAATTAGTCTAAGGCAACAATATTTAAATATTTTTGTCCCTTTTGTATAAACTATTTTTCCTACGACCACTTAGGAAAGTGACACATATCACACTATATAGTCCTATGGAAAGTGCCCTATATCACACGCGTATAAATAAGAATTCACTTTCCACCCGTGTACGAATATGTTACTTTCCGCAGTAGCTGTCACAAAATGTCAAATACCTAATTTCTATTTTGATCTATGTAATGTCCATATTAATACTAAAATCGATATGATTGTTAAATTATTAAAATTGTTGTAAATTAGATACTAGATGTTAATCTTTAACAATTATTATTAAAATAATTTTAAAATGTTTGCTCTTTATTCTGGTTAAATACATAACCGATTAGATCATTTAATTGACACAAGGGCTATTAGCTCAGGTGGTCAGGACGTCGAACTTATCAACTTTGGAATTTGAGACCGCGTTCAAATCCTGGCGAGGCAGACTTTTTTTTTATTTTTTTAGTTTTTTTTTTGTTTAGAAAATATGAAAATTAAATAAATACGATTAGTGTTGATTATTTTTTTAAACACATTTTAATTATTATAGTAATAATAACCTTGGTTTTACATTTTTGATGACATTATTTTGTGGCCGTAGGAAAAATATTGTACATCACTTGTGTGAAAAGTGATTTTCCACACTCGTAATATAATATACTATTTTGTGAACTTAATTTACATTTTCTGTTCCCCTTTGTTATCACGGAAAAGTACATTTTGGTACAGTCTGTTCGCTATACTTACGAGGGCTTCGGATTAAAAATTTTATGAGTATTTCCAGGTAAGTACCCGAAAGTTTCACCTGTTCTTTGGGGAAATATCAACTGGTTAAATGAAATGAAACATAATGTACAACTTTTTAATTAAATAATAATGGAGAATCTTTTGTATAATTGAGAGCAGAATTTAACTTCTTCATTAATGCAGTCGTAATGTGGCTATTAAAAACCTAATAATAATTTTATATTACACTTCAGACAGAAAATATGGTCTATGTATAATAAGAGGTTTATTTAGCTTAAATAAAATATTTTATAACATAAAAATTTGTTCCATGTAGAGAATTTCAAATGAAAAATAAAAAAATTGAACTTGCCAACAAAAATGAAAATCAGTCATTATCATGCAAAATATCATAATCGTCATTATGGGAATATACCTCTTGGTCGCCGCGGTCAGTTTTACCCAAATTTAATCCTTTCGCTATTCGAAAGGTATAGGCCACTTGGTCTCCAAACCTGGATTAAGGGTTCCAAGAAAATTATGGGGTTATTTAATTACTCTAATTATAATATCGGTTTGTGACCTGTCGAGAACTAAAATAAAAATATTTTTCATCAGTTAATTGTCTGCATTCTTACTGAAAAGATTAATTTTTTTATTTTAAAAGTGATTCTCATCTTATTCATTATTCCATAAAAGAAGTTTTGAGTTTGTGTTGCAATGGAGTCGATGTTAAGTGTAAAAGGAAAAAAGTTGTTAATTGTAAAAAAATATACATTTGGAAAAGACAAGGAAACAAAGTTAGGTGTATCATATAAGTGTACTCGTCGTGGGTGTAAAGCGACTATTGGAGTGGACGATTCGGAAACTGTCTTATTGAAATCTAAGAGTGAACACAATCATCCACCATCGGACCATTTAGATGTAAAAAAACTTCAAAACGGATTGAAAAGAAAGGCAACAGAAGATATTTGCGTTAAACCCAGTAAGTTAATTAATAACGGAATCCGAGGGGAAGGAAATACTTTTAATGTATCCGCTACGGATGTTGACCTCATCAGACGAAGCATATACAGGGCAAGAAGAAGTATATTGCCACCTTTGCCAAAGTGTATCAGTGATGTTCATAGTGTACTGAAAGCAATACAATGTGTTACAAATAAGGGTGAACAATTTTTATTATTTAACAATGAAGATTCACAAATTATTTTATTTTCATGTGATTCAAATTTAAAATACTTGTGTTCTCGTGATAGTATTTATTGCGACGGCACATTAAATTATTGCCCTAATTTTTTTTTACAATTTTTCACTATACATGCTGTTGATAACGGACACTACATACCATTGGCATTTTTTGTTTTACCAGATAAAAGAGCAAGTACCCATGCAACTGCATTTAAATTATTAAAAGATTACTGTTATAATAATTTAAATTTAGATTGGAAGCTGTGTAAAGTTATTTGCGATTTTGAGAAAGCCATACACACTGGTATTATACAGATTTGGCCTGATATCTTAACTATTGGATGTAGATTTCATTTAACCCAATCGTGGTTACGTAAGATACAAAATCTGGGTTTGATTTCCGAATATAAAAATGAAAATTCTGAAATCGGCAAATGGCTTCATTACACTTTCGGCATTTTATTTTTGGAAAGTACTGAAGTGGCAGAGTGTTTTTGTAAAGATTTAATTCCAATAATGCCATTTGACGAGAGATTAACTTCATATACTCTTTATATGATTAATACGTATACTAGCGATACGTCTGACTTCCCGCCTACAATATGGGCATCGTGCACAAGTTCCACAGAACGCACAACAAATGCTTGTGAGTCTTTCCACAAACATTTTAATTCTGCTTTTTATTCGACGCATCCCGATATATTCAAATTTGTTAATGTAATTCTCGATATTCAGTTAAATACTTATGTGAAATTAAACAGTACACATATACCTAACAAAATTAAAAACGCTAATTACAAAAAACGGCATGCGTATTTAACGAACGTAATAGAACAATATAAAAATAAGATCCTTTCACGAACTCAATTTATCAAAGTAGTTTCTTATCATTACAAAAACTAATTGCAATTTGGGTTTCTTAAATAATTTTTATTTGGTATTTTGTGTATTTTGTACCTACTTTTTTTTATTATGTATAATTTTATATTGTTTTCTATTAATTATAAGTGTTTTTTTAATTTGGTTTTATTCTTTTCCTGACCCACATTCTGTACCATATCATATCAGTTAAAAATTTCTATTCACGTGGAAAATAATAAAAATCAGTTAAACTATTTTTTTCTTAAAAATATTATTTTCAATAAATCGAAATAGATACCTTTAATGATTGATAACTACGGCGACCAAGAGGCCTACCTGATTTTAAAACTGGAGACCAAGTGGTCGATGAGATTACGGAACCCCGCTGTCAAAACTAACCGCGGCGACCAAGTGGCCAACACCCGTCATTATCATCACTGTCATCACCATTAATTTTTATTATGATTGGACTTATTTCGTATATTTTATTTTCACGAGTCCACCAATCTTCTATTAGTTTCTCGCATTTGGATATACAGTTCCGCCACACTTCTGGAGCTGCAATTGAAAGTGCTTTTCGCCAAGTTTCCCGAACTGCGTCGTCACTATAACCATTAGGCCCAATATGGTTGTCATAATATTGTTTTGCTATTCCCCATATATATTCGATGGGATTAAACTGGCAATGATACGGTGATTTTGTAATACTCCTCTTAATTTGGTTTCACTAATTCCTAGAGCATCGCATACACGTTGTTGTACAGACATTACCGAATTTAAAAGACCGCCATTTTCTTTTACGTCCGTAAAACAATTATGTATACTACAAATTAGACTATCTACATCTAACACACACCTAGACATTTTTAAAATTTCCAATAAATTTACAATATACATACAATGTCAACACTTGCAAAGAATCAATACAACTGCAATATTTGTAACAAATTTAGTACCTACCCGAATGTTATTTTAATTTAAATCTGACCACTAGGGCAATTTTACCTAATTTCTTGGGAAGAGGCTTTTTGGAACTGGTTGACAATGACTAATTTACATAATTTTGTTGATCCGAAACCCACGTAAGTATAGCGAACAGCAGCTCTATTCTTGACCACTCGCAAATTTCAAGGTCACTCGTAAAGTCTGACATTACGAACGAAATAGCAAATTGTGTAATTTTGATTATACGCAACAGATTCGAGTACTCGCATAAATCTGCGAGTGGGTATTATCAATCGCAAACTACTTGCGTGTGCGTTTAATGAATTAACTTGTGTCATATGCGTTTAATTTTTAATTTAAGACAATTTTTTTTAATGGATACTCGTATTGGACTTACTAGAAACCTTGAAGATGCGATTATACCATGGTTATACCAGTACAGAGACATAATTCGTCCCAAAATAATAATTCATTTAAATGAACATCAGTTTGTGCAAACATTTTGAATTTCAAAAGAATTGTGTCAATTTTTAATAAATACACTCTCGCCCTATATGAGACCTCAGATTAAATATAAATTAACATATTTCATTTATTTAGTTAATAGATGGTTTCTGATTTTGTAGGTTTTAGTAGCTTTAGGGTTTTTTTGCACCAGGAAGTTGTAACATGGACATTGGTAGAAGTTTATTTGTATCGGTTTCCCGGGCATCAGTGTATCGACGCCCTGAAGAAATTAGCAGTGCTTTAAATGAACCAGATTATTTTTAACAAATATAACATTTCTCAAGAAATTTTTAAGAGCTAAATGCAGTCAGATATTGAAAACTGTCATTCCATGATACAAAATATTAGTAACATGCTGTCATTCAGCGTGTCATTATAATATAATTGTAACGTTGCCAAAGTGAGAATGTAGAACATTCGCAAGTAATTGCGAAGGGGTCTCTAGAATATAATTTTAGGAAAGTATGCGTAAATGAACTCTTCGCAAGGTTAAGTATACGTGTATTTGCGAAGGATGTCAAGAATGGTGATGCAGACTGTAAGCTACATCTCATCCTTTCTGTTGTTCCTTATTTTTTCAAAATAAACAAAAGTACCTACATAATTAAAAATATGTTTAGTGCCAGATGTCTTATAATCTATTTCGACTGGCTGCATTAATGCGCATTTAATTCGACTTTTTTGAGTGGTGTTTGTTCGACTGACAGATCCTAATTAATTAGATGCCAATTATTGCATTCGACTGAAATTGCTCGGTACCAAGGCATAGTGAAATTTTTGTTCGACTGGCAGTCGCTCTTGCTCAAAGTTCGAATTTTTTGGAACTGTACTTTTTTTCAGTGCCAGTGTCATTTTGGAGGTTAGGAATTATTTAATATTTTTAAATATATTACCATCTTTCCCTTTATTATTAGTGATAATGGAAAATCTTTGAAATTAATAGAGATATAATTTTTGGTTTGGCAACTATAAATAAATATTGTTAAAAATTTGTTAGAAATCTGAAATGTCAAGTACTAACTGTGCCAGTCGAATAACGATAGAGACGCGCTACACCAATGTCGAACTCTAGCTCTTGCTTGCTGTGTGCACTGCTAGATATAAATTTGAATTATAAAAATGCTGTCCAAAATCAATTCAGAACCGAAAGCGCTTTGTCATCGAGCAAGAGCATTTGAGTCGAATCCGCTATATTAGATCTGTCTTAGAGACATTTATTTATTTATTTGTGTATTATGTTGTTATCGTTAAAAATTATAGCGGATTCGACTCAAATGCTCTTGCTCGATGACAAAGCGCTTTCGGTTCTGAATTGATTTTGGGCAGCATTTTAATAATTCAAATTTATATCTAGCAGTGCACACAGCAAGCAAGAGCTAGAGTTCGACATTGGTGTAGCGCGTCTATATCGTTATTCGACTGGCACAGTTAGCACTTGACATTTCAGATTTCTAACAAATTTTTAAGGATATTTATTTATAGTTGCCAAATCAAAAATTATATCTCTATTAATTTCAAAGATTTTCCATTATCACTAATAATAAAGAGAAAGATGGTAATATATTTAAAAATATTAAATAATCCCTAACCTCCAAAATGACACTGGCACTGAAAAAAAGTACAGTTCCAAAAAATTCGAACTTTGAGCAAGAGCGACTGCCAGTCGAACAAAAATTTCACTATGCCTTGGTACCGAGCAATTTCAGTCGAATGCAATAATTGGCATTTAATTAATTAGGTTTTGTCAGTCGAACAAACACCACTTAAAAAAGTCGAATTAAATGCGCATTAATGCAGCCAGTCGAATCCGCTATTAGTTATAGTTAATATTTAGTAGTTTTAAAAAATATATACAGATGTCACAGTGACTAATTAGTTTTATAATTTTGATGAATAAAAGGCATTCTATCAGACGCAATATTT
Organism: Psylliodes chrysocephalus; assembly: GCA_927349885.1. Classification (NCBI taxonomy): domain Eukaryota; kingdom Metazoa; phylum Arthropoda; class Insecta; order Coleoptera; family Chrysomelidae; genus Psylliodes; species Psylliodes chrysocephalus. The sequence continues at coordinate 26,748,320 of OV651816.1, forward strand.
CTATTTAAAATACTCTGCTGAACAAATAAAACTAACAATTTCCACCTTTATTTAATTTATTATTTGTTAAAAATATATTGCTTGAAAAAACATTTTATAATCTGCTGGAGTTCTATAATGACACATTTAGAAATTAATAGCAATTCATGTAACCTGTTATGAATGCCTTATTTTATGTAACGAATGAATCTTTGTGAGACGAACAGAGCGAGGTCCGTAAAATGAATTAATTACACAATACCACATTTCGTAACGTGTACATTATTTTTTATAATCTTGACTGTAGTAGTTTATATCGCACGAAGACGAAGTTTAATTGTCTCAGTGCGATATGGACAAATTTAAAAATATATTTTAGATTATTTGGACAAAATAACAAATTTTTAAATAATTCATAAATTTTACTAATTTATAAAATAAAATAAAATAAACATGAAAAAAAAAAGATTTTATGTAATTAGTCTCCAGCACATACAAGCACTTTGTCCTCGCCTCCATCTCAACTTTTGGGTTTTTTTGTTTCAAATTAATTACATTAAATTAGTTTCATACAGTATGATTAAAATTTATTTTGTTTTAATATGGACCTAATAAAAATAATATAGCCATTATTTATCGATTCTACACAAAAATAACTTATTTTAATGTATATTTATTATTAATAACTAAAAAATATACTGACAATTAGTTTGACAGAATTTTCACTTATTTAAAATTTTAAAAATAATAGTAGTTGGGTGTCCATAATATGAACTATGATTGGAGGATTTAATTGTTTCTGCAGTGTTCTCACTACCTGGAATGGATATTGTCACGCAAAGCTGGCTCTGTTCTTTGATTACTCGTTAACCGCGATATGAAGTCTAGCGCTGATCATATAGAGACAAACGCATTCCTTTAAAAAGCTACCGGAAAGATCGCTGCGCGGCGGCTGAGTCATAGTTTCCGGACGATCTAGATCTCTGAGAAACTACTAGCGCAGAGCTGGCTTTATATAAATAGCGCGAGTTTCTCGGAAGACGTTAGTTTCAATAAAAATGTTGCATAGTAAAGAAAAATTTTAATAAATAAATTATAATTGTGAGTCATTATAATGCCTAAGTATTAAATAAATTAAATAGTACGCAATAAATAAATTATAAATAAACTGGGTTTAATAAACTATTTTATTTTTAAATTAAACAACAATAATAATAATGTTTTTATTGGCTCAAAATAATTTTTACAATTTAAGAAAAAATAAAATTTGTAGCCAAAAGGCAGAGTTTACTTTCTATCATGCTGGAGCAATAGAACCTGCTCTTCAACTCAACGCTACAATATAAAATTTATTCATTCAGTTGAACGTAATAGCATACTTTTTCGTGTTGTAGTCTGTAGGTTATTAGCCTCGTGTTCTGTGTAGGCTTAATTACTGTTTCCCAGCGCCGCTTTAGGAACAGCACTGTTAATTAGAACCCAACAGTGAATGGTCGAGTAGGGAATCCTACCAAGGCATCAGAATTAATTTTAAATAATTTAAATGAAATAAAAAAATCCCGGCCAACGGTGGGATTCGAACCTGGGACCCTTGGATCCACAGATTTATATTTTTTTTGCAACTGGTGACAATTAATTTTTTCCAATTTTGACACATAAAGTGACATATTTAATTTAATTTGCATATCTCGACGGGATTCAGAGCAATAAGTAAATCATCAGTTTTTAAGAAAAACTTTAACACCCCGTATTCGGATAACGAAGCTTTTTCAGACATACGTTTATATAGCAAATTGTCATTATTTTTTTATGCAGGACCACCCCCTGAAGTTTGTCGCACTTATTTACTAACACCCCATATAACACGTTACCAAATGTCGTTTTGTGTAACTCGTTCATTTTGCGAGACTACGCTTCGCTCGTCCCGCAACTGGTTACATAGAAAGCTATTTCGTAACGTAACATATTATTCAACTTTATGTAAATGGTTACATGAAGTATATTTTAACACAAATTGAACTTTTTTCTCAAAATTAGAGAAATAGTTTTCAATATTTTTGTTTTTATATTCTAACAATTTTAATCAGACTTTTATATTTTACTCTTCGTCCATAGACTTTTAAGTTCTCCTACTGAGAATAAATTATATTATTATTATTAAAAATGTGTAAAATTAAATTATCTAAATGATATAAATCAAAAAATTTATAGTAAAATTAAAAAAATGACAGGACAGAACTGAACTGAAGGTATGGGATGCACTATAAAATTAAAAAGACTTGTATTTATCAGTATGTAAAAAATTTTTTTAATAAATATTAGATTGTCAATATTAGGCTTTGCAAAGCCATCTTAAAAACTGTTGTATTAACAATTATGTAAAAGAATTTTAAATTAAGAAGCGCTTAATAAATACAAGCACATGAAGTCTTAAATAAAAATTGAACATTCAGAAGTTACAAGTATTAAGGCTTTGTCAACTCCAGAGACCACAGAAATATAAGGAGTTATTGATAAAATATAATATTCACGATGCCAACATTAATTCGACAATCGATACATTCTATTTCTAGACGCGGGGCGAGGCGACGAAAGATGATAAGTAAGAGAAGGGATAAAGATAAGAATTTTAGGCAGACACAACTTATTTTTATCAATGAATAAATGTGTAAGACGCTGTGCGCTTATAACATAAAATGTGAATTTCCATGGTGATGTAAGCTCTGTTGCCAGTTCCAACCTAACATCACTAGATTTTGGAATTTATTGAAAATTATCACATCTAATTTAGTGAAATTACATCTAATTTAGTGAAATTACATCTAATTTAGTGAAATTACATCTAATTTAGTGAAATTACATCTAATTTAGTTAAATTTAATATAACTGATAATTCAAAAATTTTTCTGTTCAGTTTTAATAAAATAGGTTGAATTATTTTAGTTTTATTAATATATGTAAATAATTTTGTAAACAAACCGGATATTATACAACAGCGGATATTATACCCGTCTGTGTCCCTTAGAATATGTCTTATTCAGGACCGCACGATATTTGTTAGTAGTTACATCTCCTTGTTATCTCTGGCAACGCCCTCAGTTTTAAATGTTTTTAAAAAACATACTAAAAGTTTAATATTATGTTCATAGATTGCGCTAGTATATCTATTTTGCTAAATTAAATCGAATACAGTGTTTTAAGTAAAAAATCTTAATGATTATGCGTATCCTTAAAACACCAATAATTTTGCCGATTGTATCGACAATCTGTGAAATTGAGTTTCCAGAGAATTTTGTTATTGTATTGGTATTATTGAGACGGTGTTATCAAGTCTAATTATTTATAAGGTACCTATATTAAATAACAGATATATATGAAAGCTTAAATATATCTAAAATATACGCAATGTATATTGTTATACGTTAAAAGGTCAGTGAAATTCTACAAAACATCAAATAATAAAAAATTTTATAATAAATTACGTATAACTTGTTATTTTCGAAACACTGGATACCAAGACCGAGAATTTTAATTTTAATTCGTACCAGAATCAATATTTTCTTAAAATTATATGTGTTAACACTCAATGTATTACAAATAAAATTGAACAGTTTGAGTTATTAATTCAAGAATACAAACCGCACATTCTGTGTGTTTCAGAAACTTGGTGTTTAGGGTCCAATTATACATGTATTTTCTTTAAAGATTTTAAAATAGCTGAGTACTATGTACGACCTAACCGTATACACGGCGGAGTAATGATTTTGGTCCGAAATGATATTTATTGTAAGACTATAGATATTGTAAAAAATTTATCTGTAGAAATGCATTCAGAGAGTTGTGGTATAGAAATTTGTGTTAAAAATGTAAAATACTGTATTATTGTAATGTATAGACCGTCTGGAGCCAATGTAGATATATTTTTTAATCAAGTTACTGAAATATTAGATTATTGTGTAAAGAAGCATAAAAATGTTATTCTTTGTGGAGATCTGAATATTGACTACCTAACTCAATCTAACAACAAAAATATTTTATTAGACCTTATGCAATGTTATAATTTGACAATTCAAAATACAGATCCCACGAGGGTACATAAAAAGAGTAATGGGACTGTTTCAATATCAAAACTTGATTACGTATTTACAAATATGCCTATAGATACTTATAACGAAACTGTTCATGATCTGAATCTATAGGAGATTATTTTGGTTTAATTTTAAATATAGAATCAGAATTAATTACTCCTGTAAAAAGACAAATATCTTTTAGAAATCTGGGTGAAAATGCTATTGGTAATCTGCAAAACTATTTTCGACCTAATCGTAATTTTAATGAACTAAGCAACTACGCAAATATTAAGGACATGTTAAATGATTTCTATGGTGCTATTAATTTTGCAATCGATAAATTTTGTCCAATGGTTAAGAAATTAGTTTGTTTAAATCAAAATAGGAAATGTAAATGGATTACCACAGCGACAATTGAAATGGGTAATAGATTAAAAAACCTGCATTGGTTAAAACAGAATTTTTATGATAAACATTTAGAATTAGAATACAAAACTCAATTTAAAAACTATAAACAAAAACTAAAACGTGATAAAATATTTTATTATCAAAATTCAATTGACAATAAGACGAACCCTATTGAAATGCAAAAATACGTATGGAAACCAGTTAAAGAAAAAAGCGGCAGAATAAAGACAAATCAAAAAATTAAATTAAAAATCAATGAACAGATAATTGAAAATAATTTTGAGGTAGCAAATAGTTTTGTTAAACACTATAGTAATGCAGTAAAATTATTGAATGAAAAGTATTTTGGAAGCGCTAGTACAGATTGTACAAAATGTGTTCTGAGTAACAGTAATTCGTTTTCTTTGACCCAGTAAATAAACAAGACGTTTTAGAGATAATTGGAAATTTAAAAAATACTAATTCTGTTGGAGTAGATTGCATACCCACTAAAATTATTAAAAATATTGCTTATTATGTAGCTGAACCTTTAGCTAATATAATAAATGTTTCCGTTCAGGATGGTGAATACCCTGAAGATTTGAAAGTAGAATTAATAACTCCTTTATACAAAAAAGATGATCCGCTAAGTTTAAACAATTATAGACAAATAACAGTATCAAATGTCATAAGTAAAATAGTCGAAAAGGCTATGTATAATAGGATGATGTCTTACTTAGAAAAGTATAAGATCATAACTAAATGCCAAAATGGTTTTTACCCTGGTAGATCAACGGAGAGCGCTATATATGATTTTGTTGAATTTTTATACAAACGCCTTGATAGCAAAAAAGTTATTGGAGCACTTTTCTTTGATCTTACACAAGCTTTTGATTGCTTAAATTTGGATTTTGTGGAAACTAAACTTCAATCTTTAGGTTTTCGAGGAAATGTGTTAAGTTGGCTAATGTCATATTTAAGACAGAAAAATTATTGTCAAAGTGAATGAAACTTGTTCAAATGAAGGTAATGTAGATATGGGGGTTCCTCTGGGATCCGTATTGGGACCATTGATATTTCTTATATTTATAAATGATTTACCAACAAGCTTAAACGCAGATTGCATTGTTCTATATGCAGATGATGTGTCAGTGGCTTCTTGTGCGAATTCTCTAGAGGAACTTTCAAACAAATTGAATTTCCTCTATAACAAATTCAATAAGTGGTGTCTACAAAATCACCTAATATTAAATTCTAAGAAAACGGTACTGATGAAATTTAACATTACTAATAACATTGAGAATGTAATAACAGTGACAACAGATAATCTAAATATGACAATGTCCGAGTCTACAAAATTTCTGGGAACTTTTCTTGACAGCACCTTATCATTTCAATCGTGCATTGATTATATTAGTAAAAAGGTTAATAGTGGGTATTATGTTTTATTTCAACTAAAAAATATTTTAGGCAAACAACAACTTATAAATATATATTACGCAATGATATACTCTCATTTGTCATATAATATAATTGTGTGGGGAAATTCATCATCCTCTAATATGCTTTTCATTTTACAAAAAAGAGTTTTGAGATTAATTCTTGGTTTTAATAGAAGAATATCATGCAAATCATATTTCCAACAACTTAATATTTTAACACTGCCTTCTATTTACATTTATAAATGCATAATATATATTAGGAAAAAAATTAATGAATTTAGTAAAAATATAGATAATCATAACTACCAAACCAGGCATAGTAATTTGTTACGAATTCCGAATCATAGAACAGCGTTCTATCAAAAATGTCCGTCATATGCTGGCATACAATTATATAATAAATTGCCCCAGTCAATAAAAGATGAACAAATTTTTAATTCTTTTAAGAAAAAACTTAAGGAATTCTTGTTAGAGAATTGTTTTTATAATGTAGATGAGTACTACAATTTTAACTAAATAAGTATGGCTCCACTCGGTCTGTGTAATATTATTTATTTTTATTTGTTACGTGATATATGCTCTGTTTATTTTATATATATATATATATATATATATTTTTTTATGTTACTTTGTAAAACTGACTTTTCCAATACCGTGTAGCAATGGTCTTACTGGAATAAAGATTTTTTTTTTTTTATACTCAGCTTCCGTCTAAGGACATATTCTTATTTGAACCGGCAACATTGCTATAGAGAGCTGGTCAAAGATCAAATGGAAGAAGATTTCGGTTTGAAAACGTTGTTCTGGGGCCCTATCCTCGGCTATCGTTTTCTAAAAAACGTATACGCTTTAGCAACATACGAGCTATTCGCTATTCTCGACATTCGTTTTAAAAGCGTGTACGCTTTTAAGACGGGTGTTTTACAGCGAGCGGAATTTTTCACACGTTTTTGATAAAACGTGCATGTTTTCAAGGATTTAGTCAATGTCACTTATATGCCACTTTTAGGATGATTAATAATATTGATTGATTTTAACAAATTCTAGGTAAACTACTTTTTATTAATACCTACAAAAGTATCTAATTTCTTATAAATATGGTTTGCAGTACTAAAGAAGTCCATTAGCTTAGAATTTCTTTCAATTAAATTATGAATAATTGTACAATTAGAAAACTTAGAAGATAAGAATCCTTAAAGATTCAGACTTGCAGAGGCAGAATCCAGTTTTTGATTTTAACTGATATTGAATTAATATTTTTTATATCTGACCGTGTAAGAATTTAATTATTAATTCATGTATGTTTTATTTACAAATGTTAATTTGCTTGCGGTTCAAAGCTCTTCTGTATCACACGTTGTGTCCAGAAATGTTTCCAATTTTGTAAAATTGCCACAAAATATTAAAGAACTGAATACGATAAGCAATGTTATTAGTTAAATGAATTTTTTACCATAAAAACTAGGTTTTTATGACGTACGATTTTCCTAGAATTATAGATTGCATTAACTGCACCCGTATAGCTATTTTTACGCCAACAATTAACGATTCAGATTATCCTGAACATCGATATATATTATGTGATTAGAAAAAATCATCGTTCGACAAATTTACAATTGGTTTGTTGTAATTAAATTACATAATCCTTATTCTTTTATGGCCTGCACATTACTTGAATTCAACGATATAGACAGTTTACAGTGATGCCAGACATATTTGCTTGTTAAAAACGTACACGTCTCAAAAAACGAACACTCATCGAACGTCGGTCAAGAATATAGATTTCAAAAACTACTCGCTTTTCAACCACTCACTTTCGAAAACGGTTCGTTTTTTTAGCGATTGTCGAGGATAGTCGCCCTGCAATTTGAAACAGATACGACATAGCAGTGTTGCCGTTAGGCTGGAAATTTCCCGCTTAGACTGAAATTTTGGTTGTATACACTATTTTTCAAAAATGTTGTTTTTCACTTTTCACCCTTATTGGCTCACACAATGAAGTGTGGCTAACAATTTTGAGAAGTTATCATGTTAATATTCTTCTTTTCTTTTTTAATATTTTATTCTATTTACTAGATCACTTAGTTAATAAAAAATATTCATTTAACACAACGGTGGAATCCACAAAGCACGTATCTTCTAGAGACCCCACGCCAATGGTAGACTTTTAAACCAAATTAGCACCACCTTGAGTTTGGAGCAGGAACTAAAATGACAATTGACAGATGGCGGTAAATTCAAATTATAATTTTTAGTAGTAGGTAATAGTTCTAAATTTTATAAGATTTCCACATAAATTATTTTATAAAATAAAGTATGGAACTAGTAAGTTCGAAACTTTTATTTTACAAAATAATTTAGGTCGATATGCCAAATTTAAGGAATTAGTTTGTTATAATGGGTCTAATTTGGAGAGTTGGCTCTGCATATTATTATTAAATAAAATATAAGATATATCAATGAATAATAAATAGAACATTCTTAAAATATGTTTATTAATAACTTAAATAAATATTATTAGAACAAAATAAATATAAATAATAATACATATTTAACGAATACTTACTTGGAGTAAATAGGTATACAATCTCAAATCTTTACAATATCAATATATTCAAATGTGAAGTAGAAACTAGGATATAACATTTTATTAACACTAAAATTATATTTTAGAAATGTCTTTTTACCTGAAGGATAAATGTAATGTAGGTATTGGGTTAAAAGGTGAATCCTCTCTCTGTAACGTGTGGAGGGTGGGTTATCCCCACGGCACTTGTGTCTCACTAGGCCCATTGTGCATCTCCTAAGAGGATAGGCACAGCCTTGCTCGTGAGCCAGGAAGGTGAATCCTTTTAACTATTTATTCACTGATAAATATTTTCCTTCCAAATACAAATGGTATACTCTTCTTATGTGAAAAATGATTTCGGAATCTAGTCCAGTGATAAATTTATTACCCGTTTTTTATGATGCATGGTAAATCAATGAAGTTTTTCTCGAAGTTTTTAACGTAGCACCAAAATTATTGCAGAACACAGTAGGAAATAGAAGAGCAAAACATCACAATTTTGCAAATAACTAAGACGAAACTCTAAACAGAAACTAAAGCCAACAAAAAATCACTAAAATCAGACGGAAAAATGCGACTAACCAAAAACATAAATAAATACACGTCACATCTTTGGAGTTTTTGGTTGTTTTTCTCCCATAAAGCTTAAAAATGGAGTAAGAAATCATAATTTCACCAGTAGCCTCATCTAGAGTTTGGAGCAAATAGCATAATAAATGTCAGTTGTCGGTTTTGACCTTGGTCATTCACGTGGAACCTCTATGTGCTTTGTGGTGAAATCGGTCCTTAGTGATGGCAGTTAATAAAAAATAATGAATATATGTTTTTCTATTAGCTATTTGCCGTATGCCATCTGTAAATAAAGATATTTTTAATTGCCCCTTATATTATATAATATTATATTAGCATTTATTTAAATTTCTATTAACTAGACCGTTTTTCCGAAAGCGAGAATTTTCAATTCGGCACCACTGTAAATGGTAAATCATAAAATAAATAAAAAAGGGTAGGGGATGGTTAACGACATCCAAAAAGTACCTGAAGGGTCTGTTATTTAGCCAGCCTAATTTCAGTTTTCCTTTTGCTAGTGGAATTTGATTATTTATTTATATATGAATATACATTTGCATACAAAATAATAATGGAAGAAATAAAAAAAAATCCCATGTGAAGAGAACTTTTACGATGACACTGTATATTACAAAATTTATAGGAAATGACATCGAAGACAACTTTATTTAAAGAATTTTATTCTCTTATCATAAATAACAGATAATATACCTTAAAGTAGAAAAACGGTCTCCTTTAAATGACCCATTCCCAATAATAAATGCCCAGGCACTGCTCAAAATCTAATCAGCGCACCACAGTTTAAAATTTAGTTTATTCAATTATTCCGTTTTTGAGTTATCGTGGACATACACACACATTATCACAAAAATGCTCAAAACGGATTCAAGGACCCCAAAACGTAAAATCTAGGGAAAACTCGAATTCTAAAAACAATCATGAATTCTATACATTCTTTACTGGTTATAGAGAGTTAAAACTGATTAAATAATTCATTAATTATTAATGGTATTTTAAAAGGGTTGATTTACCTAAATAGGAAAGCATTAATTTCACTTTAATGGTTAAAACCACATGAAGGCTTACTACTTTTTACATTTTTGTTTTTACATGAATCTTAGGTTCGTATTTATAAACAAAACTCAGCTTAGTTGGACTTGGGTAAGTTGTCCTTGAACGAAAATCGAAGTTCGGTTATATCGCGTGAATTTAGAGATGGGTAATAACAAATCCGTAAATGTACATAACAGTTACAGATTTGCTAATATCTATCTCTAAATTCCAGTTTAACACCAGAACCACCTAAAACTTTAGAGACGTTGTAACCGAACTTCGATTTTAGTGCAAGGACGACTTACCCAAGTCCGACTCAGGTAAGTTCTGTTTATAAATACGGACTTTATTTATTCATTTGCTGTATATTACCTAAGGATGGAACCTCTAAATGTCATTTTTTAATTTTATTTGGCGCGTTTTCCCATGTATACCTATCTAAAGAAGAGACCACTAAAATTCACTAAACTCTGGTGCCGATACCGTTGAACTAAAATATTACTAAAATTGAGTTACTTTTATTAAATCGGATTATTTTAATGCAAAATCAAACTCATGTAGTTATAACATATCTATTGGCATCAATATTTGTACAGAATATACTACAAACATGTTATAGGCCATAACATAGTTAAATTTAAAAATTAATTAAGATCGCTTAAATTAGGCTGCAATATTCAGTGTGATAAATTTATTGTATTTTTATTAATTAATTTGAGTACTTTTTCGGTTGATTTTTGAAATATAAATTGTTTCACCACTTAGCTGATACTTTTAACTATTCTCAAATAACTTGAGAGTCCACAAAATCATTTATATTTTAAACGAATTAGATCGGCCAGGGTCCATGTTTTTACACGCATTTTGTTCGCGCCAATTTTCACGTATACCCAGCGTATATAGAATTACGTATATAGATTGGATTATTTTGTCCTGTGGTGGTATTTGCTAAACGTAAGTTTCTTAATTTTATACTATTTTACATAATTGTCAATACACAACACCTTTTAGAATTGCTATGATGATTACTTTATAAAGCCGAAAGCGCTCAGCCTAATATTGAATAAAAATTATTTTTTTTAAACACTGATGAATTAATTTCACTCTTCGCCACTATAATATTGTCATTATACCTTCCTGTTTTTTATTGTTGTGTATCCACATTGTCTTTTATCTCACATTATATTGTTACAACATTTACGAATATTATTTATGATGGAATCTACAAAGATTTAAAATCTAAATAATGTAGATGAAGGAGTCATGCATTAAAAACACAAAGTCATAATGACAATTATTTATTTTATGTAATGCCATAAAGCCAATGTTAAGAGACCTTAACATTTATATTCCACTGAAGCTGCCACATAGGTAGATTGTCTATTTTCAGAAATGTGACACGTTTAATGTGAAACTTACTAGACACTACTTAGATTTTGAAATTTTTTAAATATTTAGATTATGATAATTTCACATTTTTAAATTTTGACATTTTAACATTTACAGTTTTGAAATTCTAACCCGAACTGTACCCAATCGTTGACACGCCAATGAAAAACGCAACGCAATAAAACGCAAACGGTCCGAAATGATCGAATCTTGGCGTTTATGCCTCGTTTGATAGTGGAAAGTTCCTTGTAGAATTTTATTGTCCTTTTCGGGTCGGGCTGTGATTAACAGAAGGCATTAGTAGATTAAAGTATTCGGTACGATGTCGTGGTTCTATTTGTCAATCGAGCTTAGGGTGCATGTTCCGGACCGACTTCCAACAACCCTTGTCTGCTGGCAGCAAGCCGGATTTTAAGGGGTTGGAAACTAAAGAGATGGTCGGAGAAATAAATTAATAGAGTGATAAAATCAGATTGTGTATGTTTAGAAGCAATGAGTAATATGCCACGGCAACAAGGCAAAGGTTCTACTCGAAGAGTCGTACAGCCGATTGCCAGGATTGTTAAAAACCTCTCAATAGTTATTGAACCCATAACTAATTGAGATTAAAACTGGCAATAGTGTTTTTTCAAATAACAGTCTGTCGCTTCACAGCTGATTACAGGCACAGAAGGTGATTGTTAATAAAATTTATGTTAATGAAGGTTATTTGGTTGTATTTTTTCAAAACCTAATTATAAATAAAGTAAAAAAGAAATTTGTGGCTCAACCTTTACTGTTACGATTACAAAAATAGGTTAGTCATCTTCACTCAATATAATGCCAGGTGTTTTAATGGATCTAGTGCTCAATCTAAGAAATTACTCCTAAGAATTATTAATATACCTACGCAGTAAATGGTTTAATTTTCTCTATATTTCCTCCAAACATTAATTTTAAAACGATCGCTATCTTTTTTCGACATCAGCTTAGAAGCAAGGACAGTCGGTTCAGAGAAAAAATATTTTGCACATGCACATGAATATAATTTCCTAAAATAGTGGAATGGCTTAAATGAAGAAAAGGTTCCAATGAGGTACTAGAAAAAGAAAAAACTTGGCAAAGTTCGTATTTTTTCAACAAATTTTTAGTTTAACTGCCCTTTTAGTAATCGATTAAAAATCTGTGATTTGTGTAACAGTTTAAGGCAACAGTATTTAAATATATTTTGTCCCTTTTGTATAAACTAAAACTATTTTTCGTGTACTTACCTTACATTTTCTGTTTCCTTTGTCGCCATGGAAAAGCACATTTTGGTAAACTAAATCTCACCCTTTCTGTTGTTCCTTATTTTTTCAAAATATACAAAAGTATATAATTAAAAATATGTTTAGTTTTTATCATGTGTGCAAACTTCATTTACTGTGGTAATTTTTCCAATGTATTTTCTATTTTTAATAGACTTTAAAAAAAGAAGGAGGTTCTCAACTCATCGGAATATATTTTTTATGTATATTCAGCGATAATTATTTACTACGTTGTCCAATTTCGAAATCTTTTTTGTTAGAAAGGGAATACCTCAGGGATAATTTTATTTAAATTTGGTAAAAATCCAAAATTTCTTTTATAACTTGTACATTTTTCATTATATTAAAGTAAAAAATGTTAAAATTGGAAAATTACTGAAGTTCAGTATCTATTTTTTAGCAAGTTCTGAAAAACTGACAAAGGGATGGTGAAATATAAATAGTATGAGAAATGCACATTTAATCTATTCTTGAAAATCAGATAGAGTTCCTTTTTGAATCCCTTTAATTTGGTTGCTGTTTGTTTGCTAATAAACTAATTTTTTATTCAAGAATAACTTTCTATTTGTACAATATTGCAATTTCTATATTATTCAGGTGGCAGTTTATTTGAATTTAATTTTAGTTCCAACTAAATAATAAAACTATATATGATGAACTAAGATTTGGTAGATAGATTTTAAAAAATCAGAGCAGTTCCTGTTGCTAATATCAATAAAAATAATCAAAATAAAAGTTTGTCGTCTGTCGTCTGTCGTCTGTCGTCTGTCGTCTGTCGTCTGTCGTCTGTCGTCTGTCGTCTGTCGTCTGTCGTCTGTCGTCTGTCGTCTGTCGTCTGTCGTCTGTCGTCTGTCGTCTGTCGTCTGTCGTCTGTCGTCTGTCGTCTGTCGTCTGTCGTCTGTCGTCTGTCGTCTGTCGTCTGTCGTCTGTCGTCTGTCGTCTGTCGTCTGTCGTCTGTCGTCTGTCGTCTGTCGTCTGTCGTCTGTCGTCTGTCGTCTGTCGTCTGTCGTCTGTCGTCTGTCGTCTGTCGTCTGTCGTCTGTCGTCTGTCGTCTGTCGTCTGTCGTCTGTCGTCTGTCGTCTGTCGTCTGTCGTCTGTCGTCTGTCGTCTGTCGTCTGTCGTCTGTCGTCTGTCGTCTGTCGTCTGTCGTCTGTCGTCTGTCGTCTGTCGTCTGTCGTCTGTCGTCTGTCGTCTGTCGTCTGTCGTCTGTCGTCTGTCGTCTGTCGTCTGTCGTCTGTCGTCTGTCGTCTGTCGTCTGTCGTCTGTCGTCTGTCGTCTGTCGTCTGTCGTCTGTCGTCTGTCGTCTGTCGTCTGTCGTCTGTCGTCTGTCGTCTGTCGTCTGTCGTCTGTCGTCTGTCGTCTGTCGTCTGTCGTCTGTCGTCTGTCGTCTGTCGTCTGTCGTCTGTCGTCTGTCGTCTGTCGTCTGTCGTCTGTCGTCTGTCGTCTGTCGTCTGTCGTCTGTCGTCTGTCGTCTGTCGTCTGTCGTCTGTCGTCTGTCGTCTGTCGTCTGTCGTCTGTCGTCTGTCGTCTGTCGTCTGTCGTCTGTCGTCTGTCGTCTGTCGTCTGTCGTCTGTCGTCTGTCGTCTGTCGTCTGTCGTCTGTCGTCTGTCGTCTGTCGTCTGTCGTCTGTCGTCTGTCGTCTGTCGTCTGTCGTCTGTCGTCTGTCGTCTGTCGTCTGTCGTCTGTCGTCTGTCGTCTGTCGTCTGTCGTCTGTCGTCTGTCGTCTGTCGTCTGTCGTCTGTCGTCTGTCGTCTGTCGTCTGTCGTCTGTCGTCTGTCGTCTGTCGTCTGTCGTCTGTCGTCTGTCGTCTGTCGTCTGTCGTCTGTCGTCTGTCGTCTGTCGTCTGTCGTCTGTCGTCTGTCGTCTGTCGTCTGTCGTCTGTCGTCTGTCGTCTGTCGTCTGTCGTCTGTCGTCTGTCGTCTGTCGTCTGTCGTCTGTCGTCTGTCGTCTGTCGTCTGTCGTCTGTCGTCTGTCGTCTGTCGTCTGTCGTCTGTCGTCTGTCGTCTGTCGTCTGTCGTCTGTCGTCTGTCGTCTGTCGTCTGTCGTCTGTCGTCTGTCGTCTGTCGTCTGTCGTCTGTCGTCTGTCGTCTGTCGTCTGTCGTCTGTCGTCTGTCGTCTGTCGTCTGTCGTCTGTCGTCTGTCGTCTGTTGTCTGTCGTCTGTCGTCTGTCGTCTGTCGTCTGTCGTCTGTCGTCTGTCGTCTGTCGTCTGTCGTCTGTCGTCTGTCGTCTGTCGTCTGTCGTCTGTCGTCTGTCGTCTGTCGTCTGTCGTCTGTCGTCTGTCGTCTGTCGTCTGTCGTCTGTCGTCTGTCGTCTGTCGTCTGTCGTCTGTCGTCTGTCGTCTGTCGTCTGTCGTCTGTCGTCTGTCGTCTGTCGTCTGTCGTCTGTCGTCTGTCGTCTGTCGTCTGTCGTCTGTCGTCTGTCGTCTGTCGTTTTTATATAAATAGCCGCGATTTTGTCGATAGAAAAGAAGATTCAATTTAAGTATTGGAAAAATAGATTGTAATTGTGTTTTAAATAAATATACTTTAAATAAATTAAACAAACGTTACACTATTATTAATATTAATTATAGTTAGAACAGCAAATCATAAATTAGTCATTACGATTTTTATTCTTTACATTATTTATAATAATGATGAATTTGGTAAGAAAAATGGTGCATGAAACTAAATTAACAATAAACATAAAATTTATGTTTCTGGTAAAAAAGTTTTTATATTGTATGTGTAAAATTAAAAAGAGCCTAATTAATTAATCTAAAAGGAGTTCAATTTTCTTAATCTTAGTGAAAAGTTAAAATTAAACATTGTGTGCGATGAACCAAATCATAAATATAACTTAACATAAAAAGGATACGTACGCCCATGTCAATGCCAATTTTAGGGTAAAAAACAACTAATGTATTAATTAAAATTTGACGTAAAATACATATTACTTACACCTATAAAATGAATGGCGTTACGATAATTTACTTACCGAATAAAACTCATAATCAAAAAAGTCGTTTTTAGCACAACTAACAACAACTAACCATTGCATTTATCACTATATTTATTGGACTAAGATTATGTAATATTAAATTAAAATTGGATTTTATATATTAACTATTCTGTTATTGGCTAAAAATACTTCAACAACTAATAACTTGAAAAATATAATACAAATACTAACTTTTGAATGACACATAAACAATAAAAAAATCATAAATTGTTAACTTAAATGGCCAACTTTGTCACCTACGTTTCCTATTGGAAATATGACACACACTCCTTCCTTACTACTTTATATTCAAACGTTTAAACCAAGAGCCTGTAAGGCTGCTTGGCTGCCTAAGAGAATTAGGATGGTTTATTTATTTGTATTTATTTCTATTACCAATAAGGAACCATTTACCTTATTTGTAATTCTGGTGTTTTATATTTGCCAGTAAGTTCCAGTTGTTTAAGACCAGCCTGTATGCAGCACCCACCTTTTTATCTAGGTAAAGGGTTGGGAGATTTAGAATATTTTCTCAAACAAAACCCGTCCAAAATTATTGAGCCAACTCCAGATAGGAAGCGTGTCAATAAAAACCCTATTAGTAAGTATATAAACATGTCTCAACATAAAATATTTCCATTTTTATTGTTAACTTCTTCAGGAATGAAGAGAATGCTGTGATGAACTACAAACATCTCCAGGGATACACATATTTTTTTGTAACAACGCCTCTGTAGTTGCCTCTAATGGAACGGTTCTTACGCTTACACCTCTCTGGTAAGTCTAATTTTTCAACTACTTGGATTCTGTCAAAATCAAATCGATATATTTTTTGCGAATAATATTGTAAATTGCCGGACACTTTGAGAGATCAAGAAAAACATCTTACAAAAGTAGATGTAGGGAAAACACTTTTACATTAAAATTTTCTGTGGAAGTAACACGTCCGACATGAACGGACGCCGAAGAAATTCGAAACACGCCCTATTTTGATTGTGTTCTATTATAGGAGTTATGCAAGTCGATCAATCAAGATCTTTACACAATGACAGACCCTCCGATATATTTAAAATACGTAAAGGAAAGTGGCGTGTGGAAGGGTGTAAAGCAATTTTCCTTATGATGAGGAGAAAAAACGATTTTTCGAAACATTCTGGCAAGAAAGAGCTTTTCTTTGTAACTACGCGCGAAAATGCGTTTTAGGAGATGTGGATAATATCCATGGTTTACAGGGTAAAGCGGGTGAAGCTCTGCATTTACTTACTAATATTTAATTTATGATAATTTTCTTATAAATTTAAATAAATCTTATTTCTGCTTAACAGCTGAAAGTATAAAAAAAGTCATTATAAAAATTAAAACAGAAACAGAAAGATGTTACCGTAAAATATAATTAGTAATAATTGAATAGAATACATTTATTGACCACCTATACATACATTATTATCTGTACATTTAAGTCCTAATACAAAAATAAAATTATAAAATCTAGATATTATATTACAAGAACTCCGCAACAGTGTAGAAATATTGTTCGGCAAAAAATAATTTTACAAATTTATAAAATTTGTTTACAGACATGTTTTTGATGTGCTTATCTTTGATTAAGGATATCTTATTTCTGTGGTTACAAGGCAGAAACTAATATGTCATTTTTTTCTAGAAAAGACATTTTATTGCCGATTTGTTTATAAAGATGTATTCCTTGTTGTGGCATGAGCTGATACTTCTAAAATTTTGTTACGAATAAATATAACACCCTGTGAATAGGTATGTTATGATTTGTAAAGTGTTGTCCAAGGGCAGGCGCCCTAAACAAATATTCAATAAAATAATAAAACGTGTAGTTGGACAAGGTTTTATTAAATCATAATAATAAAGTACAGGGTCAAGAAAGATCAACAAGCGTACTCTTGAAAGATTACAAGTGAATATTCGGGGAGTTCCTTTTGGTCTTCGTGGACAAGCGGTCGAAATTATTCGAATTAAGTAGGTTCCTTTTTTTGTGTCCAAAAGTAGAGTCACGGGTCGCGATTACTTTTTTTGTAGAACCATAGTGCTAAAAGTAATGTGTAATGTTAAAAACTATACTACTTTTAAATCTCGTTTGTCGTGTTTTTAATTTATACTGAATAATATTAATTATAGGAAGGACATATGGAAACCTAGAACCAGTTGACCTATGTATATCACAAAATACCGACGAAGATACCGACGACTCTATAGCTGACAGTGACGTTGATCCAAATTTTGAAGAAGATGACTCATCTAATAACGATTCTCATTTGAATTTTGAACCAACTTCAAAATGCAGACGGGCGACAGTTGGTACAATAGGCATTGATACTCAGAATAAACGTGGTACAGAGATTGAGAATAAACCTGACGAAAATAAAGACAATGTCTTGCTGCCTATTGCTAGTAGGAATATGTTTTTTTTTTATTTTGACAAGGGGGGTAAACAATTTTATGAACTTTTAACTGATGGAGGTAATCGGAAGATAAATAGAAAAATGAAACGAGAACTGAAAATACATGGACTAGAATACGTGAGTAGAAAAAAACTATATTAGCAAAAGAATGCAGTATTATTGAAATATGTTGCCAAGCAAAATGCCATAATTTCTGTCCACCTACCACTTAAGTAGAACCATTTGGATTTTTTAATAAATTAACAAATTAAGTACAGGAACAGATTATTTTCAATGGAATCTCATTGGTCAAAAAGGAAACGAAATGGAAAGTACGCTCTAAAGCAGGAAGAGAACATTTTAGAGATATAAAGGCTATATACCAAATGAAAATTGATAACAAACTTGTTAAATTTTGTAAAAAAATGTTTCAGTGTGTTTATAAACTTTCTAGGGGAAAAATTGATGTTCTTGTCATGACAGTGGAGGCCTGCGAATTGACCGTTATTGCCTCTTGGAGAAATGCGTGGGCGTCACGAGCCAAAAAACAAAATAAGAAAACAACGTGAAGCAATGAGAGAACACAGATAAATATCCAAAGTATGACAGTTATTACACTCAGAGAGATACCATTAAAAAATATTTCATATTAAAATGTTTAAACCCACTTTATTAGTTATGAGCTCATTCGTTTTTCCTCTCTATTTTTAGACCTTACCTGATGATGAGGATCTGATCCTCGAAACCGGTCGTAATAAAATACTCTTGTGAGATCCTAAGGACCACCCTCGTTTGATTTACCTTTTTGAAAGAGAGTTGTATTCGCGATGTAACAGAATTGTACTCGTTTTTGATTTACAGCAAGTTCTTGATACCCCATCACTGACAGCTAACATATTTTAAAAACGCCTTTTGTCAACCTATATCCTGACAATACGTGACTGCTCTTAAGAAGGCGGTACAGAGTGTTACATGTGGCATGAGGCAATTGGTGGAAGAAATTTTGAGCAAATAGCATCCTGTTCATTTATAAGCTTCATTATATTGCTGATTTAGTTTTGCATGTGATTACATATTCAGTTACATGTTGTGGTCAGAATAAAAATATAAACATGGCTATTATGTTTGGCTACGTTGCAACTTCTCATAAAAATATTTCTATTATTAACCAGAAATTTCTTCTTCCTGGACATACTCATTTTGAGTGTGATGCAGACCATGCTAGAATTGAAAGAGCGAAGAAATCCTATAACGTTTTAATAATGGTCCTTAGAGATTGGTACACATTTGTGGCATCAGTCAGAGACAAAAAGCCTTTCACAGTTGAAAAAATTGCTCAAAAAGACTTTATTTCCTTTTCTAAGTTTTTAACAACTCATTTGGTTAAAAGAAATTTAGATACAGAAAACGAAAAGGTTAATTGGCTACACATAGGATGGCTGCGATATGAGTTTGGAATTATAAAATTCAAACGTTCTCTTTAAGAGGACAAGCCAGTCAGAATTTTAAATTTACGGCTTACATAACAGTCAAGTTCAAACAGATTGGGGAAGAAACCTCAGTTGGATAATAATGACTTGAGGCTACCTAGTTGTTGCTACAATGGACCAGTCCCAATAAATACCTTTAACAAGAAAGATTTGATTAGTCTTATCAAAGAGAAACTCTTTGATGAAGATTGCCACGATTTTTACTATAATCTGCAGACATCTAAGGAGGCACCTGAGTTGTCATTTTTGGACGATGATAGTGACCCAAACAAAGAAGACCAGTAGTATACTTTGTATTTTTTAAGGTAAGAATATTTGAATATGTTTAATGTGTCCAATTAAAATAAACTATATTTTTCTTAATTTTTATTGATTTGTTTTCTTTGTTATGTCTGAAATATACCTGAAAATATATAATGGCAAAACTTGATATGTCATTAATTTTTATAAAAAAATTAAATAATAATCAAGTATCAGTCAGGACTTTCCACCTTCCAGTTCAAATAATAGCTCTACAAAAAAACACAACAAATAAACTTTGCAGAGTGTTGCTAAGCTTTATATCATTCTATATCATTAATCTTTAAACTGGCTCTCCTGTAAAATTAGCAAAAAGTGACATCAGTTTCTGCCTTGTCACCACAGATTTATTATACAATCTAACATCGATTTTATTATGTTGGGTTGTGATAATTCTACAATATAAAGTTACAAGAATATCCGCTCCCCTAGTATTATATCTATGCAGATCAGAATGTCTAGTGATGGTAGGCAGATTTTTATGTATCTGCACCAAAGACTCAAATAGATAAATACAGGGAAGTGAGAGAATCTTGTACTTTTTAAATACCTACTTCACGGCAATGGGCGCGACACTCTGCAGCATCAACAATGTGCACGGCCGCCTTTTGAATTGAGAAGCCTTTATGCCAATTTTTAAAGAAAGGTTAACAGAGTGGGGAAACTGGGACGTGACCCGAACTCTGTGACAGGGACGGACTTGCTAATTACAATCATAATGAACTATTAGATTTACTAAAAAGGTCATTAATAGATTGTTATATTATGAAATAAAATTAACTTGATTTTTTATTATCAAAAAGATACAACGACATTTTATGTTAAGAAAGTCAAAAAGTTCTTTAATAGAATATTTCACTAACGTTTATTTACTACGAACTACAATAAAATAATGAAATAAAATATTGTCAATCGAGTAAGGAATAGTCACTCATCATGTCTACGAGTATAATAATAGCAGCATGTGCGCAGACGAATACTGCAAATCAAACTAATACATAATATTAAAAATTAGTCAAAATGAGAAAATGCTCTTTTGTATTATAGTAACCTCAAAAAAAAAAGGTATATTAAAGCTTCTATCTTTAGGGATATTAATATTGATGATGTTATAATAATAATAATAATAATAATAATAATAATAATAATACTCTCCCTAATGTGTCACATAAATCTCTAGAAATGCATATTTCTGAAACTGGAAAACATTTTAAAATTTAAACCTAATAAAAGTCATTCGATCAATAGGAGTAGGCGATTATCGAAATAAATTATAAATCATTACAAGTATTAGAAATTAAAAATTTAAAAAAACCGACTTCAAAAACGTGCAGATGCCATCACCACATCTTAACCAAATTGATATGGGACCACCCATGAGGTACCCCCTTACTAACAAAAAAAGAATCATATAAATCGGACAAGGTGGTAAAGCATTATCGCTAAACATACATAAAAAATGAAGAGTTTGAGAATTTTCTCATGGACTTAATTATTATATTTTGACCAAATTTATATGAGACCACCCCTGAAGTACCCCCCTTCTAACAAAAAAAGAATCATTGAAATCGGACATCGCGTTAAAGCATTATCGCGAAACATACATAAAAAATGAAGAGTTTGAGGATTTTCTAATGGACCCAATTATTAGATTTTGACTAAATTTATATGGGACCACCCCTGAAGTACCCCCTTTCTAATAAAAAAAGAATCATTAAAATCAGACACCGTGTTAAAGAATAATCGCTGAACATACATAAAAAAAAAAAAAATATCGCGACGAATTGATAACCTCCTCCTTTTTTGAAGTCGGTTAAAAAAAAAAATATCGCGACGAATTGATAACCTCCTCCTTTTTTGAAGTCGGTTAAAAAATAATCGATTATTTTCGATCAATCGATAATTTTTAAGCAATCTATTTTTTTTTTCGTATTTCCTTCAAAATCTGTTATTCAATTATCTTTGAAAAACCGAAAATATTCCATTACTTAAAAATAATCAATTATTTAAAAAGCCGATTAACTGATAAATCGATTAAAAGAAAACCAAATTATCGATTATTTTAAATAATCAATTATTTTTGATCAATCTACTGTGATAATACTGTGAAATAATCTATTTTTTTCGTAATTCCTTTAAAATCGATCGAATAATAGATTATCTTCGAAATATCGAAAACAATCGATTATTCGAAATTAATCGCTTATTCGAAAATAATCGCAAATAGGTTAATTAAGAAGTTGATTCTACGATAAATCGGGTTTCCAATGAAATAACCGAATTATGGATTATTTTCAAAAAATCTATTTTCTGTTTTCGTATTTCCTTTATAATAAATTATTCGAATATAATCAATTAATCGAAAATAATCGCTTAATCGAAAATAATCAATTATTTAAAACTATTTGATTAATTAAAAATCTAATTAAACGATAAATCGATTTTTCTAAAAAAAATTAATTATTTTTGATTATTTTCAATCAATCAATTATTTTTAATAAATCTATTTTCTTTTTGTATTTCCTTTAAAATCGATTATTTCATGTTATTTAAAAAAACTAAAATAATTTATTAAAATATTGAAATAATCGAAAATAATCGAAAATATTAGAAAATATTCGATTAATTATAACAGATAAATCGATTTTCATAAAGAAAATAACAGAATAATTGATTAATCGTTCGCTTGCTTTTATCCAAGCATTTATCTCCAAAATTTAGAGATTCTAATTTTTTGATCCCGTTATCTTTAAGACCCCATTTGATTTGTAACCGACTTCAAAAAAGGAGGAGGTTCTCAATTCGTAGTAATATTTTTTTTATGTAAATATGTTCAGCGATAATTCTTTAACAGGATGTCCGATTTCAATGATTCATTTTTATTAGAAAGGAGGTGCTTCAGGGGTGGTCCCTTATAAAATTGCTCAAAATCTAATAATTGAGTACATGTGAAAATCCTCAAACTCTTCATTTTTTATGTATAATTATCGATAATTCTTTACTACCTTGTCCGATTTCTATGATTTTTTTTTGTTAGTAAAGGGTGGTCCCATATATAAATTTGGTCAAGATGTAGTGATGGCACCTGCAGGATTTTAAAGTCGTTTTGTTAAAATTACTAATATTACTTGAATAATTAATAATAAATATTGCAAGAATATAGATTTTCTAGTAAACAAATTTTGTTTCGAGTTGTTTAGGTCAAAGAATACATACCCAAGAAGCGAAACTGAATGAGTTTTTCTATGTACCAAAGTAGCAGCGACCTTGACGTAAATGGGAACTTAATACACTGGGAAATGTATAATTCCAATCAATTTTTGTTGTTTGGTTCATGAGAATTAAACACATACTAAAGTTAAAATGACGGAAAATTCTTACTATGTTCAATAGATAATGTTAATAATAATAATAATTTTAGTAATAAGTACTGTAGGTAGCTGTAAATGTATTTTGATTACATGATCCTGATAGCAGCGACTTGGTTCCTCAGAGTTAGTCTGTCATATATATTACTGTTTTAATCCTTACTATAAAATTGTTTATATGTATATTATTTAATGGATTAAATCGATCACAGTCCGTATGGTTTGAAAAACAAAATAGTATATTAAATTACGAGTGTGGAAAGTGACATTTTTCACACAAGTGGGAAATATTGTCGCACGAGGCACAAGCTGAGTGCGACTATCACACGAGTGTGGAAAATCACTTTTCACACAAATAATGTACAATATTTTTTCTACGACCACAAAATAATGACATCAAAAAATGTAAAACCAGGTTATTATTACTATAATAATTAAAATGTATTTAAAAAAATAATCAACAATAATCGTATTTATTCAATTTTCATACTTTCTAAACAAAAAAAATAATAAAAATAAAAAAAAAAATTCTGGCCCCGCCAAGATTTGAACGCGGTCGCTCGCCAAGTCTCAAATGGCAAAGTTAATAAGTTCGACGTTCTAACCATCTGAGCTAATAGCCGTAACGTCAATGGAATGATCTAATCGGTTATGTATTTAACCAGAATAAAAAGCAAATATATCTTAGTTATTTTAAAATCATTTTAATAATAATTGTTAAAGATAAATATCTAGGATCTAATTTACAACAATTTCAATAATTTAACAATCATATCGATTTTAGTATTAATATGGACATTACATAGATCAAAATAGAAATTATATGTTTAACATTTTCTGACAGCTACTGCGGAAAGTAGCATATTCGTATACGGGTGGAAAGTAAATTCTTATTCATACGCGTGTGATATAGGGCACTTTCCATAGTGTGATATGTGTTATTTTCCTAAGTGGTTGTAGGAAAATATATATATATATAAAAAAGATTAAAATTTAACGTTGCATAATAAGTAGACGTAATAGTATATTATGCAACGATCATGTAATAACCATTACATGAGAGTGGTATACGCCATTTTTTTTACACCCGATAAATAATCAAGAACTATAAATATTACTAACAGTAATTACTCGCATTTCTATAAACATCTACAAAATTGTAATTGATGGTATTACCTCGAATATTGGTATTACCATAGATTTTTGGTGCAAAATATTTTGTACTGCATTTTCTGATTTCTTCGATATGTGTGTAGGAGTCGATGGTAAATCTTCTATATCGCTGATATCAGACATTTTGATAATACAATTATTTACGAAAATTTAATACGTACTGATTTTGACAACTTAAACAATTACATAGGAACTTAGGACATACGTCAAATGCACAGCATGCTTAATTGAAAAATAATCGGTTTCTAGAGAATAAAATTCTATCGTTATGAAAAATCTGTATCATAATGGGTATCATTATGAAACAGATTATGCAACCGCGAGAAAAGCCTAACCTCTGTGCTATGCTGTCGAGTTCTATTTGGCTACACAAAATACATTATTACCCTAAATTCTACTTAATTATCATTATTTACTTTCATACGCTATATTAATTGATTCTGGATACGACCCTGTCAAAATGTCGCCAATCTAAGCAATCGTTTTGCTTCGGCTCCTCGTATACCGAAGGCTATAGTATTAGCTAAATGTTTTTTTTTTAATTTGTAACATTTAATTGTACTCAAATACCATAATTTATTTCTTTATGTTAAACACTGGTTAAAATCATTGAACAAACGCCACCACCGTTAAACTAACATTTTTATATGTATATTAGTTTGAAACACTTACCAGAAACAATTACTACCTTTTTGGAGGATCAATAGTGAGAATATCATAGCTTCGTTTGCATTTGGAGAATACTGTGGGTACAGCATTGTCAAATAATCGTCTTCTATAAGATGTACTGCTTGATAAAATATTTTTCTTCAAAATGTTGTTCACATATTCTATATGAAGATAAGCCACTAGGAACTGTGAAATTTAAATCTTCACGATTACAAGCTTTTAACCAGAGTTGAGCTCTACAAAATTATATTTATTAATACTTAATTTTTCTAAATAAATTTGAACAGTAACATTTCAGTACATACCTTATGGCATCTCCTGGGAATTTAAACATTGTTAGCCCTTGTTCTGAAGTTGTAACACAACCACGAACAACGCAATGTATTTGTTTCATTGTAGTAAAAACCTTTAAACTATCTAATATATAATTACTACTTTTAAATAAACCTACTGAAATTTTCTCAAAACGCTAAGAATAATATACCAAACGTCATACACTACGTGAACTGACAACTATATTTGACGTTAAACTACCTCTAAAACACTGAGAAAACTTGGCAATATTTTGTCCACGAATCGCCCATTTAGTGTCGCTTCTTGGGTAGGTATTCTTTGTTTAGGTGTTTATTGTGTAACATTTTATTTACAATTTTGCATATGCTAGATAATATTGTGCCGTTTATTTTGATTTAAGACTAAAGATTCAAATATCACCTCCGATTTGACTGCAAATAAGATGAACTATGAAATTTTAAGTAGTTTATCTTGTATTTTATCTAAAATTATTATAAATATACCTTAAAAAAAATTTCGCCAGCAACCATGCTTCTTTACTTCTTATGTATCTACCAAAAAAAACTAAAAACCACATTTAATAAAAATTTTACTTCTTATATAAATTAAATGTTAAACATTTTGCCCTGTTGTAAATTTATGGAAGCTATAAATTCTGTTTTCAGAAAAATATTTGATGATTAATATTTATTGAAACCCTTTAATGCAGATTTGAAGTATTTAGGCCCAAAATATTATGGCTGCCTTATGTCGAAACGTTAATAAATATTTACCGCTGAAAACGAATATATTTCTTACTTTTCATAACACTGGCACTTATATTATTTGTATATACAATTTTTCACGACACATCGTGGTATTTTCAACTTGAAATTAAATCGCTAAACCACTTTAAGTTGCTAATTACACCACCAATTAATTTAAAAAATGCGCTCCATGATGAATCACTTACGCGGCGTGAGTAAACTAGAAATGTCGGGGCAAATTCGGGTGGCGTCGTGGAAACAATGATTTGAATTGGTGGATTATTTAAGGTTGAAATAGACAACATGTACTTTGTGCAATGTTACATATCCGGTCTCTTTAATCTAAGAGTATAACTAAAAATATCAATAATGCTAGGTCACACGACAAATGGATTTTATTTGTCAGTAATAAGAGAAAGTGAGTTCCATTTTATTTTACATTTTTGTCCATTACCTATTTTTTTATACTTTGTCTATCAGTATAAAAGGCACTAAAAATTCATTTAAATCCAGTTGGAGAAAATGCACTTGAAAAAAGAATCACAATTTCAATTAATTATGTATCTAGATTTAATTTATGTTTATTTGAAATCGAATTAGTTTAGTTAACAAAAGATAGCTTAGAGACTTTGTACTCCCAAGTTGGTAATTATTTCTACAGTTATCTCTACAAGCAATGACACATTTTATTCATCCAAATTTTTCCGGATACAAGGCTTTACAATTTTTTTAAATTGCAGCTTAGTGATAAAATCACTTATAGAGTAAGAAGTAATCTATCTTTTTCTAAAAATACCTTAGGTATTAAGAAAGTCCATATTGAAGTATTTGTTTCAATAATAAACTGTTTTCTTGTTTGTTATCATATCACTATCTTAGTTAAATGCATTATCATCCCATGTCAGTTTAGTAATAATCCAAAACTTTATAATATATTATTTGAATTTGATAGTAATGTCTTCATTGCTAATCGTTGCAATTTGAAACCTCTTGTGGTGTATGCAAATAGTATTTCAAAAACGAGAAACTTTAGAAAATTGGTCTTGATTAAACAAAACTAGGCAAGCCAAAAACGTTCGACAAAGTTTTGTTTCTAATTTTAATCTATAAATTATTCATCTTACTCACTCACAAATATTAACAAAGTGAATGATGTCACAATTCACATCAGAAAAGATAAAAACTAAAAATCAGTTTAAATACATAATCCAGTTATCATGGTGACCAACACGAAATGTGTAATTTTATTGTACCTCTTGATAGCATACCCATAGCGGTCTCTAGACT
Source organism: Psylliodes chrysocephalus (assembly GCA_927349885.1). Classification (NCBI taxonomy): domain Eukaryota; kingdom Metazoa; phylum Arthropoda; class Insecta; order Coleoptera; family Chrysomelidae; genus Psylliodes; species Psylliodes chrysocephalus. Next base: position 26,775,783 of record OV651816.1, read on the forward strand.
TTTGAAAACTATGAATATTTTTGGCAAAAATATAATCATCTACTAGATAGGCTCAGCGGAAATGGAACAGTCCTTATATATTATTCAAAATCATTCTCTCTCCTCTAAGTGCTCCAGTCTTTTAATGTAAAGAGCATAAGAAAACATAGATTAATTTTTATTTAAAAAAACACTAGCTATTGCCCGCGGCTTCGCACGCGTGATGTCGTATTTTTAGTATAAAAGAATTGCATGACGTCCTAAAAAAAGACACGATAATACCAGATTGCACGCAGTACTTATTTATTTTTATTTATTTTTATTTATTTTTATTTATTTTTATTTATTTTTATTTATTTTTATTTATTTTTATTTATTTTTATTTATTTTTATTTATTTTTATTTATTTTTATTTATTTTTATTTATTTTTATTTATTTTTATTTATTTTTATTTATTTTTATTTATTTTTATTTATTTTTATTTATTTTTATTTATTTTTATTTATTTTTATTTATTTTTATTTATTTTTATTTATTTTTATTTATTTTTATTTATTTTTATTTATTTTTATTTATTTTTATTTATTTTTATTTATTTTTATTTATTTTTATTTATTTTTATTTATTTTTATTTATTTTTATTTATTTTTATTTATTTTTATTTATTTTTATTTATTTTTATTTATTTTTATTTATTTTTATTTATTTTTATTTATTTTTATTTATTTTTATTTATTTTTATTTATTTTTATTTATTTTTATTTATTTTTATTTATTTTTATTTATTTTTATTTATTTTTATTTATTTTTATTTATTTTTATTTATTTTTATTTATTTTTATTTATTTTTATTTATTTTTATTTATTTTTATTTATTTTTATTTATTTTTATTTATTTTTATTTATTTTTATTTATTTTTATTTATTTTTATTTATTTTTATTTATTTTTATTTATTTTTATTTATTTTTATTTATTTTTATTTATTTTTATTTATTTTTATTTATTTTTATTTATTTTTATTTATTTTTATTTATTTTTATTTATTTTTATTTATTTTTATTTATTTTTATTTATTTTTATTTATTTTTATTTATTTTTATTTATTTTTATTTATTTTTATTTATTTTTATTTATTTTTATTTATTTTTATTTATTTTTATTTATTTTTATTTATTTTTATTTATTTTTATTTATTTTTATTTATTTTTATTTATTTTTATTTATTTTTATTTATTTTTATTTATTTTTATTTATTTTTATTTATTTTAATTTATTTATTTATTTTTATTTATTTTTATTTATTTTTATTTATTTTTATTTATTTTTATTTATTTTTATTTATTTTTATTTATTTTTATTTATTTTTATTTATTTTTATTTATTTTTATTTATTTTTATTTATTTTTATTTATTTTTATTTATTTTTATTTATTTTTATTTATTTTTATTTTTTTTTACTTATTTTTATTTATTTTTATTTATTTTTATTTATTTTTATTTATTTTTATTTATTTTTATTTATTTTTATTTATTTTTATTTATTTTTATTTATTTTTATTTATTTTTATTTATTTTTATTTATTTTTATTTATTTTTATTTATTTTTATTTATTTTTATTTATTTTTATTCATTTTTATTTATTTTTATTTATTTTTATTTATTTTTATTTATTTTTATTTATTTTTATTTATTTTTATTTATTTTTATTTATTTTTATTTATTTTTATTTATTTTTATTTATTTTTATTTATTTTTATTTATTTTTATTTATTTTTATTTATTTTTATTTATTTTTATTTATTTTTATTTATTTTTATTTATTTTTATTTATTTTTATTTATTTTTATTTATTTTTATTTATTTTTATTTATTTTTATTTATTTTTATTTATTTTTATTTATTTTTATTTATTTTTATTTATTTTTATTTTTTTTTATTTATTTTTATTTATTTTTATTTATTTTTATTTATTTTTATTTATTTTTATTTATTTTTATTTATTTTTATTTATTTTTATTTATTTTTATCTATTTTTATTTATTTATTTTTATTTATTTTTATTTATTTTTATTTATTTTTATTTATTTTTATTTATTTTTATTTATTTTTATTTATTTTTATTTATTTTTATTTATTTTTATTTATTTTTATTTATTTTTATTTATTTTTATTTATTTTTATTTATTTTTATTTATTTTTATTTATTTTTATTTATTTTTATTTATTTTTATTTATTTTTATTTATTTTTATTTATTTTTATTTATTTTTATTTATTTTTATTTATTTTTATTTATTTTTATTTATTTTTATTTATTTTTATTTATTTTTATTTATTTTTATTTATTTTTATTTATTTTTATTTATTTTTATTTATTTTTATTTATTTTTATTTATTTTTATTTATTTTTATTTATTTTTATTTATTTTTATTTATTTTTATTTATTTTTATTTATTTTTATTTATTTTTATTTCATTTTTATTTATTTTTATTTATTTTTATTTATTTTTATTTATTTTTATTTATTTTTATTTATTTTTATTTATTTTTATTTATTTTTATTTATTTTTATTTATTTTTATTTATTTTTATTTATTTTTATTTATTTTTATTTATTTTTATTTATTTTTATTTATTTTTATTTATTTTTATTTATTTTAATTTATTTTTATTTATTTTTATTTATTTTTGTTTATTTTTATTTATTTGTATTTATTTTTATTTATTTTTATTTATTTTTATTTGTTTTTATTTATTTTTATTTATTTTTATTTATTTTTATTTATTTTTATTTATTTTTGTTTATTTTTATTTATTTGTATTTATTTTTATTTATTTTTATTTATTTTTATTTATTTTTATTTATTTTTATTTATTTTTATTTATTTTTATTTATTTTTATTTATTTTTATTTATTTTTATTTATTTTTATTTATTTTTATTTATTTTTATTTATTTTTATTTATTTTTATTTATTTTTATTTATTTTTATTTATTTTTATTTATTTTTATTTATTTTTATTTATTTTTATTTATTTTTATTTATTTTTATATATTTTTATTTATTTTTATTTATTTTTATTTATTTTATTTTATTTTATCGCCCCTTAAAATGCGAAAATCCAAAAACCATGTAACAAATCATTATTTATTTTTGTAGCTGTATTTCAAATTTTCATGTTTTTAACTTTAAGGAACAAAAACATTATATACATACTTTCAAACAAATTTTCAGCCCCTGTTGTCTCCCTTAAAATGTGAAAATGCGAAAACCCTAAAAGATTTCATTATTTATTTATGATTAGAACCTACAGTTCCAATTTTCAAGTTCCTACCTTTAAAAAAAATCGATGCTTTTTAATAAACTTTCATCCCTGGTTCCCCCCTTAAAATGTGAAAATCCCAAAATCCTGCAACACGTCATTATTAATTTATACTCAGTAGCTGAAATTTTAATTTTCATGTTTTTATCTTTAAAGAAAACCAAAAACATGGATACTTTTAAATAAATTTTCACCCCCCATTTCCCTCCCTTAAAATGTGAAAATTAAAAAATCCTGAAACACGTCATTAATAATAATTTGTAGTCAGTAGCTGCAATTCCAATTTTCATGTTTCCTAACTTCAACTAGAACAAAAAAAATCGACAGTCCCATACAAACTTACAGTCAGTCAGGATAAACAATTTTATATACATAGATTATTGTTGTCATCTGTTTCATTTGTTTCGCTAGTATCTCTTACCATGTGGCTGTAAACGATTGTTTAAATTTTTTAAATTAGTTTTGAAAAATATTTATCATGAAAAATATTCGCGTCAATTAAAAGCGTACACATATCTCTGTCAGGTACTTTTAATTTTTTTTACATTTGTTCCAGTGCCATATATTAAAAAAAAATCATACTTATTTATTGCCACCTGGTATCTTAAAACATCGGCCTCTGTAATTGCCATTTCATTTTTTTTAACTGTCCAATTTGCAGTCAATGTTATAGATAACGCACAGCCTTACCTTAAATACGTAACCTGTTTAATGCGACTTTAGAGTATAATCATTAATTTTCATCTAAAACGTAAAAGAAAACAACGAAATCTCTCCAAAGCAATTCCAACCGAGCAAATTCCTAAATCTCGATTTATTTCTTTGTAAAACTAGAAAGCGATTAAACGATTGTAAAGAGGAGGCAAAAAGGGGGAAAAGATGTTTCCTTTGTGTACAAACGCTGATTCGTTTCATGCTTTTTTGAGTGTGAAGATAGCCCTGAAACGCCATTAATTCAAAACACTGAATCTGAGAATTTGCCAATTTGTCGTACCTAATACGGTTTTAATACGTTTTTGTTTCATATTTTATTGTTTTGTTTTATAAAGGTATATATAATGTCTTAGTAAAATAATAATAATAATTATTCTGTTCTTTCCAGGCTCTCTATAATGTAATTTAGTTGTGTAGTTTCATAATGGCCTTAGATAAAAGAGACCAGAGATATAACATACACCGGTTTTAAACCTGCCCAAATGTTGCCAATTTCTATAGAAGGGTTAACGGAGTGGGGGAACTGGGCGGCGACACGCGGCGACCCGAATTCTGTGACAGGGACCGGACTTTGTTTATTAGCATCTTAATGAACTATTAGGTTTATTTAAAAGGTGTTTAATCGAATTTTGTATTATGAAATAAAATTAACGTGATTTTTTAATATCAAACAGATGCCACGACATTTTATGTAAAGAGAAGACCTTTTATAGAATATTTCGTTAGCGTTTATTTACTACGGACTTTTCTGCAAGAGATTACAGTAAAATGTTGAAATAGAATATATTGTTAATAGAGCAAAAAATGTTACTCATTGTCTACGAGTATTATAAAAATAGCATGTGCGCAGGCTAATACTGCAAATCTACCCTTATGAGTTGAACATTATATTTTTTCTACGGCTATTACATATTATTAAAAATTAGTCAAAATTAGAAAATGCTGTTTTGTATTGTAACCTCAGAAAAAAGTATATTAAGGCTTCTTTCTTTAGGAATATTAATTATTATAAAGGATGAGTCACATAAAACTCTAGAAATGCATATGTCTGAAACCAGATAACATTTTAAAATTTAAATCTATTAAAAGTCATTTGGTCGCTAGGAATGAGTGATTATCGAATTAAATTATCGATCATTGAAAATAATCGATTATTTTCGATCAATCGATTATTTTCAAACAATATATTTTTTGTCATTTCCTTTAAAATCGACTACTTGATTATCTTTGAAAAATCAAAAATAATCGATTAATTAAAAAGCCAATTAACCGGTAAATCAGTGTTTACAAAATATAATATAAATAGAATTATCGATTATTCTCAAATAAACCATTTTTTTTCGTCCATGGAAACAGATTATTCGATAATCTTTGAAAAATCGAAAATAATCGATTAATCAAAAATAATTGATTAATTAAAAAGTCGATTAACTGATAAATCAATTTAAAAAAAACAGAATGATCGATTATTTTAAATAATTGATTATTTTCGATCAATCGATTATTATCAATAATCTATTTTTATTGTATTTCCTTTAAAATCGTTAATTCGATTATCTTTGAAATACCGAAAATAATCGATAATTCCAAAATAATCGCCTAATCGAAAATAATCAATTAATTAAGAAGCCGATTCTATGATAAATCGATAATTACCAATAATCTATTTCATTGTATTTCAAAAATAATCGATTAATTAAAAAGTCGATTAACTGACAAATCAATTTTCAAAAAAAAAACAGAATGATCGATTATTTTAAATAATCGATTATTTTCGATCAATCGATTATTATCAATAATCTATTTTTATTGTATTTTCTTTAAAATCGATAATTCGATTATCTTTGAAATACCAAAAATAATCAATAATTTCAAAATAATCGCCTAATCGAAAATAACCAATTAATTAAGAAGCCGATTCTATGATAAATCGATTTTCCAAAAAATAAAACGAATTATCTATTATTTTCTAATAATCCTTTTTTCATATTTCCTTTGAAATTGATTATTCAGTTATCGAATATAATTGATTATTAAAAAGCTGATTAACCAATAAATCGATAATTTTAAAAAAATAACAAAAATATCGATTATGTAAAATAATCGGTTATTTTCATATAATAAAATCGAAAATAATCAAATAATTAAAAAACCGATTAAACGATAAATCGATTATTTTGAATAAATCTACTTTTTTTTGTATTTCCTTTAAAATCGATTAATACATTATCTTAAAAAAAAAAACGAAAATAATTTATTAAAAACAGCGGATAAATCGATTTTCATTAAAAAATATCAGAATTATCGATAAATCGATTATTTTTGTAACTCCTATCGGTCGCTTGCTTTTATCTGAGCAATTAGCTCCAAAATTTAGAGATTCGGATTTTTTGATCCAGTTATCTTTGAAATCGCATTCGATTGTATAATAAATAAATATTGCTAAATTTTGGATTTTTTTTAGTAAACGAAAATTATGTTCGAGTTGTTTAGTGGTTTGTAATGTAACATTTTATTTACGTGACTAAGGGTCGATTCCACCGTTGTGTTAAACGAAGTTTAAAATGACATTTTTACATTAACACTGTCATTTTAATCTCCGTTTAACACAACGGTGGAATTGGACCTAACTCCTGTAACTTAAGTATTTTTTTTGGGCTTATACTAGATTACTTTGTTTTAAGACTGAAAATTTAATGTCACTTTCGATTTGACCGCAAATAAGATGAACCTTGAAATTTTAAGTAGGTCATCCTGTATTTCATCTAATATTCTTATAAAAATACCTTATAAAAAATACCATATAAAAATACCTTATAAAAATACCTTATAAAAATAAAATTTTGCTAGCAACTATGATTCTTCACCTCTTATTTATTTACCAAAAAGGGCTAAAAACTACCTTTAGAAAACATTCTTATAAAACTACTTTTTAAATACAAAATTTCGTTAGCAATAATGCCTATTTACTATTTATTTAAATTAAATGTTCAAAATTTTACCCTTTTTTAAATTTATGTAAGTAATATGAAAACTGATTTATGATGCTTAATATTTATTGAAACCCCTTAATGCGGATCTGAAGTATTTAGCCCAGAGAGTCATGGCGCTTTATGTCAAAACGTTAATAAATATTTACCGCTGAAAACGAATATATTCATAACAGTAGTACTTGTATTATAAGTACATACAATTTTTCAAGATACATTGTGACATTTTGAACTTGAAAATGAATAACTAGAACACTTTAAATTGCTAAAATACCAACAAATAAATAAAAAAAACAGCTCTCAATGGTGATTAAACTCAGGTGGAGGTGATCGCTGAATGGAAATCGGAGCAATTCGGGTGGCGTCGTGCAACAATGATTTTCAATTGGTGGGTTACTTTGGCTTAAAATAGACAACATGCGCAGTGTGCAATGTTACATCTTCGGTCTCTTCAATCTAAGATAATGGCGCATTATAATAATACTAATTATTGCACTGAAGAGGAATTGGAGGACAAAATAAAAAATAAAATAAAACTCCAATAAATGTAGGTAACTATAAAAGAGATTTATAATAATAAAATAAAACATCATTTTTTAAATGAACAAACAAAATAAAAAAATAAAATATACTTCAATAAAGAGATTTTTAAAACACAACTAATAGTTATTTACCGTATGGTATCGTTCAAAACAATTTATTATACATTAATTATACATTCGCTACACATGTAGCGCGTGTCTTTCCTATGTCCATTTTTAGTACATACAACACACTGCTTTTCGGCTTCCTTCTTTTTCTTCGTCGGTGGAACTTAAGAGGAGAAATGTCGAGCTGTCAAACGTAAAGGATTGTCTTCTTATAAACCTCTTCTTCCTGTTTTATAGACGTCTATAGATATATGATATTTTTCCAAAATTGAATCTACAACCTTCAGTTGATAAGCTTTCAAACTTATTTTCGTAGCCGTTGCAGTAAGAAATGAAACATGGACGTTTAAAAGTGAAATATCCAATAAGTGATAGACTATATTTTTGAAGAAATCGAACTATGGTCATAATTTGGTGAAACATAGGTATAGCAACTTCACTGTTTTTTGTCCAATAGGCGTTAATGGAGTGTTACTTTATTTGTGCCATTAGTATGTTTATTGCAAAAAAGCAGCAGACTTCTTTATAATCTGTATTACGAAATCGATGCAACCTAGACTTTGGAGGAATACCTTGAGTGGTTAAAACACAAAGTATTTGTTACTTTACTCGGCGATATACTGAACAACGTCTTTACCAAAAAATTTTTGAAAATAATCTAATTCAGAGCTATTTGCATTTAGGCCACCTTCCAGAGAACAACTCGATTTGCTGGAATGAAATTGGTGCATATCCAGCCTTAGATCCATTTCACGCCTCTATGCCTCTATGCCTTTTTCCAAAATTGAGTGGAATTTCTTTAACGGAATCATTACTATCCGAATGGTCGGAATTAATTGACGATACAGGAGGCACGTACGAAGGTTCTGGTGTGGCCATTTTATCTTCGGCAAATTCATCTTACTCACTAAGTACAACTGCAACCGATTTATTGTCACTATTTGCTAAAAGGTCAATACCCACGCCGAGAGAGTAAGTGCTTAAATATTAAAATTTTGAAATAGTGCTTAATTAATAAAATTATGTAATATATTGGTAACACATAAGTTATTCTGTGCACAAAAATAAAAATAATGTTGAGAATACCTTGAGAACATTCGTTTAATAGTGAATGTTTAATTTAATAAATCGGTAAGCACAGTGCACATATGAAACTTTCATTATAATATAAAAACCTGATAGTACGGTATTTCCATTGACAGCATCACCGTCTTCCTATCTAGATAAAAAACTATCCCTGTAAAACTAGCTATTAGTAAGCCAGGTAGCTAGTAAACCAACGTACTGTGTTTTCACTGTTCTAGTTGAAACCGTTGTTCTCCGGAGTTTAAACCCTCTGGTAAAATCCTTTCTCGTAAAGGGTTAAACTAGTAGCCTTCCTTGGGTGAAAAACCAGACAGCCAACTCAAAAAAACGAGAGTTTACCAAAAACACTAATTCCCCCAAAATATAATTAACCCGTTCTTCCACAATTAAACCTGGAGTAAGATCTAGAATCCCCTTTAATAGGATTACTCGATGGTTATACAAAATAAATATTTTACTCTTCAGACAGAAATTTTGAAGTTCTTTGCCTTTCTTCACATGTCAGATATACCTAACCAACAAACTGACATGATGTCTTCCCTTCCGCTTTGAAAATTGACAAGCCGAGTGGGTTCAGTAAATCATGTTTAGGAATTTACCAGTTCATATTTTAGAGACTATTTACGAAAAATTACCCTACAAACTATATCTTTATACACAATATTGCTAGTGACAAATATCGATACCACATCGGTCGCGAAAAATCTTCTAAGCACGCACAACCCTACAGTTAAACGAACGCACCACGTACAATGAATGCGACGTAAAATCGTCCACTGTCAAGCTACCATTACCTGGAAATCGGAACCAGAAATGGAACGACATGACTCTGTCAATTATCGTGTCCAAACGTTGACTGACATTTACTGTCCACTCCCACTCGAACTGAAAGTCGTACTGTCAAAATTTAAATAATGACATTCTATTAAAATAATTAATTTGAACAAGAAGTAAATAAATTCGATGAAATTGGTATCTAAACAAATTTATTACCTAAATGTAAGGTTATAATACATAACATATATATTAAATCGCAACGAGACTGTCTATTTTTAGGAAAATTGAACAAATTAAAGCACATAGGATCTGTGTACGAGGAATAAAATCTACAAAATGTTTAACTAAGACAATATGAACAAACTACGATACCCCTATCCAGTGATAAGATTAATGTAATTATAATAATGATATCTAAAGGTTAACAATACATACGAAGAAAATAATGGCTTTAAAAGCTCATCAACAATAAATTACGGTTTATCTTTTTTCCGTATATTTAAACAAGTTTTGTTGAATGTTTCCTTAGTTAAATTGATCGGCTAAAAGTGCACGTTACAAGGTCGAACTTTTTTCTGCATTTGGGTTATTTCTTAATATTTGTTTTATTTTTCAATGGACATACAAGAAAACTAAGGACGACAAGACCAGGGTATCTATTCTTGAATCTCAGGGAGTAGAAATTTTGAGAGAAGAATGAAAAAAAAATACAAATTTAGTGCGTTGCGAATAAAGAAAAAAAGCGGTTTTCTGTTCCCTCGAATTTAAGAGTAGCTACCCTGGTGTCAAGTCAGAAATGTTTACTAGAAAAAAAGACGTTCAAGGACAAAATCTTTTGGAACACCACTTACAACATCCAAAACAGACGATAATGATTCACCAACACGTACACAGAAAGTTTTATTACACATGTAGGTTTTTATGCAACACGAAAGCTGGCTTTTACACCAACATGTTTTAATTTTAGTTAGTCTGGTTAAAGGTAATTTATTAAAACCACGAACAAAATCGAAGTACAGGGTGTTTCCAAAGTAATCTGAAATATTGTTGCGTGCGATTTATCGTTCAATTTTAAGACGAAAAGCTCCTGCGGTAGGTTTTGTCGTTTATGAGATACAGGGTGTTGATTTTTTTTTAATTTACGTCCTCTGACTGAAAGTAAAAATTACCATAAATTTTCCTTAGTGACGCTACTTATTTCCTTAACTACTAAGAAAGAAATGTATTATTTGCAACAATCCTGGCCTCTTTGAACGTATTCGGCAATCCATTAGACGTCGAGCGAATGCTTTTAATTTAGCTGGAGGTGCACATTTTAAACATCTGTTAAGAAATTTATTACTACTTTTATGTTTAGTTTATCACAATTTATTGCTTTCAATAAAATAATAAAAAAGTCAATACCCCGTATGTCATAAACGAAAAACCTATCACATATGTTTATACGAAATTTTTGTCTTTAAATTTAACGACAAATCGCCCACATTATTTTAGATTATTTTTGAAACACCCTGTATATCAACTGATTGTGCTTGATTGATTTTTCTTGTCCATGAAATGAGAAAAGTCGACATATTAGTGAAAACATATCTGTCTGGAAGAAAACCATGTTGACTATTAAGAATCACGTTGCGTTCCAGGAGAAAAGAGCGAATCACAATCGGTATAATGAGATCCATTACTTTTAATGGAACCGAAAGTAAAGAAATTGGTATGTACTTTTGTGTATCATACGTATTCCTTTTTTTAATGGACGTAATAGATTTTTTCCAATCGGTCAGCATAAAATTTGAATAAAACGATTGGAAAAATATGTATTTTTGATGCGACATTAATTCATTATATTTTTATTAATTTGTTGTGTTATTTTGTTTAAGGTAGAGGCTAGCAAAAGTCTTAAATTTAATAATAGCCTCAACAATCTATTTAATGGAATTTACACATGAATTTGGGTTTCTTGGTAGGTTGTATACAGATATATTTCGTCATTGGTTTAGGAACATCTCCTATGTGTAAAATTACCTAATTTTCAGTAGACACCGAAATATCTTAGAGCTTCTTATAAAAGTACACACATACAAGCTATTATTTTAATGTACTTTAACAGCTTTTTACATACACGAAATATTTTAAATTTATAGGGAGCAATTATATAACGCTTATAGTAATCAACATATTAATATTTACAAATATTGCACATAGGAGGTATTGGTAAACTACCGATGATTTAAATTACTTGTATCCTCTTCGGTGAATTTTAAAGAAAAAATAGTTTTGAGTAGTTTAGCAATCTTTCTGGGTTTCTTACAGAAGTCTCCCTAAGGAGATTTCAGGAAGGGAATATCAACTTTATAGTAAGTTTGGGAACGTACATATTGATATGAAAATCAGTTTTGCAATAAAGAAAAATGTAACTTACCCTGTAAACCCGATTAACAAAACTTAATCTCAGGGTTCGTAGGTTCAATAAATATAATAATTTAGATGAAATAAGCAAGTTTAGCTACAAATTTAAAACACGTACTGGATGTTGGATATGTATACTCAAAGTTTGATGGGTTTACAGATTAGATAATAAAAATATTAATTTATATAATTTTCTTTGTCTATGAATGTCTTTGCTTCTACACTTTGTCGTCTTTCTTCTGCAACTTCGTTTAATTTATTTTTTTTTGTTATCTACTCAAACTGGCCTTAACCTTATTTTGGATTTTCTGGCACACCTCGTTTACTCTACACCAAACCAGTCTGCCTCAAATATTCTGAACTGCTGTTCTCTTCTTTGTTATATCCTTAATTCTACTTCAATGTTATGAAATAAAAATTGCGTTTTTAATTTTTATCTACTCCTATTTATATATTTATTATTCAACTGCTTTTAAGCATTCAATAGTATCAATAAACAAATAGCGTGAGTTTTATTAGTGAATTATTATAACTCACGCTGGGCTCCTACGATAATTCGGTATGTTATTAGTGTGCGCAGTATTCGCTGTGTGCAAGACTGGTAGCGCTCTCTGGTGACGGGATAGCGACAGTTCTCCTCATTCATTCCCGCATACTTGCTATACACCTCACACTCAACAGTTGAACTTGAAATTTCTTTTTCAACAATTAAGTGTTGCAACAAGTTTTGTGTTCGCTGTTAGCTGATAGACTAACAAAAATTGTTTCTGTCGCACAAAAAGTAAGTAAATGACATAAAAATATTTGGAGGTTATGCATACGAACTATTTGCGTTTTGAATGTCATAAATCAATGTAATTTGTCTGTATTTTTAGATGCTACATTTTTGTCATGAGTGTCATCTTCTACACTGGATTTGAGAAAATATCTCATGACATAAACTTTCAGCCTGAAACGCTAAGAAAAGGTAAAGATTTGGTAGAAGCTGGGCATGTCATAAATGTCGAAGAGCACAGAGAGTCAGGTGTTGGCCTTTTTATCCGAGCTGGTGTCATTAGACAAACGTCTGTCACGAAAAAAGAATATTTTGTAGAATTGCATGTAAGATAAAAATTGTGTTGAAATCCATTTATTATTGACAATAATAAAAATAATCGCTACTACGATGATGTGGACAATCGCTGACTCCTGCCACCATAGGCGCTGCGATAGCTCAATCTATCCCCTCCAAGCCAAATGCACACAGCGAATAAATTTTTAATTTTAAAGCCAATAAATACGTTTTATTGGCGTAACATGTTAGAATGATTTTTTAACAATTGGAAAGGAATGAATATTTAAAAGATTTTAAAATTTATAAATTGACAACGCCTCTCAGTAGGCGGAAAAGTCAATTATCATTAAGAAAAGTAATGTTATTTGATATTTTAACAACATAATTTTGAGGTTTTTAAATCAGTTTCAAATATTAGTGCTAAAAAAATGAATTTAGATAGTGAAGATGAGTTATTATGTACACCTCCAGAAATAATAGAAGTAGCTAATAATGCAATATAGAATTTATTGCCAGAAAAAAAAAAGGTTGGTGTAGCAATAAGAACGTTAACTCGTTCAAAGAAAATGTACTTTTAGTATTTATTGTTATAGTTGTAGATAAAGTATAGTATTCAACTTGCGGTAATGATCATAACTCACTTGATGAATAACAACACTCGCCTGCGGCTCGTGCTGCAAACTTCATCTGCGTGAGTTATGACCTGCATTACCTCTCGTTAAATAATATACTATTATACTTTTATTTGATCAACTGGATATAAAATAATGGTTCACATTCGACAATCAAATTCTTTATTTTTCTATTAAAATTTTCTTTTTCCAAAAAATAGCAATAACACTATTTCTGTCTGACATTCTTAAAAATTCCCTGACAATTCTCCCAATATCGGCATCCTGATTTTTAAAAATAATTTCCAATTTTTCAGGACCTACCTTAACCATCAAACTTTGATTATAAAATTTTGAAATTTTAAAAACCAAAAGAACACATTTATTTTTATTTTAAATCAAATACCATATCAAAATCACCCAAATTTCGTATTTATTAAATTTATTTCCATATAAATTGTTAAATACGAAATTTATAAAATTGTCAAATATATTTAATCCAAAATAAATTTTCTTTTCTTACTTAATCTGTCATCATTTCACTAACTATCCCAATAAATTCAACATATTTAACATCAACGGTCCAATTAATGAAACAGGTAAAAAAAAAACTCAATTTAAAACTGTAATAAATTAACTATATTTTAAAACAAATTTTAACTACAATTATATAATGAAATAAAATGGTTAATTTTAATTACTTACAAAAATTAATTATTTTATATCAAATGTATTTCAAAACTTATCCATTCCACTATTTTTTTTAGCATTATTCGTAATAATTATATAAATCATTTATACGGAAAATTCCTCTTATTCCCTGTCCATCTAGATGTATCAACTTATAACTATTTACATCATTTGAAGTAACTATCTCAAATTGGTCTTCCTTAATTTAGAACATATATTTCTTTTTCTATCAGTAACCCTTAACAGTAACCCACTACTACTAATTCTCCTTTCTAAAATATTGTTCTTCTTTTTATACTTTTATTAATTTTGTTAACATATTTTTCAGCCATTTTCTCTAATCTCTTATTTATTTTTTCAATAATATGTTTATAATTTTTTTTAATTTTATTTTCCCATCTTCTTTCGGACTCTAATTTTTTTATTAAAAATGTTGTATATCCTTTTGTTATCGTACTTGGAGTATTATTTAAAATTGCTTCTTTTTTTATTATATGATTCTCCTATTTAGTATGATCTTCCATAATCACTATTCTTAAAAATTGTATTACTTGTTTTATATATCTTTCACATGGATTTGCCGATGGATGTCTTATGATAATTAATTTTAAATTAATTTGGTGCTCTTTACAAAAAATTTTAAACATTTAAATTCCCGCGATATTAAAATTATTTCTCCTATTGTTTTGGTTATTCACCATAACTGGTATGACACTGTTTGTATTAAAATATTTTATTATCTTTAAAAATGATTGTTATTGTTGTCCTAATTGTAATTGCTATTCTCAGTAATGTCTCTGTTATTGACATTTGTCTCTATTTTCCCCTTTCTTCGTTAATAGTTTAATAGTTTCTATGTCTTGGATTGCAATGTTCTCTGTTATCTCAAATCTAAAATATCTAGATCTAGATATAAACATTATAATGTCTTCCTCTGGAATTGGTAAATCTAAAATTTTTTTCGACCAATACATTTTCATAGTACATTCATTTATGCTATTACTCCTATTTGCATTATATTTTTCAGAATAGATTCTACGTCTTACTCTTGTTTGAGCATTATTCCCCCAAGAATATTCCATAAATTGTTACAAAACTATCAACATTTTTAAATCCCTCTTCCTTAATTGTGAACCATACTTAAGCATGATGATCAAGATGTTCTCTTATTATCTCCTTCATATCCTCATTATTCTTATCTCTCAACTCATTTTTTACAAAGTGGGATAAATTTACTTACTTCTTCCCTTAAACTTGTGATTCCTTTTGTTTCCTATGAAGTGGTTAATAATCCTTGTTTGTATTCTACTATTATTATTTATTTCCTGTTTATATTTCTTCTCCAAATATCTAAGACTTTTTCCATACTTTCTATTTTTTTCATTGAATTAATTTTTTTTTTCTCTTGTTTGTCATTAGCTATTTTTAATTTTATTTGAAATATATTCTTTAAATGATTCATTTATTTCTGTATTTCTTCTATCCTCTTGTTCAATCTTTCCTTATATATTTCCTGTCTTTCAGTTATTCTTTTCTCGGAATCTTTTATATTTTGTTTTACTGTAGTATCTATCCCTGTAATAAAATTTATCCATTGGTTTTCCAAACTACTCATTCTTTCTTTGGTGTCTTGCTCTTTCATTTTTATTTTTCTCTATTACTTTTTTACTTTCTGTTTTTGTTAATTGTCTATTTCTATTATTATTGCAATATATTTTTAGTTTTTCTCTTGTTTCTGCTATCTCATTTTCTATTAGTAATTTTGACTGTTCCATTTCGTTCACTGCTACTTTCAATTTCTTTTCTACCTTCTCCATTTCGCTTTTCATATCCTGTTTTATATTTTTCTCCATTTCCTCCATTTTATTGATAATCCCTTCTATATCTTCTAACTTTTCTTGTTTTTTTATTATTTATCATTTTTTTTTATTTTTAACCATATTTTTGTCTATTTCATCCATTTTCTGGTTTATTATTTTATTGTTTTTCTTCATTTCCTTTATCATCAAAGCAAACATATCCCTTATTCCATCTTCCTTACTTTCTTTTCTTCACTATCATTTTCTTCAACAACCTTTTTTCTAAATCCTGTATTTCCACTTATTTCATGTGACCTTGCCCTATTTTTCAAATTTCATCATCGTGTTCATCTTTTACATTGATTGTTTTTCCCCTCGTTAATCCATGTTTAACTTTAATTCACACTATGAATTTAATTTATACGAAATTTAAAATTCATGTACACAATTCGATTTACTACTTTTAGTACCTTTTATTGTGCATCATTGCCTCTATTTCATCAAAATTGTCTTTTTCAAACATCCGAACTTATCTATCTATCTAAATATTCAAATTAAAAAGAATTAAAAACCAATTTGACAAATAACAATTTAAAATATTCAAATTCAATGCTGTAGTGTAACCAACTGAAATAAAGAGAGAAAGTGGCGGCGTGATCGACTATGAAGAGACTAGGACACCACGAGTGACAGACTGAAAGATTCGTTATCTATTGGCTACTTACGTGTTATTGAGGGAGTGGTAAAGGTTAAAAGAAAATAACTATTGATTTATATCTAATCTTTATTGAAAATAATATAGATGACAGAATCAGAAAGTAAAAATGTATAAAATATATTTATTTATAAAGACTAAATATAGGTCTGGTTCGGTGCAATAAAAAACAATAATTATTTTTTATCAAATAAGGGGAAAGAACCAGCAAGAAAACCCCAAAGTTATAATAAATACAATAAAACCAATCAAACGTCAATTTGGATACAAATGACAAATTAAGTATATATATATATAAAAAAACACATTTAATTACTTGATGTTTTAGTTAAAGACAGAAAAATATATGAAATAATATTCAATTTAGGTTATACACAGGAAAATATATGAAATAATATTCAATACATTATGTATAAAAAAAAGCAATATTTAAGGCTGCAAGGCAAAAATAAAATAAATATTTTAAGAACAATAACTCATCAGATAACAAACATTAAGCATTACTAGGTTCAAACACACTCGATGCAAAACTGAAGAAGGGACAAGGTAATTTACTAATATAATATTACTTTTCCCTTGCCGAACTTTAAAAATTACTAAAAAAATAATCTCAATGTCAAATAAAAATTATAGCAAATTTTCCCTGGTATAACTACAAAATATCAATAAACTTCAAAAATATTTAAATTAAAATATTAAAAGGATGCTATTTTTCACTGATTTAGATAGTAAAATAAGTCATAAAATCAAATAAACTCGTAATTGGAATGCAAGCAATTTTTTATGACAGATACAAAAACTGCCGTCAAGAAAAAACATAAAATTACTTATATCAGTGAAATTCAAATCTAAATAGTGAACCATCAACTAGTTAAATAATATAAAAGTAATTGAAACATAATAGTTGATTTAAAAAAGGCACTTACATTTGTATCGCAAATAAAACCAACAAAACCTTACACCTTTTAAGAATCACGACATTCCAATCTCCCCACGTTCAAAATCTGACATTCAATAAATAATTCCCGTTCCTATGCGATGATTCCCTGCTTCCTGTTCCAACGCATGTACGACTTTGGTTCCATTCAACGGGGACGGAATTAAATACGATCCCTTTCAATGCTAACTTTGATAATAAAATAAAACATCAAACTACGTACAAATAACTCGAAAATAATTGATTAAAAAGAAATAATATTATATTATATCTAATTTAAATTAGTCGAGTGATAAAACTGTCAATTTTTTCGTTCGGCGAGCGACAAAGATATCACTTAATGACAGTTTGAGGAAAATGTCAACTTTGCGGTTGTATTTCGAAGCGCAAAAGCCTACTTTGGATAGGGTTCGTAAAAAAAAAAATTTTATTCAAATTCCAGAAATAGAAAGGAAACTAAAATTTATACGTTAGGGTTACATCCACTCCAGCGTCCATAACAATATATTAAATCATTGATATGTGCAGCATTTTGCGTCGTTTTTGCAGCACATTTGTTATGTTTTCTATTTTATTCTAAGCCGCCGGCATCGATAATTTATCGGGTATCCGCCCTTTTGGCCATAATTCTTTGAGAAAAAGCTATTGGCATGATAATATACGATGAAACACTGGACTGATGGGGCTTCGGAGGGTTAGGAGGGGAACGGAAAGGGACGGAAACAAAAGGATTCCGCAACAAATGGGGATGTTTCTTCTTGGATTTTTTTTTTAATTTTATTGCTACCTATTTAGTTAGGGATTATCCTGGGATTTGTAATTAGATGTGAATAGTAGCACAGAAATGTATTGGTTCAAAAAAAAATTTACATTGAATCAAGAGTTTTCTGGGCAATTAATACCTTGTATCTACCAAACAGAAAAATCTCAAAGACCAACAAGATATCATATCAGTTAGCTGATGTATAGTTATTTCAAGCAAATGACTCAAATAAGTTTTTGAAATCTACACCTCAAAATCTATAAGCTGCCATAAAAAATCTTAAAATGGCATCTTGTGGAATAATAAAATTAATTTTTAACAACACATTTCGCGCTTCATGTTATTATGGTTAATCAAGATTCCATTTGTTTTATTATATTATGCCACTAAATTTCCAATAACTATTATCTTATTTATAGGCTTACGCAAATATGCAATTAAAAAAGTCAAGATAATGCGCATAAATATGCATGATTTGAACCATAATATGCAAAAAAACGTTTAATTAAAATAATTTCCAATAGATACGGCACATAGTTTAAACTTTCGTACAATAATAGTTATTTATGTACCACGTCAGTAAAGTGATTCTTTATGGAACTAGTCTGAGATTATGAGCGGAGCGAGAGAAACGAGTGAGGCAAGTAATAGGCGAGTTTGATAAAGAGACTTTGCTGATGTGGTCCATACAAACTTTTATCATCAACCGTAAATAATTATAATAAATAAAAAAAGAAAATATTATAACACCACATTTAAGTATGACAAAATAAACAGAAAAATAAAAGCGAATACAAAATAAATCAGTTGCAGACTATTTCTGTCAGACGATCATGACTACGTTGGTAAATATTAGTGGCTGATAAAATATTTTATATTTACAGTGAGATGAAATATTTCTTTACTTCCGTAAAGCGCTATGGTAATGTTGGGCTGAATTGACGGTTGGCTATAAACTAAATAAATTAGAAAAATTTATCAAAATTACATATTAAAACAATAAAACAATCTGGAAAAAAACACTTGGTACTCGTATGAGGACAAACAAAATATACCAATTAAAGTAATGGCATATAAACTAAATCACTCTTGCGAACCAGAAAATTTAATAAGTAATAAGTAAATAAGACACACACACACACACACACACACACACACACACACACACACACACACACACACACACACACACACCACACACACACACACACACACACACACACACACACACACACACACACACACACACACACACACACACACACTCACGCACGCACGCACGCACGCACGAACGCAAGCACGCACGCACGCACGCACTCACGTACGCACGCTCGCACGCACGCACACACACAGATTCAGGGGCCCTCAAAACGTAATTGAGGTCGAAAAAAGTCATGATTCCTATACTTTCCTTATATCTGTATACAGATAGGAAAGTAAAAATATAGTTAAAGATTACAGAAGTAATTAATTCACTTGCATTCCAATAATTATCCTAGTCCTACTTACATAGCGGATGTAATTACTAGTATATTTCATTCTATCAGTGTCATGGTGTTAAAAAAAATTAAATTATGTAGTAACTTTAATAAGTTTTGAAGACATTATAATTATTTAATTAAAACATTCGTTATAGGGTTCGCTTAGATTATGTATTAAAATTACCACCCTGGATATGTAAATCGAACAGAAGTTGATATGTATCAGATGGGATTTTGTGACATTTATGTCAGCCTGTATTCACAAATATTACAGTCATTTCTGAAAGGTTTTCGATATATATTTTATGAAATATTTATACAATTTCTTATTCCAGATGGAATGCACTTGATTTACATTTTGGAGGGCAATATTCAAAACGAAAAAATTTCATTTTGTAAAGTATATCTTACTACCTACTTATATTAACTTTGTTCGCAGAGCTTGTCGCCGATAAGTACACGACTTGTTAGTGATAAATAATTAGAAACGTTTGTGCGCAACTGCGATTTGAATGTCCCCGACAAAAGATCACCGCGAACGACTTGTGTACCAAAATGACTATCATACTCTTTAACTGCAACTAAAAAATGAGAAAAAAGACTATAGATTGTGAAGATAGGTTTTAAAATAGATACCAGAACAATTCCATTGTAAAAATTGTAGTTTTTAATATTTTATAAGTTCGAACATTCACCTATAATTTTTTGGAATAGTCAACATAATTAAAAACTCAATCAACCATTCCTCTTTGTTCCGTTCTTTTTCCTCTTCATAAACACAATTTTTACATCACTTTTAATTACTAGCCACGGGAGAAAAGACCTCCAGAATTGCCTAAAACATATGTACGGTTTTCTTTCTAAAGTCCAGTTTACCGTGCAAATAGAAGAAAACCGACAAATCCTTTACTAGATGTGTTAGTCAGCTGAGAAGCAATAAACTAGGCCACAGACAGAAGACACTGATCGATACCCACCATATGGATCCAATCATCATCGAAAACAGAAACGCGCAATTACCAACACCTTAATTAACAGATTGTTAAGGATAGTAAACCAAGACATATCAACGATAAAATGAAACACCTGACAACAGTTTTACAAGCAAACGTACAGCAAAAAAGACATAATACGTGCTACACGCCCAAGGGGGAATAAGACCAAGTCTGGTGAAGAAAAAAATCAAGGAACCGTCTATTTACCGTACGTAGAAGGTATCACTGACCGAATTGGCAAACTCCCAAGGCAATAGAAAATCGGCACTGTCTACATGCCAACAAAAAAAAAAAATAGGCGAATATCTTAAAAAAGCAAAAGACCGCAGTAAACCCCTCACACCAGCAGGAGTCTAAAGAATTCCAAGCACTTCTAAAAAACTATTCATACGACAAATAAAGAAAAGAATTGATACACGACTAATAGTACACAAACAAAGTTGTTGTTTAGGATAAATCAAAAAGTCTGCAGTCGCCAAACACACTTTATCCGATGGAGAACACAAGGTCCTGTTCGAAAACACCGATTTACTAGCAACATCAAGATATTACTTGACCAGTAGACATACACAAACATAAAAATAATTTCAATAGAAAGGAAGAAAAAACAACATTACCTAGGATCTAGCACACATCATTAAAAAGCGCGAAAATAAAACCGCTTAATACCAGATACAGACTATTTTAAAAATTTTAAAAATAAAAATAATACATATATATTTTAAGTTATGTTAGTTGTAATATTATTATTTGTTACTGTAAAATATTTGTAACTGTGCAATATTTAGAAAACCTTTATTTTTTATTGTTCTTGGAACATATTTTATTTATTTGTGACTTGCTACAAATGTACCGTTTGTATATAACGTAGTGAATAAATTCTATTCTATTCTATTCCAGTACCGTATAAAAAGAGCGCGCAGACACGCTTATAAATGCCACACACAGAACAAAGGAGGATTTAGGTTCAGTTGTTTGGTCAAGAAGATTACTTGGTCCATGCTACTGAAGATGTCTGCCGCAGTTTTAGCTAAAACGTTTGGTAGTAATAACCAAGACCACGACATAACAGCCCGAAAACGCTGGCCGTGATAGCCTACATTCTTACAAATTATTATGTATCCATTATTTATCGATAGTTGTAACGTTTAAATTTGGCCTTATAGCGGTTTTTCATTAAAATAGGGATGCACTTGTTTTGTCCGTGTTCAGTATTTACTAAAATGGTCCTTCTATACCCGCATTTAAAATACTGTGCTTTTGAATCGACAGGCGACTGTATTTCTATCAGCTAAGTGTCGAAGGCGTTTCTTTGCGGGCCTTTTTCCATAGATTCAGGGA
This sequence comes from Psylliodes chrysocephalus, assembly GCA_927349885.1. Lineage (NCBI taxonomy): Eukaryota > Metazoa > Arthropoda > Insecta > Coleoptera > Chrysomelidae > Psylliodes > Psylliodes chrysocephalus. Next base: position 26,798,098 of record OV651816.1, read on the forward strand.
TTTTTCTGCGACACTGGGCGAGTAGGTGACTGCCCTGTATTTAAGATGTCGGTCTAGCGTTTCCGACCTGACGTTAATTGTGGGTATATGATCAGTTTGGGGTAGACAGGACCTCTATTTGAGTTTAGTTAGGCTATTTATTTGGTTTTAGAGGCTTGTTTGGTTATTTTAGCCCTTTCTGTCAAGAATTTATTTCGTAATAGAGGGCGCTGATGGGACATCTATTTGTCACTAAGGTATGTTGGTATTATTTTGTTGGGAAGTGACGTGCTTCTTGCTTCTTGGAATTTGCAGATTCATTCGACACGAGGATAGAAAGGTAGATTCGAAATTTATTGGAACCCGTTTAAATCCTTAATTGGGATATTGCGAAACAACCTTTTGTTTAAGTTACAACAGTGTGATTTGGTTGTATTTTTGGTGACCACATGTTGTAGGAGCTCTTTTAGGAGGATATATTTAACCACGTTTTTGAATCTCATATTGGTAAGTTTTCTTCTACGCAGTACTTAAAGTTACGACGTAGAAATTCTTTTTGTAAGGCCTTCATCTTTTATTTCAGTGCCAACATATATATGTAGTCTTTTTGAATAGGCTGTTTACGAAATTGGTGTTTCTCCGTCCTCCTTTTGCTGTTAAAGGGGTAAATATAGTTTAATTTTAGTTAGCATGCTTACTTAGACGATTATTAACCCTAATTTATGTTTCTTTTCGTTGCATATATTTTTATTATATGGGACTGACTATTAAGGGGTAGTATCTTGAAATCTTAGGGTGTAATTTGCCTATCAAATGTAATTGTTGGGTTTAACTCGCTTCACGAGCCGTCTATCTTGTTGCTTGCTAAATCTGAAGATTACCTACATAGATTGATAAGCCGAACTTTAATTTAACTAGTAAACGTTGAGTAGTTACTACCTATTTCTAGACCTCGCTTCACGAGAAGGCTATGTAGGTACCTGGTTATTTAATTTTAACTTTATCAACCAGGGATAAATAGTTATTTCTGTGTTTTATCTTACACGTTTTCTTTAGGGTTCTTGTGACGGGCTAACACTTCTCGGTACGGGCCAATAGTCCTTGTGAAGGGCCAACACTTCTTGTGACGGGCCTATTCTTCTTGTGACGAACTAGTAGGCTTTTGGAGGACTAGCACATCTTGTGACCAGCCAGTACTTCTTGTAACCGGCTATAATTCGTGTGACAGGCTAGTATTTTTGCGTTGAGCTAAAAAATACCTTTATGACAGGCAGATTGATTTGTATGCCGAAGCAGAGATAGTAGGACATCAACCGTCCACTAGAGTTTTTCCCAGCTGGAAAGAAGTCACGGTTTACCGCAAGTTTTTGCTATCTTATTTTTATATTACTATATTACTATTTTAATCTATATTATTGGGGGTTTATTAGTACATAACTTTATCTAAACCTAATGTAAACGAGGTTTAGGGGTGCATAATTACAGTACATTTTATTAAACCCGAAAACGCCACCAAGAGCTCTTCGTGGGGTATATTACTTATTTGTAACTTATATTTTTAATAAGTAAAAGAGTTATACTTGTTCTTACCACCACCGACCGTATATAGAACACTATTATTTATTTATTTGATAAATACAATACTCACCTCAGGTGTTACATTTTTAAGATTACCCCTAGTCCCATTTTAATATTTTTAAGACTAATATAGCGTTTAGTTGTGAATATTACTCCCAGTGATACTGGAATATTGTTAATAGTTGGGGAATCTAATCGTTAATGTACTAAAGCATTTAGTTGTTAAATACTGTTATTTTTCGAAGTGTGAACGAAGTTGACCATCCCATGTGAACATAATAATTTATATTATTAAAACTTGGGTATATAAATTGAACTTTTCTTGCTATTTATCCCCACTTGCTAATTGTCTATTTAATTACATAATCAGGTTGGTCAATAAGACCTATGGTAAGGTAACGTTTATATCATAGTAGGAGCATACTCAATTTGCTTGAAGGCCTTCGTAGAGGAGATGCTTATAGTTTGGCTATTTGGAGTTTGATAGTAAACTTTCACTTATATTGTTGGAAGTGAGGTTAAGCTCCTGGCGCCCACTCACATAAGTAACTTTTACTACGACTCACTCCTTCTTCACTGTAGTTAGTCGGCATCCAACATCCAAAATTTAATATCAAAAAAGTTATATCTAACACTACTTGGTACGAACCATGCAACCAGCGCTCTCTTTAGGAGGTAAACATAAAAACAAATTTTTGCGATGTGTCAGTTACTAAAATATATTCCTACAAAATTTCATTACAATGATGCTAGTAGTTTTGACATAATCGTAAAAAATATGTATACATTATTTTTCAATACCCTCTATTTTGAAAACGGATGCTGTTAAGAAAATTTCACACAGAAAACTTATTTTATAGTGTTCTACCCATCTCAGCAACAAAGCACCTTTTCTTAAATCACACTGTATTATTAGGTACAAACAAAACTATAAAATGATTGGGTTGAATTGAGGCATTGAGTACTCAAGTGTGTATATATAAATGTTTAATACAATTTGGCTAGCGCTTTCGACAAAACATTGTCATCTTCAGGCCGTCCTACAAAGTTTAAAATTAATACGAGAAGTGAGGGTGAAAGAATTACCTTACGTCAATAGATATCTATCCAGAGTTAAAATTGAATAAAAATACATGGGTTAAAACATTGAATACATTTTTGAAGAAGGGGTTTTGAAAATTAGCAAAACACACCCTTGTATTTCGTATTTTACAAATAAATTAACAGTTAAAAAGTTTTAAATTTTAACGGTACATCGTACCTATTAGACAGTAGACAAATGACACATAGACAGACTGACACATGACATAGGCGTAAGGAGGGTGTGTTCGACATTGGTTCTGGAGTAAACCGATCCATGTGATCTATACTTATTCAAAGATGATACAATGGTTGAAAAGTTGGAAAGGGTATAATAAGTTTCTGCAGGACATGATCCACACAGCGGTCCAGAGAGACTTATTATAATGGTTTGGGGGAACTATTGTAGATTCGAATTTTTAGAGTAGAGGAATGGCAATGACTCTAGATCCATACTAGGCCAGGGAACTTGAAGGTGATAGACGTGACTAGACCATGATCCATACATGATTATTAGTCGAAGAGTGAAGGGTAAATTAGAAAAAAGATAAGAATAGAGAGAGAATTTTGCCGAAAAGTGAAAGGGGTATAGAAAAGACAAATTACTACCTAGATCCATTCTAGGCAGTAACAAAGATAGTACAAAGACACGTTTTTTGCCTTTTACGACACAGCTGTGTGCTGGGTTACCTATTCTATAACCGAGTCAGACTCCAAAACCACTAGCGGGTCCTTCTGATTAGTTACCTAGTCAATTTAACAATTATGAAATTTAGAAATTGAAAAGTAAATTAATTACAATTTAAAGATATTAATAAGTTAGGGGTTTATGATTATTAATAGATTTAATATTTTAATTAAAATGGTGGGATTCCCAGAGGGCTTTAAATAATGGATTATAATTACAATTTAGGTGAATTTGAGTGTTTAAACAATGATCGGGATTCAAGTTCAAGGATCTTTACCTTATTTCGGGAACGTTTCCTCTGATATTGCAAAAATTTTACAAAATAATGTTCAAATTCTTAAAATTTCCTTTAAAACTCACAACACTATTAAAACTCTATTATCAGAAACCAAAGACAAGATAGACAAGTTGTCGAGAAGTGGCAGTTACAAATTACATTGCAATAGCTGCGAAGCTACTTATATAGGTAGAACCATCAGGCCTCTAGAGACACGCATCAAGGAACACTTATAGAGACCTGAAAAGGAAGATGGACCTCCTGGAGGATTTGGAGATCCTTCGTGAAATGAACTTGAATCACGATCATTGTTTAAATACTTAAATTCACCTAAATTGTAATTATAATCCATTATTTAAAGCCCTCTGGGAATCCCACCATTTTAATTAAAATATTAAATCCATTAATAATCATAAACCCCTAACTTATTAATATCTTTAAATTGTAATTATTTTACTTTTCAATTTCTAAATTTCATAATTGTTAAATTCACTAGGTAACTAATCAAGAGGACCCGCTATTGGTTTTGGAGTCTGACTCTAATCTGGACTACACTTATTCCTATTCACCGTGGTTACTCGGTTATAGAATAGGTAACCCATTACACAGCTGTGTCGTAAAAGGCGAAAAACGTGTCTTTGTACTATCTTTGTTACTGCCTAGTATGGATCTAGGTAGTAATTTGTCTTTTCTATACCCCTTTCACTTTTCGGCAAAATTCTCTCTCTATTCTTATCTTTTTTCTAATTTACCCTTCACTCTTCGACTAATAACCATGTATGGATCATGGTCTAGTCACGTCTATCACCTTCAAGTTCTCTGGCCTAGTATGGATCTAGAGTCATTGCCCTTTACTCTAAAAATTCGAATCTACAATAGTTCCCCCAAACCATTATATTAAGTCTCTCTGGACCGCTGTGTGGATCATGTCCTGCAGAAACTTATTATACACTTTCCAACTTTTCAACCATTGTATCATCTTTGAATAAGTATAGATCACATGGATCGGTTAACTCTAGAACCAATGTCGAACACACTCCTTACGCCTATGTCATGTGTCAGTCTGCCTATGTGTCATTTGTCTACTGTCTAATAGGTACGATGTACCGTTAAAATTTAAATCTTTTTAACTTATAATTTATTTGTAAAATACGAAATACAAGGGTGTGTTTTGCTAATTTTCAAAACCCCTTTTTCAAAAATGTATTCAATATTTTAACCCGTGTATTTTGATTCAATTTTAACTCTGGATAGATATCTATTGACGTAAGGTAATTCTTTTACCCTTACTTCTCGTATTAATTTTAAACTTTGTAGGAAGGCCTGAAGATGACAATGTTTTGTCGAAAGCGGTAGCCAAATTGTATTAAACATTTATATATACACACTTGAGTACTTAATTCCTCAATTCAACCCAATCATTTAACCACTAAGTGTGTACTTATTTCCCAGTCAAAACATTAAAACTATAAAAGACTGACTAGCTGACGTGAAACAATACAAGGTAAATCTTCATCATTACGAATAAAGTAAAAATATAATATTTTTATAAAAAACAAAAAACCCTTTAGAAGACACATAAAAAAATATTCTTTTTATTTAAACTGACAACTGGCAAAAATACGTCCACATAGTGACATAAAAGTTCAACTCCCAAAGTTAAACAATTGGAAAATTTGACGTTTATTTACATTTTGTAGAGCACACATCAAATTGTCGCGGCCTGTATATAGCACAATTTAAACACTAATGGAACTTTTCTGCTTTTTCTCGTTTTCGCTTTACGCTTTCAGCTTTTTTTCATGAAAGTGGTTTCCTCCAAATTTACGTATTGACTTAGGCTACAAATTGAAATGTGCTTTTACGACTCGATACTTGATTTAATACCTCTTACTCTCTTGTTTAAACATCTTGCCTCCATCTGTGGGTATTTTGCTGTGTCAACAATTACCGAAGAACTTACTTAGTTACAAGGATTGTACAATAAGTATCTGAACGCCGTTAATTCTTTATTTCAACTTTTAAAAAAGATAGGTAAATAATTACATTTGGCATAAGTATTTTACCTTAATTAATTACTTTAATAATAATAATAATAATAATAATAATAATAATAATAATAATAATAATAAAAAATATGTTTTTTGTATTTTATAATTATTAATGTTATTACATTCAATTTGTTTAAAGCATTTTTATAAGGGTCGTGGTTTTTGGCATTAGGATTAAAACAACACAAGTACTCCGAAATTAGATATTGAACCCCAACATATTTGAAGCACTCCTTTAATTTTTTTTACATTTATAATTTACAATTTGTTTCGGAAAAGCTATGTCCAGTGACAATACTCCGACCTAAATTACATAAAATATTAATTTGTATTTAATGTTTAATTTTTGAGTTATTTGATTGACCATCGTCTTTATAGCCTTTTTATAATTTTTATAGGAATGTATAGTTGTCTGAGTTGTTCTCTTGGGTGGTCTTTTAGGCGTTGTAGATAATTGTTAGTCAGTGGTTATTTTCTCTTGTAAATAGGTTAATCCCATAGATATATAACCAAAAGAGATATGATGATCCTCGGCAGAAATGCAATATTTGAATAAAACATTGATGCCAAGTTTGCGATGTTTTAAACCGTAGTAATGTGATTACGTTTGTTTGCAATTACGTCTGACAACAGCGTATCTAGGCTTGACCGTTATTGTAGTATTTGTATGTAGAGTCGTAGATTTGTTTCATTCATAAAATGCCTTCGATGCAGTACTAGTCCAGGAGCCAGTTAATTTTTTTCGTATTTATTTTCCCAATCGGTGTATATTTAAATAATCTGTTCCCAGTAAACTGTATATTTAAAATGGAACGCCAGTCTCTATTAACAAAAGTAATCCAAACTAAATTTACGCATTACGTCACAACGATACAGGTGAGATTGCACACGAAGTGCCTTTGCAGGAGTATTTTGCCCATTTCATGTATTTGTTTGTAAATCATGAGAAATTTATATTTTCGAAACTCGACAAGAAGAAAATATAATTCTCTTCCGTTATATTTTCCTTAAGGTTGCAACGACATGGCCTGGTTAAAAATTAGAATAATAGTATAATAAAAAAAATGTGATTCGTGTGATGGTATATGTAGTGCCCGGTGTTTGAGTTGACATACTCTGCGAGGAGCAGGTTCACTTAGATGCAGAAACTGGGTCGAACATACATACTTGATATTATTTTGCAAATTAAAGTAGAAACTCGTCATGATATATTGTTAAGTTGGTGGATCACTAACCACAAAAGTAAAAGACCAATATGTCATCAATGTCAAAATAAAAACGATTCTAAAGTTCTATTTATCTAGAAATATAAACTGTAGGTTAAGTTAAGGTTATTGTTAATTTCTCGAAAAAGATGACGAGACGAAATAAAACAAAAAAGTGGTTGTCTAAAAAACTGAAATAAAAAGTTACGAGTATGTTGGTGCTGCAATAATTTCTCAAGAAATCGATTTTATGTTGAGCAACCGACAATACAACACAATACAATACAAACAGTTAAAATTCATTCATTTTAAACAAGCCTGTGATAAAAATAGGACATTGTCGAATTATTCAGGGTAAGTTTCAATTAATCTAATTAAAGTTAAACGATATATTAGCATTTATAAAATAAGTAAACTGATTGTAATTTATTTCTATAGTTTCGTTTTTTGGATAAATTTTTGGAAACATAATTTACGTCTTCGGAATAAGTCAGAAGTACTAGTACTGTTATTCATTTGGGAAATAACTATAAAATCAGGAACAAGTAGAACCTAGAGGGAAACAAATCTAATATTCCAAATTGGATCTCTATTTCAAGTTCACGTGTCAAAATTAATTAAGTCAAGTCACCTCTATCGCCGATAAAACCTAACGGAACCGCAGACCGAACGTCATACTATTCCACCCTGGAACCCATCTAGAGAATTCAGCTACATCCTATGATTTTTATGGAATAAGACAACGTCTTCGAGACCCAGGAGTCAGTGTCTATATAGAGATAAGTACTTTGTTACAAGTAGCTTACTTATCATTATTTATATCATATCACTCGCCTAAATTACTTCATAATTTAGTTCGATATTACTTCTATTAATTCTATCACTTTATCTATTAATTACTTTATAATTTAGTTCGATAATACTTGTATTAAGTCTATCACTTTATCTGCTAAATTACTTCATAACTTAGTTCGATATTACTGGTATTAAATCTATCACTTTATATGTTAAATTACTTTATAATTTAGTTTAATATCACTTGTATTAAATCTATTACTTTATCTGTTAAATTACTTCATAATTTAGTTCAATATTACTCGTATCAAATCCATCACTTTATCTGCTAAATTACTTCATAATTTAGTTCGATATTACTTTTAATAAATCTATCACTCTATCTACTAAATTACTTCATAATTTAGTTCGATATTTATTTTATAATTTGTTGCTTATATCTTGCTACCATTGCAGAATTTATTTATAAGGATTTGCATTGGCCAAAAAGTTCCACGAGTTCACTATTACTGTAATTTGGGCTTTATTTGTTTTGTGGAATCTTGTTGGCTGCTTCACAATATTTGTTTGTAACTACATTTGTTTTTTGTTTAAGTAATTTTGTATGATTGTTGATTTTTTTTAGTATATATTGATATATAATTCAATTTTGTATGCTTTCCTTGATTTGGCAAATAACGTGTTGAAATTATATACCAAATAATATTTATTTATTTCTGCAGTTTTATATTATTTCTTTTTAATGCTTACCTTTTTAATTACAGCTTGTATATATTATTTTCTGTAACTGTAGATTCGACTCTGCTCTCAGGGAATGGGTTCTATTTTTATATATTTAAATAAATTTTAATATTTTATGTTACCTGTATTTTGATTGTCTATAGCGCCTCCTTATATATCATTCAATTTAAAATATTGACAATGTTACAATGATAATACTTTATTAAAATTATGGAAATAACCCTGTATATCAAAAAGAGAACACAAATAATATAGCACGAAGTGAAGAACAAAGTAAAGAAAAACCTTGATCAAAGTTTCTTAAACAATCTAATTTTCTTCCCAAGAATAAAAACTACAATAACTCGATGGATGTATCTAACGCCACCTATTAGGCAATAATGAAATTAATACTTTGCTTGGGTAGAAAACTATAAAACTAAATTCTATTTTACAGTATTTAAACTAAACTCTGTAATCGATTCATAACGATTGCAGTGTTCATTACTACACAAAAAGGTTTGTAACCTGTCTTGAATCTTTTACAAAATGTCAAAAAATATATACATGCTTGGTATAACGGTTGTGTTAATCAGTTCCAATTTTGTTCCTACTATTTTATCAGGTATGTATTTAAATTAAAATAGTTTTACACTTACACTTTCTGCGTGGAAATCGTCTATTTTACAACAATCTGTTTTCTTCATAGAAAGTTCCAGTCCAAAAATACCGGACACTGCCTCAAATTTTCCACTGGATCACCATGAAATAGGATATCAATCTCATATCTGATTTTCATGGGCATATATTTAATTGGTATGTATTTCCGAAAATAGGATGTTTTTGACAATTAAAATGTATAATCAAATGACATTACCTTCATTTTGTAACACTTTTACCTTAAATAGAATGATATATGACGGGTTTTAATTAGTTTTAATTAATTTTTCTTTCAGTTACTTTCATTTTTTTTCTCTAAATTCCAAGATGTCTGTCGTCGAACTGCCGTAATCAACAAAATTTTTTTTGTATCCATGGAGACAAATTCCTATCCGCATAAATCAAGATATCAGAATCCATTCTGCGTCTTCACTGACATTAATTTTAACAAGATTTTACAAAAAATATCATATACAGGATGTTATAAAAGATACCATATAATAAGGTATTTTAATAATATTTGATTTATTTGTTTATTTGCACAAATTTTGTTCATGATAATTGTTTCTTGTACATTTAACAAAAAATTTTTTTTTAAAATAACATATACAGGATGTTATAAAAGATACCACATAATAAGGTATGTTAATAATATTTGATTTACTTGTTTATTTGCACAAATTTTGTTCATGATAATTGTTTCTTGTACATTTAACAATTTTTTTTTTAAATAACATATACAGGATGTTATAAAATATACCATATAATAAGGTATGTTAATAATATTTGATTTACTATTTGATTTGCTGATATTCTGATATGCTCGTATTAAATTTGGTTTGGAAAAAACAATCCGTAAGGTGGGATTTAAAAATTAGGTAATGGGGTGTGGGAGGGATATGTTTAGGTTTGTATAGGAGGCCATCATGCCAAACTCTATCAAAAACTTGCTCAATGTATAAGAAAACAGCAGTGCATACTTTATTTTTTTCAAAACTTCTAAGTATCTCATTTGCTATTCTGTGCCTTTGTTACATTGTTAAATGTCATTACTAGAACCCAAAATGATGAGTTGGTATTATTTCGTCAATATTCACATTCATTGTGATTCTTTTAAGTAGAAGTCTTTTAAATGTTTTAGACTTGATTTGTAGAAGTCTAATTGGTCGATATGAAAAAATGTTAGAAGATTTACTAGGTTATTTAACCGGTATTTTTTGGGCAAATTTCCAGCTCACTGGGAAATATGCCAGCCTTGACATATTGTCATAGATCGTCGTTAGTATTACAAGACCTTTTCTGGGCAATTCTTTCAGCAATTTTCATGTGATTTAGTCTGGTGCCTTGTGGCTATTGCAATTGGATATTTCCTGGTTTACTTTTTGATGGGTTGCGTTATTTGACATGGACTATCTCGAAATGTTTTTACGTAGTCGTCGTCGTCATTAATATTATTTGATTCTGGTATACTGAATGTTTTAGAAAGGTGTCATCCAAAAATGTTAGTTTTTTCTTGGTCGGTTTTCCCCAGGTGCCAACTTGTTTTCTGTTAGGCGGTATATGAGATGTTGGTCTTTTAAAGTTTTTTGTCGCTTTCCAGATGGAGCGGTATTCCTAAAACAAACTAGTAATATATATTTAAAATTAGGCATTGCGTGTTACCTAAAGGGCTGTTTTTTAAGGATCTCGTGATCCTATTATATTCTCTTTCGTCAACTCGATTACGACTTATGTGCTATCTGCATCTAACTGTTCATTCCTTTTGCTAACGAGTGCCCTGCTGTATAAGCATTGGTAGCTTCTTTGCGTAGAATTTCTCATGGAGTAGATTTGCAGGCTAATTCTTGAATTTTGCACGTTAAGTAGTTTAGCGCTACATCTATAGGATCAGGTTCTTACAGTTTGATGTTGAGGTTTATATGGTTTTCTGTATAATTTCTAAAGATATTTCAATCGATTTTAAAAGATGTCAGACTGGAGCAATTATTGGGGAGTGATCTGTAGACAGGTTCCAATTTGCTTCAATGTTAGCGTAGTTTAATCGTAGACCTTTTAGTATAAAGAAGTCCAGTAAGTCTGGTAATCTGTATGGATCTGTGGGCCAATAAGTGGGTTGGTCACAAGATAGGTAGAAACAGTTTTTGTTGGTAATTGCTTGAATTAGACTTCTGCCTTTTAGTGTTATTAACCTTGAATCCTAATCGGTACGCTTAACATTCCAGTCTTCGACAATGATGAATTTTTCTTCAAATTGCTTAAATAATGCTTCATATTCGTTTGTTATTATTCCGTGTCTGGGTGGGCTGTACACTACTGCTATTTTAAATGACCATTTTTACTATTGAAGCTTGTATTATATTGGTTTGATATCCTGGTACTCCGTTATGGGAGAATCAATTGCGGATAATGACTGCAGAACCTTCGTCTGCTCTTCTATCGAATGAATAGTATAGTATAAGGAATAAGATAGTAAGTTGAAAGCAGTTCTGTCGGTATGTTTATTGTATTGTAGAAAGTTTATTGCTTCAGCTTTATGCTTTATTAAGCCATTCACGTTTCACTTAGCTACGCGTATAGATTTAATGTCCATTATTTATTTGCTGTTTAGTAGTTAACATTTTTATTTGCATTCCCTTGTGCTTGATTAGTTGTATGATCTTATATTTGAATTTTTTTAAGAAAACGGTGAGTTGTGCTTTTAGATCTGCTGTTTGATTTGTCATATGTATTCCGTTCACAAAGTTTGCTTTATTCCGTTTACAGTGTTTACATAGGATATATTACTTCTGACTCCTTGTAATATGGTTTGCCTATTTGCTTTTAGTTAAATATTAGTGTCTAACATTTCTTACGTCTCATTTCATGACGGGTTGATATTGCTTCGTTTTCGTCTTGCGTTTTGTATGTCCCTGTAGATTGTGTATCCTTTATAGTTGGCTATATGTTCACCCTAAAGTTTCATTAATTTCTTGGTATAAATAATTAGTTTATATACATTAACAGGTTCCTGAGAGATATTTTACATTGTCAGCCGTAGCTGAAAACCTACCTAAATGAAAAAGATCTCAAAACACTTAAAGTTTGTTCAGGTCAGTTTTTAAACCTATTTATCATATTTTAAAAATAATACATTAAAATATATTTTATTTGACACTTAATGCTTTGCCAATAGAGTAAGTAAACAAAGGTGGGGTTGGTATTGTAGCTTGGCCATTGCTTTGTAGTTTAGATTGCTTGCTTGCATACTCGCTTAACACGCCTGCTTTGTAGGTAGGTAACTTTTCTATAGGACGATGGAGAAATGCAACCATCGAGTGCCTGCCTCCTCGTGGCACCACTGGATAAGGCCAATAGCGATGTTTCAAGAAGCACCACTATTGACTAACCAAATGGCATTCCATCAAAGCCCAACGCCACGGTGTAAGGTAACGTGCCTAAGGATGAATGGCCGCAGGGCTTAATATGCGGTTGCAAACTTTCCCTTGGGGGAACCGGGCGAAACCCCCAAGTATCTAGCCTTGACTCTGTACGGGGGGCACTGCAGAGTTGGACTTACCCCTTCCCCCATACTCGTGGGAACAAATGAGTGCAAATAATTTAAAAAAAATGGACACCCAAGAAGAAGAGTCGGATACAGACGACTCAGGCTCCTTGAACATGACTGTCGGAGAGATTGCGTTAGCTTTGGACTTTGACAACTCAAGGGAAGGAGGAACTGCGAAAGCAGAGGACTCTAACCCCTTAGCGGGAGAATGATCTGTGAAAACAAATGACTAGTCCCAAACAAAAGAAAAGGTCAAAAAAGCAGAGGTTAAGCCTGCTGATAGACCGAAAAAACCTTCAGGAGCGGAGAGAAAGAAGCTTCTGAAGGAAAGAAAAATGGCTGCAGAAACGTGGACGGAGGATAATCCCCACAAGAATGCAGCCCAAAAACGAACCCAACGGAGGGAGGACCAAACGAAGAAAGGGGATAAAAGGCCCCGATCTGAGTCGCAGACTCCCCCACTCGAAGTGGAACTAAGCGGGCCAGAAATGCTCCGGCATCGGCTGGCTCGTACAGCGACACTTTGAGGGGTATCCGACTGGCTGTCATCCAGAGAAGGCATCCAGATACAACTCTAGACCAAGAACAAGGAGACTTGGTACAAGAAACTCTTGTGGAAAGGCTCTACGCTACCCCTTCAGGCAGTGGAGGAGCACCACAGTTCCACAAAACATCGTTTAGCGCAGGGGTCATTTGGATGACCCGAGCTAACCAGCAGACCGCGGACTGGTTAAGGAGGACGGTTAGCACTCTGGGAAACCTTTGGGAGGGTGCGGATTTGACCGTGGTTGAATCTAAGGACCTCCCGAGAAGACCCAGGGTTCTGGTTTTCATCCCGGACGAGTCCGAGGTTAAAAAAGTCAGGGGACTTCTTCAGCTCCAGAATACGGAACTGAAGACGCCGGACTGGCTTCTAATGAGCAGAAAAATTGAAAAGGGAGGGCAACTCCTAGCCTTTTAAATTGACGAAGCGCCGTAGAGGGCCCTCGAGAGGTCACAATTCCGGGCCTATTATAAGCTAGGAAGGGTGACCTTCAGGGTCCTAAGGCGGCCTGGCGAGGATCAGGATAATCCAGATCAACCTCCAGCACTGTAAAGCTGCTTCGGCGGTACTTACAGTGGCGATGGGGAGGTTTGAAGTGGCCCTGGTACAAGAACCGTGGATTAGACACGGTACAATAAGAGGTTTAGGAGGGTTGGGTGGAGAGTTAATATATGACAGATCCACAGACACCCCTCGAACCTGCATAATTGTCAAAAAAGGCATAAAAATACTGCCGTTAACTAATTTCTGTTCCAGAGATTTAACAGCAGTCAGAATCAAGATCGATGCAGGAAATGGACCAAAGGAGGTAATACTCGGATCGGCATATCTACCTTCAGACGATCCTGAAGCAACACCTACCAGAGAAGTAAAGGAGCTGGTGAGATTCTACAGGCGCAACGGAATGCAGATGGTCATTGGCTGTGATGCAAACGCACACCACAGGATCTGGGGGAGCACCGATACCAACGAAAGAGGTGAGTCTTTACAAATTGTAGTAAATTATGGCAAATAATTTAGACATAACAAATGTAGGCAATAAACCGACCTTTATAACAAAAAACAGAAAGGAGGTACTAGATGTAACAATAGCATCAACATACTTGAGTAATTATGTTACAGACTGGCATGTGTCTGACGAAGAGAGTTTATTAGATCACAGACACAAACTTCAATATTAAAGGTAATATTGCAAAATAAACTTATCGGAATACAAGGAAAACAGACTGGGAGGCATACAATGCTTCCCTGGAATGTAATCTTCCGAAGATGAGAAAGACGATAAGAACAACAACCGACCTAGAAATGGCTGTGGATGAGTTTAATGACACAGTCACTAGCGCTTTCAATGATACCTGTCCCTTAGTAGTAAGGAACTCTACCAGGAAAGTTCCATGGTGGAATGATGACCTGGCTATACTAAGGAAACAGGTGAGACAAAAATTTAATAAGGCTAAAATAACCGGCGAATGGGAACTATATAGAACCATACGCATTTGTTACAACATAGCTTTACGAAAAGTCAAGAGAGAGTCTTGGAGAAGGCACTGTGGGGAGATAGCAAGCACTCAAGAATGTGCCAGGCTCAAAAAAATTCTCTCAAAAGACACACAACACACAATAAACACCCCTAAGAATGAACTTGGGGAGTACACAATCACAGGGAAGGAAACAGTAAGGGAACTCTTCAGGGTTCACTTCCCTGGTGCACAAACCATAGCACACACAACGGCTAACCAGAATCTAAACGGACTGGAAGCTCATAACAGAGCCAACAGGGAAGATTGGAGGATAGCCAAACAAGTGGTGAACTATGATAAACTGAAATGGGCAATTAGCTCATTCGAACCATATAAATCACCGGACATGGACGGGATTTATCCAATAATGTTACAAAGAGGTCCTGATATTTTATAAAGCAGACTCTGTAACATACTCAGAAGTAGCCTGGCCTTTGGACACATACCAAAAGCTTGGAGAAATATTGGGGTAACTTTTATACCAAAACCTGGGAAATTGGGACAGGAAACGGCAAAGACCCTAAGACCAATAAGTCATATGTCCTTCGTACTTAAGACTTTGGAAAAACTGCTAGCTAGGCATATTAGAGACGGGATATTGGTTCAAAGGCCAATATACCAAGACCAATACGCCTATAGTGCAGGGAAATCAACTGAAACATCAACTAATAAAAAGGGCGGAGAACACACTGAAAAACAAGGAGGTAATGCTGGGAGCATTCTTGGATATCGAGGGTGCATTTGACAATACCTCCGTTGAATCAATCATAAGATCTCTCAAACACAGAGGAATCGAGGACACATGCGTGTCCTGGATCGACTCTATGTTAAGGGAGAGAACTATACACACAACCCTTATGGGAGAGACAACAGCGGCACAAGTAGCGAGAGGATGTCCACAGGGTGGAGTGCTGTCTCCACTCCTGTGGAACCTTGTAGTGGACGGGCTGCTTAGGGCTCTCAAAGATAAGGGACATAGAACCCTGGGATATGCCGATGATCTAGTAATCATGGCACAGGGAAAATACAACACTATAGTAAGAGATCGAATGCAAGAGGCTCTAAATATAGTAACAAAATGGACAGAGGCGGAAGGACTAAACATTAGCCCAAACAAATCTGACATAATTGCATTCACCCGCAGGAGGAAAACCCGCAGGAGGAAATTGGAGGGACTAGGGCCTCTAAACCTAAGAGGTGCAAGCATCCAGCTTAAGGGGGAGGTAAAATATCTCGGGGTTATGATTGACTCGAGACTTACCTGGAACCAGCATCTAGAAAGAACCACAAGGAGAGCGGAAACCTCATTAATGATGGCAAGGCGATTCTTTGGAAAAAAATGGGGGTTAAAACCAGACATGGTATACTGGCTTTATAACATGGTGGTGAGACCCATAATAACATACGCAGCTTTGGTGTGGTGGCCAAAGACACAGCAAAGGAAAGCAATAACGAGGCTAAGCAAGGTACAAAGAATTGCCTGCCTCGGAATAACGGGGGCAATGAAAACAACCCCCACTGCTGCAATGGAAGCAGTAATAGGACTCCCACCTCTTCACTATGTGATACAAGGGGAGGCAAGATTAGGTTCTTACAGATTAGGGAATACACTGGGAAATCTTGACATTAGGCCAGGTCACATGAGTATGTCAAGGTTAGTGACAGGAGACGTGCTAGACATAAGATCAGACCACATAACCAAGAGGTACTCTTTTAATACTCCCTTTGAGGTTTTAATACAGGAAAGAGCGGAGATCACCATAAGGGAGCCCAATGCTCAACGACAGGAACAAACCTGGTATACAGACGGGTCTAAGACTGCGGAAGGCACTGGGGCAGGAGTATTCTCCAAAAACCCTGTTACTAACCATAGCTATGCTATAGGAATACATTCCTCGGTATTTCAGGCCGAGGTATACGCAATTTTGCAATGTGCAAAAACGAACAATGAAAGAGCTGTCGAAAATCAGCATATTCAAATAATGTCAGACAGCCAAGCGGCACTTAAGGCCATATCGAGTCAGAAAGTTACGTCGAGGCTGGTATGGGAATGCATCGAAGAACTAAGAACACTGGCAGACCGAAATAGAGTAAAACTATTTTGGGTGCCATGTTACAAAGGGATCGAAGGCAACGAAAAGGCTGACGAACTTGCAAAAAGAGGGTCAGAAGAAACACCGGAACCAGACACAAACCCAGGAATACCAAAAAGTACAGTCCGGGGTTTTATAAATGACTGGATTCGGGAACAACATATCAACTATTAGGGAAGCACCCCAAAACAGGCACATGGAAAAGCATTCATAGGCAGATCATGTCCCAAAAGAACTGGAGAACTACTCTTAATGAATAGGAAACAGTTGAAAGTGACAACAGGGTTCATGACTGGGCACGCCCCAGTAAAGGGACACTTGAACAAAATTGGCATGTACAATGGGAAACTCATGTGCCGACTATATCACAAGAAACCAGAAACTGTGCGAATGCGAAGCTCTAGATCGCAAAAGACAGGCTCTTTTTGGACAACCCCAGGTTGATCCAACAACGTATAGAACCCACTCACCCAAGGATCTGTACAAACTTGTACAAGGTACAAAGGTGATAGAGTGGGTGCTATGAACTAACATGAGGTAAAACACAATAAGCCAATAGGCTTCAGTGTTATTCGGAGACACATAGTCAGGAAAAAAAAAAGTAAACAAAAGTCAGTATTATAAGGAACTGAAATTAAAAAAAAAAGAACAAAAAATCTATTCACTGTTTTGAAAAACATACGTAGATATTGAAAAAAATAAAATATTAATAAGTAATTATAAACAATTCTCTTTTGAAAATAAAATAGTTAATACATAAAGAGACGGAAATTTAAACGCGAACCATCTAAGCTTAATGTCATACACTAGCGCTTATTAGCGGTCTTTTATTTGTTTCAAATATGGTCTTATTATAGCTTCTTATTTATTGTAAGCTAGATGATTGGAAAGTATTTTTATTGTACGTATCTACCTTCCGAACTCATTATTGAACTAGTAGTTTCTTTAACAAGAGTGGATATAGGGTAAGGTAAGGTATGTTGGTGATCATTTTACTTTTACGTAAATAACTTTGTAGTTAAAAAAATTACACAAGTTTTATATATTGCTCAATACCTGATTAACAAAAACTAATTTTTAATTCAAAAATTCACTACAAAATTTCTACTTTAAGAATTTAATCCTATCATAGGTAAATTGCTTATAGGTAAGGTAATTTGGTGAAAGGGGCTATTTAATTTGGCGATAGGCAAAAATATCCTAATTGTAGGCATAAAAATCAAAACAGCACTAAAAATATCGTTAACGTTGCATTAGTCCGAATCTGATGATTCTCCAGCGCAACCATCACACATAAAGGTGTCCTCTTCGTCTGGGTTCGTCTGACATTTGACATGGTATGGCACACAACAAAAATAACATTGAGTCCATGAGGCGCTTTTTTTTTTTAGCATCATCCTGGTATGATCCACCACAAACACCACAGTCCGTTTTGGATTTCTTCTTTTGCTGATTTATTCGTTTTTCTTTAAGCGGAGTAAATTTAGCTTAAATTGACGACACTGCTCCAGAACAACCTGATTGCGGATCGATGGAAGGTGATTTTGCAACAGAGAGTGTTAGACATTTTGAAGGGGAGTCTCTATTTTTTCCTTTTTTTTTCTTTATTTTGTGAAATTGCTGAAGCTGAGGGCAGTACCAACAAATTTTTAACTGTTTTATTTTCTAAAGGGCGGTTTTGCTTATTGTTTTCTGCATTATTGTTTTCTACTTCGTTATCTTGTAGGACAGTATCAGTCAATTTTGAAGGAGCTATAGCTTCCGGTGAAATTGTATTCTTATTTAGAGGGTATGTTCCACTTTTGCGGAAAGCATGTTCTGTATAGGTAGGCGAGAAACTTTTAACCATGGCGGCTGTAAAAATTTTATTAAAATTACATCGGCTAGGTTTTTCGCCATTCTTTTCCCGCAAGTAATCATTTACACATTGGTTCCAAGCAGATTTTAGTGGCCGATAAACTCCAACGTCGAGTGGTTGTAGGAGGTGACTCGTATAAGCAGGAAATGTAAAATTAGTTTTCTTTTGCTAACTGTATGACAGCTGGGGAAACGTGCGATGCATGGGAATCCATCAAAAGTATGATAGGTATTGACTTTATGAAGAATTGCAACCATTCCAGAACAACTTCTGAATTATTCCAACCCTTTGGAGATAATTTGACAAGTGAATTTGGTAAACAACCTCTTGCTAGTTCAGGATTCCAACAAACGCCTTTAAATATTATTAATGGTAGAATAAATGTGCCGTTTGCACATACACAGCCGAGAACTGTTGTTGTATCCCCCTGGTCTACATAACTTCTCTTGTATACATAACGCTTCCCTAATGCGGTCACTACTTTATTTGGTTTAACCACAAATGACATACCAGTCTCATCACAATTCCACAGTCTTGAAGGGTTGTCTTTAATGCTTAATTGCACCATTAACGTTTCTAATTTTACATAAAAATAAGAAATAATTGTAGGATTAGCCATTGATGCTCTGTAGGCAGCTAAATTTTCTGGAATGCGTAAAGTAAAGCCAAACCTTTTTTTATAATATGCCCACCACCACTTCCTTGCAGTTGCTTTTTCTTCGTTCATAAAAAAATTCACCCGACCAATAGCTTTTGCTAGAGAAAAAGCTAGTTTCCGAATTTGAACCACAGTAAGTCCAAACCCCAATCTTGCATAGCTATTATGTAATTGAATATTTGCACTTTAAGGTCAGCCGTCAAAGCAAAAGGTCTCCCTAACTTTGGCAAATCCGGAACAGCGTTTTCCTCTTGACCCTCGGTTTTGGCTAAATAGCGCTTTAAAGATGACCACGGTATTTTCATTTCCTTGGCGGCCCTATATATAGACATACCTTGTTGCCAAACCAACTGACTTGCCACTACCATATCACCCCTGACATAATCTCTGTATGTGCGCTTCTGCATGGCATGGGCGGTATAGATAAGTTGGTGATATCCAGGTAAGCTGGTGATACTCTGAAACGTAAAACCAATATTTTTTTTAAAATAACGTGTTATATACCACCATTCTTAAAAATAGAACCCAATAAAATATTTTTCCAAATCAACAAAAACATTTTTGCAAAATGCTGAGTTGACCGCCTTAAAAAACCGCATGGAAAACGGCTAAGAAAATGCCGGCACTACCTAAGCCACTAAAGC
This sequence comes from Psylliodes chrysocephalus, assembly GCA_927349885.1. NCBI lineage: Eukaryota > Metazoa > Arthropoda > Insecta > Coleoptera > Chrysomelidae > Psylliodes > Psylliodes chrysocephalus. Next base: position 26,817,992 of record OV651816.1, read on the forward strand.
AATAAAAAGTATCGAAACCTTGTTCTGTTTGCGGTATTTGATAAATTAACATGTTTCCTTTTAATCAAATTACAAATGAATACTTACCTTAATTTATGTTAAATAATAACCACCACACTAATTATTTATGCAAAAACAGCCGGCAGAATCTTCAGAAACGCGCGCCACCAGCCGAAATGTTTTCTGGAACGTAAACAAACCGATTGCAGCCAACATTGCCTGACTGTGCACTTAATATACACATTAATAAACTTTCCCTGTGAAATAGATTTTCCCCTCGCAATAGGTAACATGTTGACAAATGAAATTAAAATTATCACCAACTTACCTATATCACCAATATACCTTACCTTAGATAATCTCCTCGAGTTGTACAGTATATCTTTTCTAGGGCTTACTAACGAAAATCTATAAACTTTAGATTATTAAGACAAAATAACTAATTATAAAATAAAATATTAATTTTCTTACTACCTAGAATGGATATGAAATATAGTCTTTAGTTGAACGCAAGAGCCTAATTTTTCGTTTTTTATTCTGTTCGTTAATAAGCTAATATCCATGTGGGTGTAGAAAAACATATTTTTAAGTACTTTAATGCAAGCAGTTTAGCAAATAAAAATGTTAAAACATATTATAATTTTGGGTTCTGGGAACACCATTTTCACTACTTGAATAATAAATCTTTCGTAACCAACTTTATCCTATACTAGTGAATGTATTGCCTTCGTTAATTTTATAAGAGACTGGAATTGAGGACCATCTATTTCTTGATGAAAAGTCCTAATAAGGACGAAACCGTTCCAAGAATGATGTTCTCATTACTAAGCTATATAAACGAAAGAGTATTGAAATTTAATTTTTCTACACCCACATGGATATTAGCTTACCTCCGGATAGATTATTAAACGAAAAAGTATGCTATTGTTCTTAACTGAACGAATATATTTCATATCCATTCTAGGTAGTAAGAACGATGCAAAAAAAAATGAAATCAACCAACCAATCAACGTTCATGTTTTAATCAACCGACTGCTATTATTTTTAAAATTTTAAATAAGTCTTAATGTACAAAAGTGACAAAAATCATTTTCCGTTGTTAATACCCCTATAATATGTCACCTATATGAAAATGAAATTATGTAACACACTGTACCTCATTTATTTATCAAGATGAGTTAAGAAAGTGCAGTTGATTTTTCTCCAGGAAATGTCTGTAAAGTCAACATTTTTGAACGATATATTTGTTAAATTAGGTATATTTATAAAAGGCCCGGATGTACAATCAGTTTGTGAAAGCAATAAACGAACCTGCGTTAAAGCAACAAAAAAAGCTCAGCCAAATCCGAAAATAAACTGAACTTTTTCTTGAGGAATAGAAAATTAGAGTTTCCGGACGATTCTATTAACCGTTTTCCGATTTCTCTCCTGACAAAAGTCGTAAAATTTCTTCAAATTTCGAAATGAATCGGTTTTATATCCAGATAGTATTGAACTTTAATGTAAGAATTCGAATTCAGTAATATCCAGGCTTATTGGAAAAAGAATCTCTTAGAAATAACAGTTTTTGTTCTCGAAACAACTCATAGCCGGGTAGAATTAGCTCTTAAATGCATTATTTTATAACATTTTTTAAGAACATTTATCATAATTACTAAAGTGGCAGTAAAAATTATAAAAACTGTAATTAAGATTTCTATCGTATTCTATAGTATTTTTCTAGTAATTTTTAACAGATATTTTTTACGTACTTATGCTCATTGTGAAAACGAATGGAAGTTTGTCAATCTGCCCAGCCGGCCACGTCTGTGATGACCAAGTCAGGATGTATGGTGACAGCAAACTTCTGCTGTTTACAACGGTTTTTATTGTTTGAAATTTTTAAAAATTGTTTTTTAATATTATCAATTTTTGTTGAGTAAAATTGTTTATATACGCTTCTTCAAGCTGCAATTCCCTATTGAATTTATAAAACGTAATTTAGATAATTTTATAGTAGGTAGAAAGTGTGACTATAGCCAATCAAATGGTTATAGATTAAGGATATTCCAAAAAAATTCTTCTTTAGGTACTTGGTGTAAGAAGTAGTTAAATTCCTGTATCATTTACACAAAAATATACATTAAATTTAAGATTTGAACCTTCTAATAAATTAAATAATATTTTTAAAGGGGCCGATATTTTTGTAAGTTTTGAGGATGTAGTGTCAAATTTTAAAATTTTTATTTGGATAATGACTGATGCAGTAAAATAGTTAAACATCTTAAAATCTGTTTTTACAGGCTAAATGTGCAACACGAGTGTTTAAGTATTTCATCTTAATTTGTAGCGCGTAGACTTGATGCTTTTAATCTCTGCCTTTGTTTGTTCATAGCTAGAAGTACAGTCGGTAATATAAAAAATATATATAATTTATAAGTTCCAAGTAACCAGTAAGACATTCCTTATTGGTTATGCATGTAACGTTGGTAAAATTCTGGTATGACAACACCAAGCTTGCGAAATTTAAAGAGAGTGATTTTAGCGTCAAAGAATTATAATAAAAAAAATAGGTATAAACTGTAGATTTAGACCTTTTTAATAAAATATTATCTTAAAAAAAAAATAATAAAATTGTCTTTTAATAATTTCAATGTTAGCTGGATCCGCCGCTGGCACAAATGGAATGAAATTGGGTTTGGTAACAGTTTTCTATTATTTCGTTGGTTTTTTACTTTTTCCAATTATTTTCACAAAGCCTTATCTTCTACTGGATCATACTGAACTGAAAGGAATGATGCCGAACAATTTCAGAAACATGTGTGTGTCTTATAATTGTACGTTCGAGAAATATAAGTAAGTATATTAAATTTGATGACACAATTTTTTATTACGAAGATTTTTGCTTATTATTCTTAGGAAGGCCATAGGAAAGGAAAATCATAAAAACTCTGGAAGATTGCCACCATATTTTGGCATACTTTGTATAGAAAATATCATATAAAGTTTTAATTTGTTTCTCCTCATTAGTCCAATTAAATAACGAAAAAAAGCCCCTTCGAGCTTACATTAATTTGTAATTGGATGAAAAAAAAGGACCTTGTGTATTTTGATGTGATCTTTCCGAAAAATAGAAAAAAAGATGTAGCAGTTTTTCAATTTTTTTTAAATTAGGAAAAACCGGGTTTTCCGGAATTTTCCATTGTAAAAATGATAATTATCTGGGCAAGTACCATTTCGATAGTGAAAATAAATGCACCATTCGAAAGAGAAGGCAAAAATAGTTCGGAAATTCATTGCACAGGTAGTTTTAATGGCGAATTTCTCGCCGCCAGAAGTGCTTTTACCAAAAAGTCGTTTTCTCGTTTTTTTGATCAGAACCATGGACATGAAATTTGCGATAAATTTGTGGCGAAATTATAAATGTTAGACATATGTGCCCATGAGAGAAGTTGCGTATTTTTTTGTTGGCTCTCAAATAAAATAAGTCCCGCGGCGAAATCTGCCATAATTTTTCGGGAATTCGCAGGAAACCGGAAGGCGTAATATTTTTTTAATTTTTTTTCCATATGATTTTTTCCAGGTTTTCCGAAAACATCTAACAAAAAAAATATACTTGAAAAAACTAACTTCACCATCGAAAAGAGCACAAAAAAAAATACACAAATAGGTATACTTTAAAAATGTTAGGAAATTAACCCTAAGCATGAGTGTGAGTTCCAACTTGGTGATAAGCTTGCTTTTTGTTCTCTAATATCTGGTTTTTAGTTATTTACAAGAAAACTTGAAATGGAAGAAGATATATATGCATGACAAAAATACGTATTTTCTAGTTACGTTCCGAACTTTTTGAAAAAAATTGCAAAACAGTTTTTTCTTAATTTCTCGTACTTTTTTCTTAATTAACTCGAAGACTAATTATCTGAATAGAAAACTGTTTCCATTAGATGATAGAGAAAAAAAAAAAGACACGAAAAACTGTGGCCTATACATTTTTTCTAGCATCCACTGTTTTCTGAGCGCACGTGTGCTAAGATCGGTAATTCTCGCGAGAATTGAAGCTACTCGAATTTTCTGGCAATTGGGAGAGAAAGTAAGCTTGTTTCTCATTAAACTTACTGATTCTAATATATCTTTAGTCTGTAAAGTACCCAAATTACGAAAAAAATCGACAGTGTACTCGTTTTTTTATCAAAAAAAAAAAAAGGAAAACTGTTGGATTTAAGTAAAAACCACTCGTTTTAAGAGCAATTTTCTAAGCACAAAAAATGTGTAGTTTTCGGTTATATTTCGAATGTCATAGGTCGCATTGCAAATCTACAATAGTTCACCCTCTGCAAGTGTGTGATGACATAATAAATTCAGGCCAGCCATTGCAACCTGGAAACAAAAAAATTATAGCACTATGATAGAATTTTCTTAATTTAGGAACGTACTTACTCAATAAATTGCTGAAGAAGTTCGAAGAGCCACGTGTACACAGAGCTTGCTGAACACGGTTATTAAAAATCTATGCCGATGAACACTATCAAGCGATTCAATTTGTAAAAATATGACCGTTTCAAGTTTAAACTTGTCGGATAGCGAACACCGAGAACATGGCTATCCTTGATGCGACATGCGGCTAATTTTGCGGTAATTCAATATTTTGCACAAAACTCAAGAAACGTCTTATAACAAGTCAGTAAAATACAATTTAATAAATTTTAAGCCTAATAAATTTAGATATGTAAGAAATTTAAAACTGGAAATCGCAAAAAAACAAATTACAGTAATGTAGTGTAAACACGAGTTTTGGATCCCGCGGAGCGCGTGTAATGGGACTTTTGTCAGGAGAATTCTAAAACTTACAAGAAACATACACACTTTAAATTTTGTATACACATTTAGAAGACACGAAATTTGGGTTTGCTTAATTTTCAGACCAAAAAACTAAAAATGGTCAATTTTAGGCAACTTTTCTCAAAAATCGTGTTTTTTGGTCGTCATTCAATGAACAGTGGTCAAAAAAATAGATAAAATATATTTGCAGAATTTTCCGTAATGTAATCGTATTTTAGACACAATAGAGTACTCAAAACAAAAGTTTTGAGCTATTGGGTGCATTTTTGGCATTTTTGTGCCACTTCAAACTTTCGAAAAAAAAATTATTTTTTTTTTAAGGAAAAAAATGTATTTAATTGTTTGATATCTTAGCCAATTATGGTCCGATGTCGGAGAAATTTACACACACATAAGATTTCACATGTAAGAGTAAGCTTTGTAAGTGGCTTTAAAAAAATTTAAATAGTTTGGCCGTTATAGGCAAACAATGAAATTAGGACCGCGGTACACTTTGCCTTTCCGCCATATGCCCAATTTTGGGATTTCTGGTAATCACTAGTCACACCCCTTAAGTTCAAAACGCATTTTTGTTTTTTCAAATGTCTTAATATTTACCAATGTTATGAAGAATTTAGTGTTTGAACATTTAACAAATTCAATTTTTCGACCTTCTTCGCCTCAAAATACTAAACAAATTTCAATCGTCTATACCGCGAGAACGGTGCATCGGATCAAATTTTCTGAAGAGACATAAGAATAAGCATTTTTCCTAAGCTTTTAAATGTCGTAAACTGCGTGTTAAAAATATTGATTTATTTCCGACATGCGCCTGCGCAAAATTGAAAAATTGACAAAATCCAAAATTTCGGCACTTTCGAAAAACTGCTACATTTTGTTTTGCCGTTTTTCGAAAAGATCACCTCAAAATACATAGAATCCATTTTGTTTCATCTAATTATAATTTAATGTAAGTTCAAAACCCGTAATTTAATTCGATTACATGTTTTATTTTTATTGAACTATAGACTATTTACACATATTTATAAAAACTGAAATTTAGATTTAACCCACTCTGCAAGGTCCTGAAATGGTTTTTAGGGAACCGTTTGGTTTCTTATAGCACAAACTCAATAGAAAATTCTGCAGCAAATTTAATTTACTCAATCTAGAGCCCAGCAGGGGTTGTTCCATCCCAATTAACAACTGGTTAGCAAAAATTGCGGCGGATATTGGAAGTTAACCTTGTTTTTGTGTTTTTTTATAAATGTCCTGATCGAATTGGGTAGAGTGATTAATTGATATCGCATCCAAAATGGGCCATGGAAGAGGCAGCCCTAATTTCGTTTGGTTTCTTACAACTATTTGAACGGATTAAGCGAAAGCAACGAGTCATTTGTTTGCAAGACAAAATAAGTATAGGGGATTAAGGGATTAGGGGAGCGTTTACCTCGGGAAAAGAAGATTAATTGTGTTTTTTAAATTCGATTTGTTGTGTAACGAATGTGTCGTTAGGATGTCGAAAAATTACTTATGATAATAAACAAATAAATGATAAACTAAAACACAGAATTTAACAGACACTATTTAAAAGGGCCACAACAACAATAGGTGTCTCATCTAAATTCTACTTTTTTTTATAATTTGCCGTTATAACTTATAGACATTCATTATATTAAAAAATTTTTTGCACTATTTTAATTCGAATTTTTACAGTATTTCACATTTAATGCGTATTATTGCAATTTAGAGAGTTACGGTTTTAATTTGATTAGTAGAAAATAATTACATTAAATGATATACATTTTAAGTTAAGTAAAGGTTAAATGAAACCTACCCTTTTGAAAATAAAAAATAGAATTAAAGTTAATAGTTTAATTAGGCATTCCAAACAAATAAATTACTAGTGGGCAGGTTTGGTATATCTAAGGTTGGCGACATATGGTGTATTCTATCTACTTTACGTAAAATCATGAATAATGGATTACATTTATAGTATATTAATAGACAAGCAATTTATGGTAGCCATTATTCACCCGAGTGAATAATGGCCATAAATTGCGAGTCTAATACTATACTTTGTCCACGACCATTATGGTTTCTTTATTAAATAAAAGTTAAGTGTGAATGGAAAGTTTTTATTAAACATAGGTAACTGTTGTTTTTTCGACTTTTCGATTTTTCCTTTTCATCGATTTTTTTTTTCGATTTTTCGTTTTTTTTTTTATTTTTCGTTTTTTTTTTTTTTTCGATTTTTCGATTTTTCGTTTTTCTTTTCGATTTTTCGATTTTTTTCTCGATTTTTTCGATTTTTCGATTTTTTTTCAATTTTTTTTTTATTTTTCCATTTTTTTTTTTTTCGATTTTACGGTTTTTTTTATTTTTCGATTTTTTTCTGATTTTTTCGATTTTTCGATTTTTTTTTTTTTGATTTTTCGATTTTTCGATTTTTCGATTTTTCGATTTATCGATTTTCCGATTTTCCGATTTTCCGATTTTTAGATTTTTCGATTTTTCGATTTTTCGATTTTTCGATTTTTCGATTTTTCGATTTTTCGATTTTTCGATTTTTCGATTTTTCGATTTTTCGATTTTTCGATTTTTCGATTTTTCGATTTTTCGATTTTTCGATTTTTCGATTTTTCGATTTTTCGATTTTTCGATTTTTCGATTTTTCGATTTTTCGATTTTTCGATTTTTCGATTTTTCGATTTTTCGATTTTTCGATTTTTCGATTTTTCGATTTTTCGATTTTTCGATTTGTCGATTTTTCGATTTTTCGATTTTTCGATTTTTCGATTTTTCGATTTTTCGATTTTTCGATTTTTCGATTTTTCGATTTTTCGATTTTTCGATTTTTCGATTTTTCGATTTTTCGATTTTTCGATTTTTCGATTTTTCGATTTTTCGATTTTTCGATTTTTCGATTTTTCGATTTTTCGATTTTTTCGATTTTTCGATTTTTCGATTTTTCGATTTTTCGATTTTTCGATTTTTCGATTTTTCGATTTTTCGATTTTTCGATTTTTCGATTTTTCGAATTTTCGATTTTTCGATTTTTCGATTTTTCGATTTTTCGATTTTTCGATTTTTCGATTTTTCGATTTTTCGATTTTTCGATTTTTCGATTTTTCGATTTTTCGATTTTTCGATTTTTCGATTTTTCGATTTTTCGATTTTTCGATTTTTCGATTTTTCGATTTTTCGATTTTTCGATTTTTCGATTTTTCGATTTTTCGATTTTTCGATTTGTCGATTTGTCGATTTTTCGATTTTTCGATTTTTCGATTTTTCGATTTTTCGATTTTTCGATTTTTCGATTTTTCGATTTTTCGATTTTTCGATTTTTCGATTTTTCGATTTTTTCGATTTTTCGATTTTTCGATTTTTCGATTTTTCGATTTTTCGATTTTTCGATTTTTCGATTTTTCGATTTTTCGATTTTTCGATTTATCGATTTTTCGATTTTTCGATTTTTCGATTTTTCGATTTTTCGATTTTTCGATTTTTCGATTTTTCGATTTTTCGATTTTTCGATTTTTCGATTTTTCGATTTTTCGATTTTTCGATTTTTCGATTTTTCGATTTTTCGATTTTTCGATTTTTCGATTTTTCGATTTTTCGATTTTTCGATTTATCGATTTTTCGATTTTTCGATTTTTCGATTTTTCGATTTTTCGATTTTTCGATTTTTCGATTTTTCGATTTTTCGATTTTTCGATTTTTCGATTTTTCGATTTTTCGATTTTTCGATTTTTCGATTTTTCGATTTTTCGATTTTTCGATTTTTCGATTTTTCGATTTTTCGATTTTTCGATTTTTCGATTTTTAGATTTTTCGATTTTTCGATTTTTCGATTTTTCGATTTTTCGATTTTCGATTTTTTGATTTTTCGATTTTTCGATTTTGCGATTTTTCGATTTTTCGATTTTTCGATTTTTCGATTTTTTGATTTTTCGATTTTTCGATTTTTCGATTTTTCGATTTTTCGATTTTTCGATTTTTCGATTTTTCGATTTTTCGATTTTTCGATTTTTCGATTTTTCGATTTTTCGATTTTTCGATTTTTCGATTTTTCGATTTTTCGATTTTTCGATTTTTCGATTTTTCGATTTTTCGATTTTTCGATTTTTCGATTTTTCGATTTTTCGATTTTTCGATTTTTCGATTTTTCGATTTTTCGATTTTTCGATTTTTCGATTTTTCGATTTTTCGATTTTTCGATTTTTCGATTTTTCGATTTTTCGATTTTTCGATTTTTCGATTTTTCGATTTTTCGATTTTTCGATTTTTCGAATTTTCGATTTTTCGATTTTTCGATTTTTCGATTTTTCGATTTTTCGATTTTTCGATTTTTCGATTTTTCGATTTTTCGATTTTTCGATTTTTCGATTTTTCGATTTTTCGATTTTTCGATTTTTCGATTTTTCGATTTTTCGATTTTTCGATTTTTCGATTTTTCGATTTTTCGATTTTTCGATTTTTCGATTTTTCGATTTTTCGATTTTTCGATTTTTCGATTTTTCGATTTTTCGATTTTTCGATTTTTCGATTTTTCGATTTGTCGATTTGTCGATTTGTCGATTTTTCGATTTTTCGATTTTTCGATTTTTCGATTTTTCGATTTTTCGATTTTTCGATTTTTCGATTTTTCGATTTTTCGATTTTTCGATTTTTCGATTTTTCGATTTTTCGATTTTTCGATTTTTCGATTTTTCGATTTTTCGATTTTTCGATTTTTCGATTTTTCGATTTATCGATTTTTCGATTTTTCGATTTTTCGATTTTTCGATTTTTCGATTTTTCGATTTTTCGATTTTTCGATTTTTCGATTTTTCGATTTTTAGATTTTTCGATTTTTCGATTTTTCGATTTTTCGATTTTTCGATTTGTCGATTTGTCGATTTGTCGATTTTTCGATTTTTCGATTTTTCGATTTTTCGATTTTTCGATTTTTCGATTTTTTGATTTTTCGATTTTTCGATTTTTCGATTTTTCGATTTTTCGATTTTTCGATTTTTCGATTTTTCGATTTTTCGATTTTTCGATTTTTCGATTTTTCGATTTTTCGATTTTTCGATTTATCGATTTTTCGATTTTTCGATTTTTCGATTTTTCGATTTTTCGATTTTTCGATTTTTCGATTTTTCGATTTTTCGATTTTTCGATTTTTAGATTTTTCGATTTTTCGATTTTTCGATTTTTCGATTTTTCGATTTTTCGATTTTTCGATTTTTCGATTTTTCGATTTTTCGATTTATCGATTTTTCGATTTTTCGATTTTTCGATTTTTCGATTTTTCGATTTTTCGATTTTTCGATTTTTCGATTTTTCGATTTTTCGATTTTTCGATTTTTCGATTTTTCGATTTTTCGATTTTTCGATTTTTCGATTTTTCGATTTTTCGATTTTTCGATTTTTCGATTTTTCGATTTTTCGATTTTTCGATTTTTAGATTTTTCGATTTTTCGATTTTTCGATTTTTCGATTTTTCGATTTTCGATTTTTTGATTTTTCGATTTTTCGATTTTGCGATTTTTCGATTTTTCGATTTTTCGATTTTTCGATTTTTTGATTTTTCGATTTTTCGATTTTTCGATTTTTCGATTTTTCGATTTTTCGATTTTTCGATTTTTCGATTTTTCGATTTTTCGATTTTTCGACTTTTCGATTTTTCGATTTTTTGATTTTTCGATTTAGAAAATATCGTTATGAAAAGTATCGCATATCTTTAGTTATCTATGCCAGAATTACAAAAGCGTGAATTATCATAATTCACTCCGTGATATATGGGTACTATATGCTCTTAGTTAGGAGGTAAAATATTGATTTATTATTAAGTGGTCGTGGACAAAATATTTTATGTCAAACACAATAAAAGTAATATTTAAAAAACCCACCTATACATTTCTTCATAAATTGGCAGGCTTGGCGAGTACTACTTCGAATAAAAATGGCGTCCAAGTTGCAAGACTATGTCGCTACCCCCTTAAATATACAAGAATTTCTCACTGGCCACTGGCACCTATTGTTTGACAGGTCGTTGGAATGCCTAATAATTAGGCATTCCAAACTGAATGGCTACCAGTGGGTTTTGACGGGTTATGATATGGCAAAATTATGGCAACCCTGTAGGCCTGGTGATTTGACAAGGTCAATGAAATAGATAGTTACATAGATTGATTATCCATATTTTTCAAAATAAACATAAGCTTATGCCTTCAAGTAAAAATGTAAGCAATTATTATTTTTTAAATATCTAAAGGCTAAAAATTGGTTTTAAAATACATTTTTGCCAAACCGATTCAAATTAATAAATATTTGCCAGGCAATATGGCCGCTCGCAAACGACCAACTGTAAGCAATCTATATAACTATATATGTATCATTGACCCTGTAAATGACAACATGACAACAGGGTTGCCATATCTAAACTGTCATTACCCACTGGTAGCCATTTGGACAGGTCGTTGGAATGCCTAATAGTTAAAAGTGTGGTCAAAGTTAACCTACAGAAAATGTAAACATTTTATTCTAGCAATCAGCTGTCAACCCTCCGAGCAATTACTACTAGAAGGAGTCTTCCCCCCTTCCCCGCGCTAAATTTTGTTAGCAACATCTACTCCCCCCGAGGGGGAAAATACCTCTTCTGTAATTGGCTTATTTAATCAGCGTTGCCAAGTTTGACAGCGCCAGAAGTGTTCTGTGAGCGCCAGTTCTGACACTTTCTGACACATGTCAATTTCTTATTTGTATTTTACGAAAAATATTATTATTTATAACGTTGTAAGGGTTGTAAATGTATATTTAAGATTTATTATCTCTAATAATATGGTGAAAACATGCTTTATGTGTAAAAGGCCTGTTGAAAATGCTTCTTCAAGATAATATCATAAGTAAGTACAGACACAACCTAATTATCAGAGGCGGTGCATTAGGCAATCACCTTTAATTTGCAATTAAACTTTCTTATTTTCTTATCGAAAAATTAAAATTAAGAGCAAGTACAATCCAGCTAAGTTCGTCTTCATCCGTCTCATAATGATTATAGTAAAGGTTAATTACTTATTATTATTTTAATATCACATCTTTGTAAAGTTTATTGTTATTTTTTTTAGGTTTCCTTTTCTTGATATGAGAAAGAAATACATGGTTCCAAAAGATAGGAATTCAACAAGTGACCACCTGAATAACTTTTTATGCTAATGAACATTTTTATTACAGACCTCAGGGAAGGAAAATATTAAAGAAAAATGCAATTTCGACGAAAGAAGTATAATAATCAATCCTGTCACTACTTCTACACTATATTCATCTGCTACTAAAATACTAAAACAGTAAGTAAGTAGAGAAACTTAAGTTTCTTTCAAAAAGAATGTTTAAGGAAAAAGGCATAACTATTTTTTTGTTGACACTTTTTTTTAACTAATCTAAAAGACTAATTTTGTGTATTGCTTAAATGTTCATTTTTTGTACTTAATTTGTTTTAGGTTTAAACAAAATGAACTTCTAAGATATGCATGGAATATCCCAAAAGAGCTAAGGAAGGTTTTAAAATTCTTAAGAAAAGTATTTAGAGCCAAAAACATAAAATAGTCTTCCTGTCCAAAATATAAATAGGTATAAATATTTAGATATTATGAGTGATTTTTTATTCTATAAATAGAACATAATTTGCTTCTAAATCACTACCTAATGAACTATATTATATAGTACAAAACTAAACAAGAATATCACATTATTCATGTTTTTTTTAATTTCCTTAAAAAACGTCCCAAAAAAATGTGAATATTTATTATTGGAGTTAACATCGTTATGCTAAAACAATACTAGAACAACTTAAATAATGTGGATTTTGACTATTTTGAGTTATGCAGATCATTATGATCTAAAAAAATGTTTGTCTGGTGCTATAGTCAGGTATAAAAACATTCATTTATTTAAACACAGTTGCAATATACATTTTATTTAGTTTTTAAGTTAAAACCTATTAGGACATCCTAAAATTACTTTTTTCGTTTGATGTGAGATTAATTATTCTACATTTTTGTTGGTGAAATAGGATATATTAAGATGTCTTACTGTTTTCTCTGATTATCTAAAAAGTTAGAACAATATACAAAGACTGTTATAACAAAAAAGACATATACCTTTACTTAAACACACAATTAGTCAGTTCAATTGTACGATAATTTAAAGCAGAAATCCAGAAAACTTTAAAAATGTGTGTTAAATGTGTTTCTACTATAACAAGGACATAATTATTAAAAAAACTTGGCACATTAAAATTGACAATAGGTTTTTATAATATATATTATAAAAATCACAACGAACTACACAAAATGACATTATTAATAATTTAGCAATAAAAAAGTTAAGTACAATGATGACATTAAAAGTTGAGTTTCTCGAAATACTTTTTTTAAATTGTCTCAGTAACTACCTAGTATTTTTCTAGCACAATGATATTATACGAATGTGCATTGTGTGATATCTTATATTTTAGGAATAAAATTATATATTTTTTGCAGGTTTCTGTTAACAACGATTCCAAGAACTTTTGAAAATATTATTAAAACGGCATTTGCAAATATATTTCTCAATTAAGAGCTTTTGATCTAACATTAAATTTTTATTCTCCATAAGGTTATAGCTTCCTAAGAAGAAAGTTTAACAAGAATTACCAGACTCAAAATATCAAAATTTTACCAACCAATTGATGGTTCTACTGGTTTCCATAGGAAAATTCTCCTCGAAACTACTAAAAGAAAAGTGGCAGAGGCAACCGAAGAAGGCAAAAAAGTCTTTTGCAAAATAAAAACTAGAAATTTGTTTAAGAATCTAATTATTGTTTGAAGTTTTACCAATGATAATTTTTGATAACGATTTAAGATTATGAAGTTCTATTATGAATTTTACTCTTTGATAACCTATGTTTAAATTTTTATTAGGACCAAAATAAATTATAATTTTCATTTCAACTACAAAAACGCTCATAATATTAAAAAGGGGGAAAACGTTAGATTAGTTATGTTCAGGAATAAACTCTTTAAACATTTATCTACCTAAAATGTGTTACTTTTAGAAGGTATGTTATTAACTTTCTATTTGTACTTGTATTAATTCATTTCATTTTATTATCTGTTGTATTTTCAAATTGATTTTGATATTAATCTTATCTATTTATATATTTTTTATACTCACATATATGTTTTTTTCATTGAAACAAACGTTTATTAGCTTATTAAATATAAGGAATTCATGTTGTTTTATTATATGCTTGTATGAATGATTACTTTTATTTCCTTTTAAAAATGAATTTTGAAGATAAAGCCGAAGCGGTGAGTGAAAATAAAAATTAGACGAAAATGACGATATTTACTGGAGCTTTCATCTACACGCTCCTTTTTCTAGCCATCTACACCTGAGCCAGCAAGATTCGTCTTCCCTCCATCCTTACATTCTCCAGATTTACAGAGAAAACGGCGTCCTCTTTAACATATCCAGACCTTCTTTGGCGGGGACTATACCACTACATTATCAGCTTTATTTGTTATCCCGAGCAATTTAAATGCATTCGTAATTGCTCATTCTCATCTCTTCTCTTGTAGATTCCGTACTCAGTTTTCTTATTTAATGTTATTCGTAAGTGACCAACCTATTATAATAAAGATTATTGTATTACAGGCCTGAAGATGTTCCTGTAAGGCCGAAACTAGTCGCTCCTGCATTTATAATAAAATTGATTTTAAGGTTTTATTCTTCAATTAAAAAAAATTAGACCTTTACAGTGATTTTGTTTCTTTTCCTGCATTAGACACACATAAGACGGTATTCATTTTAAAAATAGTAAAATTACCAAAATTTTTAGTTTTTTTTTACAATTAAAACGTTTGGACAATCGGGTCGATTCTGTTTGCCATAGCAATATTATTATGGAACTAATTTCAAAAGATATTGCTATTATAGCAAGATTTGCAGAATACCGTATTCTTATCGTCGATTTTAAACAATATGATCTGTCATTTATTAATAGATCTTGCTAAAGAAGCTTGCTATTTCAGCAAGCTCTTTTTTGTACTTGTTAGCGGGATAACAAGGTGGTTATATGAATTGTGAATGTGATTAAACTTTTAAAAATGGCTGATCCAGTATTTTTCACTTACATTTTATAAATGAATATGAAAATATAGCAAACAGGTAAATATTTTTAGGGCAGATGACAGATAAGTACCAAGTTGTAAATAGTAACATTTATATTTTTATTTTAGGGAACTCTTGAGACTACAATTCAGACATATCAGAGATACTAGTAATCCTTTTGAACTGCCTCAAGAGAAATTTATTAAATTGTTTAGGTTACATAAAAATGCTGCTCATCAGTTGATAGAAGAGTTATCAGAAATGGCAGAAGCACCAAGGAGAAGGGATACAATTCCTTTTCGCCTACAAGTGTGGCAATAAGCTCGTCCCATTTGTTTTTTACCTCCAGTAGACAGTAGATTTAGAGGATGAGTTTTTCCGTATATAAAAATATTCTTTTTTTCTAAAAAGTTGATTAAAAGTTCCATTTGACTTTTCTTGTTTTCCTACTACGAGCCTGTCTCGGAGGCATTTTAGTATTTTTTACTAATGATTAACTACTAAATTACAAATAATAAGAAAAAGAACTGAACAAACAAATTATTTAAAATATATAAAATCAACAAAAGATTTCCAACATTCCAACCAAATCTTTATATATAAAACATAGAATATTAAAAACACCTTTCATTTACAGTGTTGTCAGCTCTAAAATGCTTAATTTACATTACAGTCATAACAATGTGGCTGAGACCAAAACTAATAACAAATATTGCTATATTGGTCAAAACAGAATATGAATTTAAACATCCATATTGTTATAACTTAATAGGTGTAACAATATGGTTACGATAGCAAGTTTTATAGCAAGATTAAACAGAATCGACCCGAATGTGTGTTTTTATAGATAAATGATACGCCACTGAACAAGAAGGATGTTTACCTTCCCCCTTATGCCCGCTTCCTCACTTCCTCTACAGATGTTGCTAACACAACATTCGCCTACAAACTCGTTTCCACGCTCCCTCTATTAGTAATTGCTCGGCGTGTCAACCTTGATCTTTCTTCTTCTTTGTTATTATAATGTATTTCCACAGGAGTTTCTTCTGTTGTATTTCATTTCTTTAATGATCTATGTCAATGTCAAGGTTTATTATTTGAATACATGCAATTTTTACATAAAATTTTAATAGTTAGCTGTATTGGGTGGCCATTAAATTAAGTAACTTTCTTACTTTGATGGCATAAATTTCTGGGTACATGTGTAAATTTAGCGAATTTTATTCAGAATAAGCCATATAAAATTAGAGAATATTACACCTATCATTAGGAAACTACATTGTCTACTCTTGGCAGCACTTATTATAAATAAAGTAGTTTCTAGACAGACCCCTTGGTAAGTCCATAGTTAGATATACCTTTCGGCTTGAGTTCATTATGTTAAATTGTTGTTTCTTCTAGTCCTTCTTGTATTGGGTTAATAAATCTATGAATTACTTGCATGAGGTAAATTAAAACCTACCACTTACCTGCTTCTGTTCTGGACTCCATCTTAGGTGAATCCTACTGCCTGTCTCCATTATTAGTTACTTGCTGGGCAGATACTGCATGCTTACTTACTTTTCTACCTAGGTATTTGTGAATGCATCTAGACTGCTGACTACCACCATAGTTAGATATACCTTTCGGCTTAAGTTCATTATGGTAAATTGCTTTTCCTTCTAGTCCTTCTTGTATTGGGTTAAAAAATCTACGAATTACTTGCATAAGGTAAATTAGAACCTTACTGCTACCGCTTACCGCTTACCTGCTTCTGTTTTGGCCTCCATCTTAGGTGAATCCTACTGCCTATCTCCATTATTAGTTACTTGCTGGGCAAATACTGCATGCTTAATTGCTTTTTTACCTAGGCATTTGTGAATGCTACATCTAGACTGCTGACTAAACTCTACACTATAGTTATATATACCTTTCGGCTTAAGTTAATTATGTTAAATTGCTTTTCCTTTTAGTCCTTTCTGTATTGGGTTAAGAAATCTATGAATTACTTGCATGAGGTAAATTAGAACCTTACCGCTACCACTTACCGCTCACCTGCTTCTATTCTGGACTCCTTCTTAGGTGAATCCTACTGCTTGTCTTCATTATAAGTTACTTGCTGGGCAGCTACTGCATGCTTACTTGCTTTTCTACCAAGGTATTTGTGAATTCTACATCTAGACTGCTGACTACACTCTAATATCATTCTGCATGCCGAGCACCTATAAGTAAGACCACTCTATACAGCTTGGATCATCTATATACAAGTAATAACTTTCCTTTTATCCTTTCATGGCTAATTAGCTAAGCTGGAACCTCAGCATAGTCCCGGCTTGGGCAGTATTGACATTATTTGTTGCGACTGACTTGTGAATACCTAAAAAAATAGAATATAAGTAATATATGAATATATTTAGATATATTACCTTTCGTAACAGAAACTATGTTTTATGTAAAATACTTACACTCTTCTCATTGTAAAAAATAATTAAACATTGTAGGGCAATTTAAGAGGTTTTGCCCTTTGTTATTAATTATCACACTATAAAACTGGAACTAACCTGCACTGATCCTGGACTGAAATTAAATTATATGGGTAACAAAAGTGTAGTTTGAGTCATATTATAACCCTCACCCACTCTTTGGTAGTTCCTAAAACTACTTGAGCTAATTTTAATTTTAGTACTTAATCTGCAGTAATTTATAATTATTCATAAGCACCCCGGACAGAGGGGTATATCAGCAGATGTGAATATATTGTGATAAATAATAGATGTAAACATTTCCCATTTTAAAACATTTTTAAACTATTTTTATTTAAAAATTTACAGTTATTCACATTTTATGACATAATGTTACCCTACACCCTGCAATAGTCTGCGGCCGTTATAGGAAACGTACATATCATATACAAAAAGAAGTGCAATGTCACCCACCACACTACAGTGTGCTGCGATCGTCATAAGTAAAAGTACGAGTAAAAGAAGACAGAATAGTCCAGAAATGTCTGAAAATGTCATTACTTGTCAAGAAAATTCTATACTCTGTTTTTAAACCTACGAGCAATTACTACTAGAGGGAGTCTTCCCCCCTTCCCCGCGCTAAATTTTGTTAGCAACATCTACTCCCCCCGAGGGGGAAAAAAACCTCTTCTGTATTTGGCTTATTTAATCAGCGTTGCCAAGTTTGACAGCGCCAGTTCTGAATGTTCTGACATTTTCTGACACATGTCAATTTTCTATTTGTATTTTAGGGAAAATATTAATATTTATAACGTTGTAATGGTTGTAAATGTATATTTAAGATTTATTATCTCTAATAATATGGTGAAAACATGCTTTATGTGTAAAAGGCCTGTTGAAAATGCTTCTTCAAGATATCATAAGTAAGTACAGACACAACCTAATTATCAGAGGCGGTGCATTAGGCAATCACCTTTAATTATTTGCAAATAAACTTTCTTATCTTCTTATCGAAAAGAAGTAAACTTCAGCTGAGTTCGTCTTTATCCGTCTCATAATGATAATAGTAAAGGTTAATTACTTATTATTACTTTAATATCACATTTTGGTAAAGTTTATTGTTATTTTTTTTTTAGGTTTCCTTTTCTTGATATGAGAAAGAAATACATGGTTCCAAAATATAGGAATTCAACTAGTGACCACCTGAATAACTTTTTATGCTAATGAACATTTTTATTATAGACCTCAGGGGAAGAAAATATTAAAGAAAAATGCAATTTCGACGAAAGAAGTATAATAATCAATCCTGTCACTACTTCTACACTATATTCATCTGCTACTAAAATAATAAAACAGCCAGTAAGTAGAGAAACTTAAGTTTATTTCAAAAAGAATGTTTAAGGAAAACGGCATAGCCATTTTTTTTGTTGACGCTTTTTTTTAACTAATCTAAAAGATTAATTTTGTGTATTATTTAAATTTTCATTTTTTGTACTTAATTTGTTTTAGGTTTAAACAAAATGAACTTCTAAGATATGCATGGAATATCCCAAATGAGCTAAGGAAGGTTTTAAAATTCTTAAGAAAACTATTCAGAGCCAAAAAACATAAAATAGTCTTCCTGTCCAAAATATAAATAGGTATAAATATTTAGATAAGTATTATGAGTGATTCTTTATTCTATAAATAGAACATAATTTGCATCTAAATCACTACCTAATAAACTATATTATATAGTACAAAACTAAACAAGAATATCACATTATTCATATTTTTTTTAATTTCCTTCAAAAACGTCCCAATAACCTATGTTTAAATTTTTATTAGGACCAAAATAAATTATAATTTTTATTTCAACTTCAAAAACCCTCATAATATTAAAAAGGGGAAAAATGTTAGATTAGTTGTGTCCAGGAATAAACTCTTTAAACATTTATCTACTTAAAATGTGTTACTTTTAGAAGGTATGTTATTAACTTTCTATTTGTACTTGTGTTAATTTATTTAATTTTATTATCTGTTGTATTTTCAAATTGATTTTATTTCCTTTTAAAAAGAATTTCGAAGATAAAGCCGAAACGGCGAGAGAGAATAAAAAATTAGACGAAAGTGACGATATTTACTGGAGCTTTCATCTACACGCTCCTTTTTCTAGCCATCTACACCTGAGCCAGCAAGATTTATCCATCCTTACATTCTCCAGATTTACAGAGAAAACGCCGTCCCCTTTAACATATCCAGACCTTCTTTGACGGGAACTATACCACTACATTATTAGCTTTATTTGTTATTCTGAGCAATTTAAATGCATTCAAAATTGCTCATTATCGCCTCTTCTCTTGTAGATTTTGTACTCAGTTTTCTTATTTTTAGTTACGTTTGCACTGCTCTTTTATTTTCACAGCTTTAATTCTATAATGCTCTAACGCTACAATATGGATCCATTTTTGTGGTTTTTACTATTTAATGTTATTCGTAAGTGACCAACCTATTATAATAATTAAAGATTAGTGTATACAGGCCTGAAGATATTTCTGTATGGCCGAAACTAGTCGCTACTGTATTTATTTATAATAAAATTGACTTTAAGGTTTTATTCTTTAATTGAAAAAATTAGACCTTTACAGTGATTTTGTTTCATTTCCTGCATTAGACACATATAAGACGGTATTCTTTTTAAAAATAGTAAAATTAGCAAATTATTTAGTTTTTTTTTTACAATTAAAACGTTTGGACAATGTGTGTTTTTATAGATAAATGATACGCCACTGAACAAGAAGGATGTTTCCTTGTGCCCGCTTCCTCACTTCCTCTACAGATGTTGCTAACACAACAATCGCCTACAAACTCGTTTTCACGCTCCCTTTATTAGTAATTGCTCGGAGTTTTAAACTAGGAGGAGCGATTTGAATTTAGGTTGGCAATTCTGTAGGCTTCTGACTGGTCAGATTGCAGTCAGTTTCACACATCACTTTTTAGCATTAACATCAGCAGTTATTGCAAGTTCACTTAAGGTCAGTCACTATTAGTGTCGCTCTTATTTTGACATCTGAGCATGCGCAGATCACTAATTTTAATAAATTAAAGTTGAAGGTAGTAGCCATATGTGTGAGTTATATGTTCAAAAAAGAGGTATATAAAACAAGGGTGGTCCTTAAGATCTCACAAGAGTAATTTAATACGACCGGTTTCGAGGAGATCAGATCCTCATCATCAGGTATGGTCCGTATTACTTATCTATTTAAGACTAAGCCTAGAGATCTTAAGGACCACCCTTGTTTTATTTACCTCTTTTTTGAATTTTAATAAAGATTGTGCCTGTCCTTAATAAGAAAGTTATTGCAAGTTCACTTAAGGTCAGTCACTATTAGTGCCGCTATTATTTTGACATCTAAGCATGCGCAAATGTTTATGTTCTAAAACTGACTTTATTAAGAATTGTGCCTGTCCTTAATTGTGGATGTTTAAGGGCAGCAGGTAGTGGCGACTTTATAGTTTTCGGATGCGCTCGCCGACATTCGTATTTTTTAATATTAAATATTTAATATATTCGTCATTTAAACTTTCTAAAATTATAATTTTTAATGCTTCTTTAATATTAAAGACAACAAAAAAGATGAACTATAATTTATAATAAGTTTAGTGGCTTTATAGGAATTTGCAATATCTCTCTATTAAGGACAGGCACAATCTTTATTAAAGTTAGTGATCTGCGCATGCTCAGATGTCAAAATAAGAGCGACACTAATAGTGACTGACCTTAAGTGAACTTGCAATAACTATCTAATAATTAGGCATTCCAAACTGAATGGCTACCAGTGGGTTTTGACGGGTTATGATATGGCAAAATTATGGCAACCCTGTAGGCCTGGTGATTTGACAAGGCCATGAAATAAATAGTTACATAGATTGATCATCCATATTTTTAAAAACAAACATAAGCTTATGCCTTGAATTAAAAATGTAAGCAATTATTTTTTTTTAAATATCTACCCACTGGCAGCCATTTGGAAATGTCGTTGGAATGCCTAATTGATATTTTTGACAGTTGTGACATTTTATATTTTGATATCTCACCATTATCACGTTTTTTACTTTATTTTGTTAATAATAGTTTTTTACGGAACTTCAGTAAGTAATTGTATTGAATTTTTACGATTGTGGATCGTTCTTCATCGAGTACTATTAAGGGTAGCAATTCCTTAAAAGCCCTGCAAGAAAAGGAAGACCACTTATTTTACATGTTAATTATGAGAAAGGTTTTGTAGAAAATGCATAATTGGTTTTGAAGGCAAAAAGATGAGAGATTACCATAAAGAGATGAATTCCGAAGTATTCCAGAAAAGACTAATAACTTTATTACTGATCTTTTAAAACTAAAAATTGATAAATTTCTTGCCAAAATAATTAAAAAGTAACTAAATATTCGAGTAAATTTTATTTATTAGAAAATACTAAAACTAGAGATGCAACGGATAGTTGTTTGGCCGGATAACGGATATCCGGCGAGCTTCAAGGCCGGATAGCCGAATATCCGGCGGCCCAATATCCGGCCTAACGTCTAGCGCCTGATGTGAGAATTCGAACGTCGCGCAGGCGCAGCGAACGCAATTAGCAGGACGAGGAAGGTCGTGCGGCCATTGTAAGGAAAATCATTTGTTTGCTCGCTGCTTGCTACGTGATCTGCGTCGTAGAAAACAATTAAAACATGGCAATGGTGAAAAAACGATCGCCTATTTGGCAATATTTTGAAATAGATAAGGAAAATAATAAGTTTTCTGTTTGTTTGTTGTGCCAGGTTAAAATTTCTCGTGGTGGTGAAGGAAAAAAAGCAGGTAGGTACGTTAGTGTTAGGTTAGGATATTATATTTTTGTTTATTTTATATTGATGTTTTTCATTTGAATATTAGTTAGGTTTTGTTAACAGTGTTAAAGTTACGTTTTATTGGTGGCTCTGCCCAACTCTTCCCGATATCTATAACAGCATTTTTGAAAAAAATTAAAACAAGAATTTCAAACGCAGTCACAGTTTCTGTCACTTCTGATATATGGACGTGTTTTTATAATAACTCTAGCTTCCTGAGATTCACAGCTCATTGGTTGTCTCCAGAATTCCAGCTTTAACACGGAGTTCTTACAATAAAACCGTTTCCAGGATCTCACACAGGAGAAAACATAGCAAATAAACATAATGCTATCGCAGCTCGCTGGGATATTGAGCAAAATACATGTAATTGTTCATAACAGTGGTGCTAACATGATTAAAGGCGTTCGAATGGAGGAGTATGATTCTGCCAGATGTTTTATTCATTCGCTTCAGAGGGTTGTGACTCAGTCATTAAAGATACAGGCTGAAGTAATGGACATGATTGCCAGAGGTAGACGTCTCGTAACTCACTTCAATCATTCGGGTTTAGCACAAGAGAAACTGCTGGCGTTTCAAAAGGAGTTAAGTTGACTAGAGCATCAATTAGTGCAGGATATCAACACGAGGTGGAATTCTACCTTCTATATGGCAGAACGCTTGTTAGAACAAAAACGGGCAAATATCTCTTTATGTAGCTGATTATGATGACACACTCACTAATTTAACCACTTATTAGTGGTTCTTGATGGAGCAGTATGTAAAACTCTTAAAGCCATTCGAATAAATAACTAAAATCACAAGTTCTGGCCTTTCTTGCATATCCGAAGTTATACCACATGTAGCTGCATTAAAAAAATACTTGGACAACAATGAGACTGCGCAACGAACAGCATGACTTAACTCAAATGAGAGCCTCCTTAAAGGCTAAATTGGAATCTCGCTTTAGCTCCTTGAGTGAAGATCCGACTTACCTTATTGCAACATTTTTAGACCCCAGATTTAAAACAAACTATTTGGGAGCAGTTGAATTCGAAAGAGCGCGACAGAAGATCTTATTGGAATACCTAAAAATGACTTGCGACGAGTCTTTTAACAGCGGTAGTTCATCGGGGTTTCCAATACCTATTAAAAGAGTCAGAGAAACTAATTCAAATGTAACTTGCGAATCTCACGACACATTTTGGAATTGTTTTGATGAAGTAGCAAATAAAAACAATATTCAATGTCGCGACCAGGAAAAAAACCCAATTGCAAACGAGATCGACTACTATTTGAAGACGGTTCGAATTGATCGCAGCCGCGACCCTTACACTTGGCGGTCAGTTAACTCGAAACACTATCCATATTTAACCAAGTTTGCCAAAGCTGGCTTGGTGTACGAAAATAAGCGAAATCGACTGCCACCATAATTTACCACTTATTAATTTTGACTATTAAAAGATAATTTTAGGTTTTCAGAAGAAGGTTATTTTTTTTTGTTCTTTGTGACTTTTTGTGTTTTTGTAACTTTTTCAGCTTTAAATAAAAGCAAGTCATAATTTTAAGCCATTTTGTTATTATTAATAATTATTATTATTTACCACAAAAAGATTTATGTATTAAAGTTGATTTCAGGGAATTGTCACGAATTGTGTCGTAATTATTGAATATTTGGTATCCGGCTGGATATTAAGCTACTATCCGACATCCGGCCGGATATTAAATTTAGGCCGGATAGGCCAAATACCGGATAGTTTCCGGATATCCGTTTTACCTCTAACTAAAACCATTTACAAAATTGATAATTCACATTTAAAACACAATCTTACTACATTAGATAATCCTAATTTGGCATAATGAGCTAACATTACTTTCACAACAATTTTAAAAATATCTACTTAACATTAATACATAGGTATCCATGAATAGTACACTTTAAATTAAAAAATGTAGGTAAAAATTACAACTAGAGTTAAAAGGACCTACAATATTAGATTTTAGTAATGATATAATGTTGATATGTAGTGTTATGCAAATGTTGCTTCCAGTTTTCAAAACAAATCCTGACGACTCATAGGCCTGTAAACTTTTAAATGCCTTCATTTGCCCTTTAGCGTATTAGGTATGGGTTAACACTAAATAAGCTACAATGTCCATATTGTTCATAGGAGAAATTCCAGTCACTTTGTGATCCAGTTGCCATTCACTGATTAACTTAATTAAAAAGTTCATAAACATCCTCAAAAAGTCGATTTTAAAAGCAAGAAAAACATATTTCTGATAATGTCAAAAAATCAACGACAATATTAAATTTCATTTGACAGTGACAATTCATTTTAGATACTCCAGATCACAATAATGTAAAATTTACAACCGTTGTCTGGAACCAATAAAAAAATCGACTCATATGACATTTATTTGTTCCTTAACTTCTCATTGGCGGTTGGCCGACTAGGACCAATAACAAATTTTGAACATGACTATATTTCGGAACACGCTCTTAGTAACGAATTTAGTTACTTTTCCTTGTGTAAATACGTCTTTTTATTTCGCTCTTCCTAGTTTAAAAACAGAGATAGGCACTTCAAGCAAGCTATATAAGCCGAGAATCCTGACGTCAGTTTTCAGTTTTAGAATAGACGTTATACGTTAATGATTTTAAAAATATTAACCTGGAAAACTAGTATATCTCGATGATATAATGATCATGTCAAAAAATTTTGATAAACATTTAAAAAACTTGAGTGAAGTATTTGACAGATTAAGAAATTCCAATATAAAGCTTAATTTCAATAAATGTTCGCTATTCCAATCGGAAGCTTATTATTTGGGACACATCGTTTCCGTGGAAGGAATCAAAACTGATTCAGAGAAAATTATAGCTATCAACGATTGGCCTAAACCAAAAGATAAAAGAGAAAATAAAAGTTTTCTTGGACTGTCGTCTTATTATCGGAAATTCGTTAAAGACTTTGGCCGAATTACTAAACCTCATCATCGACTAACTGAAAACAGTAGTCTATTGTACACCGGAGTGCCAAAATGCCTTCACCGAGTTGAAAAAGCGATTGACCACAACACCTATCCTAGCTTACCCTCGAGAAAAGGAACAATTTATTTTGGACTGCGATGCATCCAAACACGGCGTGGGAGCCGTACTATCCCAATAACAAAAGGGGAAAGAGAAAGTAATTGCGTACTTTAGTAAGACCTTGAGAAAAGCTGAGAAGAATTATTGCATCACCAGGAAATAATTATTAGCTATGATCAAAGCCCTTAAAAACTTCCATACTTACCTTTTTAACATAATTTTCATCGTTAGAGGTGACCATAGTGCCTTGAAGTGGCTGATGAATTTTAATAAGCCTGAAGGTCAAATTGATAGATGGGTAAAAAGATTGCAAATATAACGTCGAAATAATGCATCGAAGAGGCCGTCTCCACAGCAACGCAGATATTCTTTCCAGAAGACCCTGTTTAGAACGACAATGCCGATATTGTAAAAGGCTCGCATAACGAGAGGAGCCAGTTAAAGAAGTTAGTCTTTAGGCAGCCACTATCAAGCCAGAGGATTACCAAGACGAAGTCACCCTTGAAAGCCTGGGAGAGACTCAAAAGAAAGACAATGACTTAAAGTTTGTCCGAAAATGGCTCAAAAATAGAATTAGGCCTACTTGGCAGGAGATAGCTAGATATAGTGAAAATATTAAAGGATATTGGACTGAGATTCCCTATATCTTCACGATGGTCTATCGCACCGAAAGTGGGAGAGCCCCGATGAAGCACATGTAGTTCGCAAATTGGTACTGCCGAAATCATAGGTCAAAAATGTATTGAAGGAGCTTCGCCGACGGGATATAGAAGATTGGTGTAAAAAATGTGACCTCTGTAATGGCAGAAAAGGATCTAAAACAAGAAGTCAAGGTAAAATGGCACAGTACTTTTTTGAAGAGCCATTCAAATGAATCGCCGTAGATATCCTCGGACCACTTTCTCTAATAGAAAGGGAAAACAAATACTTGATGGTTGTTATGGACTATTTTTCAAAGTGGCCCAGAGTAGTACCTATTCATAATTAGAAAGCGACAACAGTAGCGAAAGCATTTATGATGAACGTCATTGCGAGACACGGAAACCCTCTGAAATTACATTCTAATCAAGGACGAAATTTTAAATTCGAATTATGGCAAGAATTGATGAAACTGTATTTCTGCTAGCCTACCGAAGTTCTAAACATGAAACGACCACTTATACTCTCTTCATGATGATTACTGGAAGGGAGATAAAACTTCTTTTTAAAAAGCAGCCTCCTGGCGAAGAAGAGATCCGTACTCCTCCCACGTACATACAAAACTTAAAAGAAAGATTAGAGAATGTATACGAATTCGTTCGTCAACGTTTGAAAGTTAATAGCGATAAAGCAAAAGATAGAATCGACATGCATGCCACAGGTACACATTTTGAGAGAGGCGATCCAGTATGGCTGTACAATTCCAAGCGCCGAAAAGGACTGCAACGGAACTGGGAAGGCCACTACACCGTCCTTAAGAATATCAACGATCTGATCTACCGCATTCAGTTATCAGCGAGAAGTAAACCCAAGGTAGTTCACATGGAAAAGTTAGCGTCATACCGTGGTCTAGATCCTACCCGTTGGCTCTAAGCAGATTCCAGTAATCCAGTTATTCAAGACGAATAATTAGAGAAGGGGAAGCAATGTTATCCTACACCCTGCAGTAGCCTTGGCCGTTATAGAAAACGTACAAATACAAAAAGAAATGTAATGTCACCTACCACACTAGTATGCGGCGATCATCATAAGTAAAAATACGAGTAAAAGAAGATAAAATAGTCCAGAAATGACTGGAAACATCATTACTTGTGAAGAAAATTCTAGGCTCTTCGAGAAGGTTCGAGAAGGGTCAAGCAAGCTATATAAGTCGAGGATCCTGACGTTATTTTTCAGTTTTATGATACACGTTATACATTATTGTTATCAGTTGCATAGGTATTGTAGAAGTTGAGTTAAAATAAATTGAGATACCAAAAATCTGTGTAACAATATAAATAATTAATAAATATTTTCTATAATTCATTAATTTGTCAGTAGACTTTCTCAGCATGTCGTGTTAACATTTTACTTAAATAATAAGGGTTTTTATTTTTTGTATAAGAGTTTAGAACCAAAATAAATAAATTTAAAATTACATCTCCAGCCACCAGTAATCCTAATCTTTAATTATAACTATACCCTTTTCTACTCGAACCTTTGTATCCAATTTTCATGTGCAAGGACCGTCATTTTATAAATATTTAAGAATACATTCGGCGTCCCTCTGATTAATTACATTTAATCCCTGTTTACTCGCCTCCTTTTGTTTCCTTTAGAAATTGCCCGAGCGACTTTTGCACTCTAATCCTTAAGGACCGAGAATCCCTAAAGACGATTTTTTTCATTCGGATAAGATTTTGTGTCCGATACTAACGAGAAAAAAATTTCTTTGGAAGCTTTATCAGTAGAGTAACAAGGTCATTTTGTAATAAGATTAGAAGTTGATGAATTAATTAAATGTGAGCAAAACTAATATTCCAAATTCGTTCTTCAAAAAGTACACCTAATTTATTAAAGCAAATAAGATAGATAATATACTTTATACAGGGTGTACGAATAAATAATAATTTTGGTTCTTAAAATATTTTATTACTTTTTTTTCTGTCCTGTTTCCCAGCTACCGAGCAAACATAAGATTCGACTCCTTCGCTATAGCGGCTACGTTACCTCCCTTCTTGAAAACGGTTAACATTGCAATTGTAAAATATAACAACTAATTAATAGCAAAACGATTAAATGTTTTGCCAATCAATATTTATATCGAATAATAAGTCGGTTTCAATCTATCAATGGAAATATTTGTCGGTTTTTTTTTTTAATTGATCCAAATCTTTTCCTTTCTTGAGATTATTTTAAAAGAAACATCATAAACAGGCTGTGCGAAAGTTTTACGGTTTTCCTTTTTTATAAAAACATGAGTACACGTCTTAAGATCTTTGGAGACAAAAATAATATGTTAACGTATGTTTTGCCTTGAAGGTATAAATTTTAAATTACTCATAAACGATATTAACTGATCTGCAAATAATGTAGGATAACTTCCCGCAGAATTTTTAAAATGTCGTTTCGACTGACATTTAAGAGAGATTTTAATTTGTTTATAGAATCTATCTACAATATCATTGGAAATTGGATGATAGGCTGCAATACGAATTCTGCATGGTCCTATGAGATTCAACAGTTCTCTTCATAAGTTTAATTCAAATTGTTGCCCTCTATCGGTGGTTATCGGAACTCCAAATCTAGATATCCAACCGGAATTAAATGTCCTTGCTACACTTGCAGCTAAAATTTTGGGCATTGGGAAAGCCTCTGGTCAGCGGGTAAATCTGTCGATACAAGTATGTGAGAATATCCTCTACATTAGAGCAAGGGACCGATGATATCAATGTGAATATTTTCAAAAGGGTTATTTGGGCAACTAAATTCACCAAACTGTGATTTTGTATGCCTTGTAACCTTATGTTTTTGACAATAAAGACAACATTTTAACCAGTTTTTTATATCAGTATTAAAATTTGGCCAGATATAACGGGATTTAATCAGATGTTGTGTTGTTTTAATCCCCGGATGTGACAAATTATGTAAAGTTTCAAAAATTATTTTTCTAATTTCTTGTGTAACGAATGGTCTTGGCTTTCCTTGACTAACGTTACAAATTCTATGTTTTTGAGGAGAAAGGTAGAGTCAATTCTTTAAACAAAAGTAAAGTAGTATTTGCCAAAACCAGACTATTAAGATCTGTATCACATTGTTGACTATCAACTAATTTCTCAAAGTCTAATTTTTCCTGAACTGCATAATCTATTGAATTAATTTCAATTCGCCATTCAACTAATTAAAAAAAAACAATTCAATTCTACTTTAAAAATCTACCGCTTTATTATCTACGCCCTTGACCTGTTCAATGTCTGTTGTAAATGAAGCGATGTAATCTAAATGTCAAATTTCCCCCGGGTTTTACTTTGGTGATGCTGATGTTATCGCAGAAACTAAAGGTTTGTGGTCTGTTAAAATATGAAATGTTTTACCTTCGATAAAATAACGGAAATGTTTAAGAGCTAGATACAAGCTAACAGTTGCCGTCTAAAAAATGTACTATATGTCGATTCGACAAGAGGAAACTTCTTAGAAAAAAATTATAGAGGACACCAATTTAAATCAACTTTTTGCTGCAAAACGGCGCCGGCCGAAGAACCCGATGCGTCAACCATGATACTTGTTTCAGCATTTTGTATTGAAAATATTAACAAACACTGCTTTGATAGAGTTAGTTTAATTTTGTCAAATGCATGTATGGTGGTTTCCTTCCACTCTATTACTTTACTTTTATCCGCTCTTGATTGATTCAGAAAGCAATATATTTAAAGGACGTAAAATTTCTTTAATAGTTTGATAGTTTTCAGTCTTTCAAAATTATTTATGATATATACCCTAGTTTGGTAAGGTTCGATTCCTTTAGCACTTATCTTGTGTCCTAGAAATGTTAATTCCGGTGAAGAAAATTCACATTTTTCTATGTCAATAAAAACACCATATTTAACGAGTCTTTCCAAGAGTATTTTTTTTTAACGTTTGAAATGTTCCTTTACATTTTTACTTGCTATCAGAATATCGTCAATGTAAACGAAACAAAAATTTAAGTCATTTGAAATTTCGTGCATAAATCTCTGAAACTTTTGAGCTGCGTTTCTTAACCCGAATGGTATTGTGACATATTTAAGAAGATCGAATAATATGCATATAGCAGGTTTTGAAATGTTAGTAGGATTTACAGGAATTTGATGGTAGGCCCGAGTAAGATCTGTTTTTGAATATACTGATGTGCCATAAAGTTGCAAAACAAAGTCATGTATATGAGGAATAGGACATCTGTCTGGTATAGTATTAATATTTACCGCTCTTTAATCTCCACATGGACGTCGCCAATTTTCATTTGTCTTTAGAACCATATGAATAACAGGTGAAGACCTATTGCTAGAAGAATGCCTTATTCTTTCTAGCGTTAATAGTTTCTCAAACTCTTGTTTCGCGATTTGAAACTTTTCTTGTGGTAACCTGCGTGGTTTAGAGTAAACTGAAGGACCTTTTGTCTCTATAAAATGCGAAGTGTTGTGTTTAACTCCAGAAAAAGTATCTTGCTATGTGAGGTTTAAAAATTTTTTAAGTAAATTTTCAATACCATGTGAAATATTATGTGTTACCAGTGTATATTTAAAAGTTTTTTAAGTAAATTTGATTCCATCTGTTGTTACCATTTCTACAAAAATAACAAGATTTAGTTTCGCATTTCAACTAAAAAATCAAAGGAATTTGGAAAATCGGCTCCGAAGATTAGTTGTTTAACGTCCACGACTATAAATTTCCATTAAAAGATCTTATTTAAACCAAAATCTAAAGACAACTATTTTCTTATATTCATAAGTGGATATTTTTGACTGATTTGCAACTGTAAATATGTATAAACTTGCTTATTTTTATAACCTATTGCATTGGCTGGCATAACACTCACCTCACTAGCAGTATCAACTAAAAATAACTTGTTGGTTAGTAAGTCTGTGATAACAAATAGACGACTGTTGAGAACAAATCCAGCTGAATTCGTCGTCGTTTTTGCTGGTATTGGCGCTCTTTTCCTGCTAGCTACATAGAGCTATGCACTTTCTTGAATTTATTCCAAACTTGAAGTAATACCAACAAAGAATGCCATCTTTCCTGGAG
This sequence comes from Psylliodes chrysocephalus, assembly GCA_927349885.1. Classification (NCBI taxonomy): domain Eukaryota; kingdom Metazoa; phylum Arthropoda; class Insecta; order Coleoptera; family Chrysomelidae; genus Psylliodes; species Psylliodes chrysocephalus. The sequence continues at coordinate 26,849,055 of OV651816.1, forward strand.
GGATTGTGTTTAACTCTCTGCGGAAATATGGTTTTTAGCTCAGTTACCTCAAAAGAAAATTAATTAAACTTAGTATCTGAAGCACTTTTAATAGAATTGACCTCGCTTAAATTAATAGCTTCTAGCATGTTATCTGCTATATCTGCCATTTGTTAATTTCCATTGTTTCTTTGTAGGCTGCCAAAGCAAGACGTATTTCAGAAGGTAAACGCTGTAGAAATAATTCTTTGAAAAGTGTCTTATCTTTTAAGCAAGATCCTAAGACCTGTTGCATATATCTTTAAATTTGAGAAGGTTTACGGTCCCCGCATTCAGAGGTTAACAATACAAAGTGCACTTTTTTTGTATTAGAAAAAGTAAATCGTTTTGTTAGTTCTTGTTTTAGATTAAAGTAGGACTCGTTATTTGGCGCTTTAAATAAAATATTCCGTACCTTTGTTGCAAAATGACGCTACTAAGTGATTTTATTTAGTAAGAGAATTAATTAGGTTTCTTGTTAAAAAAAATGCTTCTACCTGAGCGAACCATAAATCTGGGTCCCTTGACCAAAATTCCTGTAGTTTTGGACTAGTTGATGGAGGATATTCTGATGCTGCTGGCTGTCTAACGGACTTTTCTGGCGTTGTCTAGTTGTCATTTTATTGTCGGGGTCACCAAATTGTACCAATAAATAATAATCTTGGTTCTTTTGACTTTTGACTTCTGGTTAATGTCATATCGTTCCCTTAATACTACAATTAGGTAACTCGATTTTTTTAGTGTTTTGAGTCATCTACTTTACTGCAACCTTTGTGAGTTGCTCTTTGTAATGGTACAAGTAGGTAAGTCGTAGAGCACCTAGAACTTATCCACTTGTAAGTTGCTCTTTGTAATGGTACAAGTGGATAAGTCGTTAAACACCTACGACTTACGAAGATTGCAGTAAAGTAGCTAACTCAAAACATTAATAAATCAAGTTATCTAATTATAGTTTTCCGGCGACGATATATCCATAACTGTCCTGTTTCTCCAGCTACCGAGTGCACATGAGATTCGACTCCTTTGCTATAGCTGCTACACAGGGTGTTACATTAGTGTGTAATTGCTCAATATTTCATTACAGATAATATGTAAACACATTTCAAATAAAATTTATATAGATTTTAAAAGGGCATGGGTACTTTGTTAAAGTATATAGTGTGTTATCATTTCGCCGGACTAAGAAAAAAAACATTTTTATAAGGTTGCCAAATAATTATTTTTTTGTGAATTTAGATAACGATGCAGCACACCTTTAAGTTACCAAGCTTACGAATAATGATAATAGAAATGGTTCAATTTATTTTAAGTGTTTTGAAATCTGTCTAAATATGGCTCTCATTTTAAGTTCAGTTTACTTAATTTTGTCAAATTGTACACCCTCGTTTTGAATTACAAAGAAATTTTTAATACAAAAATTGTACTTAATGTTTACAACCTTATTATAAAATATTCCTTAATGTACTGGGTGGTCCATAAATGAGGGGTGTACCAATATTATGTCACTGAAAGTGCTACGACTAATTCATATTTATTCGTTAAAACTTTTTTTGTTCGACTTCGTTTCACATACTGCACACTTCCTCTTCTCTCAAATCGTCCTTTTAAAGATGCCACCTCTCTGGATATTTTAAATTATAAAGACGAGATGCTAACAAACAATTTTCGTCACATGTTTCAAGAGCATACATTCTATTAACCAAATTTTTCTTGGGGATAATTTAATTATTTATTAAAGGTAATTACCTAACATACTGTAAGGCATGGTTGGCATGTTATGCCAACTATTTTCATAGTCGACTTGATCACTCACATTTTACTCACAATATTTACGATGTAACTTAAACAGTTGGCGACAATTTATTTTTGAGGTGGGGGAAGGCCTTAGCCCGTCCTCGGTCACTTGGACTATCGTCTATCGAGCCACGGAGGGCGGGACTCAGCTGTTTAACGTCTTATTATCTACTGTAAATAGAACCCCACCTGTTTTCTCATCCGTCCTGCTTGCCATCGCAATTACTGCATTTATAAGACTGGCTTGGCTCTAGTTCTCTGCTTTGTATTTCTAGTTTGTTTAAGGCCTTCCATTTCTCTTCCACCTAAAGCATAATACTTATATTGTTATCCGGGTTGGCCCAATTTTTGTTCATCTCTTTCTCGATCGTCATCCCATCTGGGACAGGCGAAAATTGATATAAGATCTGAACGAGCCGTTTCCACTGAAGAAGTGTGTGTGATAGTAATTAGTTCTTCGAAACTTGTTTCTTATCTTCTCGTTTACAAAATAAAAAGATTTTTATTAATAGTCCACCTAATATGCCAGTTCCTTACCGTTGCCTTCTCTATCTCTGTTTACAAGTCCTTATGAACGAACCCATTTTAGCCAGAAGTGCTTTGTTGGAGTAGGTCCTGTACATTCTTGCTACCCGCAGAATCATTTTCTTTTAAACATTAATCCATGCAGGAGTCTTTTTTGTGATTTTCATTTCTTTTTCTGTTGAGTAACACTAGGGATAAAACCTGGCGATTTGCTTTTTCGTAGATCTTTCTAATGTGATGCGGCGAAACTCACCCTATCATCTATCAATACGCCTAGATATTTTACGTATGTATAAGAAGTCTTTTATCTGTAAATAGATTCTATCCCTCATTCGTGGTTTCATGACAATAATGGCCTCGGATTTTGTTGCTACTATCTCTAGGCTTGGACCTCTATCCAGTGTTCGAATATGCGGACTATTTGTTGCATTCTATACAGGGTGTTTAAAAATTAAGAGCTAAGACTCAAGGGTGTGTAACCTTTGGTAATTTTAAGAAGAAAAGGTTTTATCAACGTATGTCGTAAAACTTTTAATTCTTAAGCAATAGGGTGTTACAGTTTTAAGAACAAAATAACTTTTTTTATCATAATTTTTTTATTTTTGATCCTAAAAATTGTTTTCACGCATGTTATGCCTACCAAATTTTAATAAAATATCAAAAGCAGTTTTAATGGAAACATTTTTGGTTTTATTTTTTTACGCAAAAAAGGTGCATCATACGAAAGTAAGACTATTAACTAAATTGCTTTAAAATAAATAAGGATTTCAAACATTATTTTAGTTTTTAGAAAAAGTAATGGCGTACCTTTTTTTCTTCAGAAATATTCAGTTCAAACCCCTTACGCAGACCATACTATAATTCTAGCAAAAGGAACAGATTACGAAAAAGCGGCCAAAAAAATTAAACATGAAGAGCGCAGGGGAAATAGGACCAACATCACAAAAACTAATTTTTGTAGAATAAACAAAACAAAGTTTATAGACTTATATTTAATGGTAACAGTTACAAAGTATTATTATTGCCAATATATTTATCTGCAAAACACCTACAAATGTTTATATTATGAGCTGCCAAATTCTAAACGGAAAATGCAACATAACTTCCCTTAAAACTTGACAAAAACAATCACAGTCTAGGGAAAATGATCGTTTTTCAATGTTACAGAGTATGAGTTAGAAAACGTAAAATGTTGTAAGTGTGTAAAATGAAAAATAAAACATTTTTAAAAGGTAAAAAGTGAACATGAATTGTATTTTTTATTTTATAATAATTGTAAAAACAGTAAACACAAAATAGCAATTGAGAATTAAAAAGTACTCAAAACTATCCAGATGTAATTTTCAATTTCTTTATTTGCTCAGAATCCTCTCCATCATAATCTTGGCAAACTGCTTTAAGTTCCATAATTGGACGTGGTTTATCCGAATCGTCACTTTCGACAGAAGCAACTCTCAAGTTATCTAAGAGTACATGTGAATGTATGGAACAAAATTGCTTTTAATGCGTAATATCGTTATACTTCAGTAAGTTTAAAGGTTATAAGGAAGCTTTAAATTTCTTGAAAACATCCTTAATATGTCCGGTTGATGGTCTTTTCTTAGTCTTAGAAGTCATTTTATTGTATTGAACTCGACAGACTAAGACGCGTGCTAGAGAGCTCCAAATAAATCGCATATTTCAAAGAGTTAAAAGTGAATAATAGTGACTAAAATACGCAAGAAACTAAGTCTGGTGTATATGCACCTACTTCAAACTCAATTAAGTCTTTGCAATAATTATATAGTTAGATATTCAGCAAATCCCTAATTACTATTAAAATAAAGGCGTAGATCGCCTGTCGAATCGCTGCACAAAAAGTTGATTTGGTCGTACCTACAAGAAAAAGCATATCAATATCAATATCAATTGCCACTTGTTTATTCCACCACAGAAAATAAATGATAATCACAGCATGGCAAACACCAGTAAATATCCTCAAGAACTTTCGGCTGTAGAGCTAACTACCCTTATTGAAAAAATTGTAGAAAAGGCTAATTCATTGCAGACGAATATTATAAAAAAAGAAATCTCTAGCATAATTGATAATATTGTGATTGATCTTGAAGGAAACAAAAAGTTAGTAGGGTTACTTCAAAATAAGATTAATTCTGTTGAGAGAAAAGTGTGAAAAAATAACATAGTAATTTTTGGTATGGTCGTAACAAATAAATTAAATTTGCTGCAAGAAGTTACTGACAATTTAAACAACCTCCTGAGAATCAAAATTACCCATCACGATATCAATAACATATACCTATTGGACAAAAAAGAAACTATTGTTTTAGAATTTATTTCTCGCCTAAAAAAACAAGAGATATATAAAAAAGTTAAAAAATTGAAGGGTACTGGTATAGCGATAGCCAACGATGCTTCCCACGAAGACCGAACTAAACAAAGAACATTAGTACATCATTTAAAAGAAGCCAAAATCCAAAATCTTTCCGCCCGCATGAAAGGTTTTTCACTGGAGATCGAAGACAAACTATATACAGTAGAAGATCTAAAAGAATTAGAAGAAAGTCTAGTCTCTTTCAGTGACTCAGAGGAAGGAGACATAGAAACTAAAGTAAATAGCAGATGTCAAAAAGGATCTACGTCATCGTCAGTCAATGCAATAATTTCATCACACTCGGCCGAAAAAAAGAAGCTGTCGAAGAAAGTTAGTCAGAAGTCCAAGAAATCTAATGCTCAGTACAGCCCAAAGACAAGAAGTTCCAAGCAAATAAAGAAATAAATTCTGAATTTGACTCGTTGCCAAGTAAATTTTATAAGCATTTTTCTTTTTATATTTAGTTTAAAAATAACATTTTTACATTGGTTAACTTATCGCAATACCTTGGTGGAATAGTATTCTATAAAAATTATTGAATTTTATTTTTCTCTGTTTACACGGAAAAAAAATTGTAGAACAAATTTCTACAATTATACATCTTTTCTCTACAATAAATAGTTTATATAGGGACAGGGACAATTTGTAGTAAAAATTTCCAAATATTTGTAGAGAATGTATTGTAGAGTTATTATCTACAATATTTAGTAAAAATATCCAAATTCATTATAAGAATTGTTCTACAAATTGTTATAATTTTTGCTATTCATTGTATGAATTTATATTAAAAATGTATTGCGTTTTATGAAAATAAATACGAAAATTTTACACAATAAATAGTACAAATTCATACAAATTGTAGTAATTTTTAAAAAAATTTGTAGTAGTATTTTGTAATTATTATAATTATAACCTAGAAAAAATGTTCCTTAATAAAATATTCAATTTATTGTTTTAATATAAAAGATACAAATTTTTAATTACATTATGTAATAAATAACAGTAATAATAGCGCCCTCAGTCTCAGTTGGCTATTCTGCACCTGAAAAATATGAAATAAAAATTAATACCAATTGAACTGTTCATCCCCTTAAAACGGGGATATTTATCACCTTTACACTGATTTGGATATAAAATGACTAATTCAGATAACTCACAAAAATGAGAAAGTAGGTATGCCACAATTATGACAAAAAAACATCATTGAACTTAGCACAACATTCGATCGTTGGGCACAACATTCGATCGTTGACCACAACCATTTATTTTAAAATAATCTACTAAAGTTATTTAAATTAGTTATCTAAAGGTAAATTATTCAGAAACAATAATAAATGTACTTACCACTAATAGAAGTTATTATTAAAATTTTCTCAAACGCATCGGTGTTTATAATATAATAATGTGTTATAGGTACTCGTATATGTACCATTCTTTGTTTTGTGAACATGGCGAAAGGCTATTGCTGTATGGCCATTTATGATCGACGTCAGAAAACGTTGGCCAATAGCAGAATTCTGCTTTATTCACATGACTTAGAATTTCTACAATATTATAGAATATTTTTGAACAAAATTGAATTTTTTTCATAAGATGTAAAGTATTACTATTTTTTGTAGAGAAAATTACTATTTTTTGTAAAAATAATTATTAATATTTGTACAAATATTTACAGAATTTAGTAGTAGTAATTACGAAAATTGTAATAAATTTCTTCTTCTACAAACAATAGTAAAATATACTAAACATTGTGGACTTTTTTCCTATTGTTGTAGCATTTTATTCGACAATTCAATTGCTACAATAATAAATAGTTTTTAACTATAAATTGTAGTAAAATTTTCTACAAAAAAGTAAGTATTTTTCTACAAGTCTACTACTACAACATTGTAGTAAAATTTTCTAGTCACATTTTTTTCCGTGTAGATTAGGTTTATAAACATGGAGTTTAAAAATTTGTGCATTTGCCATTGGAATACTCGGTCATTATTTCCTAAAATTAATTTTGTCAGGAATAAAATTGCAAATGAAAACTACGATATATTCTGTATATCTGAATCGTGGTTGAATAAAAGTATATCTGATGATTCTATTAAAGTTGCAGGATACAAATTTTATCGCAATGATAGATCAGATATCGAAAGAATATAAAAATGTTACAGATTCTCTAAAAAACCTTTCTATTACCTCTTTCAAGAGGCGTCTATTCGTGAATATTTTCAATCACCAATGTATAAATTTTGGGATTCAGTAATTTAATTTAGTAACTCAGGAATTTTGAAATTCAGGAATTTAGGAATTTCAAAATTTAGAATTATAATAATTTAAAAACATTTAAAATTTAAGAATTTAAAAAATTAGAAATTCAAGAATGTAGAAATTAAGTAATCTAGGAGATTTAAAATATGAAAATTTATAAAATGTTTAATGTATGCACAAATTTAAATTTAAAAAAACAAATTTGGATAGCAAAGCTAAAACCTTTACATAAATAACTTAAAAAAATTTGTTCAATCATTATCCGGTATTCGGCATATCCGGCCTATATTTAATATCTGGCCGTATGTCGGATAGTAGCTTAATATCCGGCCGGATACCGGATATTTAATAATTACGACACAATTCGTGACAATTCCCTGAAATCAACTTTAATACATAAATCTTTTTGTGGTAAATAATAATAATTATTAATAATAACAAAATGGCTTAAACTTATGATTTTCTTTTATTTAAAGCTGAAGAAGTTACAAAAACACAAAAAGTCACAAAGAACAAAAAAAATAACCTTCTGAAAACCTAAAACTATCTCTTATTAGTCAAAATTAATAAGTGGTAAATTATGGTGAATAAAGACCAAATTTTCAGAGTTTGCTTGCTTGTTTTCGTACACCAAGCCAGCTTCGTAAAACAGTCTCTCGCTATAAACACTGATGCAATGAGCTGAAAGGTACACTTTGGCAAACTTGGTTAAATATGGATAGTGTTTTGAGTTAACTGACCACCAAGTGTAAGGGTCGCGGCTGCAATCAATTCGAACTGTCTTCAAATAGTAGTCGATCTCGTTTGCAATTGGGTTTTTTTCCTGATCGCGACATTGACTATTATTTTCATTTGCTAGTTCATCTAAACAATTCCAAAATTTGTCGTGAGATTCGCAAGTTACATTTGAACTGACTCTTTTAATAGGTATTAGGCTGTTAGAAGACTCGTCGCAAGTCATTTTTAGGTATTCCAATAAGATCTTCTGTCGCGCTCTTTCGGCTTCAACTGCTCCCAAATAGTTTGTTTCAAATCTGGGGTATAAAAAAGTTGCAATAAGGTAAGTCGGATTTTCACTCAAGGAGCTAAAGCGAGATTCCAATTCAGCTTTTAAGAAGGTTCTCATTTGAGTTACGTCAGCTGTTCGTTGCGCAGTCTCATTGGTGTCCAAGTATTTTATTAATGCAGCTACATGTGGTATAACTTCGGATATGCAGGAAAGGACAGAACTTGTGATTTTAGTTATTTCTTTGAATAGCTTTAAGAGTTTTACACACTGCTCCATCAAGAACCACTGATGAGTGATTAAATTAGTGAGTGTGTCATCGTGATCAGCTATATAAAGAGAGATTGCCAGTTTTTGTTATAACAAGCGTTCTGCCATGTAGAAGATAGAATTCCACCTCGTGTTGATATCCTGCACTAATTGATGCTCTGGTAAACTTAACTCTACGACGCAGATCACGTAGCAAGCAGCGAGCAAACAAATGATTTGCCTTACAATGGCCACACGATCTTCTTCGGCCTGCTAATCACGTTCGCTGCGCCTGCGCGACGTTCGAATCCTCACATCAGGCGCTAGACGTTGGGCCGGATATTTGGCTATCCGGCCTTGAAGCTCGCCGGATATCCGGTATCCGTTATCCGGCCAAAAAACTATCCATTGCATCTCTAATAAAAATTATAGAGAATTATATAACAACTGTTATTTAAACAATTTTTTAAAAAAAATATTTTTTTACATTTTGTCAATTTTCTCGAATACGGACCATTTAAGGAAAATTTTGTAAAAAACAAAAAATATTGATAATAATATTGTAAGTAACTTTTATTTAAAGAATTTTCTTCTTTATAAAATATAAAAATGACCACCAATAAAGTACCCTCCCAGATGTTCCGACTCTGCCCAAAATCTAATCAGTTAATTAAACGCCGGAATAAATAAAATTTATTGTTTTTATTTGTATCGGTTCATGAGTTATGGTGGATACAGACACACACACATACACACAAACACACACACACAACACACGCACACACAACACACACACAACAAATAAACACAAAACACATAAACACAACACACACACAACACACAACACACACACAACACACAACACACAACATACAACATACAACATACAGCACACAACACACAACACACAACACACAACACACAACACACAACACACAACACACAACACACAACACACAACACACAACACACAACACACAACACACAACACACAACACACAACACACAACACACAACACACAACACACAACACACAACACACAACACACAACACACAACACACAACACACAACACACAACACACAACACACAACACACAACACACAACACACAACACACAACACACAACACACAACACACAACACACAACACACAACACACAACACACAACACACAACACACAACACACAACACACAACACACAACACACAACACAACACACAACACACAACACACAACACACAACACACAACACACAACACACAACACACAACACACAACACACAACACACAACACACAACACACAACACACAACACACAACACACAACACACAACACACAACACACAACACACAACACACAACACACAACACACAACACACAACACACAACACACAACACACAACACACAACACACAACACACAACACACAACACACAACACACAACACACAACACACAACACACAACACACAACACACAACACACAACACACAACACACAACACACAATACACAACACACAACACACAACACACAACACACAACACACAACACACAACACACAACACACAACACACAACACACAGACACACAGACACACAGACACACAGACACACAGACACACAGACACACATACACACAGACACACAGACACACAGACACACAGACACACAGACACACAGACACACAGACACACAGACACACACACACACACACACACACACACACACACACACACACACACACACACACACACACACACACACGCGCGCGCGCGCAGGGAGAGAGTCACAGACATCATCCCGAAAATAGTGGAAACTGATTCAGGGGACTCCAAAACGTAAATATCCGTCGAAAACTGGAGGTCGAAAAAATCATGGTTCCTATACTTTCCTTATCTGTATACAGAGAGGAAAGTAAAATTGAAGATTTTGATGATTTTTCTCATGGACTCATGGACATAGATTTTGAGAAAATGTATATGGCATCACCCCTGAGGTACTCCCTTTCTAACAAAAAAGAATCATTGAAATCGGATACCGCGTTGAACAATTCTCGCTGAACATACATATAAAAGGTATTACGACGAATTGAGAACCTCCTCCTTTTTGAAGTCGGTTAAAAAGTTTCAAAACCGTAGTCAATTAGGTTGGAATTTACTTACTCTTTAATCGTTTATAATGATCAGATCGTAATTATTAAAATTGCTCGCAAAGGGTATATTATTAAATAGTAATAAAAAAAATTATTTTACTAAATATTTAAAGTTTAATTAAAAAATCATGGCATCGTTCAACTTCACTTTTTTTTGAAAGGACATTGACATTTCTATCTCTAACGATTTACATGTTGGCAATTATTTTAAAAAGAGCTGTGACTACGGCTTTTACACACAGTTATAAAGTCAATTGATCGTAATCTGTATTAATCAATGTAAAGAAGAACTTCGTTTATACTCAAAGTTATAATCCGAAACCTTGCTTCCTCGCAAAGTTCTAATAGTAGCTAATAATAAGTAGCTATTGGACGTTACTTGGAACAATACATAGAAGTAACAAAATACGCAAGTTCTCCGTAGGTAGTTAAAATCAAAAATTGTGCAACGCAGCACCGTAGTTACACTAAAGCGAATTACTTAGGTTTCAAAGGTTATACATGTGTTCCTAGACGCGGAAATCCGTCCTTTGTCTATCGCTTATTGCGTCGTTGTGCACGTTAGCTTTTGACTGGTTTCTTCGCAAAGCTTTTCTTTCAGTGTTCAACAATATCGAGGGTGGGATTAAACGAACTGACATGTATGTCGCTATTTTTTCTGCGTTGGAAAATGGAGAGTATTATTCGAGGTTATTTAAGATTTAACCGTAGATATTTATAATTGTTCAGGCGAACCTACAAATAAGCTATAAATTAGAAATTATTTAGCGATAAATTAACAAAGAACGAACATTTTGCAATATGATACATTAAAAATAAAATTGCGATAAAATACCATTACAATAGCGATAAATTAGCAATAAAATAACAATTAATAGTAATATAATAACAATCAAATAGCGATAAAATGGCGATTAAATAGTAATAAAATAGTACATAAAACAGTAACACATTGGCAACAACTTAGCAATAAATTATTAATTAATAGGTAATAGATTATCAATAAATCAACAATAAATAAATCAAGAATAGCAATAAATTAACAAGAAATTTGTAATGAATCAGTGATCAAATAGCAATAAATTATGTATTTACTAATAATGAATTAGCCAGAAAGTAGAAATAAATTTGCAGTTATAGTATATTTGATAATAAATTTTTATGACCCAGGAGATAAACCTCAATATAATATTATAAATAATATAAAATTGTATAGCATTATTTATTCCAAAATAATATCTTGGTTTTCTTCCTGAAATTTTGAAAATACCGATTTATTTCAATTCTTGTTTTACAATTTTTAGTAATTTTAATTAACAAAAATAAAGTGAGTATGTAATATCTACAAGTAGAAAATATTAACAGTTTAGGATCAATTTAATAAGCCCTCAAATTTCTTAGAAAGGATTAAAATTTTTATTATGCAGAAAGAGTAATGCAAATTGTAAATTATTTTAGTTGAGATTTGCATTTTTGGTTGTATAGTCCTGTGATGTTACACGCAGAATTGTTAGTTCTGTAATTTGTGCAATAAAAATAGCACAAAAGTCTACTCCTGAGAAATGCAATTTAACCGTGCATATGAAAACTTTAGTGTTAAATGTACATGACGATCTTGTACATAAATATTTTAATAGTACGTACTGTTTGGAGTATAGTTTCTAAGTATTTAAATATGACCTGAGATATAGAAGCAACCATTTATAGATATTTGAAGCAACGAAAGGATGAAAGTATTACAGTAGCTCCTAAAACGTCAACTGGGGGAAAACCTATTTAAATAAACGGTTCTATGAAACAACTGAACCAAAGAAAAGTACATTTGTTTTATTTACAAAAAAAAAGATCCCTACTTTGGATAAATTTTAGTAGACATTAATGCAGACGAAACTTCGCCAAACGTTATAAGAGACAAATTGTGGAAAACTTTATATAAATTAAACTTCGTTTGGGAGAAGAACTATAGAAAATCTGCACTCATAGAGAAATATGAAATTATTTGTTGAAGGACGCAATATTTAAGGGAAATTAGAAAATTAATAAGATAAGACAAAAATATTTTTTTAATTAGATGAAACATGGATATTTTATAAGACATTATGTAAGAAAAGGGTTGGCAAGATACACAGGTTAAAAAAGCTCTTTAGCTACTGTTGTCAATATACTTTTAAGGAATAAATGCAGCACTGTCACCAACAAAATGGTCCTGGAGTCCATAAGAAACATCCATTCACCAGTGGCAAATAAAAAATATTACTAGTAGCAACTTAAAGGCTTCACAAATGCTGGTTTTGGAAAATGGGAAAGGGTATAATAAGTATTAAAACAGTAACATATGTTTATCGAAAACAATTGCAAAATGACTAATAGTCTCAGGAATAAATTATCAATCTATATTTATAAATTAAATATTAAAATAAATTAAATATTATGACAGGTTTACTTTTTAGAATATCAACGTACTACCTTAGAAAATTCTCTTGTTCAATGTAAGCCATTGACTAGAGTAATAACCTAATTGTTTGTTTTATTGCAAACAGTGCGTTTTATTTTGAATATTAAGTTAAAACATTGATAAATACTTTTTAGAATTTTTGGAAATTTTTTTATATTTTTAAATAATATTAATAATACCAATTATTACAAATATGAGAATGATGTTTCTGATAAAACTCGAATTAAAAATAAGGCATCAAATTTTATATTCTGTTAGAAGTTTTAATCTCTTTAGAAGAAATTTTTCGAATAATTTTGAAACCAATTGATAAACGAAAAATAAGCCTACTTTGTCAACATTATTACCTCTGCACTTTTCCAGCATGCAAGAATATGTTTTGCTAAAAACATATGAGGAATTAATTAGCCTTAAAATATTCACTTTTCTGCTGTTTTATAATGTACTTGGTACACACTATATTTTTATTGGATTTTTCTGTTTTTTTGATCTTTTTTCATTATGTATTAAATTTATTTAATTGTCGCACAGTTTCATAGCAACACCTATTTTTCATAATTTTAGTCTTTTCTGCAGTTTCTAAGATGTTTTAATCTTAAGTCATTTTAAGTAATAGAATTCTACTTGGGGATAGGTTAATAGGGGCATGATCAGGTACAATTCAAAAACGCAATAAAAGACAAGTTGTTTGAAAAAAAAAAAATATTTTGGACTGGTATAACTGTTTTAAATTACCCTGTATCATCAAAATAGCTATTTGTGTATTAAGATCAATATATAAGACAGAAAGTTGCCCACGTGATGTGTAGCGGAGCGCGGCAATCTGTTGAAAGCGGCAACGAATTTTTCGATTATAATAGACACAATATTTTTTCTAAAATTATAATTTTTTATGTAATAATTATAAAAACAAAAAAATTGTCGTAAGTAGTGTATAATGTATTGCCTATACTTACGTTAATGTAGTTGATATTCAATAAAATGACAAATTATAGACCGATATCATTAATATCTTGTTTATCTAAGATAATAGAAAACATTGTTAAAGTAAGACTAAATAATTTCATAGATAAACATCAGCTATTATCAAAGTCTCAATTTGGTTTTCAAACAGGCAAATCGACAGATGACGCTCTACTGAAAGTAATAAACACCTTATAAAAAAATGAAGATAATAACTTACCAACAATCGCAGTATTTTTAGACCTAGCAAAAGCTTTTGACCGGTAAACCATACTCTTCTCCTAGAAACCCTAGAAGATATAGGCATATGGGCTATATCAAATAATTTCTTTTAATCGTATCTGACAAACCGTCCTCAAATAGAAGAAGTGGGTGATAAATGTAATAGAGAACAAATAGTTGTGTGAGGTGTACCTCAAGGTACGGTAGTGGGGCTTATTTTATTTACAATATATTTAAATTATTTATTTATGGTTAAAAGTAAGAGCCAAGTCAGTAGTATTGCAGACGATACAATTTTAATATACAAGGATAAAAACTGGTACGAGTTTAAGATAAAAATTGAAAATGATTTTAAATGTATAAAATAGTAGTTTGACTACAGATTTTTATCTATTAACTACAAAAAAACTGTCTATTTACCTTTTACATCCCTACAGCCAAACCTTTCAACTTACACAATAAATGTACAAAAAAATACCAAGATACAAACGGCCAAAAGCATAAAATATTTGAATGTTATGATAGACATCTTAGAGGGAAAGCCCACTCACGCGACATGTATCGCGCGACCTGCCGCATGGGATTTTTTAGGTGCGATTTTTAACAGACGAAAAGCAGCGACACAGACGTTCAGTATTAAAATAGAGGTGGAGGAAGTAGTAACGGTGTTGTTTTGTTCGTCAGTGGAAAAAATCGAAACGACGTATGTACTGGGTTCATCCATTATTTAAAGACCCTTATGTAAAAGGCGCATTTAATTTATTACATATGGATTTACGTCAACACGAAGATAAGTTCTTTAAATATTTCAGAATGAGAGTAGTGTCATTTGACGAACTGCTAGCGCAGATTCCCGAACAAATATTTTTTTCGCTATTTTATTTCAATTAACTGTTCGATATTTGAGGTCGGTCTTGAATATCGGATATAAATTCATCTATATCAATACAACTGTCAGCCTTTTTTTACTGGAACTGTCGAAAAGTTAACAGGATACTGCAACTCTCAACTGGCGTTTCGCACGCGACTTGACGTTTGTATGAGTAAAGCTCCATATGAATCTATGATAAAGCTGGCCGCGTGCGGCAAGAAAATAGCGAGATTGTCATTTTTAATTTTCAGCCGCGTGCGACCACGCGACAGAACCGCGTTATTGGGCTTTGAGTCATTTAAAAATATCTTAAGTATTGCCGCGCGCAATGCCTCGCGATCAGTCGCACGCGACGTGTCGCATGAGTGGGCTTTCCCTCTTAACAATTAGGCTTTACTAATTAGTTGTTTAAGGTTTACTTGATAGGTCTATACTACCTAACTTAGGTATGACAGCGGGCGCAGAGACATCGCCAACTTAGTTTCAGTACTGTTTATTTCGGGCAATACTATATTTATAGCATTTCCCTTTTAAATAATCATTTAATGCTTCGCAAGAGTATGTGTTTATTTGCAGTTGGCACTAAGACACTGCACTTTATATTTATTGTAATTTCTGTAAATAAATATTTTTGATTTTTTTTTTTTTTTTATTTGAAGTCGATGTTAATTAATTTGGATAATATAACAAAAAAACATGTAATAATGTACAAATAACTTGAAAGTCATTCACTAAAAAGAAATATTATTATATTATAGCTAATTTAAATAAGGCGAGCAACAAATCTGTCAACTTTATAGCTCGGCGAGCGACAAAGCTGTCACTTAATGTCAGTTCGCGGAAAACGTTAACTTTGCAGTTGGATTTCTAAGCGCAAAAGCCTACTTTGACTAATGACTGTAGAAAATTATTTTTTTTTAATGTCGGGATTATTGAATAACAAAAAACTGCCATCCCTTCTAAAACTTGTCAGACTTTCTCCATGAATATTAAAAATAAATACTTTTATCAATTCGTTTCTTCCTAAGAAAGATCTGCAGGTAATTTGCATGTTTGCAAATTTTCACAAAAGAAGTTATAACAAGTTTTCCAGAAGTAGTAACTGCCTTAAATGCCTTATCTTATTATGATAACTTCATTTTATGTCCTTGAGGAAAATTCAATTAGAGTGAAAAGTTGTTAAAAAGTTTTCAGAGCGGCATTACAGTCATTCATACGTACAGTTTAAGGCTTTTCATTTTCCCTTTTTTTCAGTTTTTATGCCGTTCAAGTTTGAGCTCAAAGTGAAATTTATTATACACACTTTGTGATTTCATATTTGATAAATTCTTTTTGTGTACCAGTTAAATTTATTTTTATAGGAGGACGGTATGTCAAACAAAATTTCAATTGTCGAATATTTAAGAGATTCTTACTACCTATTTCATGTTAATTTCTTCTCTAACACAAAATTTTTTGATTAATAGTGTAAGAAAAATTGGTAATGAATCAATTTCTGCTATGTTACAAAGTATCTATCACATATTTTAATATGCTATACTCTTCCGAACTTTCCTCCAATATTCCACCACTATAGTTTATTTAAAAAATCATGATATACAGGATTGTTTAAAGCAGAAAAAAAGTAAATATTGATACCATCTTATCTGAATTTTCACTAGATTTTAGTATGATCATCACGACAAACATCGAATACAATACATCATAAAATATAACTAAGCAAAACATAACGAATTAACCAATAATTCTCTACCTCAGAATATAACCTCTAAAACCGGAGTTACAGTGTACCGGGTTGTCGATCTCAACCTTTCTGCCTTCGGCTTTACTCTGTAGTGGAGATATGAGTGAGTTTAAAAATAATCGAAATAATTGAGCGCCAAGCCGTTATATCTTCTTCCAGATTCCAAAATTGACCTACCTCTCAAACGGCTAAACTGGGTAAATCAAAGACAATACTTCCAATACATACCGATTTATTTTATTTTTAGATAAAGAACAATAGCAAGCAACGAAATGATTAAAATATGGTACAGGCAAAAACAAATTATTACTATCAAAAATTTTGGGTAGCGCACAAGTCCACAATATAATAAAAATTTTGAAACACTAGTACTTACACTTTAAATATCTAAGCGAAGATTAAATTATTAAAAGTACACTAAAAAAAAATAACGCACGGCGGTTTTGGTACCAAAAACGACTGGTAAAAATTAATCGACAGAGAAATAAAAATAAGAGTAACCCTTATTTCCGCCTTACATATTTATATAAAAGTAAAGTGGACCAATAATGCCAAGTAGGCCTTCAGTACACCCCCATTTAAACAGTAAATCTACCCCAAATAATTTAACAAAATCCCTGAAATTAAATTAATAATCTGTGCGCTACTTTTCCCAAAAAAAAGAAGAAAGACCTATACATAAAAAAAAATAAAATCAGTGTGCGATTATATAAACAAGTCACTTAAATAAACAGGGCGGACTTAGCCAAACAAATCATGGTTTCTTCGCGGCTGCATTTAACGATCTCGTAGAACAGTACTACCACACTAGCTGATTTCGGCCTTCAAAATCCACAGGTGATCCAAATCTCCATCTACACCAAATGTTCCAATTTCAAATGGGGTTTTTCTATACCCCTTCCAAGAATACTACCCAAATGGGGTTTTCTATACCCCTTCAAGAAACCCAATAAAACCGATTAAGGCCTCACTAGGCTATTCCTTGCAAAAAGGTAATAAAAAAATTACCATTAACTGTACTCACCCTTTTAATTTAAAATATACAATCTATAAGCAAAATATATACAAATATTTGAGATAACAAAACAAAATAAACTTACTCAACAATGAGTTAAACTCAAATAGAACTCACAATATTAACAAAGAATTTATATACCCTTCAACAACTAGAGAAAAGATTAAAAAAACGTTACTTGCAAAAATTTACCCTTTTAATCAGAAAAGGGAGCAAATTCAAACCAACTCGGGTTCTTAACGAGCATAAGCGTGAACGGCGGTTATGGCCAAGATGTTTTCCAAAGGGGCCAGCTATCCAATTAAAAAATCCAACACGAGGTTGCTGCGAGGTAATGGCGGCCGACAAAACTCAACCACTAATATTTCACAAATCACAGGCTCCAAACCAAATGCCCTCACAGTAATAAAGAAAACGGGGACTAATCCTTCCTGACGAAGATGGCTCACAAACCACTAAAAATCTTCCCGTAATCCCAAGAATGTTCAACAGCAAAACCAAAACCGTCCAACTTAGCTAACCAACACTAGTTCTTCCTTTTTTGAACCAACGCCGGTTTCAACTTCTCCCTCTCTCGAGAGACCTCGCTGTAAACCGAACGTTAGCGACCAATTATCTTTCGATCTAGTCGTCAGATGACTTTAAAAAGTCGTTCTGACCAATAAACAAATTACCCGTGCTTACAAATCAAAATTACCAGAACTCGAATTCATGAATACCATAACTATTCACCACCGGCCACATACTTTGATTTTCTTTTACTATACGGAGAATGGTCGCACTGCGCAGCTTTCTGAGTGCCTTTTAAAAGGAGATAGAAAACTCCGCCATTTTGAACCCTTATTACGTGTTGCCTACATCTTGGCGCAATATTTTTAATAGGTGCGTTTTAATCATCCGCTTCTGCTTCGGAATTGTCGTTTTTCTTGATTTAATCTGACAGGTTAAAACGACTAAACCGACAATTCCGGAAGCAGAAGCGGATGATTAAAACGCACCTGATATTTTGCTTGCTGCTGTCACTGTCAGTGAATATTATTTTTGAAGTCACAGTTTATTGCTAAAGAATCAGTTAGCTCACTCGGACCAGTTGAAAGTTCCAAAATAACATCCACTCCAGGGATACAAATTTAGGATACGCAGGAGACTGCAGTTTTATTACAGGAGGTTGTCATATATTGTATTATCCGAGTTACACAGTGTATAAATTAAAACATTAATATCAAAAGTGCCGACGCAGAGTGAGCGATCTGATTCTTTAGCTGTAAACTGTGTCACAGGGTTCAAAATGGCCGCGCCCTATGTTGGGCGTGTCGGACCTCTCTCTTGCCTCGTATAGTAATCAAAGTATGTGCCACCGGCCGAGATACACATGATACTCGAAAATTAATAATAACTAAGGGTGTTGTCTTCGTCAAGAAAACCGTATTAAAACAAATCAATGCATCTATTACTATCGAAATACGACACGCACAAACCAATAAATCACGTCGAGAATGTTATGAAACAGGCGAGTATCAATTTTGTAGTGACACAATTTCCAGTAAATAAACGAACGAACCCAGAGCTGCAACGAACGCAGTAGCATTTCCAAATGACAAGATCATTAACCTAACCATTTTGACGGAGACGTCAAAAATAACAACAAATATGTTATTTATCAGTTTTCTACAACCAAGAATCAAAAGATGAAGACATATTTAATATTAGATTGGGAGAATATATGTAATTGGATGGAATCTATGACAATTTACTAAATGAATATTGGAAGTTTCGCTAATAACTTGAGTGAATATTTAAAATAGAGGATCTGTAAAAGGGATATACATGCAAAGAATAAATAGGAAATTCACTATACAAGGTATGATGTATATTTAGCTACTAAACAAGTACTGAAACAGGGTAATTAATTCAATAATAGCAGCAAAACTGTCAAATTTTACGGACGATCAAATTCATGGAATAAAGGTGACACGAACTCACTGTAAAAGAACGCAGAGATATAAAGAAACGAAGAATGTAGTAAATAAACACCCTTATTTGAATAAAAAGGTAAGCGTAGACTAAAATTACATATACAAGGGGTCATTAAAAAGTACTTGTCTGAATATAAAAACTGGATCGTTACAAGAATACAAAATTACTTTAATATAAATTATAGTAATTTATCAATATTTAGTACCCACACTTATTTTTCTAAAAATAGATATTAGATATTAGATTATTAGATATTAGATCAGGATATTTCCTTAAAACTTAATAATAAATATTATCACAACCAAATTTATATATTATACGATAAAAAAATCTTTGTTTAAAATATTTTCTTATAAAATACTCATATTTCGTTTTTAGAAATACGGATGATTCCATATAATTTTTGTTTGTTTGTATTTAGGGTACTAGCGTCATATAAATTTATTATAATTAATATAAAGATAGAGTTAAATAAGTCGTTTTCTCCCTAGGTTCCCCAGTTTCCTCACTTCCCACAGAAATAATAATTGGTTTTATTGTTTCCTCTATTAACACATCAAGTATTTAGAATTTCTCTTCGTCTGCTATGACATGTTTTATAGCGTTTTGCCAATTGTCCAGTAACATGTTTGATATGGAGTCACCTAATAGTTGACGAACATCTTGAAGTTTAAATATTGTATTGTTTCTCACAGTGATAAGGTGGTAACCGCAACACATTAACTCCATGTTCTTTTGCTATTTCATTTACACTATACTTCTTAAATTTTGGTGAATGTTGTTTACATAACTGCAATTCTTTTTTGAGTAACCCTCTTCTGCCACTATTTTTTTGGTTATTAGTCAATCGGAGAGTTCTTGCTTTTTCCATTTAGTGTTAGGTAACGGTTCTTTGAATCTTAAATGGTAAATGACATTGTCCATAACTATTACAGAATTGGTCGGTAATAAATTTATCATTTGATTGAAATATTCCTCAAAAACATCAGCAGTCATTTCTTCATGGTAGTCTTTTGTAAAATTTAAAACAAATTCTAACAAACCTATATCAACAAATCCTTCGTCTCCTCCAATATAAGTAATAACGGCAACCATTACCATTTGGAAATTTAAGGCCATTAGACAAATCTTTTATAAATGACCGACGAGCATTTGTAACCTGTTTATCTTGTCAAACATTTTTAACAAAATGTCCTTCATTTATCCAAATAAAAAATATTTTTCTCTTCTTTTCTTAATTTTCTAATTTCCCTTAAATATTGCCTCTTTCAACAAATAATTTTATCTTCCTCTATGAACGCAGATTTTCTATCGTTCTTCTTCCAAACGAAGTCTAATTAATGTGTAGTATTCCACAATTTGGCTCTTTTAACGTTTGGCAAAGTTTCGTATCCATTAATGTCTACTAAAAGTTTATAAATGGTTGTATGGTCATATTTAAATACTTAGAAACGACACTCCGAAAAGTACTATTAAAATGTTAATGTATAAGAACGTCATGTACATTTAACACTAAAGTTTTTACATGCACGTTTAAATTGCACTTTAATTTCACAGAAGTAAAATTGGACGTTTGTGTCATTTTTATTCCACAAATTCACTGGATCAATATGGCTTTCTACCGCCTATTATTACAGAACTAACAATTCTGGGTGTTACAATCACAGGACTATACAAACAAAGATGTAAATCTGAACTAAAATCATTTACAATCGGCATAACTCTTTCTGCAGATTAAAAATTTTAATTCTTTCTAAAAAAGTTGAGGGCTATTTAAATTGATCTTAAATTGTAAATATTTTCTACTTGTAGAGATTACATATTCACCTTATTTTTGTTGATTAAAATGACTAGAAAATTTAGGATAAGAATTGAAATAAATTAGTATTTTTAAAAATTTTGAGAAGAAAACCAAAGATTTTATTTTGGAATAAATAATGCTAAACATTTTATTTTAGAAATTCTCCGTCACTGATTAATAATGTTATATTGGGGTTTAACTCTGGGGTTATAAACATTTTTCTATTATTCATTTTTAAATAAACTATAGTCAGACTAGCCCAGAGCTTCTCTCTTATTCGTTAGTTCAGCTTATTTTTAATTTTTAAATAAAATAAAAAATGCGGAATAATCGAGAAATAATGGCATCGAATATTACGAGAAGGAATACTTTTTGCAGCAGCAGCCAATGAAAATTTGATTTTTTTTTTTTTTGAAAACAGAACTGATAAATTGGTTGTGGAGTATAGGAATATTGCGCGAGAATATCTTTGACAGATTTGATGTATGAGAGCGGTAATTTTGATAAATATAGGGCCATTAATTTGGTTAGTTAACAAGAAATATGCTCTGTTCCGTATATTCAACTCTAATGAAAAATGTGGACGTACGTGTTAGCTTAATGAAAGTTTTAATTATTTTGTCATTCATTTGGATGTTAAAATACGACTTTTTTTCAATAACTAATATTGACAGCTAATTGAAAAATTTCATTCAATAATTTTTTAGGATGCATGATACATTCACGTTTATTTCGTACGAAGACAGGTGCTAAAATTGTTAAAATGAAACATATTTCTAAAAAAAATCTATTTTAAGAAATATAAATGTGTTATGTTTATATGGGGATATCTCGAAATCTATATGATAGGATGGGTTTAATTTTATAATTTCAGAAATTATAATATAGATAATGGAATATTTTTTGCAAATTGTGTACTGGATTAATAACAGTTTTTGGCTGCTTTTAAAACAGATTTGGGTTCTTTTAAGAAAACAAAAATAGTGCGAAATATTTTCTATTAAGTGAGAGTAGATATATATTTTATGGTTTCAAATAATAAGCACAAACGGATTATAAACAGGTAAGTAATTATATACCTTAATTATAATTTTATAATAATATAAATGATTTTAGGTAATTTGAAAAGCAATTATAAATCGAAGAGAATCTGAAGATTTAGAGGTATGAAGAGCTTGAAAAGCAATGAATTAAGTTTAGTAATTGCTGTAACAACCTGCGATAAGATGTAGTTTATTTCTAGAAATAAATAGTTAATAAATATTATCAATAAAATTAGATTAATGAGTACAATAAATTTTATAAAATCGAAGCAAATATGTAGTATATGAACGTCACCAATTGGGTGAAAAGACAAATCCATAAAAAAATGATTAGGTATAAGTAAGGTTAGTATTTAAATATTTTTAGCTGTTTTTCCAGGTCTTCTGGCTGTTAACTATGAGTTGAGTCTCCAGTTATCTTAAACCCAAAGAGGGACTGGTTGGATTCCTCCACTAGCTTTATTTGGTATCTTTAAATAATTCGGTGTCTAGGAACCTCCGGGTTCCAGACTAGATATAGTAAAATCAAAAATTAAATTTCAGATTGGAATTTGAATGGAAATGAAATTGAAAATCACCGTAAGCGTGAAAGTCTGCTTAAGAGTGAAAGTGAAAGTCTGCATAAGAGTGAAAGTGAAAGTCTGCATAAGAAGCCTTGGATGATGGGTGGCCCACAAAGGGGCTTCAACTGAAGTAAGTTAATATAAAAAAAGGTGAAAAACTCTAAATATTTGGAACTTTTATCCACAATGCTGAGATTATTGTTTAGTGTAAACGCAAAACCTAAATATAAGTTTTTTCGAAGAAAATCCGCTAAATGCGGGCACGCTTCTTTCTCAGAAAACAGAAAATGTGCTCAATGCAAAAAAAGGCAAGAACCACTTTTTTTGCTAATATTTGCCGCGAAGTTTTAGGAATAAATTAATTGTTTTAGTTGGTATTCTGTTTTCTTCTGTTAATTGATTTAAGAGAAATTACTGTTTTAAGAATTAATGACAAATTAGAAATTAAAAGAAGAGGCAAGGAAGAATCTGACAATTCTTAGACAAGATTATATTTGCTTGTTTACAATATTTGAATATTTCTAATAGTTATTTTCTTTTATTTTAGAAATGAAATATGGGAAAACCAACCAGCCAAAATCATTGGATTCTTCACGAAAAATAGCATATAAAATTTATAGTTATACAAATTATTTTATTAAATAAAGTTGATTTGTTTTGTTTTGACTCTTGAATCGCATTGAAGTATGAAAATAATTAAATTGAAATATTTATATGATTGAATCATAAAAAAAGGTAACTAATGTAAATTTTAAATATATTGCTCAGAAAGGTACTTTTAGCCCGTAACAATTGGTAAATCAATATAAATAAATTATCAATAAATTAGCGATATATTAGCAATAAATTATCAATGAAATAGCAATAAATTAGTAATAAATTAGCAATAAATTAGCAATAAATTAGCAATAAATTAGCAATAAATTAGCAATAAATTAACAATAAATTAGCAATAAATTACTAAATTATTAATAAATTAGCAATAAATTAACAATAAATTATAAACAAATTAACAATAAATAAGCAATAAATTTGCGATATATTAGCAATAAATTATCAATGAAATAGCAGTAAATTAGTAATAAATTAGCAATAACCTAGCAATAAATTAGCAATAAATTAGCAATAAATTAGCAATAAATTATAAATAAATTAGCAATAAATTAGCAATAAATTAGCAATAAATTAGCAATAAATTAGTAATAAATTAGCAATAAATTAACAATAAATTAACAATAAATTAACAATAAATTTACAATAAATTAACAATAAATTAACAATAAATTAACAATAAATTAACAATAAATTAACAATAAATTAACAATAAATTAACAATAAATTAACAATAAATTAACAATAAATTAACAATAAATTAACAATAAATTAACAATAAATTAACAATAAATTAACAATAAATTAACAATAAATTAACAATAAATTAACAATAAATTAACAATAAATTAACAATAAATTAACAATAAATTAACAATAAATTAACAATAAATTAACAATAAATTAACAATAAATTAACAATAAATTAACAATAAATTAACAATAAATTAACAATAAATTAACAATAAATTAACAATAAATTAACAATAAATTAACAATAAATTAACAATAAATTAACAATAAATTAACAATAAATTAACAATAAATTAACAATAAATTAACAATAAATTAACAATAAATTAACAATAAATTAACAATAAATTAACAATAAATTAACAATAAATTAGCAATAAAAATAGCAGTACGTAAGCAATAATTTAATACTAAATAAGCAATAAATAAAAAATTATTTTGTAATAAATTGTCAAGATATTAGCACATTCAGTCCATGGAATTGGTACTTTTTGCCTTACATCAAATGGGGTAGTTATAATTTTGTATATGTTGATAGTGATGAGATGGTAATGACAAATACAAATTTTCTATCTTAAAAGCCCTTCGGATCATTGTTAAATACTAAAAAATTCTTTAAATTTTAGAACTTTTTGAGTTGTGTTACGGCAAAAGTTACTAGGCACACTTTTTAAGTAAAGTAAATTTGCAATGAACTGAGAATAATTTAGTTTTGGTAGGCCAAATAGTTTAAAATATACGGCTATTTAAAAGTTTGCAAAATTTCAAAAAAAAGGAAGTATTATTTTTTGGGTTTCGACAATTTTTACCCCTAAGAAGTGGGTTTATGGGAAAAGTTACTTTTTTTAGTCATTAAAGTTCACTAAATTCCAAACAAAATGAAACTAATTATGTCAACTTAAACTTGATAGATCCTGAGACACAGCTGTTCAAAGTTGTTAAGATAAGTAAACAATTATGTACTAGAAGGTTTTGCAAAATGAAGTACGCCCTATTAGTAAAATAAGTATTTTAATTTATTAAAATAAACATATTACAAATTAAAACGTTAATATGAAAAATGTAATGAAACGCCTTATTCTTATTTTATGTACATCACATTTGCAGAAATAGTTATAACTCACATTTTTTGTATATTTTTGAAGGACCAGACTCGTCTTCTGAATCCACAGCACACCTTTTGGGGGCAGCTTGTTGGGGTAAAATTTCTTCATCAAACTGTTCAGGAAGGCCGAAACCGGTATTTGATGGTGTGTCCTCAATGAATGGTACATCAATATCGTCACATATCAGGTCTAGTATGTTCTCGCAAGATTGGTCAGTACAGTACAAACAGCCGAGCCTTTCAGTCTTACTTTCCTGCAATCACAACTGCTGATACAATCTTTTCTGCAGTAACAGAAAATTATATTTAGCAGAGCTTGAGGAGCTAGTGATGCCATCATCTGTTGATAAACGAGGCCTTGTGTACTCCGCATCCAGCCCCAATCGACAGAATTCTTCTTATTTTCCAGCCACTTCTATACCTGAAACAAAATCTACAACAAAATAAGGGATCATGTATAAAGAATGTGGTCTGTAGCAGAAAGGAATACAAGCAAAAAATCTTGCAGCATACGTCGTTGGAGGCAATCTGGCGAGGTTCATGTTGGGCTTAACTGCCGCCCTAGTGAACTACTGAACGTAAAGATCGCTAAGATTTTGAGATTCTGTTGCCTCCATAAAATAAAACGAGAAATGTTTTTCCTGCATCGGCAACTTGCTCAGGTGTGGCATTGGAGCTTAAGATTACTGTCTATTGAATTTTTTTTTTGCCAAAAGATGCTGATGTTGTATTACAACCGCTAAACGTGTAAAGAAACAGTGCTATTTCGGGTTTTGATAATTGCCTAAAGAAATTTGTCAAGTAGGTGATATCTGGGTTTTTTCCTTTATCACATTTTAATAATATAATATTGTTATGTGGTTTGTTTGTTGGAAGGATGTGGACTCCTCCATCTCTTGACAAACCACAAAGTAAGACCAACAAATCTATATCCTCGCCGACGATCTTTACTACTTCGTAGAAAGAGGATATGGAAATGACGGTGGCTACTATTAACCAATCAGCATCTTCCTCTGCCTGTAATGTTCCTTCAGGTGAACCTTTAGCATGATGACGAGTCTTACTTTATTCCTGTTATTCAATAAGAAACTTGTTCTGAGCAACTAAAGTAATGGTTGTTTCATCGAATATAACATCAAGAGAGGACGTTGCTAGGGTTCTACATAGACATTCAGAGCTCTTGGTATGTTTGTCTGATGCGTCAGATGGAAAGCCATCTAAACTACAGTTATATTTAAGCCGTAGTGATTTTGCAAGTATATGTCCAATACTTGGACACATCTGGAACCAATTTTCCCAAAAGACGCATTACGAAGCCACCCTACCTTTTGGAGCAGATGTCCACCATCTACAACTACGTGCGTATCCTTTCTCTGTTGATTCTCATTTAGACTCACAGGATTAAAGGCTGTGTCAAATGATGACTTTGTACCCTTTTTAATTCCATTTTCATTTAATAATGACATAGGAAATTGTGACAATTCATGTGTGAAAAAGTTCTTCAACTCTTAATGTATGTTATGTTACACATAAAAGTAAAAACAAAACACAGTTTCAGTAAAAATCTACCAGACAACCAAAAAAAAAATATGACACTTTTTTTTATATTTTGCAAACTTTCTGGTCTACCAAAACCAAATTACATAATTGTTTACTTACCTGAACAACTTTGAACAGCTGTGTCTCAGGAACTTTTAGGTGTAAGTTGGCATAATTGGTCTTATTTTGTTGAGAATTTAATGGACTTTAATAACTAAAAAAGTAACTTTTCCAATAAACCCACTATTTAGGAAAAAAAATTGTCGAAAACTAAAAAAAAACTGTAATACTTCTTTTGAAATTTTACAAACTTTTAAATAGCCATATTTTAACAACTATTTGGCCTACCAATTTAATTGTAATAGTAACTTTTGCCGTAACGTAGGTTCTTGGTGGTAAAAATTGACAGAAATAGAGAAAACTCCTAAATTTTAATGAATTTTCAAGTATTTAACTGTGATCAAAAGGGCCTTCGACGTCAAAAACTTGGATTTTTCATTACCCATTTCATTACTACCAACTTATAAAAAAATCAGAAGCACCTCATTTGATGTAAGGCAACACTTCTTTTATGGTACGATTTCCATGTACTAATTAGCAACAAATTTACAATAATATTGACAATAAATTAGCTATAAACTAACCATATATTACACTTGATCATCGCTTGCTCATTATGAAAATGAAAAAACACAACAACAAAAGTGTGGCTTTATTAAAGAATTATATTGAAATGTAACAGAAAATTAATCAATATTTGAGAAACAAGGAACCAAATTAATTAGCGGAAGACAAGAACAAGGACGACCGTATAGACAAAGACAACTTCGTATTCTCCCAATAACTCTCTTCCTTAACAAGAGTTAATTCGAAGTATAAGGTCTAATTATGTTAAATGGGTCATAGGAGACGAGTCTAATGCTCCAAAGTTTGACACGCACGACTATTACAGTTACTGGTTGATAATGTGACTGCGGTTTCTATATCTACGCACTATTGATAATGGAAACTTTTAAGCCCCCACAGGATGTTGAACTTCCGCTAAACTACATTTGGGATTATAGAGTTGGAAACCGGGAAATGACGGTTATTTATTGAAATTTTAAGTTTATTAGATAGGGATCCAAATAGTTTGGAAAAGCTGCTTTCTTGGGTACTAAGATTATCATTTATTACTAGCTTTTTGCCTGCGGTTCGTGGATTAGTTTATCTGAAATGTTTGTTTGTTTGTTTGTTATAAGTTAATTTACAAATTTTTGCTTGACCAGTTGAACATTCATACAAAATGAATGGTAGATCTGTTTAAGTATGTATTTATTAATCTCAGATTAAGTACCCAAAGCAAATTATATGATTAATAGGAATAATTCAACTTCTAATATATAATAAGACTTCTATCTTCAATGGGATGAACAAACTTTCTTAAATATTTTATAAATGCAGGATTTGAAACAAATAATGGTGTAGTAAAAGTACTTATTTAATTCATAATAGTAGGGAATTTAATAAAAATTGTTATTTAATTAAATAATATAATTATCATTTTTCAATTAATGATTTGGTTACATCTATAAGTTCAACTGTATTCGTAATTAATTTTCTTGGATGGTTTGCCGGTAAACATAACGGACACATGAATTTTGAAATAGCTGTTTATGAAACCAGTTGCAAAATGCCTTATTTTATGTAACGTGAATATTTGTGAAACAAGCAGAGCAAGCTCCCACAACATAAACGAGTTACATGAAACTATATTTTTTCTCATTTTTAATTTTTTGATATTGTTTTAAAGTTTATTTCTAAAAAAAAGAAAATTTTGATTTTCACTGTACATCTTCAAAATGTAAAAAAGTGTCGATTTTTATTGACCACTTAATTTTTTTCAATTTAATTGTCTTCCTTTGATTGCTAGAATAGCGTATCTACCATTAAATCATCAATATTGTCACGAGCTACTTTATTTAGTAACTCTATGTGCTACCTGACTCGGGGAAATAAAAGAGCAGAACAACAATTAACAATTTATTAAAGATATAATAATATATTATCCAAAATATTACAATAATATAAAAAGGGCCTTACCAAGGGCTAAACATCTAAAGGCGACGAGGGCACGTCACGTCACTTCTTCTAATGGGATGCAAGACGATGATGAGACTCAAACTAAAAGTAATGGATGAGATTCCGGCCAAGAGTCTCGGATGAGACCCCGCCAATGAAGTGGGATGTGGGTTCTCCAAGGACAAGAAAACTTAACTTTTAAGGCACAAACAACTGTTTATTTAAACCAAAACTACAATGCCGTGATGACAACTTTACGTAAACATAAAGAATAAATAAATCTGAGTTCGTAATTAATGTCGAGCATTGACATTGACCACTCCGTGGTCCAAGCTCGACTGACCAGATTCCGTCCTTCGTTGCACTCGCACTTGCGCTGTAAGCGTTCGTCGCGCACTGCCTGGACACATAGGCGTCCCTACTGGGTCACACCACCACATTACCCCCCAACTTAAATACTAAAATGCAATGAGTAGGATTTAAGTTTACAACCATACAACCTAATCCAAATCTTACAAAGAAAACATCAAGCTTATTAACAATATATAAAGCTCACTACGACCTCCCTATTTCCTATTTCTAGCTCTATCGAGGGTGACAACAATTCCGTTTCCTCCTGTACCTCCTCTGGATCGGATAACATCTTGTTCGGTTCCCTATTAAAAACCGTAATTCTTACGCTTTCGGCCGAGCCTGGCCCTTTATTTTGACGAGTTATGGGCTGATCCCTACCTCTATTTCTCGGATTGACATAGTTTCTGTTGTTATAATTTATATTTCTATGAACATTTGAATTCCCCTCACCCCTATAATAAGTTTCATCAATTTTTCTTAAATATTCCTCTACAACATCAAACGACGACAAACAGTTTGTCACTATACCCCATCTGATCTCCGCCGGAAAATGTCTTATTAGCATATCGATTAATTTTTGCATAGGTATTGCCTCAGATAAAAACTTCGCCTCGGTAATGTAATTTATGAAATATTCCGCTCTACTACCATTTTCAAACCTACCATACGATATATCTAAATATAACTCGCGCTGTTTCTCAATCCCCCAATATTTATATTTAAAAGCCCCCTCAAAATCATCAAACGTTATAAAAATGTGCTCTTTTATTTCCGCCCAATCTGCTGCTACTTTAAAATTTAACTCTTGACAGTCCGCGTCTTGATTATCTTTTTTTCCTTCATTCTTTCAATACAGTTCACAATGTCAGTCAACTTTTCTCTCAAAGGTTCCAAAGTTATACGTTGACCTGCAAATAAGTATGTATTTATATTACTTCAGATAGGTTTACAAATTGAATCTTTTATAGGTAAGTAATATAAAAAAATATGATTGGAAGAATAAATTTGTCTTTATACTTACTTGTTTCATACATGTTATAAATACCATTTCGGATTCCACTCGTATCCAGTGTTATTGCATTAGTACCCTTTTGTTTACATGAATGGTTTTTAAGTAGCGATTTTAATCATTCATTGTTCTTGACTGCTTGCGAAATACTACTAATAGTGGAAATATTTAGGTTTATGGTTGCTGCAAGATGCTAAAACAGACAAGAAATCAATTTGATATTTCTATACATTTCTAATAATTTTCAACTTACGTCTCATACAGCACTTAAAAGAGTTGACGGTAATAGTGTTGAATCAGTCATCACGCTCTCGTTCAAAATACGGTATTAACGAAGCTACAGGCCTCTTGCAACGACTATTGTAGAAATAAAATAAATAGTCACCCTTTTTCTCACACTGTTTGTTTTAGAAATCAACTTGTAAACATACCCTAAAATCTAACCTAAATCGGAAAAAATTTTTAAAATATTATTGGCACCGTCGCAACAAGATATACCAATTGCCATAATGACATTTTTTTACCATAAATATGAGTTTTATGGGCGTACAGAATGTCAAAACTATTTAATGTAAAGTATAATTTTTTTGAGTAATAAACATGCAATGCAATTTTAATAAATTTTATATTATCAAGAATAAGACGTGTATGAGCTAATTAATTGAAGAAATTCTAAAAGTTTCAAAATAATTAACCTCATATAATTTGGTTTTTAGTAATAAGACTACGTTCATGAATGCTCGTAAATATTCGTGAGATTTTGGATTATTAGCTTAGTTAGGGACATTTAAATTAGTTGGTAGTACTTTGACGAAACACCAACATCATTGATGATGTACAACGGGATTTGTATTAAAAATATTATAGATTATGATGGACATCACAAATATTTTATCTTATCCAATTACCTCAATTCCATTGTTGATGTGTCATTTAGATAGCACTATTTGCAAGATCTATAAATCTGTTTTGATAAGATGATTAGAAAAAGAGGTCCAGCATGAGCATACACGTCATATTGATGTTTAAATAATTGATGTTTTTTTTTTTCTAATGCATACGATAAAAAAATTTCTGAAAAAATTTGAAAGTATTTCCCAAAAAAATGTTGCAAATGGTTACTCAATTACAAACGTTGAAAATTGATATGTTTTCTGATTAGTACTTAACATCATCGATTAAAGGTTATGAACATTCCCAGCAATTTGAATCTGCACAATCAGAATATATCATCTGGGCCTGAGCAAATTTGATAAAGTGAGTTTGCGAAAGAATAAAAAAATTCACATTTTGATGATTTTTCATTTCACATAGGGCTACTGATGAAATGGTGCCATTCGTTCGCTCTTAATAATTCCGACAATGTAGTATCAAGTGTTATTGAATATTTATCATGTCCAAAATATGAGAAAGCAGATATTAAGATTGTATGCCATACGTCGGGGAGAGTGGAAGAATGCCAGTAGGGTGGGTAATTCCGGTCACTAGTAATTTTACGCTACAAACGTAGTCGCCCCGTTAACTATGTGACGCCATCTATTATGCAGTGGTACAAGTTAAATCCACCTGGTTTCGCTTTCAAGGCTCCCGTCTAAGACATTTGTTGTTGTGGTCAAGTTATTGCCAGGATTTCTTGTAATATATTGACACACTTAAACCAACGTAAGTACCCAAATAATTTTTTTGCTCGGAATTATAAGGAATGTCTTGAAAGGCATCTTGTCGTTTAGAACCTGCTTTTACAGGCGCTTAAATAAAGAGAATTCATTTTAGGTTAGGTTTGTGTCGTCGGGTTGCTTTCGGGAAATGCCGGTCAAAACGGTTGGGGTAATACCAGTCGTGACCGGTATTACCCCACAGGCCTTCCTATGACTAAGTCAGGTGTATATTTTTAATTTTATATTAATGTGTTTTATTTGTTACAGATGCCTAGGACTTACATCAAAAAAGGAAACAAAGCTAAGTGGACCCCCGAGCAACTTTAGAATGCCTTGCAATTTATCGAAAAAGGACAGTCAATTCGATCGGCAAGCAAAAAAGTACATGTTTCGTTTAGCACACTGCAGGAAAGAAAATCAAAAAATAAGACAACCGCTCCACGTATGGGAAGACAAACTATGTTATCTTTGGAGGAAGAAGCCGTTCCAGCAAACCGTATAAAATATCTGTCAGATCTTTTTTATGGTGTTAGCCCCCAGCAGGTCCGACCAATTGCTTATGAATGAATATGTAACCAGTAACAATATAAAGCACAATTTTAGCCATTTATTCAAAATGGCAGGAAAGACTGGTTTTATGCGTTTTTAAGGAAGAATCCTATGATTAGTGTTCGGAAGCCGGAAGCAACCAGCATTAATAGGATAACCGCCTTTAATCGAGAAGAGGTGGCAAAATTCTACAAAGATTTGGAAGGAGTAATGTCTAATACTCAATATCTGGCAAACTAAATATACAATGTCGACGAAACTGGAATATCGACCGTTCAAGATCCTGGTACCATTGTCGCGATCAAAGGAAAAAAACGTATTGGTTCTGTAACAAGCCAGGAAAGAGGCAAGACCGTTACAGTTATCTGCTACATGAATGCAGCTGAGAGCTACATACCTCCATTTTTTATCTTTCCTCGGAAGAGGATGTCTCCGCTTTTGGCAAATGGTGGACCTCCATGTGCTGCTTATAAATATTCGCCCAATGGCTGGTCAAATGAACAGTTATTTTACGAGTGGATTGAACACTTCATAACATATTCGAAATGCAGCAAAGAGAACCCTGCTTTATTAGTATTAGATAGTAGCCATGTCACATTGCAAACTTACAACTTATGTAGAGAAAATGGCATCTGCATGTTGTCTCTACCACCTCATGCATCACACAGAATACAGCCCCCATATGGGCCACTAAAAGCTGCTTTCCGCAGAGAATGTGACCTTTATATGAAGTCAAAGGCATTGTTAAAAATAACACCTTACGATTTAGCAGAACTTTTCAATAAAGCCTATTCAAGAATTGCCCCACGATGGCTGTTGGAATTTCCAGCTTTCAAGCAACCGGAATACATCCAGTAAATCTCAATATATTCACCGATGTAGACTTCCTAGCAGCATATACTCTTAAGAACCGGAACGATACCGAAGATGTGGTTAATGATGTCGATAATTCTATTGATGATACCATCAATGAGGGCTCATCAACATTAAGTCTGGATGCAGGGCAATCCGACAGAAAACTGACACCGTTGGGGCCAAAAAAACTACTGCTTCGAATTCTCTTGGTCCTACAATAAATAGTTCTCCAAAACCACACCGTCCCTATAAGTAACCTTATTGAGGCGCAACCTTCCACCTCCAAAGATTTTAAGCAACCAGATAATATTCTGAAATCTACACCTGCTTCAAAGTTCTACAATCTTTTGCCAGTCCCTTCTGCCAGTCCTGCTAATAAAAGATGAGGCACTCGAGCTAAACAACATTTGCAGATATTAACCGAAAGTCCTTTAAAGACGCTGCTTGAAGAACAGGCGAAGAAAAAAAAAGAAAAGATAGAGAAAGGAAACAAAAAAGACGAAAAAGAAAAAACAGAAAAAGGAAAGAGACCAAAGGCGACGTTTAAAAAGAAGAAGGATTTCAAGAAAAATTTAAAAAAATTGTTGCAAAGCGATTTGTCAGATGAAGAAAATATAGAAGAAAAAACTCTGTGTCAGGATGATGAAGTGGATGACATGGAGAGCGAACAAAGCAATGAAATATGTCTCATTTGCGAGGAATTTGGAAAAGATGTTGAGTTGTGATACCGCTGTATAGTGTGCGGATATTGGGTTCACGAGTTATGTAGCGGTTGGGACACTGCTGAAAACTACAAGTGCGATGTTTGTCTACGAAAGTGAAACTTTTCCATACCTCTTTTATATCATCTATATTATTATTATTATTATTATTATTATTATTATTATTATTATTATTATTATTATTATTATTATTATTATTATTATTATTATTATTATTATTATTATTATTATTATTATTATTATTATTATTATTATTATTATTATTATTATTATTATTATTATTATTATTATTATTATTATTATTATTATTATTATTATTATTATTATTATTATTATTATTATTATTATTATTATTATTATTATTATTATTATTATTATTATTATTATTATTATTATTATTATTATTATTATTATTATTATTATTATTATTATTATTATTATTATTATTATTATTATTATTATTATTATTATTATTATTATTATTATTATTATTATTATTATTATTATTATTATTATTATTATTATTATTATTATTATTATTATTATTATTATTATTATTATTATTATTATTATTATTATTATTATTATTATTATTATTATTATTATTATTATTATTATTATTATTATTATTATTATTATTATTATTATTATTATTATTATTATTATTATTATTATTATTATTATTATTATTATTATTATTATTATTATTATTATTATTATTATTATTATTATTATTATTATTATTATTATTATTATTATTATTATTATTATTATTATTATTATTATTATTATTATTATTATTATTATTATTATTATTATTATTATTATTATTATTATTATTATTATTATTATTATTATTATTATTATTATTATTATTATTATTATTATTATTATTATTATTATTATTATTATTATTATTATTATTATTATTATTATTATTATTATTTATTATTATTATTATTATTATTATTATTATTATTATTATTATTATTATTATTATTATTATTATTATTATTATTATTATTATTATTATTATTATTATTATTATTATTATTATTATTATTATTATTATTATTATTATTATTATTATTATTATTATTATTATTATTATTATTATTATTATTATTATTATTATTATTATTATTATTATTATTATTATTATTATTATTATTATTATTATTATTATTATTATTATTATTATTATTATTATTATTATTATTATTATTATTATTATTATTATTATTATTATTATTATTATTATTATTATTATTATTATTATTATTATTATTATTATTATTATTATTATTATTATTATTATTATTATTATTATTATTATTATTATTATTATTATTATTATTATTATTATTATTATTATTATTATTATTATTATTATTATTATTATTATTATTATTATTATTATTATTATTATTATTATTATTATTATTATTATTATTATTATTATTATTATTATTATTATTATTATTATTATTATTATTATTATTATTATTATTATTATTATTATTATTATTATTATTATTATTATTATTATTATTATTATTATTATTATTATTATTATTATTATTATTATTATTATTATTATTATTATTATTATTATTATTATTATTATTATTATTATTATTATTATTATTATTATTATTATTATTATTATTATTATTATTATTATTATTATTATTATTATTATTATTATTATTATTATTATTATTATTATTATTATTATTATTATTATTATTATTATTATTATTATTATTATTATTATTATTATTATTATTATTATTATTATTATTATTATTATTATTATTATTATTATTATTATTATTATTATTATTATTATTATTATTATTATTATTATTATTATTATTATTATTATTATTATTATTATTATTATTATTATTATTATTATTATTATTATTATTATTATTATTATTATTATTATTATTATTATTATTATTATTATTATTATTATTATTATTATTATTATTATTATTATTATTATTATTATTATTATTATTATTATTATTATTATTATTATTATTATTATTATTATTATTATTATTATTATTATTATTATTATTATTATTATTATTATTATTATTATTATTATTATTATTATTATTATTATTATTATTATTATTATTATTATTATTATTATTATTATTATTATTATTATTATTATTATTATTATTATTATTATTATTATTATTATTATTATTATTATTATTATTATTATTATTATTATTATTATTATTATTTATTATTATTATTATTATTATTATTATTATTATTATTATTATTATTATTATTATTATTATTATTATTATTATTATTATTATTATTATTATTATTATTATTATTATTATTATTATTATTATTATTATTATTATTATTATTATTATTATTATTATTATTATTATTATTATTATTATTATTATTATTATTATTATTATTATTTATTATTATTATTATTATTATTATTATTATTATTATTATTATTATTATTATTATTATTATTATTATTATTATTATTATTATTATTATTATTATTATTATTATTATTATTATTATTATTATTATTATTATTATTATTATTATTATTATTATTATTATTATTATTATTATTATTATTATTATTATTATTATTATTATTATTATTATTATTATTATTATTATTATTATTATTATTATTATTATTATTATTATTATTATTATTATTATTATTATTATTAATCTCATTAGAAAACAACACCGAGAGCAACCACAGCTTAAATGCAGCGAAAAGTTGGTTCTCAGCTAACCGGTTAAAACTCAATGTATCAAAAACTCAAGAGTTACTGATTAGTTCTAGCAGGTTAGTTAAGAAATCAGAACCTGTAAAATACCTGGGTCTAATGCTGGACACTTACCTAAACTGGCAACCACATGTAAATTCATTATGCTCTAAATTATCTTCTCAAATCTTTGCACTTCGACAATTAAGACCATCCCTATCAAATCAAGTGCTTAGGATGGTATATTTCGCAACTATACACTCTCACCTAAATTATGGCCTGATGATTTGGGGAAATTTTCCAGCTGCTGATAAGGCATTCAAGGCACAAAAATCAGCTTTAAGGGTCATTGATAATGCACAATGGGATGCACCATGTAAACTGTTGTTTGTGAAATATTCCATCTTACCACTACCATGTATGTATATTTTTGAGGTAGTCACCTATATCCATCAAAACTCAAATAAGTTTGTCTCACATTCTGACGTGCATATGTATTTAACGAGAAACGCCAGTAATATGCTAGTTCAATTCTCAAGGATTCAAGCTACAAAACTGAATAAAATTGAGCTAAATCTTTACAACAAAATCGTATCTCTACTAAAGGATAATAACCTCAGAAATATACCTACAAATTTATTTCGGAAAAAAGTTAAGGAGTTTTTGTTAAAAAACTGTTTTTATTCAATAGATGAATTTTTACAATTTAAATAGACATATATTTTATAATGTGACAATGTAAAAAGTGTTAATATTTTAATGATACTTTTCACTATTTATTTATTTTTCAGATTTTAAGTATATTTTAATTAACATTTTATGTATTTTATGTATTTTATAATTTTTTGAAGATATTGTGACCTCAAACGTATTGTTCATATGTAAAATTGGTCAATAAATGGTATGGTATGGTATGGTATTATTATTATTATTATTATTATTATTATTATTATTATTATTATTATTATTATTATCATTATTATTATTATTATTATTATTATTATTATTATTATTATTATTATTATTATTATTATTATTATTATTATTATTATTATTATTATTATTATTATTATTATTATTATTATTATTATTATTATTATTATTATTATTATTATTATTATTATTATTATTATTATTATTATTATTATTATTATTATTATTATTATTTATTATTATTATTATTATTATTATTATTATTATTATTATTATTATTATTATTATTATTATTATTATTATTATTATTATTATTATTATTATTATTATTATTATTATTATTATTATTATTATTATTATTATTATTATTATTATTATTATTATTATTATTATTATTATTATTATTATTATTATTATTATTATTATTATTATTATTATTATTATTATTATTATTATTATTATTATTATTATTATTATTATTATTATTATTATTATTATTATTATTATTATTATTATTATTATTATTATTATTATTATTATTATTATTATTATTATTATTATTATTATTATTATTATTATTATTATTATTATTATTATTATTATTATTATTATTATTATTATTATTATTATTATTATTATTATTATTATTATTATTATTATTATTATTATTATTATTATTATTATTATTATTATTATTATTATTATTATTATTATTATTATTATTATTATTATTATTATTATTATTATTATTATTATTATTATTATTATTATTATTATTATTATTATTATTATTATTATTATTATTATTATTATTATTATTATTATTATTATTATTATTATTATTATTATTATTATTATTATTATTATTATTATTATTATTATTATTATTATTATTATTATTATTATTATTATTATTATTATTATTATTATTATTATTATTATTATTATTATTATTATTATTATTATTATTATTATTATTATTATTATTATTATTATTATTATTATTATTATTATTATTATTATTATT
Source organism: Psylliodes chrysocephalus (assembly GCA_927349885.1). Classification (NCBI taxonomy): domain Eukaryota; kingdom Metazoa; phylum Arthropoda; class Insecta; order Coleoptera; family Chrysomelidae; genus Psylliodes; species Psylliodes chrysocephalus. The sequence continues at coordinate 26,888,050 of OV651816.1, forward strand.
ATTATTATTATTATTATTATTATTATTATTATTATTATTATTATTATTATTATTATTATTATTATTATTATTATTATTATTATTATTATTATTATTATTATTATTATTATTATTATTATTATTATTATTATTATTATTATTATTATTATTATTATTATTATTATTATTATTATTATTATTATTATTATTATTATTATTATTATTATTATTATTATTATTATTATTATTATTATTATTATTATTATTATTATTATTATTATTATTATTATTATTATTATTATTATTATTATTATTATTATTATTATTATTATTATTATTATTATTATTATTATTATTATTATTATTATTATTATTATTATTATTATTATTATTATTATTATTATTATTATTATTATTATTATTATTATTATTATTATTATTATTATTATTATTATTATTATTATTATTATTATTATTATTATTATTATTATTATTATTATTATTATTATTATTATTATTATTATTATTATTATTATTATTATTATTATTATTATTATTATTATTATATTATTATTATTATTATTATTATTATTATTATTATTATTATTATTATTATTATTATTATTATTATTATTATTATTATTATTATTATTATTATTATTATTATTATTATTATTATTATTATTATTATTATTATTATTATTATTATTATTATTATTATTATTATTATTATTATTATTATTATTATTATTATTATTATTATTATTATTATTATTATTATTATTATTATTATTATTATTATTATTATTATTATTATTATTATTATTATTATTATTATTATTATTATTATTATTATTATTATTATTATTATTATTATTATTATTATTATTATTATTATTATTATTATTATTATTATTATTATTATTATTATTATTATTATTATTATTATTATTATTATTATTATTATTATTATTATTATTATTATTATTATTATTATTATTATTATTATTATTATTATTATTATTATTATTATTATTATTATTATTATTATTATTATTATTATTATTATTATTATTATTATTATTATTATTATTATTATTATTATTATTATTATTATTATTATTATTATTATTATTATTATTATTATTATTATTATTATTATTATTATTATTATTATTATTATTATTATTATTATTATTATTATTATTATTATTATTATTATTATTATTATTATTATTATTATTATTATTATTATTATTATTATTATTATTATTATTATTATTATTATTATTATTATTATTATTATTATTATTATTATTATTATTATTATTATTATTATTATTATTATTATTATTATTATTATTATTATTATTATTATTATTATTATTATTATTATTATTATTATTATTATTATTATTATTATTATTATTATTATTATTAATCTCATTAGAAAACAACACCGAGAGCAACCACAGCTTAAATGCAGCGAAAAGTTGGTTCTCAGCTAACCGGTTAAAACTCAATGTATCAAAAACTCAAGAGTTACTGATTAGTTCTAGCAGGTTAGTTAAGAAATCAGAACCTGTAAAATACCTGGGTCTAATGCTGGACACTTACCTAAACTGGCAACCACATGTAAATTCATTATGCTCTAAATTATCTTCTCAAATCTTTGCACTTCGACAATTAAGACCATCCCTATCAAATCAAGTGCTTAGGATGGTATATTTCGCAACTATACACTCTCACCTAAATTATGGCCTGATGATTTGGGGAAATTTTCCAGCTGCTGATAAGGCATTCAAGGCACAAAAATCAGCTTTAAGGGTCATTGATAATGCACAATGGGATGCACCATGTAAACTGTTGTTTGTGAAATATTCCATCTTACCACTACCATGTATGTATATTTTTGAGGTAGTCACCTATATCCATCAAAACTCAAATAAGTTTGTCTCACATTCTGACGTGCATATGTATTTAACGAGAAACGCCAGTAATATGCTAGTTCAATTCTCAAGGATTCAAGCTACAAAACTGAATAAAATTGAGCTAAATCTTTACAACAAAATCGTATCTCTACTAAAGGATAATAACCTCAGAAATATACCTACAAATTTATTTCGGAAAAAAGTTAAGGAGTTTTTGTTAAAAAACTGTTTTTATTCAATAGATGAATTTTTACAATTTAAATAGACATATATTTTATAATGTGACAATGTAAAAAGTGTTAATATTTTAATGATACTTTTCACTATTTATTTATTTTTCAGATTTTAAGTATATTTTAATTAACATTTTATGTATTTTATGTATTTTATAATTTTTTGAAGATATTGTGACCTCAAACGTATTGTTCATATGTAAAATTGGTCAATAAATGGTATGGTATGGTATGGTATTATTATTATTATTATTATTATTATTATTATTATTATTATTATTATTATTATTATTATTATTATTATCATTATTATTATTATTATTATTATTATTATTATTATTATTATTATTATTATTATTATTATTATTATTATTATTATTATTATTATTATTATTATTATTATTATTATTATTATTATTATTATTATTATTATTATTATTATTATTATTATTATTATTATTATTATTATTATTATTATTATTATTATTATTATTATTATTATTATTATTATTATTATTATTATTATTATTATTATTATTATTATTATTATTATTATTATTATTATTATTATTATTATTATTATTATTATTATTATTATTATTATTATTATTATTATTATTATTATTATTATTATTATTATTATTATTATTATTATTATTATTATTATTATTATTATTATTATTATTATTATTATTATTATTATTATTATTATTATTATTATTATTATTATTATTATTATTATTATTATTATTATTATTATTATTATTATTATTATTATTATTATTATTATTATTATTATTATTATTATTATTATTATTATTATTATTATTATTATTATTATTATTATTATTATTATTATTATTATTATTATTATTATTATTATTATTATTATTATTATTATTATTATTATTATTATTATTATTATTATTATTATTATTATTATTATTATTATTATTATTATTATTATTATTATTATTATTATTATTATTATTATTATTATTATTATTATTATTATTATTATTATTATTATTATTATTATTATTATTATTATTATTATTATTATTATTATTATTATTATTATTATTATTATTATTATTATTATTATTATTATTATTATTATTATTATTATTATTATTATTATTATTATTATTATTATTATTATTATTATTATTATTATTATTATTATTATTATTATTATTATTATTATTATTATTATTATTATTATTATTATTATTATTATTATTATTATTATTATTATTATTATTATTATTATTATTATTATTATTATTATTATTATTATTATTATTATTATTATTATTATTATTATTATTATTATTATTATTATTATTATTATTATTATTATTATTATTATTATTATTATTATTATTATTATTATTATTATTATTATTATTATTATTATTATTATTATTATTATTATTATTATTATTATTATTATTATTATTATTATTATTATTATTATTATTATTATTATTATTATTATTATTATTATTATTATTATTATTATTATTATTATTATTATTATTATTATTATTATTATTATTATTATTATTATTATTATTATTATTATTATTATTATTATTATTATTATTATTATTATTATTATTATTATTATTATTATTATTATTATTATTATTATTATTATTATTATTATTATTATTATTATTATTATTATTATTATTATTATTATTATTATTATTATTATTATTATTATTATTATTATTATTATTATTATTATTATTATTATTATTATTATTATTATTATTATTATTATTATTATTATTATTATTATTATTATTATTATTATTATTATTATTATTATTATTATTATTATTATTATTATTATTATTATTATTATTATTATTATTATTATTATTATTATTATTATTATTATTATTATTATTATTATTATTATTATTATTATTATTATTATTATTATTATTATTATTATTATTATTATTATTATTATTATTATTATTATTATTATTATTATTATTATTATTATTATTATTATTATTATTATTATTATTATTATTATTATTATTATTATTATTATTATTATTATTATTATTATTATTATTATTATTATTATTATTATTATTATTATTATTATTATTATTATTATTATTATTATTATTATTATTATTATTATTATTATTATTATTATTATTATTATTATTATTATTATTATTATTATTATTATTATTATTATTATTATTATTATTATTATTATTATTATTATTATTATTATTATTATTATTATTATTATTATTATTATTATTATTATTATTATTATTATTATTATTATTATTATTATTATTATTATTATTATTATTATTATTATTATTATTATTATTATTATTATTATTATTATTATTATTATTATTATTATTATTATTATTTATTATTATTATTATTATTATTATTATTATTATTATATTATTATTATTATTATTATTATTATTATTATTATTATTATTATTATTATTATTATTATTATTATTATTATTATTATTATTATTATTATTATTATTATTATTATTATTATTATTATTATTATTATTATTATTATTATTATTATTATTATTATTATTATTATTATTATTATTATTATTATTATTATTATTATTATTATTATTATTATTATTATTATTATTATTATTATTATTATTATTATTAATAATATTATTATTTGTTTTTTGTTATTGTTTATGTTGTTTTTTGAGATGTGACTTGTTTTTTCATTATTGCCTACAATAAAATACCTTCCTATACTTTTCTAGCAACTATTGTTTCATTATTTTCTGAAAAGTCATCATCATTTAAAGAGCATTGAAAATTGGCTGACCGGTATTAACCGCAGAGTGGGGGAATAGTTGTCAATGTTATGACATTGTTTCAGATCTTACTTCTCTTTCGTTGTGTACTATTTTGATTTAAGTGGTATACCATAGTCTAGTAGATTGTTGAGGCTATCTCCTATACTATTTACATTTGACCACAACGCTGTATTTTCTATTTTATGTTCGATCTGGCTTAATTGACCGCCATTCCCCCGTTCTCCCCTACGCATAACATCAACTACCAAAAAAATATAGTAATCCGAAGTGTTAGTACTATTATTGCTGCTATAACGCTTGGTCATATGCACCACCTAAAACATGCTGCGTTAGTTTGGATGCTTACGGGTAACGAAAATAACTTAAGGTATGTGGATCCAACGAAGATATCCGCAGAGTTGGGAGAATCTATTTAAAGAATACCAAAAAGCTTTTAAAAAAGTTTGGTGACACCGAATTAATTAAAAATAATGAGGAAAAACAAAACGTCTTTAATATTGTTAAGAGATTTATATGCAATGTATACAATGTTGGTAAGATAAATGATGTGATTCTGCTCTGATTAAAATATTTATCGATTCGTATACGGTTTCTGATGTGAACGAAACTTTTAACAGAAAAAAATTGCGAAATTTCGAGGCTAGTGTCTATTACCTTGTTAAAGTGTGCTACTACAGCAATTTTTTCAAACAAAAAATAAAATCACGTACAAAGCAGAAAATAATGGTTGGGTATTGGAAAATAACCAATACCATTTTTTTGCAATTTTTTTCTTAAAGCATTTCTAGAAATGTTTAAAAGTAATGTATTTTTTTCAATTTTTGGGAAAAAGTGTCAATTGTGACATTTACAAAAATTACGAGCTTGGTCATTTGTAGGTCATTCAATATTATTTTTGAAGCAAAGTCCAAATTCATCTGCAGCATTTAGAAAAAGAAAAATCTCATATAATGCGCACTTTATGTGTACCCTCTTCTTGATCTATAAATCAAACCTATGCACGCCACTGTGATTATTTTAGTACTGATTGAAGAGATGCGTGAATTCAATACAGCAGCCCAAGTTTTCGATCGCGATTCTGTATCTCGGATACGCGTATTCTCGTCTGAAAGGGCTCTAATTAGTTTTAAAAGTATCCGATCAAAGAAGTAAAAGAAAATGGAGGTTAGCTCAATAAGAGTCAAATGACAGATCTGGTTTTGACGTGAAGAAGATTGAGTCCATTACAAATTAATTTTATTGTTTGAAACATAGCCGACTACGGATTATGGAAGTTACTAAGTTGATACATTTCGTTTTCTAAATATTTAGGTTTTTTACCATCCATCAGTCAAAATGTTAAATCTTTTATTTTGTCCCAAGTTAGGATTCATGTAACCTACGAAATGAACTTGGTGATTCCACCAAAATTTTTAAACTTAAAAAAAAATTATTAAAGTATTAACTACAATTAAAAATGTTGTCTACTACGGTTACACAAGTTTCGGTTGTTCCGGTGTCAACCTTCGGGCCTTCGACGTCGCTCAGACGGCAGCTAGGGGGTGGATAGCTTACAAAAATTCCGGAAATAGTAGACAAATAAATAGGCGCCAACTGGGTCTATATAGTGGCCAAACTATGATCCTATTTCCCCAAAAACCCAGTAAATGAGGAAAGAAATAAAAGACAAACCTCAACTCATGTTCCTTTATAAAGAAAAAAAAATATTTACTAAATATACAAACTAATTACCTAATGGCTTGGGTAATCCAAAAAAAAATTGGAGGAAATTAAAGTGAAAATTTACACTGTATATGTATATGCATAACCCAAAACAAATTATTAAATCAAAATATGGCACGGTTCGTCGTTAGCTTGGTACCAGGCATGACGCTTGCGCAAAATATTAATTTCCACCTTACACAAAAAATAAAATATAAAATAATAGTTAACTTAAATATTGTGCATAACCGCACCTATACTACATCATATATTATAAACACTTATAATCCTTATAAGCTTAAAACCCTCTCCAAATTGGAAGGTGATATCTGCTTAACTTTTAGTTAAGACCAAACTACCCAAAAGAAAATTATTAAACCATGAAATTTTATAATTAAGTATAATTCATAAAACTAAATAAAAATATCAAAAAAATAATAAAAATACAAAGATACACTAAAGGACTTCAGACACAGAGGTTATTTACTTAAACTCCCAGATTGGAAGAGGTTACTTAATCTCTGCCCCCACACGGGTCTTCTGAGATTGCTTAACTTATAGTTAAGTCTTGTCCATTTAATAATGAATAAATTGAATAAAGTAAAATTATGGCAGTAGCCCTTAATAACTGAAGAATTACAACTTAAGCGTGGAGCAGTCCAAGTGTTCTGCGACCCGAAGGATTACTACATCAGCATTAAGTGCTTAAATTAAGTAAAAATTCAAAATATTAATCAATTAAACGATGTAACATTTGATAATACTTAAGTTATGAGTGAAAGAACCCTAGAACATTCTGTGCTCAAAAGTATAAATAATGTTGAGAATACCTTGACAACATTCGATTGAAAGTGAATGTATAGTTCAACAATGCACACGTGAAACCTTCAATGTAAAGTATAAAAAAAAACCTGATAGTAGGGTGTTTCCTTTCACAGCATTCCCATCTTCCTATCCAGAACGAGAATCATCATTGTAAATCTAGCTACAAGTAAGCTAGGCGGCTAGCATACCAATGTTCTGTGTTCCCTCGATGAAACCGTTGAACTCCGGACGATATAACCCTCTGTGTACAATTGTTGAAATCCTGGGTCAACAACCCCCTGTGTGAAACTGTCGTCTAATCCTGGGCTAACAACCCCCTGTGTGAAACTGTCGACGAATCTTGGGCTAACAAGCCCCTGGGTGAAACTGTCGACGAATCTTGGGCTAACAAGCCCCTGGGTGAAACCCTTAAAATATTACAAAGAAAAATGTCAATACACATTGACTCAAGTATCCCGAACTATAGGATTACCCAAAAATGTACATAAACTAGAAAATATTCAGCATCTAGGATAAAGAAAAATTACATTGGCTCAACAGTGAGTCATAAACAGTATTATGAGCTCAAATAATTAAAATTCTGTTACACCATGTCATAACATAAAAGAAAGTGACAGCCACATGGTGCGTAACATAACCAAATATATACAAAACATACCTTTTTCGTAAAGGGTTAACTTGGTAGCCTTCCAAGGATGAGAAACACGTGAGGTGATCCACAGCACAACAATATTCCACACTCCAAATGCTGTGAACTCCCAATTATTGCGTTAAAATCCTATAATAGATATGGGCTGGACCAATGACCATAGGAATTTACCAATACACTAAAATTCCTCTCAAAATACGAAATGTCCATTTACCCACAATTAACCATGAAGTAGAATCTAAAATCCCCTTTAATTAGGGTAAGCCGATGGGGCTAAATATTAACAAAATTCTACTGCGACGCAAAAATCGTCTCTCGTGACTCAACACCCACTGACAGAAACAATACGTCAGCCGTCCAAAATGGTCGAAATCCCTTTCCGATAAATGTCAAGTGGGTTCAGAAATTCATCCTCAAGAATTCCCCACTATATAACCTAAGAGACCATTTACGAAAGGTACCCTAAAAACTATATTTATATACAATATAACTACATTTGGGAAACTGTTCCCGACAAAAATTAATACAACAGTGATCGCAAAAAAATCCCTCACGACTGAAAATCGCTCATTGTGAAACTACCTTACCTCGGGTTCTGAGCCCGATATTGGAACGTACTACAAACATGACACTTGTCGGTGTTCTGTCGTCAAATGACGTTTATGTCATTCACTGTCATAATTAATAAACATTAATCCAATTCTGACAGCTATAAACAAAAATAAAGAAAATCTTAAAGAATGGTATCGTAAATAATTATTTACCCAAAGGTGAGACTATAATACATAATATGTATAAATTTACAACGAAACTTGGTCTATTTTTAGGAAAATCTGGCAAATTAAAACAGTGAACACTACACTACAAATATGACCATTGTACAAAGTATTATACTACCTTTTACTTAGTGGTGAGATGAAATAAATTGTAATAATGATGTCCAAAAGTTAGAATACAGGTGAAATTAGTTAATGACAAAAATAATAGTGATATCATCAATACGATTTTACCCTTTTTTTTTCGTATGATTAACCAGGTAAGCCAAAACAATTTTATTAATTCGTGGGGCCAAAAATGAACGTTACATTCACATAAACTGTGAATCTAAACTATGGCCATATTTAAGGGGAAAATTCTGATTATACTATTAAATTATACAGGGTGGCGCATCCTATACGCGTCGGTCTTTTTTTTAATAGGGATATACAGGGCCATTACCACTACAAATTAAAAATAATTTGGATTATACAAGGTGGCCCAAAAATGGGAATTTATATCAAAGTTATGTTTTTTAAAGGGAACACCCTATATTTGATGGTATCTTTTGATTCCCCGGAAAAAATAAAGTAAAGTTTCTGTAATGTTTCCTATACCTATCTCTTTTCGTTTTTGAAACATTTAAAGGATTATTAATTTGTAAGCTTGAACAACATAACCTAATATGTCGCGGTTATTTAAAACCTTAGATAAAAAAGACCGGATATGTAACATTGCACATCGCGCACGTTTGTCTATTCCAACCCTAAGTAACCCACAAATTAAAAATCATTGTGTTCACGACGCCACCCGAGTTGCTCCGAAATTTCTATTCTATGCTTGTCTCCGCGTGAGTAAATCATTTATGGACCGCCGTTTTTGAATTATTTGTTGGTGTTATTAGCAATCTAAAGTGTTTTAGTTATTCAATTTCAAGTTGAAAATGCCACGATGTATGGTGAAAAATTGTATATACAAATAATATAAGTGTCAATGTTTTAAAAAATAAGAAATATATTCGTTTTCAGCGATAAATATTTATTGACGTTTTGACATAAAGTCGCCATGATTCTTTGAGCTGAATACTTCAGATCCGTATTAAGGGGTTTCAATAAATATTTAATCTAAATAAGAAGTAAATAGGCATTGTTACTAACGAAATTTTGTTTTTAAAAAGTAGTTCTATAAGAATATTTACTAAAGGTGGTTTTTAGCCCTTTATTAGGTATTTTTACAAGAATATTAGATAAAATACAGGTTCACCTACTTAAAATTTCAAGGTTCATTTTATTTGCGGTTAAATCGCAAGTGACATTTGAATCTTAAGTCTTAAAACAAAGTAAAACGCGCAATATAATAATAAAAATAATAATACTCTCCCTAATTCACCCCCTTACGAGTGAATTTTAACCCCAAAAGCTGAGCTTTTGCGGGGAAAGGGACGGCTACTATTATTATTTGCCGTGGCGCTCTGGGGCGACTTAAAGATGATTTAACTTACAGGTGAGGAAAACTTGGAAAACCTGACCCACCATCATCGAGACGGTAATGCATGACGATTTTATAATCTGCATGTCATATCAACAGAAATTGAATTTCTATTAACAAGGCACACATCAAATCCTAAACCGAACCATGCAATTTAATTAAAAATCCATATGGTCCGTTCTGGGATTCGAAGCCCAGCAGTCTCTGACTCATATGATCTAGTATAAGCAAAAAAATACTAAAGTTACGGAAATTAGTCATATTATTAGTAAAATGTTACATTATAAATCCCTAAACAACTCGAAAAAAAATCTTCGTTTACTAATAAAATCTAAATTCTAGCAATATTTATTATACAATCGAATAAGGTTGCAAAGATAACAGGATTAATAAATCCGAATCTCTAAATTTTGGAGGTAAATGCTCGGATAAAAGCATGCGACCGATAGGGGTTACAAAAATAATCGATTTCGTTTTCAAGAAAATCGATTTATCCGTTATAATTAATCGATTATTTTTGATTAATCGAACATTTTCAATATATTGTTTTCGTTTTTTTAGGTAATGGAATAATCGATTATTAAATAATTACAAAGAGAGAGTAGATTTATTTAAAATATTCGATTTATTGAAAATAATTGATTTTTTTAGAAAAATCTATTTATTGTTTAATCGACTTTTTAAATTATTCGATCATTTTCGATTAATCGATTATTTTCGATTTTTCAAAGGTATTCAAATAATTTGTTTTAAAATACAAAAAATGATTATATAAAAATAACTGATTGATCGAATATAATCGGTTATATTATATAATCGATATTTCTATTATTTTTTAGAATTATCGATTTATCGGTAAATCAGCTTTTTATTAACCGATTATTTTCGATTTTTCAAAGAAAGTTAAATAATCAATTTTAAAAGGAATATGAAAAAAGAAAAGGATTATTTGTAAATAAACAATTATTCAGTTATTTATTTTTTTTGGAAAATCGATTTATCGCAGAATCGGCTTCTTAATTAATTGGTTATTTTCGCCTAATCGATTATTTTCGATTTATCGATTATTTTTGATTTTTCAAAGATTATCGAATAATCTGTTTCAATGGAAATACGAAAAAAAAAAATATATTATTTAAAAATAATCGATTATTTAAAATAAACGATAATTCTTTTATTATTTTTTGTAAACACGGATTTATCGGTTAATTGGCTTTTTCATTAATCTATTATTTTTGATTTTTTAAAGATAAGTAGTCGATTTTAAAGGAAATACGAACAAAAATAGATTGTTTGAAAATAATCGATTGATCGAAAATAATCGATTATTATTAATGATCAATAATTTATTTCGATAATCACCCACTCCTAGCGACCAAATGACTTTTAATAGGGGTTAAATTTAAAATGTTACCTGGTTTCAGACATATGCATTTCTAGATTTTTATATTAATTAATATTCCTAAAGAAACAAGCTTTAATATATCTTTTTCTGAGGTAATAATACAAAACAGCATTTTCTCATTTTTACTAATTTTTAATATTATGTGATAGTCGTAGAAAAAATATAATGTTCAACTCACAAGGTTTGATTTGCAGTATTCGCCTGCGCACATGCTTTTTTTATAATACTCTAAAGGACCCCACTCACCTCGTTCTTCTCCGCCGTTTTTAACCGACGGTTAAAAACGTCAGGGTAAAAATGTCACAAAAACGAGGTGTATGGGCAAGAACGTCGTTTATGAACATCGTTCCAAAATTTTAAGGCGAGTCTTGTTTTTAGACGGTCATCGTTCCAACCGTTCGAGTAAACACGAGGTGTGTGTTCTCAGCAGTTTGACTGGTCGTGCATATATCAGTATCAGTGACGTTCAGCATGTTTTTGTTGTTTATTATTATTTACAACTGGTTATTATAAAAAGGTCGGATATTAGGCAGTGGAACAGAGATTTTTTTATTAGAGTTTATCGAGCTTGGCAGGTTTCGGGTATTATGCGTCCTATGTGGTGAAATAATAACAGAAAACTTCAGATCCTCGTAGCTGCGACCAGTGGCCAGAAACCGCAGAGTAGCTGTTAGGCGTTCGTGAGGACAGATGCATTCCCGTAAATGGGTTTATGTCTCTCAATTAGCTCCTCCAGTAAATTTGTATATGACAGTGTACTGCGTTTAAGTAGCCAGTCTTTAGTTCATTTTCTTCGAGATTTTCTTTTTTTGCGATTTTATTTTCACTGCCAAAACCGCTGCCACTGCTAACAAGCACGTACGGTCCATCGTGATAAACTGGCGCAAAAAAAACTGTTGTGTGTGGACATATCAGAAAACGTTTTTTCCTCCAACGTTTTTAACCGTCGGTTAAAAACGGCGAAGAAGAACGAGGTGAGTGGGCCCCTTTAGAAAATGAGTACCATTTCTTACTCGATTAACAATATTCTATTTCAACATTTTACTGTAGTCTCTCTTAAGGGCCCCACTCACCTCGTTCTTCTTCGCCGTTTTTAACCGACGGTTAAAAACGTTGAAAGGAACAACGTTGACTGATATGTCCATACACAACAGTTTTTTTCGCGCTAGTTTATCACGATGGACTGTACGTATTTGTTAGCAGTGGCAGCGGTTTTGGTAGTGGAAAAAAATCGCGAAAAAAGAAAATGTCGAAGAAAATGGAGTAAAGACTGGCTACTTAAACGCTGTACACTGTCACATACAAATTTACTGAAGGAGCTAAGATTGGAGCTAGGTGATTGGTACAATTACTTGAGTATGGACGAGGATACGTATCGGAAACTGTTAAAACTAGTAACACCGTTAATTAAGAAAAATAATACCCATTTACGTGAATGCATCAGTCCTCACGAACGCCTAACAGCTACTCTGCGGTTTCTGGCCACTGGCCGCAGCTACAAAGATCTTAAGTTTTCTGTTATTATTTCACCGCAGGCACTAGGACGCATAATACCCGAAACTTGCCAAGCTCGATAAACTCTATAAAAAGTCTCTGTTCCTCTGCCTACTATCAGACATTTTTATTATAACCAGTTGAAAATAATAATAAACAACAAAAACATGCTGAACGTCGCTGCCACTGATAAATCCCCGACCATTTAAACTGTTGAGAACACACACCTCGTGTTTACTCAAACGGTTGGTACGATAACCGACAAATATCAAGCCTCGCATGAAATTTTGGAACGACGTTCATAAACGACGTTCTTGCCCATACACCTTATTTTTGTAACATTTTTACCCTAAAGTTTTTAACCGTCGGTTAAAAACGGCGGAGAAGAACGAGGTGAGTGGGGCCCTTTACAAAAAAGTCCGTAGTAAATAATAGCTAACGAAATATACTATAAAAGGTTTTCTCTTTACACAAAATGTCGTGGCATCTGTTTGATATTAAAAAATCACGTTAAATTTATTTCGTTATACAAAATTCCATTAAACGTATATTTTAAATAAATCTAATCGTTCATTGTGATGCTAATAAACAAAGTCCGGTCCCTGTCACAGAGTTCGGGTCCCTGCCCAGTTCCCCCACTCCATTAACCTTTCTTTAGAAATTGGCAACATTTGCGAAGGTTAAACACCGGTGTATGTTATATCTCTGGTCTCTTTTATCTAAGTTAAAACACATCAACAGTCACCTGCGATATGCGTGGTCAAGATATTAGACTATCGAATAAAATGCAAATTTTTTCATTACATCAAACAGGGTGCTCATTTAGTCTAATTAAATTCGACTATATGGAGTTGAATAATATTCCTATTTTAAATGGCATACCCTGTAGTTAATAACATAAACTGATAAACATTTAAATTATCATTCATTCCATATAAGATTTCCCTACACATAAATTCGATGGATCTTTAGCAAATAGCTGTTTTTTATTTTTAACATACGGATATTATCATATTATTTTTTAATCATAGTAACAACCATAGATCAAATATCACTCAAAATATGGTATTGAATGAAATAAACATTTTTATCGCTTTTCAATGTTAAATATTTTCAATGTAAACCAAAACTATAATACATTTAATGACAAGAAAATTTGAATTATTTGAAAACTACACACAAATGGAAAAAAGTAAGAAACAAATTGAAAATAAAACCAAAAATGAATTATAAAAAATGTTCAAAGTAACGCCCATCTTGTTCTAAACACAACTGAACTTTGAGAATAATTTCTCCAGTTACTGTCTGAAAAGCAGCTCTTATTCTATCTTTGATATCTTCCGTAGTAGTTGGTGGGGTGTTATAAACTATACTTTGTATGTGTCCCCATAAAAAAAATCCAACCACGTCTGAAGATCCAGGAGGCCAATTATGTGGACTACCTCTTTTGATCCATTTATTAACAAAACGCCGGTTTAAGTATCGCCGTACTCGAAGTTGAAAATCTGCGGGGCTCCATCCAACTTCATCCACATTTTCTGCCTAGTATTTAAAGGTACATTATCAAAAATTTTAGAAATAACATGTAAACCTAATATTTCTCCCCACACATTTAAGGACCACCTATGCTGATGATCGAGAGTACGAAAGACGTGAGGATCTTCATCACTATAATAATGAAAGTTATGGCGACTAACGCGTCCATTATTATGAAACGTGCACTCGTCCGAAAACAGAATATTATCAACTATTTTTTTACATAATAATCAGACAAGTAACCATACCATGATTTATTTAGCAGTTAGTAGACACAAAAGTCACAGGAAGGTAGCTCTAGATATATTTTTGGAGTCTGTAACTCCACTATAATTTTAAAACGTCTTGTACATGATTTAATAAGCTAAATTATAGGAAGGGAGATGAAAATAGAACCCCAACAACGTAAATTTTATAATAAACTGTACCAAATCCAAACCTTTCCCTCTTGTTTACAGCCATAAATTAATTTATAATTAACTAGGAGATTTTTAGGTATAAAAATGGGGTTTCGAATGTCAAAGAAAATACACGCCTTATTAAATAACATCCCAGTTGGTTGAGTTCTAAGATGGCATTCCGAAGGTTCTTGTTCTTGTTAGCTGCTGCGCCGTTCCCCTCTTTAAAGATAAAAGTCCCATGTGGCTGCTCCGTGTATCTTGACAAATTTCGTAGATGTAATTGACTATGCCATTAAATTTTGAATATTCCGTCAATTTCATTTGTACAAAGAACGGAATGTAAATGTTAACCTCTTATACCTACGAGGATATTTTAATTTGGAAGCAGTAGCTGAACATATTATCGGGAAAATATTTAAGATACATGCTATCGTTAGATATTTTAAAAATACATATACAGGGTGATAAAAATGCAGAAGCAGAGAAGAAATATATGATTAGTCTGGTCTTAAGTCTTTCCATTAAGAAGTTACAGGATGATTTTAGATGTTCGGACATATTTTGAAGAATGATCTTCAAAAATGTGTTCCTTGAGTAGACCATGATCGAGCAAGATAGATATACGAGTCATATACGTGATAATTTAATCCAATCTTGGCTTTATAAAGAAGAAGTGCGTGCTCCAAAGTACGTAACGTTTTCGAATGCTTACTTTGGAATAATTATTTGTGGATTATCCTTTACTATTTATCTTAGATAAATTATTTATTTATAATATAAAAAACTAACTTCCTTTTATTTTTTGAACGTATGTTTGCATAATTTTTATCAAAAATGTTTGCAAATCTAGTTGATGAAACCAAAATTTCGCACTTATAGTACTTATTGTATACCACTGTATATAGGCTACGAGTACACCACTACTATTGTATAAAGTATTGCATACCCTTCGGGGTCATCAACCATTATTTGGTTGTCTCTGAGACCCATCGTTCAAGGTGGTACCCCTTATTTATTCTGTGTTCTATGTAATCATTAATATTCCATGTATGAAAGGTTTTTAATTTAATAGTAAGATATCTTAAAATGCCTTTCTCCGTTTGATGTGAGATTTATGATTCCACATTTTTGTTGGTGAAATAGGATAGTTTAAGATGTCCCACTGTTCTCTTTAAGTATCTATCTAAAGAAATATAGAACACTACAGAGACACTTTTAACAAAAAAGAGACATACCTTCCAATAACAAACAAATATATAGTCAATTCAATACTACGATAACTTAAAGCTGGCACTTTTAACAAAAAAGAGACATACCTTCCAATAACAAACAAATATATAGTCAATTCAATACTACGATAACTTAAAGCAGAAATCCGGCTAAATACTTATTTTTTGTCTTGCCTTGTCATTGTTATTTTTTCCACATTTTGTTTCTTCACGATATAATTGACTAATTTGTGGTTTGTGTGTCAATGACATCAGGTAACCATTATCTTTGGAATGCCTAATATTTAAGGTTCGAATGCACTAGTTTTCACAAGGTACCTACATTATTGCACTGAGTATCAGATATTTCTATCCCCTCTATTTCAAAAGACCGTTACGTTTGTTTCTGTACTGTTCATCTATTCAGTGTGCTTTAATCAAACTGTAAAAATATTTAAAAAACAATTACACAAAGACACAAAAAAGGTCTTATAACGTTTAAAGAATTATTGGTTTCCATTTTCAAATTCAAACTTAGTGCTTACAAATTTGTCTATTTTTATGACTGAGATTCTCAAATGTCTTATTGAAAATCACTTTGCTAATCGACAGATTAATAAAAAGAACAATTTTCCTGTAAACTGGTTTAATGCTGGACTGTACAGTCAAAAGAACAGTCTCTCATGCTTAAACACAATAGCTGTTGTTATAAGGGATTACAAAGTCCATAACGAATTTACAGAAAATTGTAAGCAAAACATTTTTGAGTAATTTTAAAATTCAGAAAAAATCTCAAAACTTCCCCTACGAATTATTAAGATTATCCCCGAACCTCAAAGGTGAAAACAAATATTTGCAGATTTGAAAAAACGCCTGTCGTCGCAGGAATTCGAACCCAGACTTCCTTGTTATCTAAAAAAATGCCCTTACGTCTAGATCATCAGCGACATAAATTTTATATGCTAGTTCGGGCCAGGTGACGTTTAAGCTCGTTATAAAATCTTCAGATAGAACATTTTTAATAAAAAAAAAAGTTGTTAATAAACAGAAGTTGGAATATAATAAATATTTCTTTTATTCCAATAATGTGCCTCGAGATAGGTGAAACATCATCAATTTTAACAGAAATAAAAATGCTAGTTGTAATACAAACTCATTTTCTATCATTGCCAGATTGTATAACCACCCTTTTTTCTATTGTTTCAGAAAAAGTAATAATTTCAATAACAAACTCTGATAAGGAAACCCGTAGATCCAGTGATTGTAATAGAAATTTAAAACTCTTCACATAATATTTTGTCTGGAAAAAATTGACTATCTCGTAAATATATATAATGCATCTATCACAAAAAAGCGTTACCAAAGTACTACCCAGATTAAAAGAAAGGGATAATAGATTTGTCAAAAATTATATGCCAATTTAAAAAATACTCATTTTTGGTCAAATATTTGAAAATATTAATTTTATATGATGAAATGCCAAAATATTAAAGTCCTCAAAAGTGGTTCTTAAAAATATCTTAAAGCCGCTGCTGCAAAATTCACCTTTTTCAACTTTTGGAGTTCGACATCAAGTGATCTATATCTAAAGTTCTTTCTATATTTTCGGCCAAAAACTGCTGGTGGCGTCTCATTCCGTTCGCCATCCAAAAAGGTGGTGAAAGAATCTTTACGACGTTTCTCAGCCCATTTGGTCCATTTATCTGGCGGTATTTCAAACGAATTTCCATAACTGCTACGCACGACAAATAATTCAGAAGTTTTTGGATGTTTCAATGACTTCGCGATGCCGGTATTGGGGATGTTTTCACTCGGGTAATGACCTCGCGCTTTTCAAATTATGTCGCCGCGGGACCTCGCAGACTCGAGGGGGAGGTTAAGTTATGTACAACAAACGGATTTTATTGCGATTTTACGGTCTAGATGAAAATATCTGTGAAAAGAAAAAACATCAGAAATGATAACCTGTGGATTTCGATGTTTGAAATTCCATCAATTAATATGATTTGTAGATATAAAAATTTAATTTGTAAGCAAGAATGTAAGTGAAAACAAAGTTATGATAACACAATCATAGGAAACACTAATAGAATTATGCAGACGCGGCAAGTCCAAGATAAGGCCCCACCAAGATCTAACGGCAACAAAACTAGTTCGTTGCCGGCATTTTGCAGCTTTAACATTTTAACTTGTATACAGTAAAGTAACAAAATAAAGTTCCGCTTTTTGTTAAGTTTTCGTCATTTTTTAAAAAAACAATTTTTATTACAATAAAATTGATTGTAATATTGAGGAAATAAATCACAACATATAGGGTGATGCATTGTTGCAATAAAGTTAAATTTTCTCTTTTACGGTTATCAATTAAAATAATTTCTGAAAAACTATCACTTTAGGAGCTATATTGTAATTACAAATAATAAATAGGTAATATAATGAGTGAAAAAAAAAAACTTTTACGTACATTTTAAATAAATACAAGTTGATATATAATCGCATGCATATAAAATTAAACTTTTGATTCTCTCAGATATTTTAGCTAACTCTTACTTCAATATTTATTTAATATTATAAATAAACTATCAATAGCAGTTTTGTTTTTCCAAGTGGTAAATCGTTAAGACCAAAACGTATTCGTATATCTAAAATCGCCAAAAAATCAGATGATTTCAGCGATTATGCAAACTAAAAGGAAAGCTAAATTATTTAAATTTGTGTTAAAGTAGCCGTAACGTCAGTTGGTGAATTATTTCATCCCATTTAAAAGGTAAAAACGACGTTTAACATTTTTTATTCAAAAGTAATGTAACACACCAATATTTAAATTCCTGATAGGGTAACAAAAGAGTTTTACTCATTTCACCATCTTACCACTACAGGAAAGTAAGCCAAGCGATCGCTACCGCGCGCAAAAATTCGAAACGTTGATCGGACGCGCCCTTTTTAAACATACCCCATAAGAGCACGCTACGCTTGCCCTGTCCATGTGCTTACCACAACAGAAGAGAGCGAGTGAAGTGATCGATAACTATAAATACTAAAAAGGAGCACTAAATAATACATCAGAGGCAGGCAAATCTGAGATCGTAGAGCGATTCATAAAACGGGTATTTAGAACACGACCATCATTTCCAAAAAATGACCCATATCCATTATTACTTACGCTCGAAATATTTCACCAAAATGAAAACCTTGACCTAGAAAATTAATCTATTAACTTAACCTTATTACTGGCATTGTCCACAGCTCAAAGAGTGCAAACAATATCCAAAATAAAAATAAATATAAGAAATATCGAGGGAGAATAGAAATTTACATCACAGATATTTTAAAAACGTCAGCCCCAAAAAAACCTGACTTTTTTTTTTTCGAGGATAAACCCGCCCTCTGCGTGGCGGCCACTACCATAATACATTATATCGATAGAACCAGAGCATTTAGAGATAAGTGTCCAAAGTATTAGAAATTCAGCGGGCTGGTCTCAAAAGTCACAACACATTTTGAAAATTTTATAACAGACCTGTGAATGTAGAAATTGCAACATTTCCAAGCTATATAGAGACAATGTTAAAAACTGTATGTACAAAATAAAAGTTATTTAGTTATTACAAAACACCTTCGGTATAAGAAATAATGGTTTTAAATTGTTAAATTTATATTGTTATATAAATTATAATTAGATTAAATATTAATGTTCTGTTAATTTTTTAAAATAAAATTCTGTCAACAATTTTAATTTTATTGTTGAATGTTAACAGGAAATTTAATAAACACAAGTAAAACTACTTGTGGTATGTAATGCAACTATAAGATTACCTTCAACTATCTCTAAACATCTACAGGGTGATCTAGGAGGAAGTGTCCAAAAGAAGTATAATTTAAGACTCAAAAATTCAATCCCAATTATACGATATTATACGTCCTCCTAGATCCAAATAGAATAGAATTATACAAAATAATAAAAATAAAAAATAATATGTAACACCCAACCCAGACGTGATCTTGCAAGGTATAATGAGTACAAAAAGATTTAAAGCAGTCAGTCAGGTATGAGTGAATAATTTTTTAAACTTGCGCACACAACAGTGATAAGAAGTAAAAGTACAGGATGATCTAGGAGGACATGTCCAGTATCGTATAATTGGGATTAAACTTCCTTAAGGTAAGTCGTTTAATCCTTAATTATTTTATTGATTTTTAATATAATTCTTAGATTCCTTTTTAAATAACGCATTAAAATTAAAAACATTAAAATTCTAATATAAATTTTAGGACAAATATTTAACAATATAAACTAACAAAAACTTAACTTATTTGCAATGCCGTTTATTATTTCATTTATTAATGTAATACAATTTAAAAAAAAAATATGTACTTGCCTTCATTTTCGAATGTATCTGTATATCTAATGCTGATAATCTTATTTTAAAAGGCAACTTGAAGGTTGGGTTAATAAAATCCAGTTCATGTTATTGAGAATTTTGAGCCATCTTTTCCTATTTCGTTACCTGTTTAATAATTAATAATTATTAAAGATTATGTAATGTGACCCATAAGTGCATAATCACAATCGAGTCGATAGATTTGGTGACATCCATATGAGAATTAAGTTTAATTTAAGAATACGATAAAAGAACAGTTTTGATAAATGATGGATGGCATCGAAAAATAGAAAACGCCTATATGTGTACATAAATTATATCCTAATGATCCTTATGAGCCCTTATTTTTATATTTATTTAATTAAAAAACTGTAAAAAAATGAAGTTTTGCTGGTACATTTGAAAAGTAGTCTCCTTTCTGAAGCTTAAAAAGTAAGTTTTGTAAAAAAATTTGTATTTTTAAGAAAAAGGCAATATTTACCATCATTGGATCTTTCAGTACAGCCATTCTGATTACTTTTTAAAGTCTTATTTTGGGTAGATACTTTTCTTCATAAACAATCATATGAGAATGTTAACCTTTCCTCCACAATCCATAATCTAAATTAAATCGTCAAAAAAGGAACTACCTGCAGAAAAAAGTAAATGATGTTTTGGTTTTAAAAACTATTTTAATTTTAAAAATCGTTCACAATTCCAAAAACCCCTCTACCACTTAACAATTAACTTTTCCGGAAGGTATACATCATCGTAGACAGTTTTTTCGTTCTCTGTATCGTTGTAATTGTCCAAAATCTCCAGAACCAGCTCGTTTTTCGATGGAAAAAATATGTATCTTCTGCCAGTTAAAATTAAAAACGACATCAGCCATATTCCCATGTAGAGTAGACCCACCAAATACAAAATTAGGATGACTACAAATTTGTTAAAGCCCAATATCATGATTTTGCGAATATAATTTGCTAGGTATTTGCCAATTTATTTTTGACATTTCGATGTTATGCATGTTATGTCAAGCGGTTTTTTCTTTCTTGCCATTGGTTTTCCGATTTCATTTTCGTTATGGAGTGTTAAGGAAATAAGGACAATCTAATATGGTTGCTTATATCACAAAGTGTCCACCAAAATGTATAAAATTAATATGGCACCTGTGTACTATACTCTGTTTTTAAACTAAGAGGAGCGATTTAAATTTAAGTTGGCAATTCTGTAGCCTCCTGATTGGTCAGATTACAGTCAGTTTCACACATTACTTTTTAGCATGAACATCAATCAAAGTATGTGACATCAGCTAATAATTGATATTGTTGACAGTTCTGACATTTTATAATTTAATATCTCATCCATTTTAGTTTTTTACTTTATTTCGTAAATAATAGTTCTTCAGTAAGCAACTGTATTGAAAATCTACAATTATAGATCCTTCTACACTAAGTACTATTAAAGGTAGCAATTCCTGAAAAGCCTTACAAGAAAGGGAAGACACCTTATTATTTTACATGCTGATTCTGAAGGTTTTGTAGAAAATGCATTATTGGTTTTTGAAGGTAAAAAGATGGGAGATTACCATGAAGAGATGAATTCCGAAGTACTTTAGAAAAAAATAATTTTATTACTGATTTTTTAATACTAAAAATTGATGAATTTCTAACCAAAATGATTAAAATGTAACTAAATATTCAAGCAAATTTTATTTATTAGATTAGAATAAAACTTTTTACAAAATTGTTATAACATTTAAAACACCATCTACTGCTTTAGGGATAATCTTAATTTGGCACAAAGAGTTAACATTATTTTCACAAAAAATATTTTAAAAATACTTAAAATTAATACATAGGTATGTATGAATAGTTCACTTTAAAAAATATATGTTGACATGTAGTGTTATGAAAATGTTGGTTCCAGTTTTCAAAACAAATTCTGACTCATAGGCCTGTAAACTTTTGAATGCCTTTATTTGCCCTCTAGCGCATTAACCATGGGTTAACACTAAATAAGCCATAATATTCACATTACTCATAGAAGAGATACCAGTTACTGTGTGATCCACTTGTCATTCACTGATTAACTTTTACTTTTCATACCTATAACAAATTATCCTTAAAAATGTAAACAGATCTTTATATTTTATACTAACTTGGCTACATCTGGATATTCCATTAACAATTTTCTTAAATATTTAATATCCATTTTAAAAAGATCATAGTTTTTCTCAAAAAGTCGATTTCAAAAGCAAGAAAAAAGTAACCATATTGACTTTAATTTGACAGTGACATTTCGTTTTAGACACACATTTCAGATGACAATAATGTAAAATTTGCGACCGTTGTCTGGGACCAATTAAAAAAGTACTTCTATGACATTTATTCGTTTCTTAACCGCTCATTGGCTGTTTGCCGACTAAGGCTGATAAAAATTATTTCATAAATTTTGAACACGACTATATTTCGAAACTCGCTCTTAGTAACAAATCTAGTTACTTTTCCCTGTGTAAATGCGTCTTTTCAATTCGCTTCTCCTAGTTTAAAAACAGAGATAGAAGGGAAAAATCCAATGATATATAGTCATATAGATTGTTCATCTATATATAAATTAGCAACCAGTAAAACAGTTTTGCGAATGGCATTGTCTGGAGATGTGCAAAAGTTGGCAAAATAAGTCGTCGAAGTCAAATAACAGAAGTTATTAGTAATAATTACAATAATTGTAATAAATTTCTACTTCTACAAACAATAGTAAAATATACTAAACATTGTAGTATTAATGTTGTTGTTGTTGTTGTTGTTGTTGTTGTTGTTGTTGTTGTTGTTGTTGTTGTTGTTGTTGTTGTTGTTGTTGTTGTTGTTGTTGTTGTTGTTGTTGTTGTTGTTGTTGTTGTTGTAGCATTTTATTCGACAATTTAATTGCTACAATAATGAATAGCTTTTAACTATAAATTATAGTAAAATTTTCTACAAAAAGTTAAGTATTTTTCTACAAGTCTTTTACTACAATATTGTAGTAAAATTTTCTGGTCACATTTTTTTCCGTGAAGGGGTTTCTGTATCACTAGAAATAGTTAGGATTTAAATTTATAGATTGTCTTTATAAATATAATGCAATGCCAATGGGCCTTTTAACAGCACCTTTTCACACAAATATTAAAGCCAGTTTTGCAAAATTATTTAGATGACATTCTAGTGGTAGAGAAAAGCAAACAAGAAACAAAAAAATGTTAAATATTGTGCTATAAAATTACTGCTTATCTTCCAAAGATTAATTCTATACTTACTGTCACGTTAGCATTTCTTAATAACCTCGAGGTCATTATTAAAAGAAGACGTTATGATCTAAAAAAATGGCAAATTAAAAATGTTCTCCACTTATTCAAAACGCTCCACATAAATAATGTTTGTAAATAAATAAAAGTGAAGCATGTCTGTATATATTATTCAACATTGTTGGAAACAGCGGCATATTCACGTGAAAAGTGATACAAGCCGCCGATGGCGGAAAACATATCGCTAAAAATTCATTTGTTTTTCTAGAAAATCCACAGAAACTTTTCCCCGAGAGAGCGAATACAAATGTCGAGTGAAAAATTCACTTAGCGTAGCTCATTGTCTTTCCCTTTCACGTCCTAGAAAAATTGAAACATTCTGCATGTCTGATGGGCCTAATGTGGTTGATGATGATGGATGGCTCGTTTCCACTCCAAATCTCCTAAAGGATTTCGCCGGAGCTGCCGGTTTTCTTTTAGAATGCAGTCTAAAATCGACGTTTCGACCGATTTGCTCTTATTGTTCACTAGTTTTATGCAATTCTTGTTACGTGTTGCGCTCTTTGTCCTGACGGACAGTTATTTCTTCGAATTCTACCAATTCGGAACTAATATATGAAACGTTTGTAGCATTTTAATTCTTGTATCACTAAGTTCAAAGACAGGCAAATATTTGGTTTATTTTTTTTTTGAAAACCAGAAAAGGTATACAAAAAAAAAAATAGTCAAAAAAGTTGTATTCTTAGTACCTTCATCAAAAAAATTATGAAAATTACAACGTAATGTTATTTCTGTTTCTTAAAAAATATATTCGACTTATTCTGTGGAAATAGTTAAAAAACTGTAATACTTAAATTTGAAAGATACCTGAATAAAATATGAACAAATTGTGTATATGTAATAATAAATATTATTTTTTAAAGAAACTTCTAGAAGATTCAGCGTTTTCACACATGCAGGGTGTCCTGAAATTAAACGGTCATATTTTAACAGCATAATCTACATCCTTAAATAAAAGTTCATAGGACATAGGTCCGAAAATGTTTCTTTTCCGAGATACAGGGTGTTAAAAGTGAAGTCCTGATGAGAATCTTTTGTAAATATTTTCTAAACGTTTACTACTAATTGAAATTTGGTACAAATGCTAAGCTTTTTACGCTCTATCTAATGGACTAAACCCCAGTTTTTGATCATTTTCATAGGTGGGTAAATTAGGTGGAGCTTAGGGTAAAATTGCCCTAAGTTTTTTTTGTTGACAAGTTTTACCATTTTTGAATATAAAATTTGGAAAACCAATGGTTTCTTTACAATAAAGTTACAATTGTTACATCTCGCTAGGACGCACCATTTTCAAGAAAAATGCATTTGAAAATTTCATGATAAGTTACTCGAAAGTGTAAACAATAATTAGTAGGCCTGTGAAATCAGAAATTTTATTTTTTTTTTACTTTGGAAAAACCGGTGACCAAACAAATTTTAAAAAATATTTACAAAAATATGGCATCAGGACTTCACTTGTAACACCCTGTATCTCGAAAACGAAACGTTTTCGGACTTTATATGAACTTTTATTCCTATTTGAAGCTGTAGATTACGCTGTTAAAATATGACCGTCTAATTCCGGGACACCCTGTATATGTTTATGAAAAGAACTTTTTTTCATATTTTTGATAATAAACTCGACCTCAAATTTTCGTGCCATACTACTTAATAGTTCTATATACGGGATGTTTGACAAATGGCGAAAAACCTCAACTCTCTAGTTTGTAAATTATAAAAAAAAGCCTTTTTTGGAAAGTCAATGTAGAGTAGCAAATTTTTTAAATAACTTTCATTTTATAAATTCCAAAATTGAAGAGACAAGATGTTTTTGATTTTTAAGCACTGATATGTTTTATCTTAGCAAGAAAATATCTAAAAAAAGTGTAATTGGTCGTTTTTTACTAGATCCGGCCATCCCTAAGAATTTTAATCTATCTGAATAATAATTCTATAAGAACAGTCACATTCTAAATAAATCTTACATAAATTCTTTAATAACATCGACCGCGCACTAAACATAAAATATTATCAGTGTTTTTTTGTAACAGTTTTCATACAGACTTTTCTGGATATATTTTTAAAACGGTACCTATACCTAGATATTTAAATTTTAACATCATATTTATTATTACCCCTTGTATATATCTACAACTGAAGTTTCATGTAGGCAACTATCAAGAACCCGTTTTATCCATATACATTTTAAATTTCTTGCAAAATAACTGTGGTTATTCCCAGATTGGTGTAGTAAATTTGTTTTTAAACATATTGTTCTGGTTATCCATATTTTCGATAAAAATAATCTAAATATGAGCCATTGCTAAGGTTTGCGTTATCTTAAAAGTTTCAACTTACTAATATTAAATAGTGGAAGATTCTTTTTTGTATTTGCAAGTACAACAATAACTGACAATTATAATAAACCGTTTACTAGACAGTTTTATCTACCAGATTTCTCGAAAAAGTGCTTTACTCTATGAACGCACTGTATTTTAAATAACAACTAAACTTTTGTGTACCTTTCATGTGATATAGTTTAAAATCTTTTTAATATTTTTTCTTGAAAAATGTCCTCCTTTATTTGGCGTATTGTTATCAACATCAAAATAGGTGTACGTATGTATATTATGCAAAATCCAGAAAGACTACTCAAAATTTATGTTCGTCCTAAATGCCCCGCTGCGAGATGTTTTTGAAAATACTCATGAATAAAAATAAAATAAAAACCGGAAGCAGAAAATCTGGGAACTTCTTTCCCCTACAAATGTCGTCTGGGGAAACTTTATGAAAAAATATAATTTCAATTTCTCGCCTAAGCGGCATCTTTCGCCATAAGAGCATGCATATTATTTTGCATACGTAATGGTGTCTTTTTCCTGTGCTTTATTTATTATCGCCTAATCTCCTAAGAGAATTGTTTTACCATTTTTTTTGAGGGATTTTATACGAGATGTTAAAATCTAATTTGGAAGGGAATCAAAGTGCTTTATTGAATTCTTACACAGGATATTTTGACACATTTGTCATTTAAATAATAAGTTGAAGTTTTTAATGTATATAAATACAATAATATCTCAGTTCATAGTTTAAATGTATTTTTTTAATACATAACCATATATTTTCACTGCAAACGTGGATTAAGTTGTTTGGCATTGCCTGCTGAAGTATACTAACCTCCTACTATTACAGAATTTATTTTTAATCAAATTGTTATTAATTTTTTTTTATTAAAGTTATGATTTTAAGGTGTATTAGTATTATTTTTAGTCTTATTTTCATATATTTTTTTTTAAATGTTTAATTATATCAACTATTCTAATTTAAATCTCATATTAAAAATTTAACTTTGCCACTCTGAAGAAGACAATAAAAAATGCTCATTATCCCTTAGGATACTTTAGGGACAAAATAATTTTACAAAATACTGTGTGCTCTTAGGTAATAAAAGATTTATTCTATTATGTTCATGCAAAAATTTTAAGATTATCCTTTACCAAAAGAGAATTTTGATAATAAATTCGGAAAAATAAGATAATTTTTAAACAAATGTGGCGCATTTAATGTCTACAAAGATATACTTGTAAAGGGTGGGTTACCCCTACGGCACTTAGGCCTCATTAGGTCAATTGGGCATACTCCTAAGATAATAGGCACCTCCATGCTCGTTAGCCAGCCTAGAGATTTAATATAGTTGACAACGTCGCAAAGAGGTGCTTCTCTTATATTGGCCGTTGTTAACCGATACTCGCCGAATACAAATCTTCTAATAAATAAGAGCGTCGATCAATCGTAAAGGATATGTTCGATGACCTCATCTTGTTCTTCGCACCCTATGCAAAGTGCGGATTCTGACAGCCCAATGATATGGAGATGCTTCCGTACTTGGCCATGACCAGTCAAAATACCTGTGACTAGGCGCAGATTCTGTCTAGTTATAGTTAAGTATTTGTTTGCTATAGTGTTGTCACGATAACGTAAGAGCTCCCTGGTAAGTCTGCAGTTTCTCCTTTCATCCCATCTTTCCTTGAATTTCACAAGGAAATGTTTTTTAATTAGGTCTGTCACTACCGAGTTTGTTAGGCTAATAGAAGGGCCAGGCCCAAAAAGTATTTGGTTTGCTGCTTTCTTGGCTAGTGAATCAGCAAGACGGTTACCTTTCAATGTGGCGTGACCTTTGATCCATCTTAAGGTAACCAACCATAATGTTAATGAATACTTCGGCCAGGTCTAGGAAAATTGACCGCCAGCAATTGACCGCCAGCAATTGACCGCTAGCAGTTTACCGCCGTAGCAATTGATTGACTAAGCAATTTATAGCCTTCAATTGACCGCCAGCACATTTACCGCCATATAATACATATAATCATGTAATTGGTCATTTTTAATTGAAAATATGGTTTTTTTTAAGGTGCTGTTTAAAAATTCAGTAGTTATAGCTAAAATGGAAGTTACTTATATGCTGAGTGTCTTGGATGGGTCTAAATTAAACTGCAATTTATCGCAAGCCTTTTTTATCGCCTAAATATATATTGGTCATTTTAAAATGAATTAGGAGTTTTTTTAATTTAATATTTTTTTTTTGTATTTATCTTTTCAGATAGGTGTATTTGCTAATGTGCTAATTGTGAATTTGCTATATTGTTCGAAATTATTTTATATAAAGCATATATTTAAAGTTAAAAAAATAAGTGTAATTGTTAAATATTGTCTACCTAAAATTGTTGATATTCCTAGAATAACGCCCTTAAACTGAACTGGTACGTAAGCTAATGATCGTTTGAATGCAATAATTTAACGAAAATAAATAATTACTAGTTTCCTAACAAATAAAATTATGATTTATGTGTTTAACAAACAAATAAAATTTATTAATGTATACTTTTTTAACATTTCATGTTATGGTTTCGTCTTAGACTAAACTAAAGAATAATAGAAACAAGATTGAAAGGTTTTTACGCAGAATTTTTATAATTTTTGGAAGAAATGTAAAAAATTGAAGTATAGAGGTCCTATACACATTAAAAAATAGCAACACTTTTTTAGATACATACATTTATCCCTGCACCTGAAAATAATAATAATTATCATAATTATTAATGGTGATTTGCTTTTAACATACATTGCATATAGAAAACGCAATTTATTTAAAATTCAGCAAACTACATTCGTTATTAAATATTTCAAAACTGTTTATTTAGTGGCAGCCCATTGAACTGAATTCATAAGATTTTAGCACTTCTCACTACTACCGACTACTACTACCAACTACACCATTAAAATAGTAGTTTATGCAAGGCGGTGTGCTCAATAGTCTAAGTGCGATATGGATAATCTACTCGAGTTGTACAGTATATTGTTACTACGACCCTTTAACGAAAAATCTAAAAACTTTAAAAATTATTTTAGGTTATTAAGATAAAATAACTAATTTTTAAATAATATATGACTTTTAGTAATTTATAAAATAAACCTGCAAAAAGAAGATTTAATTTAATTAGATTCGAACCCGCGCCTTTCACGTGGAAGACAGATGCCGCTCCTCATCTCCACCTCCTCATTTATGATTTTAGTTTTAATACTCGTTTTTAAATTAGTTTCATATAGTTTGTTTAAAATTTAAGATTTTTTTTTTAAATTTTGACCAACTAAAAACAATATTATTTATCGATTTTACACAAAAATAACTCATTTTAATCTATATTTAATCTTAGTAACTAAAAAATATACTGACAATTAGTTTGACAGAATTTTCACATATTTAAAATTTTAAAAATAGTAGTAGTTGGGTGTCCTAAATATGAACTGTGATTGGTGGATTTCAATTTTTTGCAGTGTTCTAACTACCTAAAATGGATATGAAATATATTCGGTTCGTTTAATGCAATAGCATACTTTTTAATTTCGTAGTCTGTGCGTAGATAAGCCTATATCCACGTGGATGCAAAAAATATCATTAAAAAGCAGAATCTCAAATTTGGGTAAACTGCTAGCGGACAATTTCTGGCGGTCAATTGCTGGCGGTCAATTGCTTGCGGTCAATTGCGGGCGATCAATTTTCCGGATCCCACTTTGGTCAAAGCTTCGTGACATTCTAGTACTAACCTGAGTAAATTCGTGGTCTTGTTTAAGGTGAGTAGTGCTGTCTGCTATAATAGCCGTCTCTTTCCCCGCACAAGCTCAGCTTTTGGGGTTAAAATTTACTCGTAAGGGGGTGAATTAGGAAGAGTAATATTATTATTATTATTATCTTTGGGAAAGTGATTTTATCAAAAACACCTTATATGTCTATGAAAACACCCAAGGACTGTTCGAGAATGGATTTATTTTCTTTATTAATTTCTTAATTTAAATTCGTGTTATCTATTTTGACACGTTTCCCCACCAAAACGGTTCATGCTTTGGACCTTTTCGAAGAACCAAGAGAGCTCGATGTACCGCCAACGAAGTAACAAGTTCGCTCGCCACCGCTTAATTTTGGGCCTTCGCTTTATGTTTGCCGCTCGCCTACGATTCCAATATTCCAAAAAAGGTAAGGTGTCAAATACGTTTATTAATTTATTTAGTTTTATTATTTAAATCAGCTCTTTTGACAGCATAACATCCGTTCTGTCTCATGGACTTCTTATTGTCCAGGGATATTTTTATCCGGCCAGCAACTAGATGAAGGGCTAAATCAGTAGATCTGCCTGGGGTATATGCATGTTGTTTTGGGTGTAGTGATGTTGTTGGAATCGCCGCATCCATTATGTATCTTTCGCATAGCCTTTCCAATGTCTTCATGGAAAACGATGTCAGACTAATTGGTCGGTATGTTTTTGGGACAGTGTAATCTATCCTTCCAGGTTTGGGTATACGATTAGTTATTATTCATTTTAAGCATAAGGTTTTTAACCGACTTCAAAAAAGAAGGGGTTCTCAATTCGTCGGAATCTGCAAGCAGTGTTAATGAAAGTGTTTAACTATTGAACAATAAATTGTTTATAACTTTTAATCAGCACATAGCTATTAAAAAACCTATCCTTGGGACCTACCCTTCTTGGTTTAATGGTCGTATAATAATATACTATTGATAAATGCAGTTATCAATATAAAATTACTTTATTAGAATTCGTACAAAAATTATGTGACGAATATAAAAAAAAATATGACAACTACTACAGGTAACAAAAGTAAAACACATCTAGCAACGTTAAGTATGTATTGAAAGTATTAAGACAAACTTGAATGTTTTATTTTAATACTTCCCTTAAAACTTTGAAGTTTCTTTAATTTTATCACTCCTAATATTAAACGCAGTTTTTCAAACTGAGTCTTAGAAAAGGACTTAGTTTAAAATATTTTGACCCTCCCAAGGAGAAAAATTCCATTGTGTCACATAAATCTGCATTGACAACTTCACCAAGCTCAGTCGCTCGTTGTCAGCGTTCTTTGAAGCTACTTTTATGTTGTTTACCTTCTATACACGCCCCACAAAACTTCTTCTATATAACTGACTCCGTGAGATTTTAGTACTTCGGCAACGTGAGGTTTACTTTGGTGTGCGAATCGTTCATGCCACATTTGCTATCGTTTGAAGTAAAATTTGCTTCATTGACTGGAGAAGTGACAGGAATCTTTACCCGTATGGACATTCTAAATAGCTTCCTGAATTTTATTCCTTCAGCTTTAACAACATCTTTTTTGACAAATTTACAGACATTGCTTAACATTGTAAAAGTCATTCCTTTTTACCGAGGGTACCGAACATAAATTTTCCATATTACATGATAACCACTTTTCGTTGATTTTAGCTTTAAAAGGAATAGTTCCTTTTCCAAGGGCATTAATAGTGGAATTATCACCTATATGTATTTTCAGAGGAGTACTAAATTGTTCAAAAGTAGAGAACCATTCAGCGTGATGCGTTATGTGGTCGGTAGCACAAGAGTCAACAATCCAAAAGTCACTATCGACTTTAGCATTTTCAATTTTAAAAACAAAAGCTTTATCTTTTTTAATTGTAGTGGAAGACATTTTTTTTTCTGCGAAATATTTTCGAAAGTGACCTCTTTTGCCACAATGATAGCATTTGAATGACTTTCTGGATTTTGTAGATGTTTGACTCTTAGTAACAAAAGATTGGTTTTTTGATTTATTGGCAATGAGTGCAACAAGTTCTTTTTGTTTTCCAACTTGTTGCTTCTGGCGCGTTCCTTCTGCAGTTGAAACACCAAATAAATTATCAAGCTTCTGTTGATCTTTCGGTCTTGCTCACCAAGCCTGTTGAAGACTTTCGTACCGATCTGGTGAAGTATCAAGTAGTTTGACGATTAAGGATGCATTACATTGTTGCATTTGTAAAACTAACCTTTCAAACTATATCGTTATTTAAGGTCATGCTAAAGCCGAAAAATTCTGCTTTAACAATATGCGCAGCTTGTTTGGTTTTCTGTTTTTTATACAGCATGCAGTTTAAGCCACATATCTCTAACCGTTTCACAAGCTACTTAGAGCGACATGACTTTAGCTTCCACCGATTTGATAATTACTTTACTTGCTGCACGATCGCTCTTGTCCCATAGTTTCATAGTTTGATATTTCTTTATCTGTTCCAGAGACGATGCTCCTTGTATTAATATTGGTTTGTCAAATTCCCCGATACAAATTTCATACGCTCCATCAATGGCGTGTAACATGTTTTTTATTGCGAATTTCCAGATGGTCCAGTTATTTGCACTCCGTAGTTTCTCAATTCCTTGGTACATATTTTTTTCACATTACCAGCAGATTTCAAATCGTTGATGGTTGATGAAATTTTAGTCAAATTATAAGGAACCATGCTCTGCTAAAATATTGATGAATGCAGATATCAGTATAAATTAACTTTATAAGAATTCCTATAAAAATATATGTGACAAATATCAAAAAAAGTATGACTACTACTACAGCTAACAAAAGTAAAACACAACTAGCAACGTTAAGTATTTAGTAAAAGTATTACGACAAAATTGAATACACATTATTCGTCAAATAGAAAAAGCCTGATAAACCTACAAATTCGCTAATTCCATAGATGCATTTACCAAATGTAAGAACTTTCGAGACAAAATTAAACAAGACATTTTTATAGCTCACTCCTTATATTTAAGATGAATTGAAAATATTATTAAAAATGATCCAAAATAATTCTGGTCATACTTAAATTCTAACAATTCTGTTGGATATATTAATAATTATATAGAGGATCCACAGGCAATTGTTTAAGCTTTTGAAGATCATTTTTTAAGCAATTTGCAATTTCTTCAAGCCAACTCAAATAAATCACTTTATCAGCGAATCTACCAATAACTTATCTTTGCTTGACTTTAATTATGTATCTCAAGGTGAAGTTATTAAAGCCCTTTAAAAGTTTAAGTCCAATATATCAGTGAGTACTGACCTTATTCCTTCGTTTCTTGTCAGGGACTATGTACTTATTGTGGCCACTCCGTTGAAACATATTCTGATTTAATTTTGAAAACATGTATATTCCCTACTGCCTGGAATATTTCCAGAATTACTTCGCTACAAAAAAGAGGTAGCAAAAATGATGTTTGTAATTATCGGTCCATAAGCATTCTTTGCAATTTTGCTAAAGTATTTAAAATAATTATTATTCACGATTTCCAATCACGTTTCCCGTCTTATAGCTTGTGACCAACATGAATTCATGGAAAATAGATCTATAGTTACAAACCTTATATTTTCGACGCAATTCATTTCGGCAGCCTTCGATAGGAGAAGTCAAGTTGATGTAATATACAGATTTCCTTAAAGATTTTGAGAAAATGGATCATTCTATCTTGCTCCATAAGTTAACTTCCATCGGTTTATGTGATCAATTCATTCAACTAATTGCTTCGTATTTGTTGGGTAGGTATCAATATGTTCAAAGTCGTGGTTACAGGTCTCAAAAACTCGAACAAACAATTTTTTAAAATTATATAGTCGCTATATCAAGCATATTAAAGTTTTAATGTATGCCAATGACCTAAAATTATTGCTTGAAATCAATTGTGTTAATCATTGATTGCGACTTCAAAAGTGTTTGTCCGACATTGCGAAGTGGTGTCTCGATACTTCACTTCCTCTAAATCCTGAGAAATGTTCCGTAATATCTTTTACTAAAAAAGTAACATCAATAATATTTGATTATAGACTACAAAACGTTGTTCTTAATCGATCCCAATTTATTAGAGATGAATTTACAAGAGATCTCAGAGTTAATTTTGATTCTAAAATAACTTTCGTTAAACATATTGAAACAATGTAATCTGCTGCTAACAGGAGCTTAGGGTTTGTTATATGAAGCTGTAAAGAATTCCGAGACATATTCACTTTGAGAATTATATATATATATTAGTTTTTACGGACATAAATTACGTGAAAAAGTTCAAATAAAATTTATGAAACCTGCTCCCTATATTTTAAATAGCATACACCCTACAAGTGTATATCCCCACGATTTACTAATATTTAGATTTATTTTCTCTGAACTTGTGATACGCAGAAATTTCCAACAAGTACTCCTACTTTATAATCTTTTAAATGGCTCAGTTGGCAGTGATTTGTTAAATTACGTTAATCTCAAAATCCCTCGTCCTGGTTTAAGAGTTTATTGGAGTTTCTACATGATAGCTTGTAGAATTAATGTTTTAAACTCATCTCCAATATATCAATCTATTCAGAAATATAAAATGATTTAAAATGATTTTTCTTTAAGAATATAAAAAAAACTAATGTAAAGCATGCAATGCAATGTAGTTTTTTACTTTCCTATCTGTATACAGATATATGGAAAGTATAGGAATCATGATTTTTTTCGACCTCGAGTTTTAGACGGATTTTTACGTTTTGAGGTCCCCTGAATCCGTTTTGACTATTTTCGCGATGATGTCTGTGTGTGTCTTTCTGTGTGTCTGTATGTCGCATAACTCATGAACCGATACACAGAAAACTCCAAAATTTAAACTTAAGCTTTACTCCAGCGTCTAATGAACTGATTAGATTTTGGGCAGAGTCGGAACATCTGGGGGGGGGGTACTTTATGGGTGGTCATTTTTATATTTTATATTTTATATTTTATCTTTGTAGCCTTGAATTCTGGAGTCCTGAAATTCGGCCCATTCTATGCTGTTGATCGTGGAATCGTGGAACTCTGGGATTCCTTGGTACGGTCCTGGATTTGGGTAACTATCACGATTTGGACTTCGTGATCGTCCTGGAAACGGTGCTGATGGTGACTCTGGCAAAGGTAGTACGGTGTTGACCTCTTCTTCTTTCTTCTTTTCCCTCTTCTTTTTTCTTTTTCTTCTTCTTGTGCAGTGGCAACGTCTTTTGATTACCCCTATGACAAAATTATTATTTACATTTCAGGTTTACAAAAAAATTTATAATAATTTCCTTAATTACCCAAATTAAAAGCACATTTATAGTTACGAAAACAAATATGTTTTTATTATCTCGAAATAATTTGTTATTAATGAACTAGAAAAAATATTCTTTATTTATTTTTAAATTGTAATTTACTATGAGTATTAAATTCCATAAATTGTAACTGGAATAATTGTGTGGATTGTTTAATCCGAGAATAACCAATTTATGCACTTTTTATTTAATGTCATCAAATTTCCAAAATTCTTGTGGAATTATGCATCTTAATAATCTACTAAGATCTTATAATTAGTACTTCTCACCATTTTTGTTTTCGAACGAATTAATAATCAAAGCTAGTATGTTTTATTACAGAAACAATATTATTATTTATTTCCTGGCCATTAAAAATAAACAACATATATCTCTAAGAATAAAACATACATTTGTTAAATGCACATAAGCGTAGATTAAATAGTTGTCTACACCTAATAAAACCCAATAAAATACCTTTCTAAAATAATTCTTATGTCATTAATTCTACTAATTCCAATAAAATATCCTTTTAAAATAATTTTTACTTTACTTTACCTATTTACTTCATATATATTTTTACCACCTGTTCGCTTGAAATTCTACATCTCCATACTTTGAAACTTTCCTGTTTCTATCGCAATTTTCTCATCTAGTGGCGCGTCGTGGCGCCTGGCACAGCGGCGTAGCTCTCTGGTAGAGCGGCGTTGCTTCTTGGTAGAGTGATCTGGCTCCTAAAAAATCGTGATTGCTCCCTGGTAGAGCGGCGTTCTCCTAATTACTTGGCATTGCTCCCTGGTAGAGCGGCATTCTCCTATAAAATCGGCGTTGCTGCCTTTCAAAGCGGCGTTGCTCCCTGGAAAAGCGGCGTTGCTTCCTGGCAAAGCGGCGTTGCTTCTTGGTAGAGCGGAATGGCTCCTAAAATCGGCGTTGCTCCCTGATAGAGCGGTCTGAATCCTATTTTTCCCTTGTGGACATCTTGTTCTGACATCAAAGGGTGTTGTTTAGGACTGGTAGGAAACTATGTCGATCCATGTGATCCCAAACTCCCTTCAATCTATTTACCTAAATTTGTCACCATCACAGTCTGGGGAAAAGGTCCTTAGAGCTTATCCCTTCACACCGTGACGTGACAACCTCTCTTCTAGTTTTGTCCTGTCGTGGACACTGCTTGGGGGTTGATCGGAATTGTACCTCGATCGAATGTCCCCAAACTTTCTTCTTTTCTTCCTTTTTCGCCTGGAGCTCCTGGAATTCCTCGTCGCATATCTGTAATACAATATTCACATATTACTACATAATCACTTTACATATTAATTTTTGCTCTGCCCCTTTTGGGCAGTCCAAACCTCTCCAAATCATCTTAAGATGTGCTCATTCGCACATCTCGCACTTGTACGCCTTTTCTTTCTTTCTCGTGCATGTAGAACACGTTCTCTTTCTCCTCAAACTCTATTGATGATGGCCTGGTAAACATCTTTAATCTAAAACACTGTATATCTGTATTATTATTTTTAATTCACAAAATTTAAACCTTAAAACATATTTCTGAAAAAAAAAAAAAACAGTTATTTAAAAAAATGCCAATTTTTCATTAACGCTGTACGTCGCTGAACTAAATTCACCTATAATACTGACCTACGATAATTACTGGTAGCACTGCACTTTGGAATAAATACTTTGCGAAACTGTAATACAATATTTATAGTTCATTATAGTTCAATGTCAATTTTTATGCAAATAGTGACAGTATTTACCTTTAAATTCTTTATCATCTAAACTAGATATACTTATACATCATCAACCTATTTAAATATTTTTCCTTCGCAATTCTTATTCAATATTATTATTTGTAAAATAAATTAAAATTCTCCTTTTGAATAATTTTTTCTTTGTTATTAAAATGTTGACTTTTTGTACACAAAGATATTATAATATAAATAGAATTGTATACTATTTTTGACTTGACCCAAATGTTTATTGTTACAATTATTTTCAATGTCAATGTTTTGTTTAAACAATTACTTAGTTAAAATATTATTATATTAAATTATCATCTATTTATTTATCTTTGTTTTTTATTAATTCAGGTACGCTAATTTATTTAATAAAATGAAATTTGAATTTAATATTTTATTTCTGTATCCACTCAAGAATGTGACTATATTTATTAAGAGGCACTTATCCTCTCCAAAAAATTTACATAATTCGAAAAAAAAAATGCCTGTAAAAAAATTGATATATCTCCTTATCCTTTTAGTTAATAACAAATTTCCCCTTTTCCTTCCAACCAGTCAAATACTATCAAAAAAACACCGCTTGTTACCAAATGTAACAACCAGTTAGCCTAAAGACCATTTGTAACTACTGATAGGTCTTTAGCTACTGTTGTTAATATACTATTAAGGGATTAGGGCAGCGACGTCACCAGCCAAAGGGTCCTGGAGTCCTGAAGGAACATCCATTCGCCAGTGGCAAAAAAGAAATAATAAAGAAAAAATAATAAAATACAAAAAAAACATCCCTTAATAGCATATGTCGAGCGGTTCTTGGCAACTAGTTTTAGACTCTTTTAGTCCTAAGGGATTAGAAACGCCGAGGCTTCTCAAATGCTCGGAGTATTTTGCTGGTTTGGGAAGGGAGGAGAGATTAATAATAAGTATTAAAATATTAACAAATGTATATTAACAATAAATATAAAACTTGACAAATAGTCTTCAGAAAAAATGAATAAAATTCCATTTAGGGAATAATGCACTATAACTAATAGTAATAAAGATATGCATTAAATATAATTCGGGACGAAAATGTAAAATTGGCATTTATATGTAAATCAATTAATCAATTATTATTAAACAAAATTACTGTAAAATTAAGTTAAAATTTTTACCCATAAGTCACATCGTACACAAAAAATATACTCTACACTTTACTTTACAATACAAAACCAGGGTTTCGCCCAAGGGGCGAAAGTTCTGAACCTTAGTCCGAACCCGACTAAGCATTTTCCCAAGTGATTCTTTCTATATAAACCAAAATTTATGTGACTGTTGATTGTATTTAACAATGTCACGTTCAATGTAGATTAATAAATTGAAGGTTTGTTTCATTGTGTCTTTTTAATTATTTAATTTAAACATTAAATACTTGTTTAAAATTTTTGGTAAATTCTTTAGATTTTTTCAATTAATAATAATGCCAGTTATTACACTGATTAGATTTTGGGCAGAGTCGGAACATCTGGGGGGTACTTTATGGGTGGTCATTTTTATATTTTATGGAATATATCTGTTATTTACGTTTGGAGAAGAAAATTCTTCTAATATATTTTTGTTCTATACAAAATTTTCCTAAAATGGTCCGTATTCGAGAAATTTGACAAAATGTAAAAAAACTAATTTTTTATAAAAATTGTTCAAATAAAAGTTGTTTGTAATATAATTCTCTATAATTTTTATTTTATACATAATTTCTCTAAAATGGACCGTAATCGAGATATTTGAGAAAATGTCTAAATTTCGAATTTTGAAGAAAACTCAAAAACGGATAAAGAAAAAACATTAAATTTTAAACTTAAGGTTTATTTCGGCCTGACGTAAAATTATTAGATTTTGGACAAAGTCGGAACATCTGGGGGGTACTTTATGGGAGGTCGTTTTTATATTTTATGGAATATATCTGTTATTTATGTTTGGAGAAGAAAATTGTTTAATTAAAAGTTACTTCTAATATTATTATCTATAATTTTTGCTAAATGTTAAAATTTCCTGAAATGGTCCGTATTCGAGAAATTTAACAAAATGTGCAAAATTTTTATGAAAATTGTTGAACTAAAAGATGTTTGCGATATCAGTCTCTATAATTTTTGTTTATACATGATTTTTTTAAAATGGACCGTAATGGAAAAGTGCTAAATGTAATTTTTTCAGTATTTTCGTTTTCAATGAATATCTATAGAAAAATGTTTCGAGGTAGATGTATGTGGACAATGTATATATTTAGTTTATCCTGTAAACATTTATAGAGATGCTGCAATAGGTTGTACAAAATAACCGGAAAAAGCCTATAATAACCAGATAGGAAAGTCATGTGTTGGACACATCAGATTTTTTATCCTGTGTTCGGTGAGTTTTTTTTTCCTCAATGTGTACATTGTATTCTAAAGCTTCTTAACAATTTTGTTTTTGTATTATTATTCTAATATTTTGTCTTTCCCATCCAGTAAACGGTTATTACTGTTGGGTGGTGTAATAAATAAATACAAGTATCATTTTAATTTTAAGCACTTGTTGGGCACTAATATTTTTGCTCACGTCTTAGATCGCCGATCTATCAAAATAGAGACATCTGAATTACCCTGCATTTAATTTATACTTTATCTATTCTATATCATATTAATTTACACTTTTTAGCCCATATTTTCTAGTATTCTATTAATTATTGTTTCATTTCTTTCCCTGTCCATTTTTCCTTTCTGTTATTTTCCTTGTGTTACACCTTTTCATTTTTGTAAATACCAATTAAAAAAAGTAATAAAGTTCTGAAACACAGATATTTCATTTGTTGTAATAAATTTAAACTATAGTTTCTGGTAGTTTGTTAGTGCGTTCGCTTTTATCTAATCATATAACTAAATCAACATGTCAATATTTTATAGGGATCTCCCGACATCAGCACGGAAAGCTCCCGTTTTTATTAGCATTATTACCAAAAACAAGAAAAATCTTTTGGAAAAATCCAATCTCGCAGATGGATTCTGGCCGGCCGAATGACTCATAATAAAATATGGCCAATCATAAATTGCAAGAAGCATCCACGGATGAAATCAATTCGATCGCTCGGATGCTGCGGGAACATCTTTAATTGATTTTATTAGGGCGATAGAGCGTTTGCTCACGAAAATAGGCAAAAACTGGCTCTGGGAAACGTTAAAACGTTAATCGTGCCTGTAATTCATTAGGATAAATCATCTTCGCCGCGAGTGGTACGTCCGAAAATAAACGAACAAGTGGAAGGAAAAAGGGGATAACGTGGAAGTGTTCTTTTTCCGGATATTAAGTATGATTTAATCGTTTATTTTTTTTTTTTTTTGAGAAATTAGACTCTAGTGTTTTATACTTAGAGTCACCAACCTAACCATGTGTAAGTTAAGAGTAATTTATAGGCGAAGAAAAGAAAACTCCTATGTGTATCTCACAAAGATGTGTACTTTTTCAAAAATACGGGAGGTTTTAAAGTAATACTATTTCATTATATATCAACCTAGTATATAGAAAGATAGTAACAAATTGTTTCGTTGATAACTGAGAAAGTAAAAAGGAACGACCTTTGGTTTCTGCTCAATTAGTTTATTGATAGATAAAAAATCGTAAGATATGAACCATCAATAAAAAAATTTAATTTTGTCTAATCTTTCTATTTTGATTGGCAAGATATTCTTTAAAAATTAATAATAATTCGTCTTTGTTTTACAATATATTTTTTTGACACCAGTAGTATTCCAATGTTATAAACTAGCCATTTGTGTATTCCAAAAATATTTTGTTTTTTTAACCGTACCGACCGTAATTATAAAAATAAATTTTTTTCGTGTTTTTAACGTTTAAAAAAAAAATA
This sequence comes from Psylliodes chrysocephalus, assembly GCA_927349885.1. Classification (NCBI taxonomy): domain Eukaryota; kingdom Metazoa; phylum Arthropoda; class Insecta; order Coleoptera; family Chrysomelidae; genus Psylliodes; species Psylliodes chrysocephalus. Next base: position 26,929,240 of record OV651816.1, read on the forward strand.
TGAAATGTTAACTACGATAGAAATAAACATAAAAAAAGGGGTCATTGTGGGTAACATTTAAAACCAATTAAACAAAAAACGGATAATTTTTTATCGCAAAATAAGGGAGTTATGGTCACAATAAAATTTAAATAATTGCCATTGATTTTAGCTGCCGGCGGACCTTATAGACCTAAGTAATACGTATACTATCAAAGACGAGATTCTTAGTCTATACCTAGACTACCTGGAAAAGATAACACTGAAAGTGCTAAGTCTAGATAGTTTATTGAAACACAATTAACTATCTCGTAATTATTACTACGGACTTTATGGATAATAAGACTTTATAAAACATCAGGTACTTATATACTAAATTGAATGTATACAACGCTTAGCATGTCTTGGTTTGAAAATAAGCGTTGATAGCAAAATAATTTTAACTTGGTAAAGAATTGTTTTACACTAAACGAAAGCGAGTATATTTCATATTTATTCTAGGTAGTGAGAACACTGCAAAAAATGAAATAACTAATTAAAAAATAATTTATGACTTTTATATGTTTATAAAATGAAATAAACAAAAAAAATGCTATTATTTATCGATTCTGCACAAGAATAACTCATTTTAATGTATATGTAATCTCAATAACTAAAAAATATACTGATAATTAGTTTGACAGTATTGTCACCTATTTAAAATTTTAAATATTAGTTTCCAAAATATGAACTGTGATTGGAGGATTTAATTTTTTGAAGTATTCTTACTACCCAGAATGGATATAAAATATATTCGTTCAGTTGAACGCAATAGCACACTAATAGAAAACGAAAAAGTAGGTCATTGCGTTCAACTGAACGAATATATTTTATATTCATTTTACCTACTAATAGCACTGCACGAATATAAAATCTATCCATCACAGTTCATATTTTTTTGTCCACAATTTACTATCATCAGTTTAGTTTTTAATTATTAAGATTAAATAATTAAAAATTAGTGATTCTTTTAAAGAATCGATGAATAATAATTTCTTAAGATATTCGTTTTTATTTACACAAATTATCATACATTTTTATAAAAATATATAAACTCAATTTGATTAGTATTAAAAATAAAAAGATAAATGTGTCGATAAAGCTAAGACTAGTAGACTGACTTATCTTAAGGAAGGTCTATGGTTTAAATCTGAATGAAGGCAATTTTATTAAAATCTTTTTTAATTATTTTAAGTTTATTTGTTATTTTAAATTAGTAAGAGTAATACATTATTTTTTTTATAAGTGATGTTATCTTTATGGCCTAATTTAAGGTTTATTGTTTGTAGATTTTCGTTAGTAAGTCTTAGAAAAAATATACTATACTATTTGAGTAAATTGTTCGTTTTGCACTCAGACGATTGAACACTGCCTACGGCGTCGTGCTCAAACTTCGTATGATATGATCGATCCACCCTTTTTGCATAAACTTCTATTGTGTTATTTTATAAATATGTTCTTGAGATCTATTCTTCTGTACATCAAGCATGTGGTGACATAGTGTTACCTTATGCTGATTATCTCGTTTATTACTTTTTATATAAAATTATTGTTTGAAATCTATTAGAATCCTTATACTGTTGCCTAATAACAATCAAGAATGGATTTTTATGAATTTTTACATACTTTACGTCATATTGGCGTATATAGTTTAAAAATCGGTAAAACAATGTTTTGCTAATCGTCGTGTCGCTTTTCAGTATATTTATAGTTAATATTATTTGCTTCGAGGAAAAGAGACGGATGCTAGACACGACATTACCAGCAAAACCAGCATTTGAATTGATCAAGTGGTGTCGGGGCCTCGTAAGAGCAGAAAGTAGCGTTTTGACAGTTAAGATATAAAGATGCTCGAATTACACACAAAATTTTATTTTACATAAGCCTACTGTTCGGAGAGAAAATTTTTCTTTCCTACGACCACTTTAACTTTGCATGTTTTGACCACATTGCGACGCGAGTTCAATCTCCCCGATGGAAATATGAAAATTTCAAAAATACGACAATTGCTATTTATTTTAAATAGGTACATTTTATTTATCCTAATGTAACATCTACAGTTAATCCTTTCGCTATTTATTTTATACTATTTTGATTAATTTTTATAAAAAAATTATATATATTCACCCCTATTTCCCCCACTTTATAAAATCCATTCTTAGTATGTGTCTACGTCGAAAAAGGAATGACTATACCAAATTTCAAGTCAATCGAGTTTATAGTTTTGGAGATGAGTCATTGAGTAATATTTTGCTTCTACATATATATAGAAAGATTTTTGTACTACCGTGCGTAAAGTAAATACTTAAAGTTGTACTTTTTTCACTAGTGCGTAAAATGAAAATAGTTATTTTATTTTAGTGAAAAAAGTAACTAACTTTTATATTTCTAATATTAGTGGATAATGTGTACGGTAGTGGATAAAATATTATATGCAACTCGTGTGTAAAGTATCTTTTTTAGACATCTTGCAATATAATTTTTTATTTTAATTTTAACCTACAAAATGGTGCAGTCCTCGTGCTCCTGACATTCCTCAAATAGGAGATTTTTCTTAAATGTTAAATTTGTAACTAATTTTCTCTTCGTTTGTTTGTTAGTTAATTAGATATAGTTTGTCCTTTACCTTTTTTAATTTGATGTTCTTCTGTATAATGTTTACAATTTTGAGTACATAACTTTTTTACCTTCTATTTTTTAAACTATTGTGTCACGGTAGTTCTTTTTTATAGTGTCCCGATGATGGCTTAACTAGCCGAAAGCCCTTGACGATTATAAAAACCTAACACACTTTAAAATAGGTATATTTCTGCGTTTTATTTCTGAACTATCATTGTGTACACACCTACAACCTTTGATTTTAATATTTTTTTGTTAATCACACAATTCTTAATCTAAATTTATTGAAAAATATTTACTACTGTTTAGTTTGCTTTTCTATTAAAGCGTGTTCTTTACATTTTTTCAACTACTATTTATTTATTCGCAAGTTCTTGTCTACCATGAAGTTTTCGCATGAGTTTATATGTGGCACGAACTCAAAAATATTCGTTTTTTTACACCATTGCCACAGGTTTCTATATAGCCACTATGTTTTGTATTGTATACTGCCCATTTTAATAATGTCAGTTTTGTTGTCAATTTTTAATAATATGTGGCAATTGTTAACGTTTTTTAGAAAAGGCTGCCTTAAGGCTCAAGTATGGTAATATATTAGGCCTTTTCTTCATGTTACCAGAATCCCTTGTCCCGTTTCCGTTACAGGATGCCCTCCATCCAGATTTCGATGCATCCGAATACATACGACAATTTCTGTTGATATGACAGATTAAAAAAAAAAAAAATTAAAAACCAATACCCTGTATACAGAGTGTACTAATAAAAACTCCAGTTTTTAGAAAAGCCAGTTTATAGAGCACTAAGAGAGCTTCAGTTTAAGATATAAATTAATTTTAAATAGGTCAATATGTAGATGGCGCTGCGCTCAATATTTTTTTTTTTCGATGGGATGATCTTTCTAATATAGCGCGTCTTGTAAAGAATGCATTTTTATAGTCCAATCATTATAGTAAGTTCACCTCGGAATTCGAGATACCCAGCTGTAAGTCTGTACATACTTGTATATTGACACCCTAAAAGTTGTCTCAAAACCTACATATGGTAGGGTGTACGCATCTATTAAATTTCAAGGTCAAATGTCACAAAAATGGTTTTTTTGCGCTTTTTTTGTAAATATCTCATTTCCTATGGGTTTTTTGCTATTTGTATTTATTATCAATATTGTAGAATACAAAATTCGCTAAAAATTTTGTTTAAAAAAATTTTTCATACGGTGAACCGTTTTCGAGATAGATGACGGAGAGCGCGCGGTCACAGCATCACTTCAGGTCAACCGGTACCTCCGGTCGAAAACGCGCCATATATAGTTGATGAAATATCGATAAATCAATGATTATAAATATTTGTCAATTTTTATTAACTATTATATTATATTTTATCATTTTTTTTTCTAACCTATCCACTTTTTATTTAGTATTAATTTATTTAACAACACTTACCTGCCCATGTAATTGCAAAATTGTTAATGAAAATATAGGAATTATATTTGAATTTTAACCTAATTAATATTAATAAATTCTTACATGATGAAAAAAAAAAAACAAATAAATTATGAATTAATCTTTTTATTAAAAAATTTCATTCAATACAATTATTTTTATTAAAAGTAAAAAAATTGAATAAAAGGTACAAAAACTACAATTTATAATTTTAATAATCTTCTTCCTCTTCATCGTCGTCTTCCGGCTGCTGGTAAATTTCAAACTGGTCTTCATTATCGTCTTCAACGACATTTCTCTCAAGTTCTTCCATGATTTCGGGGTCAAAGGTTCCATCTTCGTTAATGTCGCTCTGATATGGTAGAACATTGAGACAAGCTTGCCCATTACATTGGCCACAAGCTAAAGAGAATTGCAAGCCCGCTTTCCTGCATCCGCATCGCGAACCACAACCACTCTTGCAGTTGCAGAAAATTGTATTTAGCAAATCTTCTGGAGCAGGTGGTAAAATTGTCATGATAGGCTCCAGAAAATCGTTTCGCATTGCCCAACTCCATACCTGGGGTTCCAAATCATGCCTTAACCAAGTTTGAACTTAATAATATACACGTTTGAAAGGTTGATGAGCAGCTGCTTTTGTTGGTGGAATATTTGAAAGCTGCACAGGTTAATTAAGTTTTGTAGACTTGACGTAATGCATATAACGAAGATGATCGAGACTTTTCACAGATTTCGGAGCATTATAGACTGCCAATAAGATTTGAGTTCCACTCTCTGGGCCGAACAATTTTCTTTCTCAAATGCTGCAGCTAGTTCATTCAAATTTGTCAGTTTCTCAAAAACTTTAAAAAATGATTTTTTCCCTTTTTAAAAAGCGCAGAAGTTGTGTCACAGCCACTTAATGCGTGCAGAAATAAAATATTTGTTTTGGAATGAGGATAATTATCAAAACTTTTAGTCAAGTATATCCCCGTTTTTACATTTCCTTTCCCAACTTTTTTAAAGAAAATGTCTTGTTCGTAAGACAGTGTACGCCCAATTAAAATGACAAGTAAATCAATATCTTGTCGTATTATAACTGCAGTTTTTTCAGAATTTGATTCTTCAATTGCAGTTTCAACAATAAGAACATCAGCATTATCTCTGGCTTGTTTAGTAGTAATATTTGCAGCTTGTAATTTTTCAATTAACATATTAATGAGCATATCTTTGTTATTTCGATTTGATAAGAATTTTTCTTGAGTAACTGGTACAACTACTGTTTCATCTTCTCTGCTGCTCCATAGCTTTTACGTTCTTACTGTAATCTGAATTTTTTTAAACAAAATTTGTAGAGAATTTTGTATTCTACAATATTGATAATAAATACAAATAGAAAAAAACCCATAAAAAATTAGATATTTACAAAAAAGCGCAAAAAACCGATTTTTGTGACATTTGACCTTGAAATTTAATAGTTGCGTACACCCTGCCATATGTAGGTTTTGAGATAACTTTTAGCGTGTCAATATACAAGTATTTACAGACTTACAGCTGGGTATCTCCAGTTCCGAGATTCTTACCTAATTTAAGCTTAAATGACTGGACTATAAGCAGATTTTGTTTTATAAACTAATTTGATAAATCTAGCCATTTTTGATATACAGAGTGGGTCACTCAAAACAGTTTCATCCCGTTTTTCGTCATTAATCATTGGATTTTTAGAAAATGCTAAATCACGTCGATTTTTATTCCAAATTATACACATTTTTACAACACAGACATCTGTCATGTGTCAACCCCCTGCCTTCCACTTCTCTAGCCCCTTAATTTTAAATAAGGAATGTACCATATACGGCACATCATTGAAAAGGTGATTTTATAGAGAATTCAGAAACGTGACTATTTATTGCGATACTTTTAATTTTAGCACCCTCTTTTGGGATAAAAAAACATGTAACCTATTATAAAGTGTGACACTTCATTTGAAAGCTAATTTAATTACTAATTCAATGCACCACATAACATTAATATAAATATTTCCATATTGCACTTGCAACAAAATAAAGTTAGCAATAATGTTTAAAATAATGCATGACTAATTTTCAAACTATTGCAAGTGTAATATGGAGGATATTTATATTAATGTTGTGGTTTATTGAATTACTAATTAAATTTGCTTTAAAATAAGATATCACACTTTATAATACGTACAGTTTTCTATCCCAATAGAGGGCGGTACAATTAAAAGTATCGCAATAAACAGTCATATTTCTAAATTTTCCATAAAATTACCTTTTTATAGATGTACTACATATTGTAGTGTCACACTCTATAATACGTAGTAGTTTTTTATCCCGCTAGAGGGCGATAATATTTAAGTAACGCAATGTATATTTCTAAATCCCCATTAAATTACCTTTTCAATGATGTACTATACATGGTACATTACCTATTTAAAATTAAGGTGTTGGAGAAGTGCAAGGGAGGGGGTTGACACATGACAGATATCTATATTGTAAACATGTTTTTAATTTGGAATAAAAATCAACCTGTTTTAGTATTTTCTTAAAATCCAATGATTAATGGTGAAAAATAGAATGAAACTGTTTTAAGTGACCCACTCTGTATATCAACAATGGATAGATTTATCGAATTAGTTCGTAGACCAAAATCTGTTTAAAAATGCATTTTTTACAAGATGAGCTACACAAGAAAGATTATTAAGCGTAGCGCTATCTACATATTGACATATTTAAAATCATTTTATTTCTTGAACTGAAGCGCTTTTAGTGCTCTGTAAACTGACTTTTACAGAATTAAAATATCTCTATAACTTACCAAAATATCCGGCCTGGGAGTTTTTATTGTAGATCCAAGTGCTGCTTTTGCGACAACGTCAGAGTGAAAACGATAATTGGCTTATTTCAACAGCCTAAACTATAAGTATCTTTATTGTAAGGATTAAGTGACGAAAAGTGGATCAAAGTGAATTTTCAAAGAAGGATAAAAAGCTGACGCAGCACGGTGCCCTTCATATTGAAATATTCTCGAAACAGCCATAGCAATAATGCATTCCGTACAATGTGCGGCAGCTGGAACTAGACTGAATATTCTTCATTAAAATATTCTTATCGTAAGAACGAAGACTCTCTATTGCTTACTGCAACTGCACGCCTTACGCTGTGGTTTTAAAATCTAAAAAGCTGGCCAAAATAATTTTATATTGTAATAGGGAATTCTTCCAATTTTTTTATTATAGAAATTGATAGATATTTTATCGGCTCTTACGAAACTGCATCCCAAAAAAGGGTTTTCTACCTGATTCGAAAAAGGTCACCACAAAATTGCATCCCCATAAGGTAAGGGTCATTTATCGTAGGCCAAGTAAATTTAGCTGTAAAAATGAGCCATTGTTGCTACCTTTTGCGTTGTTTATTAAAATTCTACAAACGTTCTTTTTATATTCAGAAAATATTTTTTAGTCAGTAAGGTATTAAGAATATTGATTCTTTTTAGTAACTTCTGTTATTTTAATAATTAATTTAGGTATTTTGCAAATTGACTAATGGGCAATAATTCAACAACTACATATTTAGATGTTTATTAAAACTGTAAAATATAATTAAAACTTAGCTCTAAATTTATACGAAATTATTCTAATAAAGACTAATTTACTTATTTTATGTAGATTTAAATCACTAAGTAAGTCTTCGGGAAATCTTCTTCTCCTTAAACTTCGAGTGTCAATTTTTTTTTTAAATTAGAACACTATTGTATATATATATGTGTCAATTTGAAATTGAGTTACCACATTCATAAAAAAATTCAAATTAGGGTGAGCAGCGTAAAAGGAAGCATTATATTTTTAATGAAAAGACTCACGACAATTGGTGGTTCTCTGCAAAGAAGAAGAATGCTCTGCCCATATAAATGGTGGAAAAGATGAGTCTTCTGTAATATAATTGTCAATGAGATAATCACAAAACCGCGTAACTTTTTTATTGACAGGCTTAATTTTTGTTAAATTAGTTGCGAAAATGTCGCCTACATCTTCAGGTTGAAGAAATGGTAATCCAAAAACAAAGGTTAAAAACTTTGATATTTTCGTTGCACTCTTCCCCTTTTTTTTGTACTCTGTAGCTAAGCCTAATTCCTGAATTTTTCGGTACCATGAATTCTCTAAAAGAAAACCAACCTAGTAAACTTGCTTCTGAGAACGCCTTGTAGATGCTTTTATGAATAGCAATCTCAAAATCTGCTGTTATCATTTTTGGCGAAACAGGGTGGTTAACTTTGACACACTCCTCTATTATATACTTAAAAACAAGATTTTATGATAAGAATGTTTTATTAGAAAGGAAAGAAAAAACTAATAGAATGTTATGATTATTTTTAAGACCATGAATTGTAAACAACTAAGTAAAAATCTGATGTGTCTAACACATGACTTTCCTATCTAGTTATTAGGCTTTTTCCGGTTATTTTGTACAATATATTGCAGCACCTGTGAAAATGTTTAGCAGATAAACCATATATATATATATATATATATATATATATATATATATATATATATATATATATATATATATATATATATATATATATATATATATATATATATATATATATATATATATATTGTAATGATTTATTTAATAATATATGGGAATTAATTTATTTGGTTTCAATTGTTAGTTTGTCCTGAGTTTTATATGAATTTATTTTTTTTTTTTTATTTTTTTTTTTTTTTATTTTCTTTGACTGGACTATTATTCAATATTTTTTTTTATTATTATTATGCCTGGTCTGTAGCTAGTCGAAGAGTAGAGATTCTAATCTCAGACAGGTGTTCTGCTATATTCTGCAAATCTATCTTATTCTTCTGTGATGAACTTTTACTACCCACCAATAGATGTCTTAACCAAATTTTTTTTAAATTGTTATTTAGCTGTAAATCTTTTTATATAATGAAACACGAATCAGAACACAACAACTATAATAATGATTTGGATGTAAATGGACATATAATATTATCATAAAATGCAAAAAAAAAAAAAAGATTAACTAATACCTTAAATCTATTACCAAATCAGTTTCACTCACGGTAGATTCTAATTCCGTTCGAATGTTGGTATCAATGTATATCACGTGTTAAATAACTATAACGAAATGGAGACCTTTTAACACCGTGAGTGCACTTGTGAAAATTATTCGAATAATTTTATGTAATTGGTAAGTATTAATTTTAACATACAGTATATTTATTTACTAATATGCGGGTATATTATTTTAAAATATATTCAATGAACTTATATCACCCTAATTCGAATGATGATACCAAATTATAGACAGTCTCTGTTTTATTTTGGAGATTTACTAATTTCAACTGAACGCTAGATGCGTTCAGCCTGAAAAACGCCTTCTGAATTAACTTCTAAATTCCTACCATAAATTCACGTGAATAGAATATAACGTCTAAAGATCAAATATTATTTTTCTTATAGGATGCAGCAATGTATTTTCATGCACACGAAAGTCGGCTTTATGTGCACAGTGGCAAGATGTGACTATTATAACGGTATGCGATAACACATACGGGACCCTGACAAGGTAAATAGTTAATAGATTTATCTCACCAAATTATAGCTTCTGACTGTGTTATTTGTACTAGTGCTTCCAGTACATTAGATTCAACTTTTTTAAGCACCTTTTAATTGCTCCAATATGCTTTAATTTAATTAATTCGCAAAATTTTCTACCATAACCTTTTTTTTTTGTCATCCGGTCCCATCCGCCGGTCAACAACCTCCTAGCAACCGTTTTTTTTCAATCTCTCACCTTTTTTATAACTAACCAATCACGGTTATGATATTTTTCTGTCAAACGTATTTTTCTTAGATATTATTATTTTATTGACGTGAATGTTATTTTTACGTATAAATAAATATTTTACAGCGATAGTATGTACAAAATTATTAATGGTTGTGTAAATTCTAATTTAAGTGTTTCTCATAATTCAAATTTCAATGTATACCTGTAATTTTGATTGGTTGTCAAAAAGATTTCAGAATGCAGAATCTGATTTGTTGCTAACGTAATTCTATGACATTTCATATGTCTCTTTGTTTTGTGACTATTTTATATACAAAGTGGTTCATGCTTTAAATACACAGTGTGATTTTGCAAACTACGATCGACGATTTCTTAATAAACATTTATAAATTATCAAATTGACATTGAATGATGTAGATTTAACTACCATGGAGCGTAAAATGTTTCTAATAGTTGACCTGAACAATATTTATAAATAACCATCTAAATTATACAAACCATTTATACAGAGTGATGATGAAATCATTACAATTGCCCCATTTTATTTTTAAATTATTTTGCTAAAATAATTTACAAATAAAATCTTGTTCTCTTTACTTATTGCTAGTTATCATGTAATATGTTTGGATCTTTAAACAAATAAATCTGTGTAATGTTAAAAATTCCCCTAATTCGGTTAGTTAAAGGATCTTTTAAAATGTATGAGTTGACTGCGTGTTCATTTTCAATTATGTAAGGTCCTTCTAATGGAAATAGTAATTTTTTAGATATTCTTTTCCGTGGATTAGGAACACGCAGAGACTTTACAATAACCATGTCCCCTTTATTAAATTTAACTTTATTTTTAATACTTTTATTTTTCCTTTTTAGGTATCTGTGTGCATTACGTTGAAGTTTCTGTCCTACTTTGAAAATAAGATTTTGATAATCGAGAATATTTTCACAAATCCATGGTCTGTTAATTGGTGAAGAATTAATTAGTAGATGTGGACTAATTTCCGTTACAGTATTTGGAGTATGGTTCAAGAATTCTGATATTTCCATTAATTTTGTGTCCCACAAGAAATGTTCGTTTTCAACTAATATACGAAGATACCGAATTATTTCCTTTATGTACCTCTCTGTTGGATTTGCTCTAGGATTTCTAAAACTAATGAAATTTGGAATGATGTTTTGACTATTGAAAAATGATATGATACGTTGATTTGAAAAGTACGATGCATTGTCCAGGATACAATATGATGGTAAGCCTACTTCATTTATAAATTTATTTATGCATGTTTTGACTGTGTTTGTGTTTGTGTGTTTGCAAGCGTATAATTGTACATATTTTGAAAAAATATCTAGTATGACAAAAATGTGTTTGTTACCATTATCTGTTTTAACTAAATTTGAAATAAATTTTATAGAGATAATGTGTAAAGGAGCAACTGGTAATATTGTTTTTGCAATATTTTCGTTATGTCGGTTTTTATCTTTTGAAACTTGACATAATGAACAAGTAGTCGTTATGTTTTTTGCAAGTTTATAATCATTTGAAGTAATGAATGTTTCCCTAAATAATAGCCAAAGTTTTCTACTTCCTGGATGATGATACATGATATGTAATTGATGTAAAATTTCTAAAGCAAGTGTTTTTGTGATTACGTATAACTCATTTTCTTGTGACTTTCTAAAATATGTTTGTCCATTATATAATGATTTTTGTTTTGTTTTAATATCAAGTAAATTTTGATCTTGTATTATGCTATTAAGAGAAAATACTGAATTATCATTATATAATATGTTCAGACCAGTTTTAACCTGTTTTAGTGTCTTATTGTACCCATCCATTCGAGAGATTGCATCGGACACAACATTTAAAATTCCCTTAACATGTCTAATTTCAAAATCATACTCTTGTAACAAAATACTCCAACGAAATATTCTGCTATTATTGAATTTATTATTTAATAAAGATATTAGACCACTATTATCCGTTTCTAAAATGAATTTTCTACCTACTAAATAAAATTTTAATTTCTCAATCGAATATATTATTGCGGATATCTCTAACTCACTACTACCATATTTTTGTTCATGTGGTTTTGTTTTCCTCGATACAAAAGAAATAGGTACTTCTATCCCTTCTTGTACTTGTAATAATGTACCAGCTAATCTGTACATACTAGCATCACATCTCAGTATAAATGTTAAATTAAAATCAGCATGAAATGTTTTAATATTTTGTAAAAAAGCATGTTTTACCTTTTTAAAAGCAAGTTCATGTTCACTATTCCAACACCATTTTACACCTTTCTTTAACAAATTTAACAATGGTAACTCTAATTCTGTCAGATTTGGCAACAATCTTTTAAAATAGTTAATCATTCCTAAGAAACTTCTCAAACTCTTTAAATTATTAGGTGTTTTATAAGATTCAATAACATCTAATCTCTTAGGATCCATAGTTATACCATGTTTATCTATCTTAAAACCAAGAAAAATTGTTTCTGATTGATAAAATTCTGACTTATCTATGTTTAACTTTAATCCTGCATTATCTAACGCTTTTAAAATTATTCTAATATGTTCCAGGTGCAGTTCCTCGTTTTCACTGAAGATAAGAATATCGTCAATATAGTTTATCGCAAAGTTTTGATATTGTCCCAAGATTTTGTTTAAACAACGAACTAACGCAGCAGAAGCACTTTGTAATCCGAATGGGACTACTTTAAAAGAAAAGATTTGACCATCTACAGAGAATCCTGTGTATTTTTGACAATCTACATGAAGTGGAATTAGCCAAAAACTATGTTTAAGATCTAGTTTAGAAAATATTTTTGCATTGCTTATTCTTCCTAATAAGTTGTTTGAATTTATAGGTTGTTCATATTGTTTAATCGAATATTTATTTATAGTACGACTATCTAGACAAATTCTAATCTGACCATTTTTCTTTTTAACAATTACTAATGAATTAATGTATGGTGTATCTGAATATTGTATTATATTTTGTTGTAATAAATTTTTAAGTTCAAGTTTAATATCATTTTTAAGATGATATGGTACAGGGTATGTTTTATTTTTGAAACCTTCAATGTTTTTTACTTCAAAACTATGTGTATAATCTTTGGCAACTCGAGAATCATTATTAAAAAGTTCTATATACTCTTTTACTAACATTCTTATTAAATGTTCCTTATTTTTAGGACATTTCAATTCTATTTCTTCATAATTAAACTCTTCATAATCATAATATGCCATATTTTCTTTATGTGCATCATTAAATTCATTAATATTTTCATTGTACATTAAATCATTCTCGATTTGATTGGTTATACACAATTGTCTTTTTATAGATTCATCTTTGTTAAGGTTATTATTTAATTCAAAACTTACACATATGTTATTAATTTTAAGCTTTTTATTTTCAAAATCTATGACAGCTTGATATTTATTAAGTTGATCATAACCTATTATTATGTCGCATTGTAAATTAGGTAAAATTAATAAGTCTAGTGATATTATTTCATTATTTAAATAAATATCTATGTTTACAATTTGATTGACTTCACAAAGTTTTCTGTTATTAACGCCAAGAATATTAACCTTTGGAATTTTGAAAATATTTTTACATAGTTCTGGAAATTTATTAATAATATGTTGATTTATTAAACTGGCTTCACTTCCCGTATCTACTACTATATTAATTACATTTTTACCAAAATTAGCTTTAATATTTATTAATTCTGATGTTTCAGATAAATCTGATTTATCATCAACTTTTATAAATTCTCTGTAGTGTTCATACTTGCATACATTGAAATTTTTATTATTCGGAAAGTGCCTATCTAAAAATGGGAATCTGAAGAAATTACATTAGGTTCCTGATTTCCACTCAAATCAGTATTATTTGTCACTTGTTCTGATCTGTTTCTAGTGTCTGAACTGTCACTAGAGTTTTCCCTGCTTATACTTTGAAAATAAACTCTTCTTTGTGGCAGACTTGTTTCGTTTTGTGGTCTATTTTGAGAAAAATTGTTATTTTGGACATTACGATTATAATAACTGTTTGTGTTATTCCTATTATTATTGTTTTGGTTACTATAATTGGGATTGTAGTTTTGATTGTAGTTATTATTGTATCTACTTTGATTTTGATAATTATTTTGATTACCTCTATAATTAGTATAATTTTGATTTCTATTTTGATAATAAGAGTTATTTTGTCTATTTAGCAAGTTATTGTAGTTACTATTGTTATTATTAGACCAGTTATTATGATTTTGTGTATTTTTGTTTGCATAAGTTGTAGTATTTTTGTTATTGTTAATAAATTTTGCTTTATTGGTACTTCTTTCAACCCTCATAAGATATTTAATAAAATTGTCCATAGTTCTAATACCTTGTATAGCAATTGCATCATTTATTTCATGTCTGAAATGCCGAGATAAGAGAGTAACTACTTCCTCTTCCATAATTTTCGGTTCTAAATATTGTACCGGTGTGTAAATTTGCATAGCATACAAATGTGCACTATAATTTCTATTTTCGTCAAATTTGCCAAAATGTAATTTCTCTCTTATTTCTGACTGTTTTACACTACCCCAAAAATAACTTAAGAACATTCTTTCAAAATCGTCAAAATTGTTTATGTTGATTTCATTGCTAGAAAACCAAATTAAAGCTATACCAGTTAACTTGTTTCGTATTATTTCTTTGAAATCTTCCCTTTCTATATTTACATTTACTCTATCCTTTATTATCTTACAAAAAACTATGGGATGTACTTTTTTAATATCCCCGTCAAATTTTATTTTACTATTACTCTCATTTCTACAATGTGTGACTATTACCTGCCCCCTGTTCTCTAAATTAATTTGTTCAAATTCTTTCTCCTTTCTGCGTTTTATTTCCATTAGTTCTTCTTCTGTCTTTCTTCTAATCTCTTCAATTTCTTTCGTTAACCTTTCTCCTTTTTGTTTCATTCCTTCAATCTCTTCTGTCATGTCGCCATCTATAAATTTTTCATTATTTAATCGTTTTTGATTTCTATGCCTTGTTTCCCACTCTTTCCACTTTTCTTCGGTTTTCTTCAATTTATTTTCCATGTCCATTAGTAGTTTCTTTTCACATATCTTCATTTCTTCCTCTGCTATTCCCAAATTTAATTGAATTCCCTCTTTAACTTCATTTCGAACAAATTCTATCTCTTTATGATTGCTCATCATATTTCTTTCTAGATCTTTGATATTTTTCTCACATTTTTGTATTGCAGTTTCTGTTTTTCCTATCTTCTCATTTAATTGTTTTTCTTGTTTGTCTATTCTTGTGTTTGTAACTTGTACATCTTTTTCCAGTCTTGAAATTTCTGTCTTAATTTCTTTTCTGACATCTTCTCTGATCATTTTAATTTCATCCAGCATTCTTTGTGTTTCTTGTCTTCTTTCTTGATTCTGTTTTTCTATATTCTGATTTAGTTTTTCCATTTCTTGTCTTCTTTCTTGTTTCTGTTTTTCTATATTCTGATTTAGTTTTTCCATTTCTTGTCTTCTTTCTTGTTTCTGTTTTTCTATATTCTGATTTTGTTTCTCCATGTTCTGATTTTGTTTTTCTATATTCTGATTTTGTTTTTCTATATTTTGATCCATGCTCTCTAATTTCGCAAATAAAATACTCATATATTCTGGCATTTCTTTACTTTTATCTCCTTCTCCTTTGTTCTCGATCTCCCGTTCTTCTTTCTTCTCTTCACTGTCATTTTCCTCTACATCTGTTTTAAATCTGTATGTCTCTATGTTCAAACCTTCTGCTTCCATTTCCTCTTGTAGTCTCTTCAATAAAATAATCTTATTTCCACTAGTGTCTAAATTTCTAGCAGCTAACTCTTCCTTAAGTTCTACCAGTTTCAATTCATAAATTGTCTTACCTTGTCCTTCCATTTTACTTGTTTTTTTTTTAGCTAGATTATAGTCACAAATTGTATTTACGTTATAATTTAAATATTTTTTTTTTTTTTATAGCTTTGCTATAGCTTTAATATAGCTTTGCCCTACGTTGGGTACGCCAATTGTAATGATATATTAATAATATATGGGAATTAATTTATTTGGTTTCAATTGTTAGTTTGTCCTGAGTTTTATATGAATTTATTTTTTTTTTTTTATTTTTTTTTTTTTTTTATTTTCTTTGACTGGACTATTATTCAATATTTTTTTTTATTATTATTATGCCTGGTCTGTAGCTAGTCGAAGAGTAGAGATTCTAATCTCAGACAGGTGTTCTGCTATATTCTGCAAATCTATCTTATTCTTCTGTGATGAACTTTTACTACCCACCAATAGATGTCTTAACCAAATTTTTTTTAAATTGTTATTTAGCTGTAAATCTTTTTATATAATGAAACACGAATCAGAACACAACAACTATAATAATGATTTGGATGTAAATGGACATATAATATTATCATAAAATGCAAAAAAAAAAAAAAGATTAACTAATACCTTAAATCTATTACCAAATCAGTTTCACTCACGGTAGATTCTAATTCCGTTCGAATGTTGGTATCAATGTATATCACGTGTTAAATAACTATAACGAAATGGAGACCTTTTAACACCGTGAGTGCACTTGTGAAAATTATTCGAATAATTTTATGTAATTGGTAAGTATTAATTTTAACATACAGTATATTTATTTACTAATATGCGGGTATATTATTTTAAAATATATTCAATGAACTTATATCACCCTAATTCGAATGATGATACCAAATTATAGACAGTCTCTGTTTTATTTTGGAGATTTACTAATTTCAACTGAACGCTAGATGCGTTCAGCCTGAAAAACGCCTTCTGAATTAACTTCTAAATTCCTACCATAAATTCACGTGAATAGAATATAACGTCTAAAGATCAAATATTATTTTTCTTATAGGATGCAGCAATGTATTTTCATGCACACGAAAGTCGGCTTTATGTGCACAGTGGCAAGATGTGACTATTATAACGGTATGCGATAACACATACGGGACCCTGACAAGGTAAATAGTTAATAGATTTATCTCACCAAATTATAGCTTCTGACTGTGTTATTTGTACTAGTGCTTCCAGTACATTAGATTCAACTTTTTTAAGCACCTTTTAATTGCTCCAATATGCTTTAATTTAATTAATTCGCAAAATTTTCTACCATAACCTTTTTTTTTTGTCATCCGGTCCCATCCGCCGGTCAACAACCTCCTAGCAACCGTTTTTTTTCAATCTCTCACCTTTTTTATAACTAACCAATCACGGTTATGATATTTTTCTGTCAAACGTATTTTTCTTAGATATTATTATTTTATTGACGTGAATGTTATTTTTACGTATAAATAAATATTTTACAGCGATAGTATGTACAAAATTATTAATGGTTGTGTAAATTCTAATTTAAGTGTTTCTCATAATTCAAATTTCAATGTATACCTGTAATTTTGATTGGTTGTCAAAAAGATTTCAGAATGCAGAATCTGATTTGTTGCTAACGTAATTCTATGACATTTCATATGTCTCTTTGTTTTGTGACTATTTTATATACAAAGTGGTTCATGCTTTAAATACACAGTGTGATTTTGCAAACTACGATCGACGATTTCTTAATAAACATTTATAAATTATCAAATTGACATTGAATGATGTAGATTTAACTACCATGGAGCGTAAAATGTTTCTAATAGTTGACCTGAACAATATTTATAAATAACCATCTAAATTATACAAACCATTTATACAGAGTGATGATGAAATCATTACAATATATATATAATTAAACCAGTAATTTGTGGGTAATGGTTTTTGTGAAATATATAGCACTACGTTGGGACGTTATAATTGTAATGAGCTTTAAATAATTTAAATCACGAATCATCATCCCCCATACAAATACTTAATGCTCCGGCTGAAATGTTATCTGATGCAATTAATGAAACGATATGACTCAATTCTTTTAACTAATGGGTTTAAAAATTTTCATCCATGTATTTAAGACACTTACCTCTGTACCTCGTATATTGTCAGCTCTTGTATTGAAATAAAAATAAGTAAAAGTTTGAGACTCTGTGTATAACTTGTAGTTTTATTTAAAATAATTGATATCAGGGTTTAGTGCGAGTTCAAAAATTCTTTGTAACTAATGTGGGAAAAAGAAACAGAATATTGTTACATAAATGTAAAAATTAACATAGAAACAAAAATAATAAAATAATTCGTCATTTAACGATCGATTCTTGGATCGACAATGGCGCATTATACTATAAAAATACAGTTACCTATCGAACTTAATATTCTACCCACCGTACGGCGCTTTTAAATACGTAAGTAGATCTCTTTTGACCGGCTATATGGTAATTTCTCAAATCGGACAAAAGATGGCTTATATGAAATTCTAACCTAATCAAATCAGATTGTCTAAAAAACATTATGATGTTATTTTATACAAAAATAGAAAGATTTATCGTCTTTACGATTACTTAAGTACTCAATTTGGTAAGTACTTTCTTTTAATTGGTCACTAATGATAGTTTTTAATTGAAATACCTGTATAGCACTGTGAAATATAAGATGTCCTAGTGTTAAACTTATTTCTTTTCAGCGTCCATAACAGAAGGATGTTACAAGTACCTGGGGGAAATGGAGGCCTTACGTCTTGTATGCCAATGCATACAGCAGTGATCGACGACTTCCTGGGGACTCTTCTTTGGGCAGTTTTACATAATATTGCGTGGGTAAGTTAAATTTAATATTACCTTTGACATTTATACACTAGTTATTCGTTTATACATAAACATTGAAGATTTAATATTTCTGTCTCTTTATTTTTTGGAAAAAGGAGTTTGGAGAGGAAATTAGAAGGAAAAAATTTTTGTGTCCTTCCTCTTTCGTTATTTTTCTAGCACTCTCTTTTGTTTCATCAACAAAATTCTGATTTGGATTTTTGAATCAAGTTGGATGAAAAAGTAATTAGCCAATCAAAATTTTGACAGTTTAGTTACATCTTTAAAATTAGATTATTGGATTTTTAAAGGTGAGTTTATTTAAATGGCTTATTTCATAATTTTGATGATAATTTATCGTTCATTAATTAATAGGTTATTTTGAAATCCGTGTTGTAATTTTTTTACAAATTTACATTTTAAAAATTATAATTTTCGTGTGGTAACATTGTCTCACTACATTTAGTTACTTTTGATCTTGTCAAATTTATCACTATACAGGGTGTAGTCTAAATACTTAGATGAAACTTTTTTAAATTTATTTCTTTGAAGACTTTTTATCATTAACTTGATATTCTTGGGATTCCGTGTTTCATTATAATATATATATATATATATATATATATATATATATATATCTAGCTACGTGGCATTACTGGGACTCCATTCCATAAATGGCCTACCAAAACTCCACCGTATATACGCCATTATATACACCGTTATTTGTAAAGACTAATTCAACTACCATTAGTTGGATAGGTCAACGTAACGTCCACTATATACATTTGACATATGTTTTGACACTGTTTATGTTAATGCGCCTCCTCTTACTAGAGATAATGTATTTACTGAGGCTCCAAGCACTGTTGCCACTTTTTAATAATTTATTTAGCAGAAGGAAGAAAAACCTAATTACTCAAACCATATGTTTTTATTTAAAATAATAATAACCCGTTGAAGATAAACCTTCTTAGCGAGTAGTATGCGAATTCGTCGTTTCTGCCGGCAAACCAATTGCAATAGTTCTATTCTTTTTAAGTCTTCTCAAGTTTTGTGTGTATATATTATAATGACTTTTTTGCTCAATACTAGTTTAAAATTAAAATTTTTGTTTTCATAAATGTAATAATGGTGTTTACAAAAAGACAAAAAATTAAATAATGTTGTTACAGATACCTCTCAGAAATTTTTTGCCGATATTATTATTACATATAAGGTTTTAAAAGATCTGGCTAAACAATGACCGATATTGTTTTAACAACAATTGAAGAACATTTAAAAGAAGTAAATTATAAAATCACATCAATGAATAATATATCAGTACGCTTTAAAGAAAATAAAAATCTACATGATAAATTTGATGAACAAGAACAAAAATATAGATTGAAACATTTACGTCTACATAGATTACCAGAAGGTACTAAAAATAATTTATAAAATAAAATATCTGATGGTTTTAGGTTTTAAACAATGCAGAACTTTTTATGAAGAATAACTTTTTCTCGTTAATTTAATAATAAAAAAGTTTTTAATATACTGCGTACTTAAGTGGACTCACTGTATATTTAAAACTGGTTAAAAAATTATAGAAATCTGTTAATAGTTTCTTACTACATAATATAAATTTTTAAACGAATTCAAAAAAAAATCCTTAAAGCTTACTGATGAGTAAACATTCTCATTATATATCCATACGGTACGACTGGGCCCACCTTGTTAATTTTTAGGCTCACTAAGACTCTGCTGTAGAGTCCATATATTATTAACAGCGGAGTCTCAGTGAACCTAAAAATTAACACGGCTGGAGGCCCAGTCGCACTTTATAAATATTAGGGCGTATATAGTACCTTAATATATAAAGAACCACAGTTCCATTAAAAAATATTTATTTATAAAAAATTCATGAAAAAATAAAAACAAACACGTAAATAAACATGTCATATTTGCACTAAAAAAAAGCCATAAAAAGAAAACTAAAAATTAAAACTCCTATGTAGCAAATATTCAACACTTTTTTGCGTACCTATTACACACTTTTATATTCTCCCATTTCCTATATTTAAAAATCTGATGTGTCCAACACATGACTTTCCTATCTAGTTATTATAGGCTTTTCCGGTTATTTTGTACAACCTATTCTATTGCAGCACTTCTATAAATGTTTAGAGGAGGATAAACCAAATATATACATTGTCCACATATATCTACCTCGAAACATTTTTCTATAGATATTCATTGAAAACGAAAATACTGAAAAATTTAAATTTAGCACTTTTCCATTACGGTCCATTTCAGAAAAATCATGTATAAACAAAAATTATAGAGATCGATATCGCAAACAACTTTTAGTTCAACAATTTTCATAAAAATCAGAATTTTGCACATTTTGTCAAATTTCTCGAATACGGACCATTTCAGGAAAATTTGACATATAACAAAAATTATAGATAATAATATTAGAAGTAACTTTTATTTGAACAATTTTCTCCTCCAAACATAAATAACAGATATATTCCATAAAATATAAAAACGGCCTCCCATAAAGTATCCCCCCAGATGATTCGACTTTGTCCAAAATCTAATCATTTCACGTCAGGCCCAAATAAACCTTAAGTTTAAAATTTTATGTTTTTTTCTTTATCAGTTTTTGAGTTTTCTTCAAAATTCGAAATTTACACATTTTCTCAAATATCTCGAATACGGTCCATTTTAGAGAAATTATGTATAGAATAAAAATTATAGAGAATTATATTACAAACAACTTTTATTTAAACAATTTTTATAAAAAATTATTTTTTTTACATTTTGTCAAATTTCTCGAATACGGACCATTTTAGGAAAATTTTGCATAGAACAAAAATTATAGATAATTATTTGAAGAATTTTCTTCTCCAAACGTAAATAACAGATATATTCCATAAAATATAAAAATGACCACCTATAAAGTATCCCCCTAGATGTTCCGACTCTGCCCAAAATCTAATCAGCTCATTGGACGCTAAAACAAAGCTTAAGTTTAAAATTTGGTGTTTTTCGTTGTATCGGTTCATGAGTTATACAGACACACAGACACACACGCACACCCACACCCACACGCACACCCACACACGCACGCGCACGCGCACACGCACACGCACACACACACACACACACACACACACACACACACACACACACACACACACACACACACACACACACACAGAGAGACACACACAGACATCATCGCAAAAATAGTCAAAACGGATTCAGGGGACCTCAAAACGTAAAAATCCGTCGAAAACTCGAGGTCAAAAAAATTATGATTCCTCTACTTTCCTTATATCTGTATACAGATAGGAAAGTAAAAATGAATCATTTTAGGTTAACTGAGACTCTGCTGTAGAATCCGTATATAATTGATAGCGGAGTCTCAATAAACCTGAAAACTAGCAAGGCTGGAGGCCCAGTCACACTCTATAGATATAGCGCTAGATATAGTGTATATTAGGAACATATCTTATAGTACCTTAATATACAAAGAACCACAGTTTCATTAAAAAATATTTATTTATTTTTGTGTACCTATTACAAACTTGTATACTGCCCCATTTAGTATCTTTAAACCTGAATATATATTTTTTTTTATTTGAAATTTTGGGAAACTAAACCAAGGACTACCTTTTTAATTATATTAGGTGACGTAATCATTAAAAATGGCAGACGGGAGCCGTTATGGCAAGTGATATATTATTTGAAACCCTTTCCAATGATATCAATATAACTAACATATTTTTTCTTTTTACTCATAATGAATTCTTTGTTTTAAATGTTCAATGCTATCAACTGGTGCACCACAAATATTTAACCTTTGGCACTGTATTATTCTCGTTTAAAATCAAAGATTTTTATGAATTCATATCTCATGACGGATCAAAAAATAAATAGGAGGTGGAGGGACTTTAGATCCGCATTGTATAATCGAGAGCAGAGGCTATGTGAACCTGAAAATTAACACAGCTGGAGGCCTAGTCGTACCGTATACATCTTCAAAAATCTAAACGCGGACCATATAAGCGAAATCCATTAGGAACGAACTTAAGTTGGAGTGAGGTGGAAGTCGTACATACCGTGAGTCAGGCCATTGAATAGGTAGTGCGCTGCACAGCTCATATCGCAATGAGTCTCAAGGATACTTATATTTATTTAAATCTCTATATTCCACACGAAAAGTTCGAAATGGTATATTTTAATTTTGGATGTATGAAAATGAATAATCCACAATACGACACTTCAGTGGAAAGTCAATTTAAATGATTTATAGGACAACGTAACAAAACAATTCGAAGGAACATGAACTTAAATAGATTGTTGCCATTAAGGTTAAGAATAAATAAATGTAATGAAAATCCCAATAAACCAAATTAACAAAATTATGCTGCACATTAAATTACTATTATAATAAGCTTTCAAATGAGCTGTCACACTTAACAATATGTACCACTTTTTTATCGTGCTAAAGGGCGCTAAAATCAAAAGTAACACTATAAACAGTCACATTTCTAAAAATTATTCATTAAATTACATTTGCGTTGATGTGTAATACTTAGTACGTTTTCTATTTAAATTGTATTGGTTAGTAGTGGGAAGGAGGAGAGGGGAATGTTGTGTGTCAGTTTAGGATGTGATAAAAATGTGCCAGCCTTAGAATAAAAATCGACCTAATTTAAACAATTCTTTGTATTAATTTGAAGCAAGTGGTGATACAATTGAAATCAGCATATTAAAAGGAAGCTTAAAAATTTGTGTGTTATGTTGGGAATGGGGTGCTAAAACACTACGACCTAAAATATTTATTGTACCCCTTTTGTCGCTAATGCAGCAAGGAAATGTCGCAATGCCTACAACGATCCTTCCAATCATATCTTCCTTGAGTGGCTTCAAGTTAGGTAAATATCACTCTTCTATTTAATATGCTCTTAGGTATAGTGTCCTTGGATTTTGGAGTGCTACACATTGTCAGAATGTGAATGGAGGTTTTGTCTTCCTCTTCACAGAATCTGCTCACTATATTCTACTACTCTTAGTTTACTTAAGGTGTCCTTTTAGTGGACAATGCCCAGTAAGGATCCCTGATACAATACGTAACTTGTTCTTGTAAAATTGGTAAAAATATAGGGTGTTCTATTTATAAAATACTGTCATTAACGTCATTACAAGATGATTACAAGATATATTGAATTATGAGAAAATAAACTAAATTAAAATAAAAAGTTTACTTATTTTATTTTACGTCTTGGTCATATATCACATTTGAGTTGGAATTTTGTTTTTATTTACTTTTATAATAATGCCTAAATATACGTACTAATCAAGGTGCTAACCTTATTATTTAAATAATATCAACCAAAAAATTATTAAACATTTTCTAAAACAAAAATGTTTATTGTGGCATTTTATTTTCTACGGTGCTCTGTAGTACTTGTCGCGTTCAAGATCGAAAATAGTTCATTTTAATTTTTAGACTGACCCGAGTCGAGAGACAAAACTACCAAGCCTCCTAGTACGTATATATAATCAACTGCAACGTTGCCAAACCAAAAGCGCGCAGCGAATAGCTTAAGGCGCCCAGTTGACATGTAACATTAAACATCTTATACACAGCGAAATGTATATTAGCAGCGCACCAAGCGGCGAACGCCTGAACTAATATTTTATACAGGATCAAAAACGGCTCAAATGGGCGTCCTCGAGATTTTTGTGTTAATGGGTGTTTTAGGGTGTCTACATCATCTGGAACAATTTTCAATGGGTTGTCACTGGGGATCCGTATATCGGAAGCCCAGTAACAGCGGAGTCTCAGTGAACCTGAAATTTAACATGGGGGGAGGCTCAGTAATACTTTGTAGATATATATATATATATATATATATATATATATATATATATATATATATATATATATATATATATATATATATATACATTTTTCACATACATCTAACTCGAAACATTTTTCTATAGATATTGATTGAAAATGAAAATACTGAAAAATTTAAATTTAGCACTTCCAATTTTTCCATTACGATTCATTTTAGAAAAATCATGTAAAAACAAAAATTATAGATATCGATATCGCAAACAACTTTTAGTGTAACAATTTACTTAAAAATCAGAATTTTGCACATTTTGTCAAATTTCTCGAATACGGATTATTTCAGGAAAAAATTATAGATAATATTAGAAGTAACTTTTATTTAGACAATTTTTTTCTCCAAACATAAATAACAGATATATTCCGTAAAATATAAAAACGGCCTTTCATAAAGTACCCCCCTAGATGTTCCGACTTTGTCCAAAATATAATTATTTTACGTCAGGCCGAAATAAAACTTAAGTTTAAAATTTATTGTTTTTTCCTTTATCCGTTTTTGAGTTTTCTTCAAAATTCGAAATTTACACATACGGTCCATTTTAGAGAAATTATGTAGAGAATAAAAATTATAGACAATTATATTACAAACAACTTTTATTTGACCAATTTTTACAAAAAAAATATTTTTTTACATTTTGTCAAATTTCCTGAATACGGATCATTTTAGGAAAATTTTGTAAAGAAAAAAAAATATTGATAATTATATTGTACACACATAGAAAATTAAAAAAACGGGGATAATATTCAAATGTACCATCAAGATACCAATAAGAAACAGAAACAAAAGTCCATTTGGTAATTTAAGTTAGTTTTATCCAAATAACCTCACCCCCGGTGGACCTTTCAGTGATGGTAGCCGTTGATATATTGATCCCACCTGATGTTCATCATCCTCCTCTTGAAACGTCAATTCAATATAAGATAAACTCAAGTCATGCTCCTGGAGAAGAGTATTATTATGATTTTCGCCACGCCAATTTTGAGGGTATACGCCAATGTTTGGAGGCAATGTATTGGGATGCGCTTCTTCAAGGAAAGGAACTTTCAGAAATGATTCTTACTTTTTATGACGCTTTGTACTCGGTAATTGAGTTATTTGTTCCCTTAAAGAAATTTGTTTTAAACAGATTCCCACATTGGTATTCTTTTCAACTCAGAAGCTTGGTTAACCATAAAAAGGTTGCACATAAGATTTACAAGCTAAACAGGACTCCCCAAAATTATAAAATATTTAATCAGTTAAGATCGAATGCAGGATTATATCTAGAGAATGCTATTCAAATTACATACATTCTGTTGAAACTTCTGTTAAAAGTAATGTTAAAGCCTTTTGGTATTTTGTAAGTACCAAAAGATCTAATAACACCATACCTGATAATATGAACCTTGAAGACTCTTTCGCTTCTTGTGACAGTGAAGTATCAAATCTGTTCGCCAAGCATTTTTCATCAGTTTACACTAATCAAAATCTAAATCAAAATTTTAACGATATCGAATCAAAACTTAATGTTTCCTTTTACCACATTCCTATTTCGACCATTTACGAGAAATTATCTAATCTTGACATAAAAAAAGGTCCAGGTTATGACATTATTCCTCCCATCCTACTCAGAAATTGCAGCTTCGTATTGACTCGCCCTCTCTTCTATATTTTCAATAAATCTATCGCCACAGGTGAGTTTCCAGATTATTGGAAACTATCTTATGTCACTCCAATATACAAATCGGGTAGCAAGTCAGACGTCAGAAATTACCGACCTATATCTATTCTTAGTACTGTACCTAAGGTTTTTGAGAACATTATAACAGACTACCTTACCTATGACTGCTCTGGCATCATAACGAATCATCAATATGGTTTTTGTGCTGGGAAATCGACTGAATTAAATCTAGTTACCTACGTCGACATTCTGTCGGAAGCTTTGGAGAAGGGTTGCCAGATTCATTCTGTGTAAACTGACTTTTCTAAGGCTTTTGACAGGGTTAACCATTCTCTCTTACTTCAAAAGCTCGATAAATATGGCATAAATGGGGTCTTACTGCAATGGATTAGTAGCTATCTTACGAACAGAACTCAAATGGTTAGAGTGAACCATCACTATTTAAACTCATTTCAAGTTACCTCAGGTGTTCCTCAAGTATCACACTTTGGTCCCCTATTATTTAACTTATTTATAAATGACATCATCCATTGTTTTCAGTATGGCAAAGCACTATTGTTTGCAGATGATTTAAAAGTTTTCCTAACTATTAAAACCATTTATGATGCCCTCTGGTTTCAGTCTGACCTTGATAATCTATCAAACTGGTGTGCCTTAAATGGCATGGATTTGAATGCTATAAAGTGCCATGTCATGCGCTTTTATCGATCCCATTTACCAACTACTACTTTTGATTATAACTTAAATGGTCATATCTTGGAGTCTGTTAATCAAATTAAAGACCTTGAAGTTATTCTAGATCCCACTTTAAGCTTCAATCAACACATACCTAAGGCTATCCATAAATCCAAGAAAATGTTAGGTTTTATCAAAAGGCTAACACATGATTTTACTGACACAACTGCAATCAAAGTCCTTTATTGTTCACTAGTCCGACCTCACCTAGATTATTGCTATTCTGTCTGGTCTCCACATTACATAACGCACAGCAGAAACATAGAAAATGTGCAACATAAATTTCTTAGATACATAGCCTATAAATTGGGTGTCCTTTGCGAGTATGATTTGATAGAGAATTTTCTAAACATCCCCTCTTTGGAAACTAGGAGGAAACAGAGAGACCTGACATTACTTTTTAAAATTATCAATGGCAAATGCAGCTGTACTGAACTTCTAACAAAAATAAATCTTTATGTTCCAACGCGCTCAACTCGACAGCAACAAACATTTTATGTACCGTTTTATCGTTTAAACCATACTTTTAGCAGCTGTATTCCAAGAATGTTAAGATTAGCCAACACTCATAACGATCTTGAGATATTTATCACCCTCTTTCATAAATTTATAAAGCCATTACTTAGTACTGAGCTTTAATTTTTAATCTTTAATTTTAATGTTTAATGTAATTATTTTATTCAACCTTATTGTCTTTTGTCTTTTAAATCTTTTAAATTCTTAACCTATTTTATGAATTATACCACGATTGTATTTCAACACCATATATATTTCACTACATTTTATTTATAATTTTAAAATTGTAATTTATTTCTCAAATGGGCTTGCCCGTAAATAAATAAATCACAAAACAACAATTATTACTATGTAACTTATTACTGGAATAACTAGTATATAAAAATTTATCTTCCAATAATTTTGTTATATGCATAATTATGCATGTCCCATTTTCTAACATTTTTCTGGTAAGGGTTTAATAAAGTACCTTTTATGTATGTTTCTTTTACTTTCAAAAATTACATTTGACAAAACTGGTTAAATTTTCATAGAATTTTAGTAGTAATAAAATTTGCACCGCGGATGCAGTTTCGTTGTATCCGGGATGTAGTTTCGTTGTTAAAAAGTCTACCTGACCGATCCGGGATGCAGTTTCAAATGTCCGATTTTATCTACAGGTTTCATTCAAATTTTTTAAACGCTACGATTTCAGTTGGAGTGTGGCAATGTTGCCTAGTAATTGATGACAGTCATGAAGGGTTTCATATGATGTCCAATAGTCTCGAAATTTATGGGATACCAGAGAAGAAAAAAATACAATCTGGCTAATAAAGAAAAAAAATATTGAAGAATATATTGAATTTCCATTTTCGTCACAAGACATTGACAGTGTATCCATTGCCACATTTAGTGATAAAAATAATTCTAAATCTTTATTTCTGAAAGTACTTTAAAAAAATAAAAAACCTATCTAAGCTTAAGGCTATCAGCGCTTCGTCTCGCGGAATAAATGTTTAAATTTAATATAATGCGAATCATTATCGACAAATCCGGTCATGCTTTAATCCATTTCTGCCTTGATTGGACTTGCAAGGCCCTACTTGTTCAATGACCAGAGAATATTTAAAGAAATAAGTCGACCCCGAAGTGATACTCCTATGACTAGTCGTAAAATTTTATCGACATCTACGGAACGATCTTTTAAATAAAAAATATGGTAATTGCCGCCTAAGTCTGCCCCTTCTAAGTCTATAATGTTTTACATTAGTTTAGAGATAACTGTATGTACTATACACAGATTATATATTGGTGCAAACTTGGCATTAAAATTATAAGCGTTTGAAGATAAAACACAATTATTTTTTCATAACCTATCACCAACGTGAAAGTCAAAATCTCTTTTTCTTAAGGTATATTATTTACAATTTCTACCGTAAGCTCTTTTAAGTTTCTTTCTAACATTAACAAAAACTTTAGGTAAATTTTGTGTTTCATCGATAAGTTATAATTTTTTAGATACTGACGGAATATTATTAGAATTTTTTCAAATTAGTATCTTTAACTTAACAAAAAAACTTTTCTCCATATTAATTGTAATATTAGCACTTTTTTAACTACCAATGAATTTTTACAAAGTATCGATGCAAAAGTAGGAGTTGCTACAATAATATCATCTATACAGTGTGTTCCAGATATCTCTTCTCTATACAGGGATCTCGGCTCATATTATACATAAAGCAAAGGTTAAATAGAAAAAGTTTTAGAGAAAACTTAGTGCATTTGATAACCGGCCTCAGATTTACGATCAGTCAGTTGGTTATGGAAATATTAACGAAAATGGCGGATCTCGTTTTTTGCCTGTAAATTCGAAACGAATAATTTGACAGCTCTCAAAATATAACATTATTGGGACACTTTTTTAGGATAAAATAAGATAGCGTGTATGATATGTCTTATTCTTTTTTTTTTGTTATGCCGCATCCGCCTCAACTTTCATTTTTCTTATTACCGTCATATTGGATTTTTTGATTTTTAGAAATTCCGGAAATTTTCCAGTCAAATGATGTCTCACAAGTGCCTAAAAGATTTAAATAACATCGAAATATCACACTTCGTAAAGTTAGGTTTTATTTTTTTTCTAAGGAGGCCATGATTTATTTGTCAGAAAACAGGGTTTTTATTGCTTCCAAATAAGGAGGTTCTGACTTTGACGTTAAATAATTCAAACTCTCAAAGTTGTGTTTTAATAAGTAATACGTTTTTTCTCATTAAAATGATAAATCTGTCACACAAATTGTCGAAACCTGTCGAAAACGGCCAGTATTCTCTATTCAAATGAAAAAGCATGTAATGAAAATCCGGATTTTGTAAATCATGTCTTGTGGTCCGATAAGAGTCGGTTTACTATTTGTGGAGTTTTTAATAAGCACAAAGCATCAGTGGGCTCTGGAAAACCCGCAAGAAGTGCCAGAGAGACGTCTACAGACCAGATTTAGAAGTACGTAATATATGGTGTGGGATCATTGGTAATTTAATCTTACTTACCTTTTCTAATTGGGCACCTATTATAAATTATTAATCATTTCAGGAAATCAACTTATAGGACCATTTTTGTTTGACTACAACCTAAACGGACAAAGATACCCAGAGCATCTGCGAATCCAGGTTGTGCCGGGTATACGAGATACTCTAACAGAAGATGAGTTTAGAAGAACCTGGATTCAACATGATGATTGCCCGGCTCATAACACCATTCAAGTCAGAAGCTTCTTAAGAGAGCACTTTGACGAAAGAGTCATTTCATTAAATGGTACAATATCTTGGCCTCCTAGATCTCCTGACCTTTCGCCTTTAGATTTGTACCTCTGGGGTCAGACAAAAAATGAGGTCTATGAATTTGATCCTCCCGGGACCATGGAAATCTAAAGGCAAAGAGTTTTGGACACATTTAGAAGCATTAACGGAAATAAACTTGCTAAAGTTGTACGAAAAACAGTCGCTAATTGTCAAAAATATTTCGATGCAAATGGACGTCATTTCGCAAATCAGTAAATTAATATCTTTTTACGAATCAGTTAAAAACATAGATTTTAAATTACACTACTCATATGGAAATGTTTCAATTTGTATCTACTTGTAGGTTGTTCAAAGGTTTAAGTGTTAATTAAATTAACAACGAGTTATCTGACTTGCTTTTTTTAACACAGTTGAGAATTTGTCCCAAAATATCTGATTTATTTTCTGACAAATAAATAGTGGTCTCCTTAGAAAAAAATCTGATGTGTCCAACACATGACTTCCTATCTAGTTATTATAAGCTTTTTTCTGTTATTTCGTACAACCTATTGTAGCACCTCTATAAATGTTTAGAGGATAAACTAAATATATACATTTTCTACATACATCTACCTTGAGACATTTTTCTATAGATATTCATTGAAAACAAAAATAATTAAAAATTAAAATTTAGTACTTTTCCTACAATTTTTCCATTACGGTCCATTTTAGAAAAATCATGTATAAACAAAAATTATAGAGATCGATATCGCAAATAAAGAAAAGATAAAACCAATACATCATATTTTTTTATAAAATTAAAACAGCATATATAATATGTACAATAAATTATACATGCATACGATAAAATAGTTTTCATACCATTTTTCGTCTACACTACAAATTAATTGTGAGATTGATTCAATTTTGTTTAAAAAAAAAAATAAATATTTCATAGTATGTTCCACTGTATATTAAGCACTTTCCAAAAATCAGTTTTTTACATTAAATATACCATAAATAAAGCCATCCAAAGCTTTTGCGCGGATACCAAGTGTATATTATCGAATATAAGTTATAACAACAATATTAGACTAAACGGAGAAAGATAGAATTATTACACGTACAATTGTCTTTACATCTTCGACCGAACGGAAAGCGGTAGAACAGCCTTAAGAACACAACGCTTGCGATTAGATCGGTCACACCAAGAGATTCGAGGCGAACATTTTGAACATCTACATTGAGATGTGTTTTATTTTGTTACCTTATCGAGAAATAATAGTATACTACACACCGAGGTGGGAAGAGTTTCATTCCTGTCGTCAGATTAATTAGATCACCGAGACACGAAGCGTCGAGGGTAGCTATAATCTCGAGACAGGAATGAAACTTCCTACCGAGGTTTGTATACTATTTTATTTACAACCATCATATTACATTTAACGACAAATTACCAAGCGCGCGGTTTTCTCAGAATAATCAAGTAGGTAAATATATTGTTACTGTGATTACAAGGTAAACAACTGTCACCAATATAAATAAATGTCAGGTAAAGCCGGATATTAAATTCGCGAATAATAAATATCAATAAGTAATTTGTTATATTTTAGTTCATTGTTGTTTTTTATTGTTTGCCATTAAATAGGTATTATAAAATTTGTCAAAAAAATGTGTTATTTTTTTTTTAAATATAAAAAATATTCATCTAGAATAGACACTTCCGATTCTGACGCCGTGGTATCAACACTGAAATGGCGGCGTCAGAATCGGTAGTCAGGTGTGAATGTTTCCGTCAAAATCCCTAACAAGAACAGTAATCGTGTAGTGAATATTGTCTGATGTGATCAGTTATCAAGTAGCAAGAATAGTGCGTCAAAATTTTTTGAATCTGAAAATTACAAATTGTCACATGGTGTGATGTACATCCTGTGACGAAAAAAATAAATTTCCTTTAAAATATCCACCTATAATACAGAAAACTCCAATACAATTACCCTAGGCCGAATAGCCCTGGCAGCTGAGACCTATAAAAATTGAATTGAAGAAGAAGTAGAATAGATAAAATGAGGGCGGGAAGTATGGAGGGTAGAGAAAAGGAGGACAATCTTATATGGATCTTAACATTAAAAAGTGGCCACCAAAATGTATACAATTAAGATGGCGCTCGTGTAGCCAGGGGACAAAATCCAATGCTATATAGTCATATAGATTGCTCATTCATAATGAAATCAAACAGGAAGCAGTAAATTGAGACCTCCGTGCCATTTTAATATAAGAATTATTTATTGTTTATATTATTATTTTTCAATAAAATTTGACTATTGTCGTGTATTGTCAAAATTTATCCACGATCACAGAACACTTACTCTTCTACGATCAGTCACTTTTCACGGTGTAGTTTTTAGTTTTTTATGGTTGAGCAATATTTATTACTATATACATCATTGGTGTCATTGTGTGATATGAATTATCGACTGTCGACGTCCCCTGGGCACAGAAGCGCCATCTTAATTGTATACATTTTGAGGGACACTTTTTGTATACAGAGATTGTTCTCCTTTCCTCTACCCTCCATAGCGGGAAGTAAGGGCGGGAAGTGAGGGCGGGAAGTAGAGGTGTGCAATGTGACACTGCCCAACCTTTAATAACGTTAGTAATGACAACATTAATAATAATAATATCTTTATTAGTACTAGCCAATGCTGCCATCATAGATGGATGTACACGTCAACATTAATAAATAAAATTTTAAATAAAATTAAAATTACATTACACTGAACTAATAGTTAAACACAAATCAAAATATTTTTTTTTAAGAAGACTATCTTCAGACAAAAAATCGTTAACAGAATAAAAGGAACCACGAGTAATAATAGTTTTTACATTATATTTGAATTTAGTGTAAGATAATGCTTGAATATTTTTAGGTAATTTATTAAAGAGTTTTATGCCTATATATTGCGGTGAATTTTCAAACAAAGCTAGTCTATGTTGGACCGAAATAAACGTGTTTGCATTTCTGGTGGGATATCTGTGAAAATCGGATTTTTTTTTTTTTGAATTTGTGTTAGACTTTACATACAGAACTGTTTTATAAATATAAATGCATGGTTACGGAAGAATTTTATGTTTTATGAACATTTGCTTACAGCTTTCCCCTGCCTGAATTCCAAATAATATGCGTATAATGCGCTTTTGTTTAATAAAAACTTTGTTAGACGTTACACAGTCTCCCCATAAACTAACATTATTTGATAGGTGTGGGTAAACTAAGGAAAAATAAATATTTAATAATGATTTTTGGTCCATAGTCTTCTTTAATTGCAACATGGCATTACATATATGGTTGTAAATAAACAGTATTACTTATTAGGTTTTGAGTGTGTTGTAACAAGTTTCTGTAATCAAATTATTTTATTTTATGAAACTTAATTTTTGCAATAAATCGGAAAACATTTAATATTTCCGAAACAGTTAGGTATAGGACATAGTACACAAAATATGTCTAAAATTTCCTAAATAATCCAAAAATTGACAAATATACAGGGTGTTGCATTTGGAATAAGCAAGTTGGTATTGGCCACTGTTACATGAAAAGTTTCAGTTAAAAAAAAATGCGCAACTAAAAATACCAATCGAAGTGTGAGCGTTTTTTTCGAACACGCTCCCATATATTTATTACCAAATTTATTTCATTTGGGTATTACATAGTGTATACATCATACTTAGTTTGCAAACGACATTAAAATTAATATGACGGTGATTGTAACCACGATTAGCTTTTTGAAGAAATTGTAAACACAATATAGCGGAAGTGAATCCGTCTTATGGATGGTTTCTCGTACATTTTGTTATTTAAAGAATAACTATCGGTCAGATAAAGTTGTGTGCCCAATAAATCATAAAACGTTTCTGAAAACTTATCTATGGATAACTATCCCACGATAGTTATTAGTCGTTTAACTAGGTTTGATTTATGCTCACTAGATAGACTTTTACAATTCTCACAGTTCTCTAGTAGATAAAGAACGATTTTGTTGAGTCGCAGGATGAATATGGTCGTTAGTTAATTTAACCAAGTAGTTAACAGTATGTTTGTAAATCTAAAACGGTCCCTAAACTAGTTGTCACTATATTCTTCAAATGAATCATTTCTAACAAGAATATGACGAATAACTTCTATCATTTTAATAACTGCTAATATTTCTTCATCAGAAGAATCCGAAGAGCTTGAATAATCCATTATTTTGAGTTTAATTTGTTATTTTTCTGGTATTCGAGAAACAATTATAAATACATTTATTTAAAGGGTCAAATTATGAAGGCATAGGTCAGATAATTAGCGAATACATATCTCACCAAAATGGCAAGATATCCATTCGATAACTTATAGAATGGATAACTTTTGTTAAATATTTTAGAAACAAAATTTCTCTAGTTATCCGTTTTATAAGTCTATTGGACAGACTACTTTTTCAGAAACCGTTTATAAGACCACGTAACAGCGTCACCCTGCCATTTAGAGTAAAGTGGGGCAAAAAGACGCATCTAAGGTTTAAATAATTATAGAGGCAACAAATATGAACTTAAAAAAATCATTTACTCTTTGGTAAGTCGCGAATATGTGGGGCAATAATCCTGTGTACGTATTTTTACTCACAAATGTCACAAATAAATGATCCAATGCAGTGCACTTTTTATGCCACCACTCTTGACACTGTTGGCACTGAATCCAGTCTGCAGTGGGTGGATTGCTATATTTTTCGGAGCACGCAGGACAGGAATGAGATATAGAAGAAGACAGTTTTAGATTTTTGCCATCGTTTTTATTCTTTTGTTGGTAATGTGTCTCTTTGTAGCTTTATTGGCTTGTAAAATTTCTTTTCGAAGCTTTTCTGCACGTTCTGCCTCAAGTTTTTCTTTAAATGGAGTGCTGGATAAAATCTCAGATGTTTGGCCACGTTTTCTTCTTTTCTGATCGCAGATCTTCTAGGTAGCGGAATAATTTCTTCTGGAGAAACTAGATTGTTTTTTTGGCCGACTGAAGACGCAGGAGGTGAGAAATAAAGCGCATCCATTGGACTTTCTACGGCTGCTCTTAAGGTACTTGCAACTGGACTACTCCTTATTAACTGCTTTTGAGGGGTTGATTTTTTTTTTCAGATTGTTGCGTAACACGGATAGCAGTACAGATGTTTCAGAATTTGACTCCGAATCGCTATTATTAATTTGCGGATTCTGGACATTTCTCTCGGTGACACTGGAAGGAAGAAAATCTTCATCACTGAACACATTCTCATTTATCGGATAAGTTCCGCAGGATTCGAAACCTTTGATACCTCTATCCATGGTAAAACAACGTTCATAAGCTCGCCCCAATATTCTCGCAATTTGGAAATGGGTTATATTTCTTCCGGGATTGTTGGTTAACCAACGATCACATTCAGTTGCGTAAAACGTTTTCAATGCTTTGAAATAACATCGATCGAGTGGTTGTATTCGACGACTGGTATGCTGAGGGATTGTGAGTAAATGTATATTATTTTCTCTACAGAATAAAATAGCCTTCAGTGATTTGTGGGAGGAATGGTTGTCCATAATCAACAACACAGAGTGATCGGCATCAGCTCTCACATGTGCTTCGAAATGTTTTAACCAGTCTTAAAACAAGGAGGTGTTCATTATATTGGGCCAAAAAAATAAAGCGGAACTACGAAAATATTGTTCATGACGACAAAAAAAAAATTTTCCTGAAAGTTTGAGCCCTTAATAATAATATTAAGAGGTGCATCATTGCAGTTATTGATTTTTCAACAGTTGTCGCGTTTTTGCATAAATTTCGGACTTGGTCAATTTAAAAAAAAAATTTTATCTCTAATCCTTGTAAAAAAGCTCTCTTAGTAAATTTTCGTAAGACGAGTCTATTCTTTGTAATCTTAATATTTAAGTTCATTTTGGAAATCCCAAATGCAAAGTGAAAAATTGAAAATATATACCAATGTTTATGGCTCGATTACAAAGAATAGACCCGTCTTATGAAAATTTACTAAGAAAGCTTTTTTGTGGGGAATTTAATTTCCTACAAGGATAAGAGATGAAAAGATTTTTTAAAATTGACCTAGTCCGAAATTTATGCAAAAACGCGACAACTGTTGAAAAATCAATAACTGCAATGATGCACCTCTTAATACTATTATTAAGGGCTTAAACTTTCAGGAAAAGTTCTTTTTGTCGTCATGAACAATATTTTCATAGTTCCGCTAAGAAAAAAAATTGTTTTATTTTTTTGGCCCAGTCTAAACTGTTCATGTATCCGGAATCTGAAATCATTTCTATAGACTGGGGTGGGGCTCCATCCATAAGTTAAGCCTTTATTCGCTTTATTCGAGGGAATAACAAAGCAGGTAGAACAAAATTTCCTGCCGCACTCATGGCACATACAATAGTCATTGTTTCTCCGCGCTCAGCAAATTATATCTTTGCCACCATTTTTTTTTCCTTTAGTACTGACAACCTTTGGTACCTTGCCTGGAACAGTAGAGATTTCACTTTCGTTCATATTGTATATAGAACCCGGAGGAAACTCATATTTTTTACAAAGACTTTTTAGATTAGAGTTTTGTTAAAGCCCATTACTCTGGCTAAACTAGTTGAATTTGGTGTTCTTAAGGAGAGTTTGTGTTTTTTTATAAAGTTGTATGCCCAGTCCCTACCAGCTAACCTTGTATTCGGATTAAATGGATGTTCAATATTATTCAGTATGGCGAACTCGTAACCAATGCTCCTTAAAGTTTTAAACGTCAGTCCATAAAACCTATTGTCCAATTTTTTACAGTGCTGAACCAGCATCTGCTCCATTTCGTTTGTAAATACTGACATATAGTGGCCAAAGGAAACTGCACCACGTCCAGACTTCAATCTTTTGCGCAAAGTAGATTCATGAATGTTCAAATTAGTAGCAACTGTTCAAATTGAAGAACCATCAGCTATTTGAGCTCGAGCCATTTGCAGCATTTCCTCTGTGCACAATTTTTTCGTAGAATTTCTTTTATAGTTCCTGCAAAACAGGAAATTTTAGTTAAACCAAACATTATATACTAGGAAGCAAAAAACTTGAAACGCGTGGTGCAAAAGTACGCACGTACTATTGCCCCATATAAAAATCGAACTTTTGCCCCATATCGTAAGCCAAATTTTAAATTTACCGCTACTTCTACTGTCAAAGGAACCATGTGATTTTCATGCGTTTATGCTATCTTCATATGTTGTAGGTTATGTAGAAATTTTCCTTCGCTTTTCTTCTTCGATAATTACACAATGTAGTATCGCTTTTCGGCACCCATCCGGTATGTATTTTTAAAGTAAGTAAAGAATAAACCTTATATCCGTGATTCAGCCTGGTATGCGGTCAAGTCACTTCGTTTTTCATACCCATCGTAATAAGAAGCATAATATTTTAACTGTATGCGAAATTTATTTAAAATTGTAATTGATTAGCGTTCATTGTCGAATATCCTTGCAAAAATGTCAAAAAGACATAGTGATAGTGCCTTAACAGATGAAAAGAGACGGAAATACGAAAAATTGGTGGAGAAGGTTAATCGTCTGAGAGGAGAAATTTCCGAGTCAAATTCAGACTTCGAAGAGG
Organism: Psylliodes chrysocephalus; assembly: GCA_927349885.1. Taxonomy (NCBI): domain Eukaryota; kingdom Metazoa; phylum Arthropoda; class Insecta; order Coleoptera; family Chrysomelidae; genus Psylliodes; species Psylliodes chrysocephalus. The sequence continues at coordinate 26,967,101 of OV651816.1, forward strand.
AAGAAATTAATCGTAAGTAGCATAAAATTATTTTTATATAAAAGCAATTTTTGAAAATAAAAACAAATGTGAATACAGTAGGTAGTCGTTATACTACACTATAAAAAAGGAAATGGAACACGGGAGTCGTTATACTCTCACATTAATATGTGGTCGTTAAACTACATACAAATAGACACATCAATAATTAATTCTAAATAGTCGTTATACTATTATTTAATTTAATTACATAACATGTCGCATCTTATTCTAAGACCTGTTATGATATCAGTTTTCTCTGAAACTCCGGAACGGCAGCCAGAACCATCATCAAATGTAATAACTGCCGATGTAGATATTCATCACACTCAAGATGGCGAAGTAGTCATTCCACCAAATACCGTAAAAACTGATAAGAATTTTGAATTTCTTGAGTTAAAACCTAATGAAAAAACAGAAATGAATTAGTATTAAGATGGTCTTCTTATATTCAAAATGGCATTGAAAAAGAACAAAAAGAAAAAATTATAGCCAAATACCCCCTATTTGAAAACTGCCCCATGCTAAAAGTACCAGAACTGGGGCCAGAACTAACATCTTGTCTAGATTCCAAAGCACTACGTCAAGACAAGTTTATGGCGCAATTACAACGAGAAACTAGTCATTCGTTGGCTGCTGTGGGACTGCAAATAAATAAATGAAAAACAGGTCACCAAAAATTATGCAGGGCGTTTAAAAAAGTATTTAGCGAAGTGGGAAAATATTTCTAATAACCCTGTTATTATACAGTGGATACAGGGTGTAAAAATACCATTTAAAAAAAATACCTTTTTAAAAATATTTTACAAATAAAAAAATATCCATGAAAGAGTTACCTATTTATGAACAACAAATAGACAATTTATTAAAAATAGGTGCAGTATCTAAATGTAAATTAAAACCAGGGCAATTTTTATCAACTTACTTTTTAAGAAAAAAAACAGACGGAAAATTTAGGTTTATTTTAAACTTAAAAGAACTAAATGCTTTTATAGAAGTCCCACATTTCAAACTTGAAGATTATAGAAGCGCAAGTCGATTTATAACTAAAGACTCGTATCTAGCAAACATTGATCTACAAGAGCTTACTATCTTATTTCCATCAATAAAAAATATAGAAACTACTTTCGATTTTCATTCAGTAATAAAATTTACGAATTTAATTGCCTTCCATTTGGTTTAAATATTGCACCATTCCTATTTACAAAACTTTTAAAACCAGTAGTAAGAACTTTGAGAAACTGGAACATTTTGTTTGTGATATACTTAGACGATATCCTTATAATCGACTCCTCCAAAAATAAATGCCAAAAAGCTGTCTTTAAAACTCTTAACCTATTAAGTAATTTAGGATTTTTAATTAATTTTAAGAAAAGCTCATTACAGCCAACAAAAAAGTTAATATTTTTGGGATTTACCTTCAACACCTCAGCAATGACAATACATCTGCCAGAAACAAAAAAATATTCAATATATAATAACCTTTTGTCATTGAAAAATAATACAAAATGCACAATTAAACATTTTGCTAGTCTCATTGGCAAATTGGTAGCTGCCTGCCCGGCGATTGCTTATGGCTGGGTACACATTAAAAATTTTGAGAGGGCTAAACACTTATATCTTAAAAAATATAGGAACTATAGTCACTTAATTACTTTACCTAAATATTTAAATACTGATTTTGAATGGTGGATAAAAAACATTAAAACCGCATTTCAAAAACTAGAGGTTACAAAATCATTTAAAACAACAATTTACTCAGATGCTTCAAACTCAGGGTGGGGGGCACATTACAATGGCATGTCAATTCACGAGTTCTGGTCCACAGAAGAGAAGCAGGAACACATAAATTTTCTAGAATTACTAGCAGATTTTTATGCACTGAAATCTCTAGGAAAAAATATACACTCGAGTAATATTCTTTTAAAAGTGGATAATATAACGGCAATTGCCTGTATTAACAAAAAAGGGAGTGTACAATTTGAAAAATTAAACAAAATATAGAAAAATTTGGGATTGGTGTGAAAATCGCAAAAATTTTGTGTACGCCTCATATATACCTACTAAAGAAAACACATTGGCTGATTTAGAGTCTCGCTCCAAACACTTGGAAATAGAATATGAACTAAAAAACAGTAAATTTTTGAAAATTTGTAAATGTTTTGGAACACCAATGGTGGACTTATTTGCAACCAAATTTAATACGAAATGTCAAATATATGCTTCCTGGAAACCAGATCCCGAATCCACATATATAGACGCATTTACCTTTAACTGGGACATGTTTTTTTATGCCTTCCCTTTTCCCTGGTTTCTAGAACTTTAAATAAAATTATAGAATGAAAAAGCCACTGGTATCCTCAAAGTACCAAATTGGCCGTCTCAAAATTGATACCCACTTTTTAAAAAATTACTACTAACTGAGCCAATTATCTTTAAATCTGAAAAGGACCTTTTACTCTCTCCTTTCAGAGATCCACACCCACTTCACCAAACTCTTACATTGGCTGCAGGGAAATTATCAGGCGATCTATGCTAGAACGAAATGTTCCAGATCCGGCAATATCAACAATAATTTCATCTATATCTTTAGGTACCTTAAAACAATATGATAGTTGTTACCGGAAATGGTGGGATTATTGCAATAAAAATAAATTTGATGTATTTACATTCAAATTATCAAACTTCTTAAATTTCATACAAGAACAATTCTCAAACTGTTTATCGTACTCTGCCATCAATACTCAGAGATCAGCATTAAACTTAATTAGCCCACCAAATCCCGGAGACGAAATTATCATAAAAAGATTCATTAAAGGCATATACAACCTGCGACCACCTCAGCCAAAATATAATTTTACTTGATATCCACAAATTGTATTAAATTATTTAAAAAATCTCTATCCCCTAGAATCATTAAATTTGGAAAAATTAACTCAAAAATTAGTCATGCTTTTATCATTAACAACAGGGCACAGAGCACAAACTATATCCAAAATCAACTTAGACAATATTATTATTTCTGAAACCAACCTATGCATCAAAATATCGGATAAAATCAAGACTTCAGGACCAAACAGGTTACAACCCCTTATGAATTTAAATATTTTAACGAAATTCCGGAACTGTGTATTGTCCACACAAAAAACATTATATTCAAAGGACGGAAACCTTATGAAAACCTGCTGATGAATATTTGATTTTAACTCACAAAAAGCCGTACCATAAGGTAACTTCTTAAACAATTATTAGATGGCTGAAGTAAATTTTACAACTTAGTGGGGTAAACACAAATATTTTCTCTAGTCACAGTACGAGACATGCTGCAACATCCGCAGCCTTTCGCTCTGGAATAAGTATTGACACTATAAGAAACACAGCGGGGTGGTCCAGTTCGTCTAATGTCTATTGTAAATTTTATAACTTACTATCAAGAGAAAACAGTCAGGATTTTACTAGAGCAGTACTTAATTTAAACAAAACTGATAGCGCTAAAAAATAACATTGTTATACATACGCCTAAAATAGTACATATTTACATTTTATTTGTTATAGTCCATTGTTCTTATTTACATACATATAATTGTTCTTTATAATTCAAGTTAAATAATATACTTATTATTTTCATATAAATATTATACAATATATTATTATACTATTTCTTTGTTAAATTGTTACTAAAAACTTTCAGTTTTCTCAAAACGCCCTCCTTATTTTTTTAAACATCTACATTGTGTAATTATCGAAGAAGAAAAGCGAAGAAATTGATCGACTTACTTGTGGGAAGATCAATTTGAATTTTCCGAGCTTTTCTTCTAAAGATAATTACAACCCTCCCTCCCAAAACTACCCAGTGCGTTTTGACTTACAAAAAACGAAGTGACTTGACCGCATACCAGGCTGAATCACGGAGATAAGGTTTATTCTTTACTTACTTTAAAAATACATACCGGATGGGTGCCGAAATGCGATACTACATTGTGTAATTATCTTCAGAAGAAAAGCTCGGAAAATACAAATTGATCTTCCCACAGGTAAGTCGATCAATTTATTAATTTTGTTTTAAAAATACAACTACAAGTTATTCTGCAATATCCTATGTACTATCTTATAAAAATTACATGCAGATAAAAAAAATAATAAATACCTCATTGTTATTGCAAGACTTCACAGAAATTTCTTTAAAAACGTTACCGGTCATCAATATTGTTTTCGAAGGTTACGGCATGACTGGGTTGCCAGATTGTGTATTGAGCTCTGCAGAAACGGCTTCTGCGACTTTTGCCCCACGCGGACTATTGCCCCACTCTACTTTACCTTTATGATTTTGAGGGACACTTTTTGTAAACAGATAGATTTCCTGCTAGACTACTACTAGGGCTAATAACCCGCAACGGTAGAGAATAGTAGAATATGCCTACTTACAGACATCTTTTAAAAGTGCTATACAGAAGGCATTTCCCTTAGTTTGAATCGCCAATATTCTGGCAAGCTTCTGGGTGATTCCGAACCACCGTTCGCCCGAACTTTAATAGCGAAGTTTTCGAAGCCCGAGTAAATATTACGCGAAATAATGATAGCATGTTTCTTCAGGGACCCATTTACTTTGACTCTTTATGCACTTCTTTGCAGAGCCGCCGATTGAAGTATACACATAATTTTGCTAGCGAATGTGAATGTGAGAACGCCAAAGTACGTATTAGCTTTAATTTCTCGTCTGGTTTTATACAAACGACGTTTAAGTAGACTCGAGGGAGTTTAAATTTCACATTTTAATTAGTTTAGGAAATATTTATAGGAATATACGGAACAGCTTTGATATATTTTTGGACAATATTATTATTTTAACATTATTTCTGAAAAAGGTAAAAATGCGGAGGTACATTGAGTTACAATTTTAAAAAGTAGAAAACCTCTTTTTTGTTTTCATGAATAACCTTTTTCAAGTCCAATACAGGATGTTTCTTACACGGCACAAATTTAACGAAACGAAAGAGGAAATTCAAATTTTTCTATGTGGCCATCTTCAATGAGATAATAAAAACGTAAAATCAGTATCACATAGATTTAGTAAATTTTGGCGTTAAAGTTTTTATGGAGATAATATTGTAAAACAGTGACAGTCCATCTATAAGATGAATTACGAACTATAAAATATGTATATATATAATGACACTAGCACGGACTAAAAATTAAAAGCTAATGAAAATAAAGAATAGGAAATTATACATGATAAAATAAAAAAAATATTAATCCAATCATCGGTTCTTTTACCACCCAATTCTTTTTAAAACTATTATGTTGCTGTTGATAGCTCAAACGGCTCTGGTCTTTGCACCCCATTCTTTGCAATCTCGTTACCCTGTACCCCGTTATGACCTGAAACCCAAGTAAGAGTAACTGTATTTTTCTCACCTACCTCATTAAATTTTCATAGGCATTTCTAGAGCTGATTACGTAAGAGCTCAGCGCTTTGATGGCTGCTTGACCATCAAACATGATAAGTTTTTGTCTACGCTTTATCTTGATGTCAAACTAGATACACTTTCTCTATGGCGTACATTTCCGCCTGGAATATGCTTGGGAATATTCCCAAACTTTCAGAATGCCTGGTTCTAGGTCCATACACTACTCTTCCAGTTCCTTTTATAGTTTTGGCACCTTCTACATACCACTGAACAGCATGTCTTTCGGTTGAAAGAACGATGGATTGTTGGCTCCATTCTTTCTTGCAGCCCAGGTTTGTGGTTTTGAAGTTTTTCCCAAAACTGTACTTGTTTCTCATTTTATCTTGGGGTATATCCCAAGTATCTTCGGTATTGAAGCTAGTAGACTATCGCCTGATTATTCTATATCGTTTCCTTGTTTGTTACATTCTCTAGCATTAAATGTATATTGGTGAGGTTAACGATTACCTCCATTGCGGCTATAGGACAGTGTATCATTGCACCGTTGATGCAAACACAGGCTAGTCTTTGTAGTTTTGAGATAATAGCTCTTGCAGTAGCTAAAATAGTCCTGTTACTCCAATCTATAGTAAGCCTAATATTAAACAAGCAAAATATACACTAATCGGTGATAATGAGAGGCATTTAATCTTATCTGTGTGTGTTCGGTCCTAGAAGTTCTGCATTCACTTGGCCAGAGTAGGTCCCAGATCAAAGCGAGTAGGTAGTAGTACAGTGTTTTCGCGCTAACGTTCTCACCAAAATCTAGTGATTTTAAATTTTAAAAATATTATAGGTACTGGTAATCAGATTGGTGTTGCTAAGAGGGACCAGAGTCTACCAACTTCTGTGCAGGAGAGCCAGAAAAGAAGAATTGTGGCAGGGTAATTAGAAGAAAGTTGAAGTATTAAAAAAAAAAGGATCAAAATATACATAACCCTTCTAGTATGATAAGCGAACTCCATTATAAATAAGATGCCTTAATTCACACAGTTTTGCAGGTCCGATATTTGAATATTTACAATTATTTAAGTTATATAAGACTGATAAAATCTCATCCCTAATATATTTTTAATGTGGCAAAATAAAACCGTTACATCTAGTTTGATCTAATTGGTTAAATTCTACAATTTCACCAGTAAAAACATCAACAAATTAATATTTTACACCTACTAAATAAATAAACAATTCTCAAATAGTTCGACTGCTTTTTACCCTAATATAATGTGAAGTCATAAAACTATAAATAGCATTTTTCTCAGAATACCGAACGTCGAACACCTGTGTTTTTAAGTGCACAGCGGTGCATTGGAACAAAATGAGTGTCCGGCGCATAGTGAACGAAGCACAAATGACGTATTTCATTATGTCATGATGTTTTCATTGGTTGAAACCGAATAGGTGCGTGAACTATGCCCCGGACACTCAATTCGTCCCAACAGTATATATTAAATTGCGCTCGACGCGAGCAGTAGTTGTATGTTTGCCATCATTCAGTAGTTGTCTTTTTGCCATCATCGCTCACAGTTGTTTGCTATCCGAACGTTCAAGTGCTTTCTGCCGACGGCACGTTACTTTCTACATTTTTACAAGCGTTTAATGCATTTTATTTTCTGGTGAAAGTTATTTCTTCTACAATTGTTATGGCATAAGAAATTCTACAAACAAATGTTTTCAAGTTGGTAACTAAAAAATCAACTGTATTAGTTAATAAAATTGTGATGAACTAAAATTGTAAATATTTAAAAGTGTTTAGTGAAGATAAGAAAATTATAATATCTAAATGGAATCAACCACTATGTATTTACTTCAGTGAAAATAGTAAATTAAAAACACTTCTTTTTCTACTACCTATGACTCGTTAGTTATTTCTACAAAAGAACCCAATTCTTCTAACACCAGCGACATATGCTACAGAACATTTTTACCAAAGAAATATTCGGAAGTAACACCGGTATTTTTTCACTAATACAATATGATATTAAAGATAATCATTATATTTTATAACCAGTGGAGGAATAAAGAGTATTTATTAACTCATCATATTTTTTTTTTTTTAATTTTCCTCCGAACTTTCTGTATTTAGATTCGTTATCAAATAGAGTGTATATACAAATAATTATATAGCTGTTTTATCTAATAATTCTAAACACAGAAAAAGTAAAGTATAATAATGTCTAACCTTGTATATTAATTCTACCAAAATAAAATTATTTTGTCAAATATAATTGGCACACATTTTATAATTTTTTAATAGTGTTGTAAAAAGTATCAGTCGTTTACTCTGCGCTAGTTTTTTAACACTGTAAGGTTTTGTATTTCCAAAATATTGTTACTCAGTGCCCTGCAGTAGCCTGCGGATGTTATTGAAAACGTACAAATAACATAAGAACTACAATGTCACATTACCCCACAGTGAGCTATGGTCGTCATAAGTAAAAATACGAGTAAAAAAAGAAGAGAAAATAGTCTAGAAATGGAGAGAAATGGTGAGAAATGTCTATGAATGTCATTTTGTATCGAGACAATCTCGACGATTCCAGAAGGTTCTAGAAGGTTTAAGCGAGCTATATGAATCGATGATCCTAACGTCAGAGTTTTAGTTTTATAATATACGTTAAACGTTCATATTATCAGTTGTATAGTTTAATTGTATAAGTTAAGGACAGCAAATCCGTAAATTTATACAGGTCCATCTCTCTCATATAAGTCCTAGTTAAACTCCTCAAACTTCTGCTCAAGGAAAGAATCTGGGAATTTTACAAAAACAAAACATTATCCCTCAATATTAAAATGGTTTCAGACCTCACCACCCTACACAGAACGCAATCTCCTCCCTTCACACTACTGCGGTCATTGCAGTGAATTCCCAATAAATTTTCTTCAGCTATTCGCTTAGATGTTCAAAATGCCTTCGACCAAGTCTGGTACGCCGTACTAGTCAAAAACCTTATGAACATAGGTCTTTCCTCAGTATCTCCAATCTGTCAAAGTTGGCAACTCCCAACAGACAGACGACGACAGACGGTGACAGATAGACCGACTAGTCTTCATAAGACCAACTGAAGTGAAAAACATGTTTTTATAATCAAGGGACCCTGAAACGTAAAGATCTGAAATAATCTTGGAGGGTAACTTTTTACGAATACAAAACTTCCCTCTTATGGAGTGAAGTAAAAAAGATGAAAATTTAAAATATTTGATATACATATATTGATTTACTGAAAACACTTTGTAAAATGTTTAACTGAATTAGAATTGTTTACGTGATAATTGGTTATACAGGGTGGCTCACGCTCAACGGGACGGAGCTTTATGGGAAAACGACCAAAGATTTAAAAAATTCGTTTGGGAGGAATACGTAGGTTACAGACGGCTACAATTTAAAATTTGTTAGATGTATACAGGATGTCCCACATAAGAAAAAAAAAATTAGTTCATTAAAAATTATTCAAACAAGAGTAAACAATTAATTTCTGGGAGACTTTTTTTCCTTAAAAATTCAAATAAATCGAAAACTAATAATGATAATAGTAATAGGGAACCTTTAGTTAACTGACATAATTTTTGATGTAGTTTTTAATTCTAAAATAAAAAACAGGGTGTTCCATTAAAAATAATATAACTTTGTATATTTTCTCTTATGTGGGACATCCTGTATACATCTAATAAATTTTAAATTGTAGCTGTCTGTAACCTACGTATTCCTCCCAAACGAATTTTTTATATCTTTGATCGTTTTCCCATAAAGCTCCGTCCCGTTGAGCGTGAGCCACCCTGTATATTTCGTGGTTAACAAATATCAGAAAAAATTTCAAATGAACAAAATTTGTATAGCAATGTTTATAGCGATTTTCATTACCTTACTAATTATTTTTTAAAAAATTATGTATCTATAAAAGATAAAATCATATAATAAAGATGCAGAGTGTTCTATATACAAAAGCAACTTTGTTACTAGTTCTGTGGTTATATAGGATCCTGTATAATCAAATTTATTTTTGAAATGCATCTTTTTTTGGTGCTATATAGTACTTGATTAAAACTTTTTTCTAAATCAAAAGGTTTAGCTGCTATGCTCTAAGAAATATATCTTAAACTAGAAATAGGGATTGTTATATTCTGGAATGGCATCGTTCTGGTAGGATTCTCTTTTCTAGGGAAACCTTTTTTCCAATTTTAAGAAAGCTGTAAATCGCTCCGAAGCTCTTAACTATTAACAGACCAATCCGACGAGAAGGCCTTCGCCCTGTTCCATTCATTATTCACCAAATTACTTGCATCATCCAGTTTAAATATGGAGAGGGAGTGCGTGAGTCGAATGCCAATGCACTTAATAGAACCGTGTTCGCTAAATAATAAATGCAATCGCCGGAGAAAATGGTGGAAACTCCACGGCCGCAGCTACGGCCACAGCTAGACTGCCGATCCCGTTGGTCGTACGGCTATTGACAACGGGAAAACTGGAAACTGCATTCCTGTTTGTAAATGTATTGCTTTCAGTAACGGCAACCGAGGAGAGGCGACCATTCTTTAAAAGGTAACGTAAAAATTTGAAATATTTTTGGATCCCTTCTTTTGATCGATACTAGCTAATGGTGAGTGGGGTTTTTCTTACCTGTTGGTCAAATGGCACTATCAATCTGTAAGTCGCTGTAAGAGCGTTAATGCTAATAATGCTAGCATTCAAAGCTTTAAAAGACAGGAATATTTTTATTGAAAAACCTTTAATTTCCTAAGTGGGATCCCGTTTGGAACACAAATAGCAATTTATTCTAATTAATTTAAACATAATGACAAAGTCGCTTTGTGGCTATGTGGTACTAAAGACGAATTACGAATACATTTAGTATACGGCACCGCCTCGGCACCGTTAGTGTAGGAATTGCCAAATTTGATTTAGTAAATGATATTTTTTAATCGACTTCACAAAAAGAGAAGGTTCTCAATTCGTCGGAATATTTTTTATGTATGTTCAGCGATAATTCCTTAACACGGTGTTCGATTTTAATGATTCTCTTTGTTACAAAAGAGGTACTTCACGGGTAGTCCCATAAAAATTTGGGCAAAACCTAAATACTGGATCTGTGGGAAAAACAAAGATCACTGCCACAGGAAATTTGTCAATCTAGACAAACATTTATGTACTCAAAAGATATCTCAGAGTTAACTAATTTGAACGGCATTTATACCCAACCTCTCTACAAATACCTCTGATCAGATCCTCTATTGGAGTAGAAAAGATCTAACCATTTTCATATAAATGATGAGAGTATTGTCTAGATAGGTCTTCAACAAACATTGGACTCTCGATTTTACAGCGTGAAAAACGAATCTGCAGAGCATATTCTATGTACCTGCTGCGCATTAGAAATAACTAAGTTCCAAATCTTTAGAATCACCTGAATGGGGCCTATCGACTTTAAATAAGTCTTACCCAATTCAACCTTTATTAAATGGCGTGGTCTGTATTATAAAGTAAGATATAAGGAACAATAGATTCAACTGTGTCGCAGTAGAAGGCTATTAAATCAATCCACCCATATTCAACCTAACCTAGATAGCTGTATTCTGTAAAGTAAAAGACGAATCTGTAGAGGATTTCCTTTGTATCTACTATGACTTTGAGCAAGTTTTACGTACCCCTATCAAATGTTTAAATTTATAAGATGAACTATAATTTAGGCATAAACCACAATAGACTCATTCAGCTTGCATTGAAAGGCGATATGATTATCTTATTCATTTTTAACCTAACGTAAACTGATTTTAAGAGCATGAGCATTCAAGAATTAAACATTCATTATGTATTAAGGCCAAGCAGAGGTCGAGAGAGACCTGAGAAGTCTTCAAGGTTCTTATCAATTGCTGCTTCTAGTAAAGTTGCAACACAGCAAATATAATTTCTACAGTTTCATATCTTGGAGTAAAAAAGTTTTTTTTTTAAATTTCAGATAAGGGCTAGGTACATTTATTTAAAAACATAGATAATTCAGTTAAGTAGAGGTGGACATTTTAGCGTAAGCTCAGCTCAGTTAATTTTATGGTGATTAGATAATAACTTATTTTACAACATTTTACAAGCATCTAAATATTTATATTTGAAAAGTATACACAATTATTAATAACCCTACACAATATTTATTTATTTTTTTAAATGTATATGTCAAAGGCATTAAACATTATGAACAAAAAGCCCTCAGTTATTTTCCATTTCAATACATATATATTATGAATAATATATTTTCTCTTTCGTGACGCTGCTTTTGACCAATCGAGTGACTGAATTGTGTAATTAATAAGTCAAAATACTACAGTGTTGTACCTAGAAATTCCCGTTTTTAAACAATTGCGAGAGCTCTCATAGTTCAAAATATTTCCGTATTCACCAATATTCAAATTTGGACGTACAGATTCAATTGTATGTAAATTATCTAGGTTAATTCGGTAAGGTTTTCTATTTTCATCGCTAGTAAATATTCGTACTTGATACATTTGACAAAATGTAAAAAAATCATTTTTTATAAAAATTATTCAAATAAAATTTGTTTGTAATATAATTTTCTATAATTTTTATCCTATACCTACATAATTTCTATTAAATGACAGTATTTAAGATATTTGAGGAAACGTGTAAATTACGAAATTTGAAGAAAACTCAAAAACGGATAAAGGAAAAAACATTAAATTTTAAATTTAAGTTTTATTTCGTCCTGAAATGAAATAATTAGATTTTGGACAAAGTCGGAACATCTGGGGGGTACTTTATAGAAGGTCGTTTTTATATTTGATGGAATTTATGTTATTTATGTTTGGAGAAGAAAATTGTTCCAATAAAAGTTACTTCTAATATTACTGTCTATAATTTTTGATTTATGCCAAATTTTCCTGATATGGTCCGTATTCGAGACAAAATGTGCAAATTTCTGATTTTTAGGAAAATTGTTAAACTAAAACTTGTTTATGATATTGATTTCTATAATTTTTGTTTTTTAAATGATTTTTCTAAAATAGACCGTAATGGAAAAATTGGAGGAAAAGTGCTAAATTTTAATTTTTCAGTATTTTCGTTTTTAATGAATTTCTATAGAAAGACATTTCGAGTTAGGTGTATGTGGAAAATGTATATATTTAGTTTATCCTCTAAACATTTATAGAGGTGCTGCAATAGGTTGTACAAAATAACCGAAAAAAGCCTATAATAACTAGATAGGAAAGTCATGTGTTAGACACATCATATTTTGTTACTTTTTATTATTTAACCATTGCATTTGAACAATTTATTTGGTAGGAAAAATATTTTTCACTATATTGGGGAGTGCAGTAATCACCGTTCTAGTATTTCGTATTTTCTTTTAAAGTTAACTATTGTATTTAAATAGGTTGTTTGGTAAAAAAATTATTTTCTGATATACCGGGGTGCCGATATGGCCATTTTAATTAGTTCTTATTTTCTTTTTATTATTTAACAATTGTATTTACATAATTTTTTCGATAGGAACTCCATTTTTATTATATCCCTGTATAGTGCTCAAATTAAAGTTTAATTTATTTCGAATCAAATTGTTAATAATTGCCGTATTAATTACTTCTTATTTTCTTTTATTTTTTCATTTTTTATTTTATTTTTGTAAATATATTTTGTTAATTCCTTTTAGTTTACCACCGGCTTTCAACCATTTTATTTCAGGGTACCATATAGTAACAGGTGCAAGGTAGAATAGTATATTTAATTATAATTTAGTGGCTAAACCTTTAGCGGTGACCGCCTGGAGGTATTTTTAACTCCACTTAGTTTATCTTGAGTGCGCTCTAGTGTATTAGAGGGTCACAGAGCCAACTGTGTTAACAAAACTGGCCCCTGATTTCACCACCTCAGCGCCGTATGGACTTCCTAAGTCACAATAGGTGAAGCCAGAAGCCTGCCACACTTTCCAATACTGATTAACAAAATTATTTATTTTGGCGGCGATTGGCTAAAATTTTTGTTCTACGTCTCGAATCGATAAATTTCATACAATTATCTCAAATGACAAATACTATATTTCCCACGTTCTAGCAAAAAGTTAAAAAGTTGAGTTTCCTGTTACTATATGGACGTGAGACAGCTGGGATGTTTCAACATGAGTCATGCCACTATAGGACTTAGCAGACTAGCGTTTAACCATCGACAGTGTGAAATAAATAAGTGAATGAGTAAGTAAATGGGAAGTATTAGTACTTTCAAGTAATGGCACAATAAGCTGCAGTGTCGCCACGCTGCAAATGGTTAAGACTGATGTTAAGGGGGTTTAAATGGAGGAAAAAGATTTACAGAAATCTAATTTGATTTAAAATATACTGTTTTAAAATAACTATACAATTCTATACTACGTTTTGTCCTAATAGCACACAGAAAAATTCTATTAGTCAGATAAAACCACCCATTGAGTACAGGAGACAGATATTAAGTATTTCACATGTTTCCAAAAATAGCATCTAATTCTAACTTTCCAATACATAAAAACACAAACATAATCACTCCAAATTCCATTAAAAGGCAAAAACTTTATGAAATATAATTTATATAAGAATTTGATACTATATAAAGATCTAAACACCGAGATTTATCTTCCATAAGCCCTATGAAGTTTTAACAGAACAAATGGAAGAGCCGGAAGTGGCAAGTTCGATTCCTATCTACATTGACGCTTCTAAAACAAAAAAAGGCTTAGGATGTAGAATAAACTCCCGATTCTTATACTTAAACATAAAATGGGCTGTGAGCCATAGTGTCAGTGTAGTTCAAACAGAGCTAACGGGGATTCTCATAGCAGCAAAAGAAATTATGGGAAAAATATCACTGGAAGGAACATGCTCATTTATACAGAAAGCGGACAAGCACTACTCACCTTAAAGAGACTACGAATTTACTCAGTATCAGTACTATAATGTCACGAAATTTTGGACGAAGTATCCATCAACAATGTGGCCACCTTAAAATGGATCAAAGGTCACGCCACATCGAAAGGTAACCGTCTTGCTGGTTCACTAGCCAAGAAAGCAGCCAACCAAATACTTTTTGTACCTAGTCCTTTTATTGGCCTAACAAAATCGATAGTGACAGACCTAATTAAAAAACATTCCCTTGTGAAATTTAAGGAAATATGGGTTGAAACAAGAAACTGCAGAGTTGCCAGGGAGCTCTTAAGTTGTCCTGACAACACTGCAGCAAACAAATGCTTGACTATGACTAGACAGAATCTGCGCCAGTAACAGGCATTCTGACTGATCATTGTCAAGTACGGAAGCATCTCCATATCAAGGGGCTGTCAGAATCCGCACTCTTCAGAGGGTACAAACAACAAGATGAGACCATCGAGCACATCCTTTACGATTGCCCGACGCTTTTATTTTTTTGAACATATGTGTTCGGCGAGTATCAGCTAACACCGGCCGATATAAAAGAAACACCTCTTGGCGACGTTGTCAACTACATTAAATATGTAGGCTCTCTCACGAAATGGGAGGTGCATATCATCTTAGGACGATGCGCAATCGGCCTAGTAAGGCCTAATTTCTATGAGGGTAAGCCACTCTTACGAATGTTGCAGATAAAGAAATATCTAAATATACCGCGAATACAGTTTCTTTCTGCTTTAACCAAATCCTTCACTTTATCTCGAATAAATCAAGTACGCATTCTAAAAACCCAACTTTTAAATTTTTTCAAACATAATACCTGTCCAATATTTATTAGTTTGAAGAAAACTTCTAGATAACATTGACACATGCACCTCCAAAATTACTTATAACACGGGAGCAGTAGTAATTACATCATCGGGTACTCTGATGCTCAAAATCCCGTAAACTTCAAAAACATTTACCGCTGAACTATACAATACCGTTCTTCTATCGTAATTGTATTAAACTTAATATATTGTATGCAAAATTAGATACAGTTAGATACATACAAAAATCACCAAAATCCAGTGATTTCAGGCTTCTTAAATTCTCTAAATGTACTGAAATGTTTATACTCCATAAATGCCGTAAAAAAATCATACTTATCTGGGTTCCATCGGCCATTGGCATAGCGGGAACCCAACTGGCCATGCAAAAAGTCACTGCAAAACTTCCCATCGTACCTTACCAACTCGGCTGATATAGATTTAAAAGTACATTTCAAATGTTTAAAAAAATAACTAAAAATTGGTAGACTAAATTATCAAAATTAAGGGATCTGAAACCAACATGATGATCCCCTTGGGTAACTGCAATTGTCAATAGAAAGCATTAGGTTACACGCAAGCTACACACGAAAATGTGTCTGGCCAAAGAACCGGAAGCAGTATGTTATATCTGTGGAGGAACAGCTAGACATGTTCTAGTGGAGGATATAATATTTGCACTTATAGTGTTAAATAGGTGACTCAATGATAGAAGTAAACTGTAATGTAAAAAATATTGTTTAATTCTTATCAAACATTGCCATTAATATACATAATAACTATAAATTTACTAAAACAACATAATGTAATAAACTAATCGCTAATAATATTTTGGGTTTGAATTTTAATTTAAAAACAAATATCCTACCTTATTTTATTTTCTTAACTTATACCTCTATCGTCTTTCTAGAAGGAAGTTCTTCTAAACAAAAATTAATCCAAAATTATTTGAATTCGCGTTACCTCTTCCACAAACGTGAACGATTGGGTGCCTTCATTCTTGTTCATGTGGTCCCTCCGGTAGGTTTTGTTAAAAATTAGATGGATGGAGTGCCGGGACGATGTTTTCGATGTATGTATATGTCGGATGAATATTGAATGATCTTGAAAATGACGGCGCGTGGAAAAAACCTATTTGTTGCTCTGGATTCGAATTACATACATTTCCGGTGGAACGAAAACCGGTAAGCGAAAAAGCACTTTTCTGACTCCGGGACGTTCAATGGGCTTTCAGATATGCAACCGGAATATTTATATGTTGATTTTGGAAATGTCACTACAGTAAACGTTGTCATTTATATATGTTGGAAAGTGCTTATTTGCCTATTAACAAGTTATATACTCGTAAATTTTAATCCGACATTGTGTTTCGCTCGTGTGCATTTACAATATTCGATTTATGCTCAAAGGTGAATTGTTGCATTATTTTTAAAGAAGGATCAAAAATAAAATTTTCAAACGACATGAGTTTGATGTTTTGATGTTGCTTAGAACATGTAAAAAAACATTTTTATGTGTTGGTGTGGGAAATTTCCCAAAAACAGTAAACTTTTGGACAAGAAAATTCTTTAAATAAAAGTTACTTATAATATTATTATCTATAATTTTTGTCTAAACAAAATTTTCCTAAAATGATCCGTATTCGAGAAATTCGACAAAATGTAAAATACATATTTTCTTTATAAAAATTGTTTGAATAAAAGTTGTAATATAATTTCTCTAAAATGGACCGTATATGAGATATTCGAGAAAATTTGTAAATTACGAATTTTAAAGAAAACTCAAACAATAAATTTTAAACTTGTTATATTTCGGTCTGAGGTAAAATGATTAGATTTTGGACAAAGACGGAACATCTGGGGGTACTTTATAGGAAGTGGTTTCTATATTTTATAGAATATATCTGTTATTTATGTTTGGAGAAGAAAATTGTTCAAATAAAAGTTACTTCTAATATTAATATCTATAATTTTTGCTTTTTTCCAAATTTTCCTGAAATGGTCCGTATTCGAGAAATTTGAAAAATTGTGCAAAATTCTGATTTTTATTTAAACAATTTTCTTTTGCAAGTATAAATAACAGAACCCATACTTTCTGAAAGTCGTAAGATCAACCTTTTTCGTACAAATTTTACTTGAAACAATTTTTTATAGATATTTATTGCTTACGAAAATACCGAAAATTAAAATTTTTACTTTTCCTCATATCTTTTCGTTACGGAAAGTTTGTTTATTACAAACAAAAACTATTATTTGTACTTTGGAAATGATCAGTTCTTAAAGATATTAAGATTTTTTGATATCCGATTCTTGGTTTTTATTAAAATAGATGCATGTTAGACTCGAAAAGTTCTTATTTATTAACATTTGCTTAGTTTAATCATAGAAAATATGAAATACGCTATTCGGTTTTAAAATTATTTGTTTTTCCTATGTGTGTGTGTTTTTAATATAATTTTATTAACAGGTATAAGATTTGAAATTAATAGACGAACGTTATTATAGTATGACTAAATAATTAGTTAAGAGAAAAGTAAAAAAGTTTGTAGAAAAGTTAAAAGAAAAAAAATATGCGGCTTGCAGCCGCCTGTTCTTTATTTAAAACAAAAGTTGTCTCGGACGATCTAATTGAATGTACAAAAAATAAAAAGTACACAAGATAAAAACAACATGAAAACATTATTAACTTTAATAAGAAAAAAATACAAATTCAAGTAACTTAAAGGTACTATTTGGCAACGCGGAAAAGCGACGCGAGACCGAAACAGAAGTATGGCGACAAATATTGCCATAATAAATCTGATGTCGTCGGTCGCTTCTATCGAAATGTATTTTATATAATTACATGTGTTTAGACCTTAAGAGACAGTTTAGGTCTCCCTTGCTGTCGCAGCGCGTTTTGAATTCGGCCTCTGCTTACGAACTGGTAGCTTTACAATTAAAATCATAACAATAAACAAATAGCATGAACGAGAAGAAACGATCAAAAAAGCAGTTGTGCTGATAAATTGTACAAAGACGTGCGGCTAGAAACCGCCTGTACCTCTAGGAAGAATAATGAAATTAAAATAATATTTATACAGGGTGTCCCGAAATTAGACGGTCATATTTTAACAGCGTAATCCACATCCTAAAATAGGAGTAAAAGTTTATATAAACAAAGGTCCCAAAACGTTTCTTTTTCGAGATACAGGGTGTTAAAAGTGAAGTCCTGAAGACACATTTTTGTAAATATTTTCTAAACGCTTAAAGATAACTAAATGAAATTTGATACAAATGCTTACCTTTTTACGCTCTATGTAATGGACTAAATCTTAGTTTTTGATCATCTTCATAAATGGGTAAATTAGGGGGGGGGCTTAAGGTAAAATTGCCTTAAGTTTTTTTTGTCAGTTTTTAACATTTTTTACTAAAAAATTTGGAAACCCAATGTTTTCTTTACAATAAAGCTACTCTTGCTGCATCTCGCTAGGACGCACCATTTTCAAGAGAAACGCATTTAAAAATAATGATAAATTCATATAATCTTATTCGAAAGTGCAAACAAAAATTAGTAGGCCTGGAATCCAATAGCTACTTTTCAATTTTTTGAAACGCTGTGATAAACAAAAATTGGCTGTCAATTGTGTAATTATTTGTATTTTTTTTGTGTGAAAGAAAAATACTTCTAATAAATGGAGAGATTTTCAAATAGAGAATTGGCAGAGGTTCATTTTGTATATGGTTTGTGTAATGGAAGGGCAAGAGCAGCGGTTCGAGCATACCGTAGACGGTTTCCTAACCGAAAAATTCCTGACTACCGTGTATTTATTAATACACATAGAAATTTGGTTGACCATGGTTCATTTCAACGTGATCGTGGACAAGGGAGACCACATTGGAACAACAATTTGGAACACGCCCTTAATTTTTTTGAAGAGGGCCCAAGAAGGAGTATTGGAACTATTTCCACCCTTTCAGAAATACCACGAGCAATAGTAAGTAATAATTACTTCCCTTTTTCTTTATACTATTTTGTGATTCTTAGTTTTTATTGCTCAAATTTACAAGTACAAGTATTAGAAATTAAAAATTTAAACAAACCGACTTTAAAAATGTGCAGATGCCATCACCACATCTTAACCAAATTTATATGGGACTTCCCTTGAGGTATACCCTTACTAACAAAAATAATAATTATATAAATCGGACAAGGTGGTAAAGCATTATCGCTAAACATACATAAAAAATGAAGAGTTTGAGGATTTTCTCATGGACCCAATTATTAGATTTTGACCAAATTTATATTGCAGCACTCCTGTAGTACCCCTTTTCTATAAAAAATCATTGAAATCGGACATCGTGTTAAAGATTTATCGCTGAACATACATAAAAAAAAATATCGCGACGAATTGAGAACCTCCTCCTTTTTTGAAGTCGGTTAAAAATAACACAAACAAGTTTCAGATTAAAGGCATTTTTAAATTCTTACTTTAGTTTACGTGTCTTTTAAAAAATATGTTCATTTAGGTTAGAAGAATGTTAAGAATGCAGGGTATTCATCCTTATCATTATCAGCGTGTTCAAGCCTTAAGACCCCACGACTTTTTACCACGAATGGAGTTTAGTGAATGGATAAGAAACCATCAGGAACTGCTTCTTTTTATTATGTGGAGCGACGAGGCTACATTTAATAGAGATGGTGTTTTTAATATTCACAATCACCATTTTTATTCACAAGAAAATCCTCGGGTGATGCGACGTCGATTTTTTCAAGATAGATTTTCTATTAATGTTTGAGCGGCAATAATCAATGACAGATTAATTGGGCCGATTGAAATTCCTGCTCGGTTAAATGCAATTGAGTATCTGAATTTTTTACAAACCCACCTTGGACCCATTCTGGATAATCTCCCATTAAATATTCGACATTAGCTGCACTTTCAGCACGACGGAGCGCCAGTCCATTATGGGGTTAATGTGAGAAATTGGCTAAATGAAAGATTTCCGGGTAGATAGATAGGAAGAGGTGGTCCCATACCGTGGCCACCTCGATCTCCGGATTTAAATCCATAAGATTATTACTTTTGGGGTCGTATAAAAGATATGGTATACGCTACAGAAGTTCACAGTGCGGAAGAGTTGCGTGAAAGGATACGTTTGGCAGGGAATGAAATACGGCAAAATAATTTTGAAGTAATGCGAGCTTCACATGCAATTACCCGTAGAGCCGAAATGTGCCTTCGTCAGCAAGGCAACGTTTTTGAACACTTACTTTAAATGTTGTATAAATTGATATTTTTAGTAGAATTTTTGTTAATTTTAATACAATTTTTGTTATTTTTAGTAGAATTTTCGGACCTATGTTTATTTGAACTTTTACTCCTATTTTAGGATTTAGATAATGCTGTTAAAATATGACCGTCTAATTTCGGGACACCCTGTATATACATTATTTATTTGATCTAATATCTAATAACGTCCATCTTGTGACTTTCAAAATAAAAGTTACAAGAAAAGTGAAATAAAAAAGAATTGTTATTACTTTTCTTATGATATTATTATGATTGTCATATTTTCTGGTGTATGAATAATTATTATAAAATATGAAAGTTAGGAGAATAATTTTAATCCTTTTCGTTGTCGTCGTCCCCGTCGTCGCATCGTGACATGTTCCTACAAACTTTTTTATTGTTCTCTTGACTTCTATATTTCAAGTTAATAATTATTTAAAGATGTTCCAATCGATTGTTTTTGATTAATTAATGTTAATCCTGATTTTTAGGAAAATTGTTGAACAGTTGTTTGCGATATCATTATCTGTAATTTTTGTTTTTTACATGAGTTCTCTAAACATTGACCGATGTGATACAATAGGTAATACAAAATAACCGGAATAATTGGATAGGAAAGTCATGTGTTGGACACATTAGATTTTTAAATAAAGGTTTGATAACTACTACCTTCAAACTTGACTGAAATATTCCATTTAATAAAGATTCATTAACAGTATAAGGGCAAATGCCGATTGAGCGCAAAACTTGGGATCCCAGCATGGATCTTATAATCGGATGTGCCAATTGAGCGCAAGGATTTAAAATGGTATGTTACGATTGAGCGCAAAGCGGAAGAAACTAAATTTAGTTATTTAACACATCTAAATGTATATATTTGATGAAATTTTAAATTATTTTAATTGTAAATAAATATATTAATTAAAAATGCAATTCTTATGGGATTTGTTTAAATAAAAGCAAACAAATAATTTAAAAATAATATTTATTGTCACACTTTATAACTTACAGTTTGTACAAAAGCAATCCTAGAAATATTTTTTTTTTATAAAGTTTGATTAAGTTTGAAATATATTCTAAACGTTTCTTATAATTAGTATTTCTAATTTTGTTTTCAAAATGAATACTATTTTAATTAATTTAATATAGGTTTGTGTTTGGATACTTTTCAATTCGTTTAGAAATACAAATATATTTGGATGAGTTTAATAAAATTTAACGTTGAAGTGGCTATGAAACGACTCACAAGCGTTGGTACTTCTTTCTCTACTAGCTGAACATGAAGCCCACATTTCTGGTGGAAATCAAGCTGACTCACTGATGTAATTGTCCGTTATATAATCACAGAAAGCAGTTACTCTAAGGTCAGTAGGAATAGTAGCTATGGGGTCTTCTACAAAACAGCTATCGACTTCGGTGTCTTCCAGAAAGATGAGGCCAAATGGCCAAGGTAACCATTTTCCTATTTCGCTCTCTGTATTGGTGTATTCTCCTTTAAGTCCAAGGTTTTGGATTTTTCGCATCCAAGCTTGCGAAAGGTAGAACCTGCAACCAATTATTGTAATGTTGAGCCATACATCCCGTGCCGCCTTGTGTATTGCTTCTTCGAAGTCGCACGTGATTTCAGATGGAGTAAAAGAAATGTTACCTTTTTCACATGCATCTATTATCGATCGGAAGACTTCTTCGTAACTCTCAGCTTTTTCGTTTTTAACTAACGCAAAAACTAGTAGAATGTAATTCCCATTTCTGACAGCATGTATTGTGAACAACTGCGTAAAAAATTGCGAAGAATAATTAAAAGTTCCATCACAAAAAAACTTATCTTCTTCGCAAAGAAATTGTAAAATTATTTTGGTGCTAAAGATAATAATTCACTTGCCCTTATCTGCCGAGTTAAAAATTTTTCTCCTGTCGATGTTTGTATATCCATGTTTTCTAATGCTTCAAAGACTTCGTTGATATTTTTTGGGAGAGGCGGAAGTAGTTTTCTTCTGGAGCGGTATATAGCATGCCAAATATTTGCTACATCATTTGAGGTTGCTGAATGAACCGCACCACCAATTTCCAAATTGATAATTTTGTTTGGACGAACAGAAATATCTTACACTACTTTCCTTTTAGCACTATTTTGTATTTTTTGAAAAAATAAATAAAAGATTCATAAATTAGATATAAAAATAGGACTTTAGATATTAGAGTTTAAAATTTATGCTTAAAAAATTTGTTTATCTTCTTGAATTTTATTGAATATTACATTGCATAAATGTCAAATTTTTTTTTTCAATTTTCAATCGGCATGTTAAGTTGCGGGTAAAATTTCTGCACCCAATGTATTAATTTCGGCGAAGATTTCGACGTTTATTGTGGTTTCCGAGTGTCATATAGTGTTTGAGTAAAAAAATTAATGACGTGCAGGATTATTTATTTGAATGTCTTATTTTAAAAATATATTTTATCACCAAACGCAATTTTACATGCGCTGAAATGGATAGAAAATAATAACGCTGGTAATTCCGTAATTCTAACAGACTCATTGTCGGTATTACAGTCTATCAAAAAACATCCTACAAACATAAATTCCAACCACTTAGTAAAACTAATAAGAGAAAAACTCATCAACCTTAAAAATAGTGATACAAATATAGTTTTTTTGTTGGGTTAAAGCTCATGTGGGAATAGTTGGTAATGAAATGGCAGATCTCGCTGCAAAAGACTCCACAAACTTAGAGTATTACGAGGAACTTTACACGGTTCCCGATATTATCAATTGCTTTAAAAAAGAAATAAGAATCAATTGGGAAAAGATCTGGATTGATTTCAAACATAACAATAATTCAAACAATCATTACACACAAATTCAGCCTAATACATCTAATACTGTTTCTCACATTTCTGAATTTCAAGTATCCAGACAGTATTCTATTTACATTACTAGGATGAGGTTGAACCATGGTGGGTTTCCTTCTCACCTATTTAAGATCGGTGTCCTAAGGACACCCTTCTGTTCTTGTGATAATAATTCAGTAGGAGATCTTAATCATTTGATATTTGCATGTAACAACCACAATAAATATAGAAAAAATTTTTTAACGAAGTTATTAGATATAGGGATTTCTTTTCCAACCAATATTACGTTGCTATTGATCTCAAACAATAAAAAAGTATTTAATACATTGATAACATTTATTAAAGAATCTAAAATTAACATATAAACCAATAACAATTAACAATCAGTGGTAACAATAAAAATAATAATGTCTGTGGCAAATGGGTTAACCCCGATGCCAGTCAACCACTGCACACACATATTTTATCACGTATTTCCGATTCATCAAAAAAACTAACTATATTCATTTTTTGCAGTTATTTTCTGCATGTGGCTTTTTTCGAACTTTCTAACAGAAAACCTTGATAAAAAAAATATAATCCAAGAAAAGGTTTCCCTTTTTATTTAATATCATAAATTATACGAATTAATCCGCACTAGCATTTAAAAATCAAATTCTTTTGATTGTATTGGGTCATGAAACTTTTTAAGAAATTTAAATACAACTTTTAAAATGTCATTTTTGTATTTTTCGTTTATCAAATTAACAAAGAACGTTGTATTAAACACAATGAACGGATTTCAGGTGATACCATATAAAATTATATTTCCATCAAAAAATTTGATTTGTTCTAAATTTAATCCAGTTGGTCTTTTGATTGTAAGTATAAGCTAACAGAGTGCACAAATTTAATTTCATATGATTTATTTACACGCTTAAAAAATTTGTTTATCTTCTTGAATTTTATTGAATACTTATAACATTGAATTATTGTTAAAAAAATTTTTAAATTTTTTTACAAGCTAAGTTAAGTGACACAAAAATCAAA
Source organism: Psylliodes chrysocephalus (assembly GCA_927349885.1). NCBI lineage: Eukaryota > Metazoa > Arthropoda > Insecta > Coleoptera > Chrysomelidae > Psylliodes > Psylliodes chrysocephalus. Next base: position 26,991,427 of record OV651816.1, read on the forward strand.
AGTAACAACATATGTATCTAATATTTAATTATAATTATCTAAATATGATCTTAATAATTACATTAATTGTTAAATTCTTCGCTTCTTCATGATTGTGTTCACCAATTGCTTCCAATAGCACTGGTCAACTTTTAAAGCAGCCTTACATTTGTTGTTTGAACACCTATATTTCGCACAGTTACTCTGAATTCTATCTTTGCGAAAAGTGAAATTATGAAAAACTATAAGTTTTTGACCGCGTGCACTCATCATGAATTCCATTTTTAAAATAAATTATTAAATTGAAAATCATCATTATAACAACAACCCCTACAATCCCTTCTCCTACCAAATACTCTAGGTAATCTAGTTTTGATAAATTCTTTGGCGACAAATTACAATAAACCTCGTAGAGAATTTGCTTTATATAATTGATATAATTTTATTATCTAGATTAGGGAAATCCTTTGGGAAGTTTTGATAAATCCATTCAGAAATGGTTTTCATCTTAATCCTTCCATTGCGCTCAATCGGCATGTAAAGTTGCAGGTACAATTTCTGCACCCTATGGGGTATAATATGGTTGCGCTCAATCGGCATACACCACAATATAATATGTTAAAGGCTTTAAATATGAAAAGATACTTTTTTCAACATTATCTTGCTTATTCCATCATCTTCACTAGATTATTGGGTTTTCACATCTAAAATTATTTCTAAAATTTAATTTACTACTATTGTAAAATTACTTGTTTATAACTAAAGAGCGGAATATATGCATACTTTACTAAAGTTCAGAAAATTTGAGAAAATATTGCATATTTTCAAAAAAAAAAAAAATGTATTTCTATACTGTGCAAATTAGAAACTATTTTAACAGAATATACAAATATATTTGATATAAAGACCTTTTGAATTTTTGGATTTGTTTTTAAGCGTTACTTCTTGTAAATTATTGTTAATTAATTTTTGCAGATTGGCATGCACCGGATTTTTACCTTCTTAAGAGATTAAGCCCATTAAGGTAATTGTTATTGGATTGGTATTTCCACAGATAATGTATTACCTACAATGCAATAAAACGGTTTATTAAAAATTCCCTGTAATTTCTTGAGAACAATCTACCCTGACATCGGACTATTTTGGATGATTTTAATTTTGTTTAATGCTAGAAGTTTGTGCGATAGTATCCTAGATATTTTGCTAGTGAAAAGTCTTGTAATAATTCGTTGTTTTTAAAGTGTCCCAAAATATCGAGAATTTCTTGGTGGATTATTAACTTTCCAGAGTTGGAAATTAATGGGGATAAAGTTTTTTGTAAAGCTTGTGCCAAAATAGTTGTTTGTGAAAAAAAGTTCAAAGTGGTTCAGCATGTGATAACATAATTGCATAAAGCCAAACCGCACAAAATTAAATCACACCCGGTTAAACAATACGTTATAAGGTCATTTCAAAACACTGACTAAACAAAAAGTGACAAAGAGGTATTTAATCAGGACTTGTGCAAAGCTCTTGTTGCGGCAAATATTCCATTAAAAAAGTTGCAAAACCTTCATCTAAGAGAATTTTTACAAAAATATTGCAATCAAACCATTCCTGACTCAGAAAAAAATGTACATGCTATATATACAAATATAATAGAAGAAATTAAAGTTTTACTGAATAATAGCAATTTTTACATCATTGTTGATGAAAGCACAGATGTTGTGAAAGATATATGATTAAAGCCTTAAAAGAAAATGAACCAGGTACATCATATTTAATTGCATCAAAACAGTTAGAAAAAACTAACAATACAACTGTTACCCGATTTATTCGACAATCTCTAGCAAAATAAAAAAAAAGAATCCTGGCCCGGCTGAGATCTCAACCCGGGACTCCTGGGTCTACAGGCCAACGCTCTACCCACCCCCTACTTTTTAAGAAATATGCATTTGCATATTTAGGCATAATTGGACAAAATAGCTGCATATTTTTGGTAAAAACTATGCATATACTGTAAAGGTCTTTACAAAAACATACCACATATTCCTTAGACCAAAATAAGTCGATTTAAGTAAAATTACCTTAGTACAAAAATGCTTCGTTTCGGCTCCAGAGGGCTTTGAAGTTACAATTTTTAAATCGTTTTTCCCATATAAATTTATAACGGCATATGCGATTTTGCTAAAATTTGGTATATTGGTAGAGTTTTATGTGGCAAAAAATTATATTAAAATTTTGTCCGATAATAATACATAGGCGTAGAACTTGATTTTTTAAATAATTGCACCTTTAAAAATTCTACGCCAATGGAAGAAAAGGAGTTTGAGTATAAAATTCAGATTGCGCAACTCATTTACTTTAAAAAAAGTATTCTTGATAAGACTCGATCTCTCATGGTTTTGACGAAATTTGCATTTTATTAATTTTAGAACATTTACAATAATTATTAAAATACAAACTTTGTCAAAACCATGAGAGTAAATCGAGTGTTATCAAGGGTACTTTTTTGTAGTAAATGATTACCCAATTCAAATTTCATACTCAAACCCCTTTTCTGCCATTGGCGTAGAATTTTTAAAGGTGCAATTATTTAAAAAATCAAGTTCTACGCCTATGTATTATTATCAGAAAAAATTTTATACAATAAAAAACATAAAAATGTACTTTTTTCATATCTTCTTCAACACCTCTAATCGAGACTTTTAACAAAAATGCTCGATTCTTGCCATGTACGATTTTTTGAGGAATATTAATTATTTGCCTGCAATACGTATACAAAAACATTTATTGTTGGTTTCCATAGTTTCATCTAAATAAAAATATTGTCAAGTTTTAACACCTAATCTCTTGTTAACGATTGAAAGTGTTCTATCTGACTCAATAATTAAAAAAACAAATGCGTGGTTTATTAATATGGCTGTACAATATACCAATGCAGAATATACCAATATGTTTTTTTTTTCTCCTGTGCTCGTCTGACTATGTGTCTCCGAATAACACTGAAGCCTATTGGCTTATTGTGTTTTACCCCATGTTAGTTCATAGCACCCACTCTATCACCTTTGTACCTTGTACAAGTTTGTACAGATCCTTGGGTAAGTGGGTTCTATACGTTGTTGGATCAACCTAAAGTTGTCCAAAAAGAGAGTACCGATACGTTACTGACATTAGGATTTTGTGAAGGAAATGATCGAGAGAGTGTCAGGGTGTACTCTGAAAGGTTTCCAAATCGTTAGCTGCTGTTGAGAGACGTCTTCGGGAGACCGGTTCCTTTGCTCCCAACACTGTTGATAATGGAAGAGAACGTTTTGTAAGGATTTCTGAAGTTGAAGAAGACATTTTAGAACGTGTTGAAGAAGATCCAGAATTAAGCACCAGACGAATTGGAAGGGAACTAGGAGTAAGTAAAGATGTCGTTCATAAAGTGCTTAGAGAACAATTGCTATATCCATACCATAAGAAGCCAGTACAAGAATTATTAGTCCATGATCCTCAATTTCGTTTGGGTTTTTGTCGATTTGTTAATATGCAACGAGAAAGAGATCCAAACTTTGTCAAGAAGGTTCTCTTTACCGATGAAGAGTTCCTTTTTTAAAGTAAATGAGTTACGCAATCTAAATTTCATACTCAAACTCCTTTTCTTCCATTGGCGTAGAATTTTTAAAGGTGCAATTATTTAATAAATCAAGTTCTACGCCTATGTATTATTATCGGACAAAATTTTAATATCATTTTTTTTGCCACATAAAACTCTACCAATATACCAAATTTCAGCAAAATCGCGTATGCCGTTTTAAATTTATATGGGAAAAACGATTTAAAAATTGTAAATTCAAGGGCCTCTGGAGCCCAAACGAAGCAACTTTGTACTAAGGTAATTTTACTTAAATCGACTTATTGTGGTCTAAGAAATATGTGGTATGTTTTTGTAAAGATCTTTATGCGCATATTTTGGCAATATTTTGATGCATATATTTCGCCCTCTAGTTATAACCAAATTACAATGACATAAATTAAGTAAGTTGTACACAAATAATTTAAATAAACACAACTAACCTATAAAGGGTTGTACATGGGCAAATAAAATAAGACAAAATCATATTCTGAAAAAATTATCAACAAAACAAAAAATTCTATCACGATAGTAATAGTGGGCATTTTCCATATAAAAAAACGTGAAAAAGAGGTAATGGACACGTTTTTCTGACTAGAGAGTTAAATTATTTCCAGTACGTTAACGTAAACGTGAACGTCAACGTAGAAATATAATGTTTACGTTGAAGTCCAAAATCTGAGTTGAAGTTGTTAAACGCATCGTAACATTTACGTGTCATGACATATAATGACAATGTATATCAGGATTTCTTTTTTCCCAATTAAAAAGAGGTTATTTTGTTTGCGTTGCGTACATACGCCAGAGTGAAGGATATTTAAATACGCAAGCGTAGGTATCAATTTTCACGTATACGTTTATAGCATAACTTCAACTCTCTACTATTGGTCTTTAACAGTAGGGTGCAGCAAAGTTCAAAGGATCATGGAACTTGTGTTAGAAAAATTGTACAATAGGAGTGTCACTAAGAAGAATCCAATAACACATTTGCGGTTTTAGCCAATATACCCCTAATTTTATGAGCTTATACTTATAACATAAAATAATCCGATGGTCGCCATTCGTGCCTAAAATATTTTGGTATGCTACAATAAAACAAATTATTTAATTTTGTAAATACACACATATTTGTAAAACTTACACATTAAATGTTATTCCTTCCTTGTATCTTCTACCGTAAGATGCATTGTTACATACAGGTAAAAAACAACAAAACATTTTGAAAATCTTGTAAAAATTTAACGCCAAACTATAAATGTTTTTTATTAAAATAAAACACTAAACGACTAAACTAAAAATTAATGTTTCAAATAAAACATTTACTAAAAGAACAAAATAAACAATACAACAGATAATAAAATCGATTATAATCGTCGAACGCCGATCTTAGGCTTATTACTAAACTTGCGCCGATTCTGTCTTGTCAGTAGTGCCAAATTAAAATTTACTCATCATGGCGCCCTTCATATTGGTGGTTAACACTTTTTCACGATGCTGTATCTAGACTTTCGGAGAGCTATGACCAGATCTTGTGTTGAATCAGTGCTGGACAATGAAAACTCGCTGTTTAGTAGTACGAGCCAGTTCAAAATACCATAAGTGAAACTAACTTGAAATTGCCAAAAAATTAATTTACAAAACTAGTAGTACGAAAGTTAGTCTTATACAATTTATTTTATTCCTAAGATTAATAAAATTTATAAAGGTCTGTTTACTAGTCACAATTTAGTAGATATTAGTTTTATTGACAATTTTAGAACTAGCAATGTTCTGGAAAATATATTCTTTGTAATACCAGAACTTAAAAAACATCATTTATCGCTAGTTACCCACTTATACATCATAAAATATACCGATTATCAAGAAAACTACATGGAAGTTAAAGTTCTCATCTCGAGAGAAGTTTCTTTCCGTCAGATAAAGTTTAGAATCGCTTTAAACCAGGAGCAATTCTCGTAATTCATTTTAATTCCGAAAAATAGATAAAAGTTTCCATTATACGACTCTAGGGTGTAACTTTAAAGGCGCAAGTTAAATAATAAAAATTGAAAATAAGGTCTTTAACGTTTTGGTGCACTTCATGCACTTTACAGGACGATTCTGTAGGGCACCTGAGTGTCAGACAAAATACACATAGATTATGTTGAAACAACACAAAATTTGATCACAATTAAAACAAAACATCCCCTATTTTTACTTCTTTTAAACAATGATTTTGCCCTTTTAATGGCAAGTTTCTGTCTGTAAATTTTTTTTCTCTATTCTAAAAATAAGGATACTTTTCCGGTGAACCAAATTCATATATTTTAACCTTCCTCGTATATGTTTATATTCAGTTTCACGGAAATTGTAACCAATATTAATTTTTTTTTATAAAAACAATAAAATATTATTTATATTTTAATGATTATTTTATTTTATTTTATTTATTTAAAACAGTTTATTTACACCAAGTACCAGTTAATTTAGTTAACAATTCATGTTTACTTGACAATATTCATCTTAAAACTTTGCTTATTACGATAAAAGAATTGTATACAAAATTGTAACAACCTAGAAAAAATCAATCCTGTCTAGAAGAATCTCGATACGTTCGCAAAATCCTTCCTTCACAAGTCCGACTGCGTACAAAGAAACATTCTAGTCTATTTGATTTTCGACATGGTAAGATTGCCAGCGGGCCAGCATCAGACGTAACAGAGCAGTCAAGATCACCAAAGAGCAGAGTCGATCTCAGGTACCGTCGTATGACAATATGGTACAGACTTTTTAAGAGATTTTGTTTTGCTCTCGTTTGTCATACTTTATCCTTTTTTTAGTTTGGGATGTATTCTTTGTTAGAATTAGTCAACAATATTTTTGTTTTTCCTGTATATTTTTCATCAAATACTATTAATTCCACGAGTAATGACAGGTTGTTTAGATTAAAGTATAAATATTGATGAAGTATAGTGAGTTGCGGTGACATAATACTTAGAATATAAAGTAATAGTATTGACACATGACAGTTTACATGTCAAATACCAGCATCCCTCTGAAGACGTTTAGATGATGTGACATTAACGAAAATCAAGAGAACTACCATACACGAGGTGCCATCTAGCGGTGGTTAGACTGAGCAATTCCATTAAAATTCACACAATTTTACATTTCTAGGTAAAGTGGTTAGTATCCCTGTATATGTAGCTCTACAGCACTTAGGCCTCACTATGTCCACTGTACATCATCTTCCAGGGGACTATAGGACCTGTCTTTCAGCTCATGGTTGTTACCGAGGAGTATCCTTAGATATCCTTATTTTTATGGAAATTATTATTTCATAGGCTTTCACTGCCCCGATGGAACATGGCCTGATAGATACATTTCTGTTAGCTCTGTACGTTCTACAATACAATTAAAAATTATTTCTAAAATATCTATCACTTCACTTAGAGGTTGAAATAGTGCAATCTCTCTTTTTCATTTTTTTTTCTTTTATTTTTTTCCTTTTTACCTTTTCTATTTCTTTCTTTTAATGTTGTCAAATTACATTATGGCCATTGCAATAACGCCAGATTTTTAATGCTTAGTTAATGGCTGATTTAGGTTTTTTCTAGATCTAAAATAAAAACTTTTTTTCGGAATATACACTGTGGTAATAACCCTGTATAGAGTCACTTCTTGACATTAAAGAGACCGAATCGTCCTTTTAATTTGTACTGATAATATTGAAAAAGTTCACTCCATAAAATCCTTTATTGTGCCTGAACCGACGAGATAGGAATTGAAACTTTTTACTTCCACTGGGAGAAAATATTTCCCTTATCCCTGTGGACAGCTCTTTCCTAGCCGGCCACTTTTTATTGGAGAAGACGTGAATGTGTAAAATTGTGATAAAACGACAAAATGTATTTTTATTTTTATTGCTGCGAAGTCCTACGTGGACATCGTCTTTCTTAAATGAACTTATTTTTTATTGTTTTAAACAACTACATGTCTTCTTTGAAAGTAAAAATATGTGTTAGGTCATCCCTTTGTTAAGAAAGAGTTGAAAGGAAACAGGGGGTATTGTATATTCTAGTAAATATAACAAATAATAAATAAAACTCAAATTCATTTACCAAAGAATTTTATTTTTAAATGGCTACTAATTTCGGCTTGTATGGGCCATAATTAAGCTTAAAATTGTAGCTACATAGTAATGGGATAATCAAGAGTATATAAGAAAAAATCTTTTTTTAAATGATTTATAAATTTACTTAAATAAATATAAAAAAGAGAAGACATTAAATGTCTTATAAGTTCTAGTCCAGAAAATGTCTGATTATGTGGTAATTGAAAAAAACCTTGAGTATTAAATCAAAGTTGAATCAGAAGCACAAGTAAAAAAAGGGGGAATAGCTAAATGTTATGGGTGGGGAAGAGGAGTAAGGAGTTAACTCGAGTTATAAACGGTTGGGGGGGGGGGGGGGGGAATGTAGATAATAGTTATTACAATTAATTCTTCATATTCTCAAGGAGAAATTAATGCTATTTATATTGGACAATGTGGAGGTAGGCCCGAATCTAGAATAAATGAACACCTTTATAACATTAGAAAATATATTAACACTGATATTTTGCAACGGTTGAAACCGTTTTCGTTATTTAGACCCAAACATTGTAACGGTCGGAACCGTTTTCGTTATTTTGACACCAACATCTTTACACAAATGTAATTTTTCGTTTATGCCTTATGTCAAAGTCAAAGTCAATGTCATTTCGATTCGTCTCTGTCAACAAGCAAGTTGATTTGAATTTTTAATTATCTTTTATCTTGGACATCCGATGTACTAATTTTCTTTAATATTTTTAATGGCCGTCTGATTTTAAAAAGGTAAGTTTTCTACCATTATATTGTTGAAAATATTTATTTTGTACAAGAATTTCTAATTAAAATGTCAAATTATAAACATAACCTCAACACATTGGATAACAAATGATAAAACGTTTTTTAATATTATTTTGTTTGGAAGAGATAATATGCTTTACTATTTTTAATTATGTTAAATACTTTAAATTGTTCATTTAATAGTAAAAAGCATTTTATATGTTTCCTATATAAACTTCCTGTTTCCTTTTTTGATATTTTTACCTTTTTCCTTGTAGCCTGGCTGTATCTAGATGGTTCTGTAGGAGTTATATCTAAAGAGATTGTTTAGAAGAAAGTTCAAGCTGCACGTTTTGATGTTTGGAAGTATAGAAACTTAGAAGTTTAGTTCCAGCTACAGAAGTTTATTTCAAGTATATCAAGAGGTTTAGTTCGAGTCATCTAAAGAAGTTTATGGGATTTAAGTTTACCTATGAAGATTTATAAGAGTTGGTGATATCCGAAGTATATCATACGAATCCCCTTGAAGAAGGCCTCTACAAGTCTCTCCTTAAATACTACCGATTATTTAACAGATAAGTCTTAAATAAATCATTTAAATTTGAATACGTAAGTTTCTGTGAATTAGAATTTGTCGCTACCTTATCTGAAACCTTATTTAATTATAATATCTTAATGATTAGTGATTTTCTATATTTTTATCATTAATCGATAGTCAAGTTTATTACGTTTTAAATATAGTGGCGCTCAACATTCTTTTTCAAAGTAATACCTGACCCACTCCCCAAAATCATAAGAGCTTAAAACACTATAAAAATAGATAAAAAAACAAGATCACGTTACAATTTATAACACACCTTTTTCTAAAGCCAGCCTATTGTCCTTGAAAAACATATCTAAATCAAACGTTATATGATTACATCCTTGCATGAAAGGTACTGAGATGAACTTCTTGGAAATATTAAAAATTCAAAATACAATGAATAATAATAGATTTTCCTGTGTAAACAGTCAATTATTGTACGTTAACGATAATTTAGTTTTTCTTAACCTCAGTTTTTTTATCATATGTTAATTCCTAATATTTATTTGTCAGTTTTATCTATAACTGCGCCAACTTCCTTATACATCCTTATACAGTATTTTTTTTTTAATTGGTGTCATCCGCGTCGATTACTACGGCCATTAGCCTCGTGTTCTGTGTGGGCTTTGTTACTGTTTCCCAGCGCCACTTTAGGAACAGCACTGTTAATTATTAGAACCCAACAGTGAATGGTCGAGTGGGAAATCCTACGAAGGCATCAGAATTAATTTTAAATAAATTAAATGAAAAAATTCCGGCCAACGATGGGATTCGATCCTGAGACCTTCCGATCTCAAAGTCATGACTCTAACCACTGAGCCAACCCACCCCCAGTATTATTCTTGAAAATTGGTACCAAACTTGCCAAATTTTTCTTAATATAAAAATAGGATTAGAAAATTTTTAAAATAATGTTTTAGGTCCTAACGGTCAATTTTCTTTTAATTTTACTTAATAATTGGTATTTTTAAAATTTTATGTCAACTGTCAACTAACACCATGTGTCATTTTTTATGTTCTATTCTTTTTTTAACCAACACTTTATAATAATACTATTATTTATTACCATGTTTGTTTACCAGATTATTTACTTGTTTTAAGAAATATTTCGAAAAAAAATTGTAAAAAGAACTTGTCAGATATTCTCTAAATATCATTAAATCAGACCTACCTCCCTCTTCCTTTCCTCCCATACTCTTTACCTTTCGTCATTACCCATTTTAATCACACCCTGCACTCGAAATTTCAACCTATTCGATTGGCAACACTGTAACAACCAACTAGCCTAAAGACCTATTTGGATAAACTGATTGGACTTTAGCCACTGTTGTCAATATACTATTAAGGGATAAAGGTAGCACTGTCACTATCCCAAGGGTACTAAAGTCCAGAAGGAACATTCATTCACCAGTGGCAAATAAAAAAATGAAATTAACAAACAAAATTATCCCTTAATTGCATAGTCGAGCGGCTTTGGCAACTAGCTATATACTCAATTCTTAGGGAATAAAAACGACAAAGCTTTTCAAATACTTGGAATATTTTATAATTGGTTCTGAAGAGGGGAGGAGAAAATAATAGTATTGAAAGAGTAACAAATGTATATTTAAAATAATTACAAAATGACTTATAGTCTCAAGAATAAATAATTCAAATTATATTTAGGAAATAAAGCACTATTTGATATTATATTCAAACTGTTAATAAAGACCTATGATTTATGTCTACCAAATAAACTTGATATTGAATTAGTATGGACCAATTAACAAATAGAATAAGATAAATATGGTACTCGGGACGAAAATGTAAAAGTTGGCATTTATATGTAAATCAATTGTCTTAAAACAAAACCTAACAACACTTTTAATACAAGTTAAAGATATTTACCCATACAACACATATCGCTGCAAAAAACTTTACTTTAAACATTACGGTGTGTCGGGAATCAAGAGTCTCGCCTTTCTGCAAGAGTTTGTTTAATCAAAATACGTGCGTCTTATTTTGAGTATTAAGTTAAAACATTAAAAATACTTCTTTAGAATTTTCGTTAAATTCTTTATATATTCAAATAATAACAGCAATTAATAAAACACTGCCACCAACTTGCTTCTACCTATTTATATTTGTTTTTTACGCCTCATCTACCGAAGTGACATGAATGCTACAACTCATGTTTGTTCGAAAATATGATAAATTTTTAAAAAAATATTTTCTAAAAAAAATTGGAACCCTAAAATTACTGAGTTTATTCAGTCTTCAATTGTTTCTCAATAATCATGTCTATAAAAATGATACCTATATTTTCTCGGGGGATATAAATATTGATATTTTGGATGAAAATAATAATATCTTAGAGTACTTAACTGTTTTCCAAGAATTCGGATTTATGTCTACAATTAATAATCAAACACGATTAAAAGCTTGTCTAGACCATTTATTTATTACAACTAACTCCTACACCCAAACAGATAATTTTATACCTAGTGTAATTCAGTCAGGTATTACTGACCATCACACCATTGCCTTACAAATAATAATTGAAGGTCGCAATACAAATTTGATTAAAGAACCAAAATATGTCAATAGCGTTAACTACCATAAACTTATACAGTCGATCAAAAAAGAAAGGTGGTGTTCGGTTTACCAAGACTCGAATCCTGATTCTGCAACAGAAAATTTCATACAGATACTTTCTAAATATATAACAATTTCCACACAGACAAAAAAAAATGTTTCGGAAAAACACTAAAATCTCACCATAGGTTACAAATGATTTACTCAAATCAATAAATGAAAAAAATAAATTTCACAAAAAATTAATACAAAAACCCAATGACTCAGTGCTAAAGCAGACATACAAAAATTATAGAAATAAAGTAAAATCCTTGATTGATAAAGCAAAATAAAATTAATAAGAATCAAAATAATAATAAGGAGTTATAAAAAGTAATTCAGAATATTTCTAAAAATAAAAAGAAATTAAAATTAATTCAATAAAAAATCAGGCTGGAGAAATTTTAACCAAAGCAAAGTCAATCTCGAATGAGTTTAATACACAATTTGCAGAAACGGGTAAAACTCTAGCACAAAAAACCACGAGTTTAAATTTTACCAAAAAAACTCTTCTTAACTCCATGGCATTGTTCCCAACAACTTATAATGAAATTCTGGAAGTAATAAAATCATTAAAAACGAAGAAATCTGTAGGCATAGATAACATTAATAGTGAATGTTTACAAATAATGGTCGAATATATTATCGGCCCACTTATGTATATAATAAATAAATGTATTGATAATGGTATATGGCCATCATGTTTTAAAACATCTCTTGTTATACAAATATACAAGAAAGGTGATAAAACCGAAGTATCTAATTACAGACCGATTTCTCTCATCCCGCACATCTCTAAAATATTTGAAAGTTTATTAAAAAATAGATTAAACTCCATCAAAAAACATAACGTAATTTTAAAACATCAGTTTGGATATAAGGAGGGCCAGTCAACACAAGATGCAGTTTTAGAATTGACAACCAAAATATATACCGCGTTAAATAAGAGCAAACCATGTCTTTGCGTTTTCTTAGACTTATCCAAAGCCTTCGATACAATAAATCACGATATGCTACTAGAATCTTTGGAACAGATTGGTGTCAGAAATAAAAGTCTAGAATTATTTAAAAGTTATTTATCTAACCGAGGCCAAATAGTTAAAATAGAGTAACAAGTGATTTTAAAAATACTGAATATGGAGTCCCGCAAGGGACAATCTTAGGACCGATATTATTTAATATTTATATCATCAATTTATTTTTAATACAAGGAGATGGTGACATTGTGGAATTTGCCGATGATACTGCCATATTTTACAGCGATGCTACATGGCTTAAACTTAAAAAGAAAGTTGAATCTTATCTTACAAAGATAAAGAGTTGGTTCGACAGTAAGATTCTTACTCTTAATTTAAACAGAACGCAATACTTACCTTTTTCTTGCACAAATACTAATACTCCCAATTTTGAACCCCTAACATGTACGGTTAATGGTTCAACATTTGCCATTAATCTTGTAACTAAAATAAAATATCTAGGAATTATTTTTGACTGCAATTTGAAATGGAAAGACCATATTACATATGTTATTAAAAAATTACAAACTATCTTACATAAATTTAAATATTTGAAGAAATGTATACCTTCAAATTATTTATATTGTTGTTTGGTGGAAAGTCATCTAAGATACGGGATAATTGGATGGAGGTTTGCTCTCAAATCCTACATTAATCCATTAGAAGTAATCTAACGCAGGTTCCTAAAAATAATTTTTAATAAATCACCTCGATACTCATCGGATGATCTATATAATGAAAGTAAAGTGCTCGATGTTAAACAACTATATTATCTAGCAGTTGCCTTGAAATATCAGAAAGTCAAAAACCTAATTGAATTACCTTATCACGAACATGATACACGGCAAAAAACCAATATAAACTACCAAAAATTCAAAAATCCTCATGTCAACGTTCTTTCTGGTATATTGATCCGAAAATATTTAACTCAATCCAAGAAAACATAAAAAATTTAAATGGCAGTCAAATTTACAAAAGTTATGTAAAAATATTTATGTACAGTAAATCAAGACATTATTTTAGAGAAATAATTGAATTCTATTTCTAGCCTAGACTTTTGTATTCCCACTATTTGTATGTACGAAAATTAAAAAAAAAATATTTTATTAAGTTTAATTTATATTATATAATAAGTTTACTATAGATAGGTATGCGAGTAATTTAAATGCATTGTTTATCTCCCTTGTACTTCCCCAGTATTTGTATGTTTTTGTATTATTTGTATTATCTGTATTATTAAGTTTGAAATATTTGTATTTTCAAAATAAAAAAAAAATATTTAATTAGGTTTAATTTATAATGCATACTATTTTTAATTATTGTAGATAGGCATATTTTAAATGTATTGAATTTTATAGTTTTATCTTATTTATTTTTAATCATATCATTAGTTTACAACTACATATATGTTAATAACTGAAACAGGTGTTACTCACCTATCAGTTCATACTTTTGTTCACAATATTTATTTTGTACACACTTTGTAAATTTTTGTTGTAAATAAATTATTATTATTATTATTATTATTAGTCCTTACCCCACCTCCACATCTGTAACTTTAAAATAATCATGCTTTTTAAACTGATTTAACTTTGATTTTATACCTAAGGATTTTTTTCAATTACACATAATCAGAAAATTTCTGTAATACAACTTATTGAACATTTAATGTAGGACTGGCTCTTTTTTATACAACAATATTAGGTAAGTTCATAGAACAGTTAAAAGTAGTTTTTTCTTACCTATATACTCTTGATTATTCCATCTACTATGTAACCTTACAATTTTAGGCCTGATGATGGCCCACAGAGACTGAAACTAATAGCCATTTAAAAATAAAAGTGTGTTGGTAAATTACTATTTCTTTTCTTATAAAGGATTGCCACATTAGTGAAAATTAATGATTTACTCTACTTCACATATAACATCTTAGATATATTGTACGATTTATTATGGTATATCAATAAAATAAAATGTATTATTTAATTTGGTTTATGTTTTTGTATATTTATGACATAAAAGTTAAATTTAAAAATATTAAGAGTAAGTACCCAAATACGTGCGTTCTAAAGTACGGCACTGCTTCCCAAAGGTAAAGCAGGAAATACCAAGGGCGCCACCTTGCCACACTAATTGGAAATAATGGCGAGTCTGTTGTGACCAAAACGCATACATCACTTCGGACAAATTCACCCGTCTCCAGCTCTGTAGTGGAAGCAGGACCTGAGTAAAATATAAGATATATAAATGTCTCTATTATATTAATTAATATTTATCTATTAACTATTAATTATAATTTTTGTTTAATTTGTAACAGTTATTAAAACTGACCTGCCAATATTGGGTTACCTAAACTAAAGTTGTATTGTTAGTAAATTGGTATTTAATATTCTTGTCTGGGCAATTTTGTTCTTTCTTCATCACTGTTTTCTATACAATACTAATTAATGTTAGTACACCAATAGTTTGACTGTGGACAATAACGTACTACAAATAAACAAATACATCTTAGTTTCAACAAGATTTTTCAATAGCTAGAAGAAAACGAGCAAGCGTTTAAGAAAGTTTGGTATGTTATTGCGATTTTTCCTTGTAAAACACCTAGACGAGCACAAAAACTTTAAATATGTGATTTCTCAGGATAGCGATCTGGGTCCTGTGGGTCCTACAAATAGTCGATCTGCATGCAGGTAACAAATTCGCTAAATCAATTACGCAGATAATATGGCCATCATCACTGCCTAGTATTCAGCATGTGGCTAAAAAAGTGAAGAATAGGGCTTACGAACCAAGTGAATAAACATCTGCTCTGACGTTGCTACATACCTAAGGATATACTTCGATCGCACACACATGGAAGATACGCAAATTTATCAAAACGAAACATTTAATACTCAAACCAACTAAACTGTTTTGAAAAATAGAATCTATATCACAACTGCCTTTACAAAACAATGCCTTTAAATATTGAAATCTTGAAATGGTTTTAATATGACTGCATACAAATTTTTCATATGATGTGCCTATAAATCGACAGTAATCTATCAATCAGATCATATTGTCATGAAAATTCTTAAAGCCTAACCTGTGTACGCACGCGGCCTTCAGAAGGCCACCAACTTGTGCTCTAGGCGACGGAATGTTATAGGAATGCCGCTGTGGCTCGAGAAACGGGTAGAACATGCGAAGTGTGCCGTTGAGTCAGATGTGGAAATTTCGAGACGACCGTCTGGAGACTTCAAGTAGGAGTTGGACTTAATATAAATAGCCGACGTATCAGCGCCGAGTTTAGTTTAATATAGAACATTATACTGAAAAGTTTAAGTGTAAGAAATAAATTAGAATTGTTAGTTAGTGTCTTTAAGTATTATATAAATTACATAGTACGTCTGAAATAAATTGTAAATAGTGTGTTTTTATATAAATAAACTTTAAATAAATTAGACTTTCGTCACAATATGAAGAAAATTAATACGATACCAAAATAATATAAACATTCTATTTTTATAAATTTTAGAAGAACATTAAAGAAAGTTGATATTGGGTAGATATTAAAGACGAACATATTATTTAAAACCTAACTGGATAACCGTTCCAATCCGTCTCTGTTCCAATCTCTTGTCGCATAGAAGAAACTTGCTAATTTAGGTCCCCAAGACGTGAGACCGCAGGACCTCAGGGAGTCCGAATGCACTCACTTTCCATGAATTATGCTGTTTCCACGCCATCTTAGTCGGCGACTCCCGGAATGGGGAATGGAGGTTCCGGGCATCCATCATTTAAGAGGTCTCGACGGTTTATTAGCGTTTATTAAATCAGTAGGGACACGTGCGATATACATGGCAGACCGGGTGTGATGGTTGGTTAAGATCACTCGTGATGATGATGGACAGAGTGGTCACAAAAATAATGCGCAGGAAAGTAGTGAAAACACAATGTTCGTCAATTACTTGCCAAATAAAATAATTGGGTATTTTTATTTTATTGACTTCCAATTTTTAATTTATTTTCCTGCATATTTTCTATATTTATGTTACTTTGTCATTTCTGCTTAAAAGCTATTAAGTTATGGCATATGGGTCTTTCCCCTTTTTCTCTTCCCACTATTATCATAGATTTTTATTTATTCTTACTATGTATCCCTATCACATTTTTCTATGTGCTCTGTTCACTTAATTAATTTTTAGTTTGCTATTTTTTCTTCGCCCGTTTCAGACATATATCTGTCCTCTTTGAGGGATGCAGACAGGTTCTTCTAAATCAGGCTTGGATTTGACCCTGCTTTTATTTTTATTTTATGAATATTGTTGATGAAGATTTAATCGAAATAAAGAAAAATATAAGGATATCAATCAGTGAAAGACAAAGAAGAGATATAATAAGAGAAGCAAGAAGGGATTTAGAGCAGGAGGCAGGAAAACAGCAAGTCCAGTAGGGTAGAAGACAGGAGCACAGATGGTATAAAAAGGCAAGTGTTGGAGCAGGAGGCAGGATAACAGGAGCTGCAGTAAACCAGGAGTTGGAATCAGAATTACAAGGAGAAAGAGGAAAGAAGTTTAACGAACGGTTTATATTTTAAATTTAAAATATTTTAATCTCATTATTTAGGATCAAAAAAATCATTAAAATATTTTAATGTACATTATAATTTATAAAACAATCACCTTCTGCTGCTTGCAACCAAGTAGTATCTAGGAATTGTCTCTCAGCTCGTCAAAGTCTTGCATGTTAATAACGCCGTCAAGAGACAACTTGAGTTACTCCGATGGTAAATTTATTGATGAAGGCATTCTCTCCACCCACTCTATAGGGTAAACCAAATATTGTTCGAGATCCCAAAAAATACTGATGATGTAGGAACAACTGTCTTTCTTTCGGTATTGCTGTCGATATCCGAGCACGCCACTGTTACGTCCGGCGTAAAGCACGTGTCCAAAACAACCCTTAAATCCCACACCTCGCTCCCGCGTCGCTATAAACATGAGGGAAGAAAACTAACTTACCGACTTTGTAATTTAATCAACCGTAACCAATGAGATTTGTGGGGAGAGCGGCGAAATTCACTTCAAAGTCATGATCTTTCACTTTTCTCGGGGAAAAACCACCTCATTATAGACGAGAGTCGGTGATATATATTGGAAGTTGGAAGCTGTATTGACGGCTCGGTTCACCACTTTATTATATTATGATATTGTTTAGTGACAGGCAGTGCTTGTTAGATAAAGTTAGAGAGCTGTGATTGATAGTGAATTGGATTTTGTTGCAGGTCAGCGAAATATTTTTTGAAAGGACTCGAAGCATTTTTATAGGCTTACTGAAATACTATTCTCATATAATATATTGTGCAACAAGTTTTTATTTTGTTAGTAAGTTTGCATTGCACTTACCTATATTTCAACCAACTAGCAATTTGTCTTTATTATAAACTTAAGTTTACTTAAGAGGGTTAAAATTAAAGGTTCACGCAATGGTATCTTCTCTTTTCTGTTCTAATAACTATATACTGCACACGCGCAGTGTGCTCTGCTTTAACACACTTTCATCACGCAGTATTTTTTCATGTCATTGTCATTTCCGGTTTTAATTAATCGTTTTTAAATAATAATATCTTTCGTTCACTTACATAAATTCATATACATAAATCTTAGCTTGCCGAATTTGTTTTTCAACATTATTTTATAAATTATTATATTTGTTCTTATGTTGTTCTCCTAATTGTCTGATTTGAAATTCCTTTATCCTTAGTTTTATCTAACGTATTCGTCCTTTCTTTTTTTTTTCTTTTTCTTACATTATACTTTACTTTTTACCGCTGCTACTGTATATTCTTATTTCATAAATCCACCGATTTCTAGTTTAATTTATTAAAGAGATAGTTGTATATAATCTCAAAAAGCGAACATGTTTTAACCTTAAAGTAATAAGATTCTGCCTTTAATATAAAAAAAAATTATTTTAAAAAAACAAAATATAGAAAAAACAAATACATAAATCATAGCCGAGCAACCCATCAATAATTCCTATCTATAAAACAAAGCCAATAAATTCTAAATGATATAACACGGAACACAAACAAAACCATGTCGTTCGAAATAGTCCAACCATCTCGTCGCCAGACATAACGTTAAATAGTCAAAAAAACATATTCTAACATTCAAGTTTGGACGAAAGATGGAAAAACAACAACGTAACTATTTGCATAGCGCCTTGCAAAAACCATATATCTATATTCAGGACGTCGAAATGGTCGGTCCCGATATAAATAAAGCATAAACGAAAACGATAAGAGCTCCAAGTGTCTCTTACTACTAAAAATTGCATGTCACATCGCCCATACAAGATATAAACTTTGACGCAGACGTAGTCGTAAATACCTTATCTATCTTTTTAAGATATCAGTTAGTCTGGCAGCCTGAACGAACATTAGATTTAAATTTATAAAAAAGAATACGTTCATATAGTCTTCAAAATTACAATTAAGTACCTAGTCCTCAAGTAGCAAAATAACATTGCAATGAAATTTCCATTGCACGTCAACACTGATGAAAATTGTTTATCAAATTTTTCTGATTCAAGATTTAATTGGGCAATTGATATACGTAACAGATATTTGCCAAATATATTTATTTTAATGACATGTATTATTAAAATGTCAAACTGTCAAAAGTATTATTTTTGTATTTAATAAACAAATTTATTTTTTGGCTTTTAAAAAGCCTAAGCATTTAAATAGCCGTGCAAAAGAATTAGTGGAGTATTTAATCAGTAATTTTGAAAAAGAACAAGATAATTGTGGCCTTTTATTACAAATATTTGCAGTCAGAGAGCGTATACCAGCTGAGTTGAATTTGAATATTTCGACGGTAAGCTCAATTTCGTAGGCTTTAAAGAATCACCATATTTATCCTCTAAAAAGGCGACCACATCTCAAACCTTTAACCAAAATTTTAAATTCTGACTATACTCGTGATGTAATTTACTACAATATGTATATGAAAAAACAACATACGAAGTCAATTCGAACAGCTTAATAAAAGACTCATGTACCGAGTCTAATAGATTTACTAGTTAATATCATATACAACCTCCCATATAAAATTGATGATTAGACCCCGTCTAAATTTCTCATCTCTCCCTCTTGTATATCGGTAGTATCTAGTTGAACAAATCATATTGCATGGACATACAAGCAAAATATGAATATCAAAAAATGTCGGGTCCACTGTAAATACCATTATTTGCATTTTCAGGTAAATTGTCAGTGCTGTGGCTTAAGTAAGGATTTATAAAATTAGTTTATTCTGCATTATTGGTAATTTTAGTGAGTAGGGCATAGATAAATTATCTTCTGGTTTCTTACTAGAGCTGTCAAAAATACTGATACTGGAATTAGAGCTGTAACAGAGTATTCAAAACTTTTAATGTAAAGGTAAGTATACATTTTGATTAATAATAAGGTAGTTTATAAAAATAATCAAAGAAAGAGGCATGTAATATAAGTTTATAAAAAAGTTTGTCCTTGTTTAGCACCTACAAAATTTAAAGAACTTACAATATAAAAATTTCTTTGTAAGGTAAACTCCTAACTTTCATCTTAAAGGATTAACACTTAAATGAAAATTTCCGAAACATAATTAAGAAAGTTTTTAGTTACCTAGATGAGCTTTCTCGAAACAATAAATTTAGTTTTGGCAGTCCTCCAAGCTTGAGATATTTGCTTTTTGAAGAATATTATTAAGATCAAAATGCTCCGAGCATAACACTCTTTTTTAGATACCTTCATTTTATTCAAGTCCTACAAGTGATTTTTTGCGAAATTAACAATGTTGAAAGATCAAAGAAAATAATAGTAATATAAAAGTAGATAATACATGTGATATTATGGCAAAAATCTTTAAATCTACGCCACTGAACTATGCAATACATCATCACCTAACCTTACTTACTCATGAAAAGATACTTAAGCACTTATATTTTCCAGTTTTTTGCACAAAATGCACTCGCGAACCATGTTGTTAGTTATACACAAGCCGAAATTATTCCAAAAAAGTCTAAAGATTAACAAAAACACCCAATATGCAATAACTTACGTCGCAAAGTATCGATGGATAAAATACTATACGTGACGTCCGTGACGTATAGTATGAATGAAACAAAGTTATTTTAAATTTCGGTGGTGTCACGTTTAACGCTTTTAAAATCCTTGCATTTATATGTAAAAACGATAGGTACAAAAATGCCCTGCCTAATGATGTAAAAATAGGTGCTGCTTAATTATCAAGTCTGCTGAAAACAGTTAAACTAGATTAATCTACTTTGTACACATTTTATACGTTTTTTATTTGTTACAAGTAATTTTATTTAGCGATTTACTATTAGAAATGTTTCGGGAAATATTGCAACATCTCGGCTCACAATGCGTGGGAGTCGGAAACACTGCACTAGGTACGAAAATGAATTGGTTGGGACGCTTGATGTGTCGCAATATATCTCGAAACTATTCTAATAAAACTTGTTGCTATTAGTGAGTTATAGGTAAAAACTATTTTTAAATATGAAAGGGATAAACTACACAGCCAGACAACAACGCACCAGGAAACGCATGTCGGTTCATTTACGAAATAGCTACGCGCTACGTTTCTTTGCAATGTATGACCAGATTTTAAATGTAAATAGAGGAGCTTTGTAAAAAACTTAGTCGTATACCTTAATCTATTATAATTTTTTCTGTTTTAGTTTGGCTGGTTTCTAACAGCGGTTTTAGCTCCCTGACTATAATGTCTAACTTTAAGATATTCCCGTAAAAAACGCAGTCCGAGGGAAGACAATTTTCCTAGTTTCCAATAAATCCTATTTAGAGGCCTTCAGGGGGATATTTTGGAGTTGACCCGGTCATATTTTAGGTTGCCGTTCCCCCTCATACTTAATCTCTATATATAAATTATAATTTAGATTCCAAATCGACTAGCGGATTTCTGATAGTTTATTCTTGCAACTTAGGATTTAGAAACGAAAATATTATTTTTAATAATTTGGCAGTCTATACGAGTAAGACGTGCTGTTATATTTTTAATATTTTTGGTCCATGGACTGAAAAAAATTTCTAAATATAATAACCAATAAATGATTAAATAAGCGACCGCTTAGCTCTCAGTATTATCAGGCTGTTTTTTTCTATTACTTTCATCACTGTAAAAAATAACTCATATATAGATCCAAACGAAAATGATTTTCTGTTAGGATTACCCATTATTCATAATACCGTTAAATGGTTAACCTTTCTGTTATTATAATATTGATATTTCAGATTTATAATATAACTTTTTTGATGAAATAGTTGACTTTCCGATAACTATTTTTGCTTTACGAACAGTAGTTGCTTGTAAGGTCATAAATGCCGTAAAGTTGATATTTTGCTTAAATAAAAAATTTGTAGCAGATGAGGCCCAAGAAAATCATGCGGCTAAGTACCCACAATATTTTTTAGGTAATTGTCTCATCAAGTAGATCCAACATTTTTAACATTCTTTTTCCTGAAAAGAGACTTAAATGCAAGAATTGTTAAATAAGTATGATAAACTTGTGAAAGTATATGCGGTCAATAAAGTTATTTAATGTAAGCCATTTCAGACCAATCTGGTCATGCTCTGATCCTTTGGGTCCCTCTGCCATGTTTGGGCCTTGTTACGACACCAATTGTTCTTAAAACAAGGATTATTTGAAGAAGGGGATAAACTTCCGTTACTTAGCTATAGAGACGCCTATGGTCACAGATAGCCAGTATGAATCATCCATTCTGGAAGTTATTAGAACTCAATTAGATAAATTCCTGGAGGCGGCTGTCTAATAATTGACGAGAACAATCTAGCGCATACACCAATTTATACATAAATGGTAATGATGGGAATACCGGTTATTCTTATGTCGCGTTACTTTTGTGACCAACATATCCCCAAAATGAAGTATCTAAGGGGCAATTAGTAGAGCCTCTTCTTCCTATCCATTTTTCAGGAAATGTTTGGTTTAAATATGTCCTGACATTATGAGAAAAATGGGCGAGAGTACCATCTAGCTGCAGCCACATGTTTCGTCTAATATTCCATATGAAAAATTTTAACTAATTTACCTAACCTGTCCGGCCTGGGGTTCTCGAGGGTTGCTTCGCAAAAAAATTATTTAAAAAACTTACCTAACCTATGCAGTCTGCAGTCGTCGCGGTTTTCCTTGCAAAAAAAATATAAAAATAAGAAATCTTAACTGATATACCTAACCTGTGCCATTTTAATTTAACTGATTGCTCTCGCACAAGTTAGGTAAGTAAGGTACGTTACTTAAGTTTATTTTATTTTTTCAGTTTTTGTTTTTGCGAAGCAACCAGCAATGATCCTAGGCCGCATAGGTTAGGTTAAAATTTTTGTTTTAATTTTTTTATTTTTCTATAATTTTATCAATATTTGGGTTTTCGATCAATTGCTTTTTCTATCAAAACTATTTTCGATCAATTTTCATTTCGATCATTATTCTTTTCTATCATTTTTCTGTTCGATCATTTTTCTTTCCGAATAAATGTTTCATATCAAATGTATTCGATCAAAGGTTTTCGATCAATTTTGAGCCATCCTAAAATGTTTAGTCAGAAAGTCAAGTTCCATCGACATCTTATTCTAAATGTATTCAACAAACAAAACTTACCAGCAATGCAAGAAAAAACACATCTTCTAAAAAAATTGAAGAGTCACTTATGCTTCTTTTTATAAAAGATCTCCAACCATTGTCGATAATTGAAGACGTAAGATTTTCAGAATTTGCAAATATATTCTAATTATCAATTAACTTCAAGGCAAACAATTGCAGATACTTATTTAAATACCACGTACAAAAAACACTAAATAAAGTTGAAGATGAATTGTCATCAGTAAAATCTGTTACGTTAATAACCGATTCTTGAACGTCAAAAAACACTATTTTCTTGGGGTTACGGCGCACTATATAAATAATAATTATGAACTTATTAATGTATTACTTGGGTTTATATCATTTAGAGGTAGAGGATTTATTAGTACAAACTATGCATCTAAGATATTAAAATTATTAAAAAAATGGAATTCAGAAGAAAAAGTGTTATTGGCCATTTCAGATAACGTTGCCAATAATAATAATAATAATAGTAAGGCAATCAATGAATATCTTAAAATACTTCGGCTGTTACGCACACACCCTTAATATTATTGCCAAGGATGCTTTATGCCAGTGTCGATTTAGTGGCCGGCTGGCCGTTGACTAGTTTGGCCCGCCGACGTAAACTTATACATTCTTTAGTAACAAACATTTAGGCTAACGACCTTATTTTAATATTTTTTTTTGTGTTAGAAGCTCGACCAGGAGGAGTTGGTTTATAAATTAAAGGTGCCGACCTTTTTTTTTTAGGAAATCTAAACCGACCATTGTAGACACAGGTCCTCGTACAATAACCCTTTGAAAATCTGAGTTGTAAAGGCCTGATTTAGAGAGTGCGGTGTACATTAAAAGCAAAATAAAAGTCATCGTAAGGCACTTTAAAAGGACTACTTCTAATTATGACATATTACTAGAGCAGCAACCAAAAAATGGCAAAGAACTAAAAACTTGGTCCAAGACGTCGTTACACGTTGGAACTCTACATTCTTCATGTAAGAGCGTTTTACTAAATTAAAAGAATCAATACAAACAACAATAGCTCTTATAAACAAAGATTCACTAATTTTAGCAGTAGAGGAATGGACCATCGTAAAAGAACTTACTGAGACCTCTTGAAAATGTTACAAATATTATGAATGCTGATTTAATTGCTTCTCTTGTAATACTTCTCACTAAGTGTTCCTCTCGTTTTTTGAGACTTTTACAGTACCTACATTGGATTGCCTCAACAGAATGTATGAGTTCCTATGGAGACGGCCTCTTCGATGAAATACTTTCTGATTATCGCTAAAAAATTGGATAGATGTGGGTGTCCGGCTTCACTAGAAGGTATATCTGTTGCAATTACTTATTGTTGGACTTCGTGACGGACTAGGTAAATTCCTGTTCTCATATCCCTATTCTTGATTTATAGAACAAGCCCTGATTCTACAGGTTCTTGGAACGTGTTTATTTTAGCTATTTAGTTGCATATTTTGCAGGATATTTAAGGTTTGTGAGAGAATAAGTTGGAGATTACTATTAATAGTGGCCTCTTTACTTTACTGGGATCTAATTTCTCTCAATTTTGCGCAAGAAGATCTATTTATGTTTTTTGATGTTCCGTATTCCTGGGTTGCAATCAGTGTCTTACTCAGTGTCTTGTGGTGTTGCAGCCGAATAGCTTGTAGTTTATTAATAAATGTTTATATGCCAATTTATTCTAGGAATTCTTTGGGGACCTGTGAATAGTCCAGTTTAAGCAATCTTTTTATACTTGACTCGAATTCCTGTAGACTCTCATTAAGTTTCTGACTATTAACTTTTAGCTGATTTTGGAATATCCGTTTTAAATACTGCTGGCTAAAGTGAGGAGGAGAAATGAATAACTGTGTTCCTTTTGGGGAAGTAACTATAAAATGGTTGCAGCCTGCCCACATAGTGACACTATCAATGAATCCGCCATCTCTTTCTCGGCTTAGCCATTATTTCTAGTTGCAGTTTAAAATTAAAGTCGATTTCCCATGTTGTCCTACCGTCAAACGTGGGTGGCTTTGTTATAGATGGAGACGAGCTTTAATGTTGCTTGTGGGAGCTAGTCGACTAATAATTTTTTCTGACTCCATTGCCTCAGTTCTAATTTGCCTTTCTACCGCTACTCCAGCCTTTTTTTGTTGTTGCTCCAAATTAGCTTTTACATTATCTTGTTGTGCCTGTTAATTAGTATTTAGATTCTCTTGCTGCTGTTCTCAATTAGTTTGTAAATTATGTTGCTACCGTTCTAAAAAAAACTACTATTAGGTTAAGCTAATCATCCTCTTACCTTAAAATCTTATGAATTTTTTATCAAACCGTTCATTTCCACCGTTTCTTTTGTACGCCTCTCCTCGTTCTCTTTTTCTCGTCCTTCCTGTGCCTTTTTTATTCCTCTTCAATCTCTTTCCCGCGCCTATCGTTTTCGTTTTTCTTTTTCCTGTGCCTTTCCTTCTACTCTTCTAGCCTTTCTTTTTCCTCTTACATCTTCAAAAATCATTCTGGTGGACTTAAAGTAGCCATATCTGTTTTGTAGCCAGTGGATTTGGAGGTAATTTTTATATTGAATCCCACCGCTGTCATTAAATATTAACGCTGGTTTTTGGTAAACTTAACAATGAATTACATTTTTAGATTTGAAGTGAGTAGTAGGGATTAAGTGTGAGGGGTTAAAGAAAAGGTCCTTTATTTCTCACAAGTCAATTTAATTGGCGACCGGTTTCGAAGCTGTCACTTCATCATCAATACTAACAAGTATTTTTTGCTTTCTCATTTCCCAGTTTAATATTTTTACTTTCAATAAATTTTGTCACCGCCACCTATGCTCACTTTCAGTAAATAACACCTTTGTTAGTACACTATTTATCCGCTAAATTTAAAATTTACAGTTTACTACATTGATTCGTTAAAAATCTAGATAGATGTCTTGAGAGTCTGATAATTTTTAGTTTTTACTTTTATTAATTGACGTTATATCCTTAAAAAAATTTTAAAGTGTTTGTGCTTGTAAAAACTATTTTGTGTTGTTTGGTTAATAATTGTCTTACATGTATTTTAATTAATTTATTCAAACAGACATCTCGCGGTTTAACCTAACCTACAATATTTTTAAAAAAATACTATTGTATTACATATGACTTTTTTAACTCGTTTTGTTAAACTTTATGTAGCGCTTCCTTTATGGAAATAGTCAAGGTGAGTCAAGGTTATTGTTTAACTTCTTTTGTGTTTTTTCTGTTATTTTGTATATGTTAAAGTCCGTTCATGCTTTTATAATTGTTTTTTATTACAACTGACTCCTTGACATTCCATTTAGGTGTGCCTGATGATGAAGTGACAGCTTCGAATCCGGTCGCCAATTAAATTGACTTGTGAGAAATAAAGGACCTTTTCTTTAACCCCTTACACTTAATACATTTTTAGACATTTTTAGATTGTTGTTTTGTCTTCTTTTATTCGTACTTTTACCTATAAAAACTGCAGATTTCTGCAGGTTGCAGGGTAACAATATTTTTGTTTCGTATCCTAGAATATAGTGGCGGAGTGTTGGACAATTGAAAGTTAACACGACCGTAAAAGTCATCTCTTATTTCTGCCTGAAAAGGTTCTTCATCAGTGTATCTTTTAATTTACGGATTTTTTAACGATCCGAATTCTCATTTTGCATTTTAACACCACTAATATCGACATCACTAATATCAACATCACTATCTTTAAATTTATTTTTGGAATCTATTCCAATAGGCCTTTTAATCATGTGATGAGCGCAAGCACAGCCGCCATGTTGATTGTGGTGGTGATTGAGAGGTTAGGTTTCAATACATATTAACTGTGTAAAAAATTAATGAAAACAAATAATAATTGTATCTCTATTCTAATTAATTATGCCGGCCAACTATTAATAATTGCAAAAACACTTTAATATGAAAGTTAATCACGAATATAATTAATAAGATAAATTATTTAAAATTTCAAAGATCAACATGACATTTTTAACAATATTACTGTGTATACCGAAGTAGTATTTAATATTAAAAAATATTGTGTAATACCAGACAAGGATTTTCATCTGTTGAACTACTTTCTCCATGAAAATGTAGTGAACAAATATAAGTATCTTTAGTAACATCATCCATCAATAGATCGAAAACCTTTGTCACTTCGACTACATTTTCTTACTCAAAATGATGATTTTGAACATGTTTTATTATGTATTTTCCCTAATGATATGATAGTTTTTTTACGATATTGCAGGCAAGTCTTTTTATAAAATAATAAATTATACCACGTGTGTCACTTTTACATACTCATAACTATACCGTTATAATTAATTGATTACAAAAATTGATTTTTCAATTAAGACACTTATTACTTTACTTATTTTATCCCATTTTTTAAACGAATACACTTATAATTAACATTTATCGATTATAATTTTTTTCACGTGGATAATTTAACATGCTTGTTTACAAAAAACAGTACGAAAAAGATGGCTGATACTGACGCATGCGCACAAAAAGAAAATGTGATGAAAAGGCCTATGTTACTCACGTCATGCAAATTAATTGCTCTAGTTCTTTATCATCAAAATATTTTAACACTTTTATAGAAACTACTTTTCACTATTACCAAACGTAATAACATACCTAGGAACGTTTAGTGCATCACTCAAAAGAGCAGAATAGTGGGTGTAATATACAGGGCGAGGCACCGAAAACGAAACAGATCGCATATCTTGAAGACACATTTTTTTGGAGAAAAATGCAAGAAGAGGTCAATTTTTATTTCAAAGGGGACATCTTTCGATCACATCCTCAACTATCCTACATCCCTCCACACCCCTGTCATTATTACCAATGAAATTAAAATAGGGAAAGTACTAAGTGTGACACATCATTGAAAAGGTAATTTCATAAAAATATATACTTTATAAAAAACCTCTCATTCCAAACCAGCAGCAAGAACGTCACCCAGGATATAAGTTAATTTTATAATAATATATACTACTTGTTGTAGTCGCTGGTTAAGGAATATGAGGTTTTTTATAGAGTATATATTTTTTTTACACTGGGTGCTGCTGTTGTAGCTGCTGGAACAAAAACAATGTGTTTTTGCGACAAGCTTCCAGTATGTTTAGATTCAAAACCGATGCTGCTGGTTTCGGATTTTAGGCGGTTTCTGGATTAGGGGGCAATTCCGTCAACATTGTTTTCTCAGTATGCCTCCGCGCTTCGTGTTACCATATCATCGATATTTGGGTCCCGGAAACGAATTGGAAAGTGGGGAGCCCCTTGATCGTGACGATTACATAGCCGAAAAACACGACTACGCTTGCACCAAAGCCATATCGGCTGAAGACGTATTGAGAGCCGACGAAGAGGCTGAGAGAAATTTGGAGAGTGATTTTTCAACAACGGGTAATTGGCATTTATTGATCGGTAAGTTTGGTTATTTTAAATTTTTCTTTATAATACCAATAGAATTTTAGGTGCCGCTGGCTTAAAACTTAAGAATATTGTGGAAAAAACACAAGTGTATTATATCCTGACATGGCCAATAAGCACGAGGAAAAATATAAAAAATTGCCAGTACGTGATAATGAACATCGACAAAATGAAGGAAATATTGTCAAGACGAGATCCTACACACGATCCTGCTCAACCTTCATCCTCTCATGACGTTTCGGATATTGGACAAGACGAAGGATATGGCACCCAAATGAGTCCAGGGAATGCTCCCATGAATACCGAAGAAGTAGATGCCGGAGAAGAAATGGGAAATCCGTCCAATACGGAAGGGGTTACAAATTCTACAAACGCAATGGATGTACTGCATATGATGAAGTCGCTGGCTAGTCCTACATTTACATTGCATCAAACCGATTTAATTTAGGACCAAAAGGTAAAGAAAGCAATTATATGGGTTTAAGTACAAGCTTAGCATACGTACCTGTCGACTGGATACCATTTTATTTATCTCCTGTGGAATATTCCATGTTGCCACTAGGGTCCTTCATTAAAGAGGTTTACGTAGAAATAATACCAAAAGGAGTGAGATGCTCATTCTGCACGGGTACGACAATAACCGGAAGTGCCAATTCTATGCACGTAATTTTTGGAAAATATTGTGTGGGTTTGAACCATAAAGTCGAACACGTCAACTATATTTTGAAAAATGATGAGAAAAAACCGATGACCATAAATTCGCTCGCAAATATTTCGTCGTCGGAATTAACCTATAGATTATACGGAGAAACCGCAAATTATCATTCCAATAAGTATGCTGTTTTTTCCTTCTTCCTGGGGTGCAAACAGAGCACTACCCGCCTATGCCGTGCTCATGTGTACGGGCAATGGGTCGACCAATAGTTATTACATTAAAACTGGATGGCCTCGTTTGAACAACATTGTCGAAAGGAATAATCTCAATGAACATATCAATACCCCATGCGTCAAGTATACGTATAAACCCAGAAATTGCATTTTAAAGCATCTTTACAACTCGTCCGTGGTACCGAATAAATTTAAATTACTTTTCGGAAGGCTCGACATTGGAGTAAAAGAAACTCAGTTTTTGGTAGATAACAATTTCCAAAATACCCATATGAGCTTCGCGCCTTGTAGAGAAAAAGACACACAAAAATTTGGTTACGAAAATATAAATAAAAAGAATTTTATGACCGGACACCCGAATAACAAGTCACATACGATATCTTAACCTCAAGTTCATATTAACATTGAACCGGTACAATCTAATGCACCCGCCGATGCCAATCAAAACTGGGTGAATGCTTCCGCGGAATATGAAATTCGCGAATCATGTGTTATCGGTATTCGTACCGACCTAATGTATGCCAATGGTATGTACGCAAATAAATTAGGATTCCCCTCGGCGACTAAACAAGTTAATCAAAATTATTTCCTTTCTCAGAATCATGTCGGTGGACATTATTGTGAAAATTGGCAAGGTCATTATAATAACAGTGATTGAGTATATGTATATTTATTGAAATAAAATGTTACAATGTAATAATAAATTTATTCATTAACAACAATAGTTTTAATTATTCCATACAATTTCCATAATTTATACAATGCTAATGGATGCAAGTGTTTAGTAAAATTAGATAATAAAGTACAAGTATTCCAAGTAAATCTATACATGCGATTATTAAAACTATCGTTATTTGAAAAGACCTCCGCATTTGTCGTTACAATCACCGGAGTTTTATCTATTTAAACATGTGATTGATATTTTATATTCGCCATACAGGGGTCTCCCGCAAATAACATTTTACAGGTATCATAAGCTGATGGTTCGCAATTCGGTTCGTTCCATATTAACATTCGTTTATCCACACAATCCTGCAGAGAAAACTGTGAATACTTATTAAAATTCGCGATTTGTCCTTTAACTAAACACAAGGACGCGCATATTTTGGCAAAAAGTGTTTTTCCCGCGTTGCTAGGACCCTTTATTTGAATGCAATTTTTTTTCTCTTCCTTGCGATCTAAAATGTTGTAAACAACACTCAAAAATTATTTTGTGTAATCCTCGTCGTAATTACATTGATAAGAAATTAATTCCGATAATTTAGACGTCGATTCTTCGACGGAATAATAATAATAATAATCGTAATGTGATGTGCAATCGAAAAGAGGCTGCAAATTTAGATAAAATTCAATGAGTTCGTTTATTGTTTTATTACAAATTGACCTTTGAAATATATCAATAGCGGTTATATAATCGGAGTCTGTTCTGCCAATTCTTTTTAATTCCGAGTAATCTATCTACTGCGCGGTTTTACACGAACTTAATAAGGGACAAACTGGGAATTTTTCGAAAAATTGTAAAATTTTCGTAATTTTCGAACCTTTTTGACGTTTTGATGGGCTGTAATTTTTTCCCTTACTTCCTTTAGTAGATTCCGATTTCTCTCCACCATCAACGGCATCACTACGAATTGCACAGATTTCGTCATCTTGGTCCAAATTTGCTCCTTGACCACCTTCTTGGCTTCCTTCAATGGAATCAATTTCATTTGGACCAGGTACCTCCCGTCGGGCGCCGGCGAAGAAATAGTAGAGACAGATTCGGGGTTGTAGAAACATATAAATTCCGAGATTTCGGAAATATTCCGTAAATAAAATAAATTCTTTTACTAAACCTAGAATGAACAACATGCCAAATTTAAATAAATAGAAATATATTTTATTAACCTACCTCCTCGCAACTCTCCGCTCCACTGAGCTCGTCGTTTTCTTCTA
This sequence comes from Psylliodes chrysocephalus, assembly GCA_927349885.1. Taxonomy (NCBI): domain Eukaryota; kingdom Metazoa; phylum Arthropoda; class Insecta; order Coleoptera; family Chrysomelidae; genus Psylliodes; species Psylliodes chrysocephalus. Next base: position 27,023,021 of record OV651816.1, read on the forward strand.
TGAAATCTGACTCCCTGGAATATACAACATCGGCAGGTTCCTGCTGTCCACCCGCAATCGTGGACGATGTGGATGTGGTTCCACTCGGCGCTTTTATGATAACTGATGATGAGGAGTTTTCCTTAGTATCGCTGGTTTGCCAATTGGCTAACCAGATCAAAGCTTTGTTGACAATCTCCGAGGGGAATGACGTCGTGGCAAAATCTTCTTCTGAGACGAGCTCCAGTAAGGTCTTCCACAAATTTACTTCTTCGTGGTTCCCAGATTCCAAATTCTCCAGGATCTTCCTCAAAATCTTCATTAATGGTAATATCGGGTGTCCAAATTGTAGCAGCCATTTCTTCGAACAGTTCTTCAACAGAGTCCACAATTCCATCGAACTCTGTCATATTTCTTGAATTAAATTTAAAATATCTTTAATGTTACAACAATCGGTTTCGTCTTTAATTTCCGCCATTAGTCATGAATTCTGCTGCTAATACCTCGTTTCATTGCTTTCTAAAAGGTGTTAAGGCCCATTGAAAGCCAATGCAAGCCTTTACCTGGAATTGTCTGATTTGGAAGACAGATTTATAGTGATTTAAGCTCAATTTAAGATTTTACAATTTTCCATACAGGAAAATGGTAAAATTTATTATACTCAGGGTTGTGAATTCTCAGTTGTTTATTTTGGAACTTTTATGATTATCTGAATTTGAACAAGGCGCCACCTGTTTTGACTATATTAAAAATATACTTTTTCAGAGAAAAACAAAATAGGAAACAAAACTATATTATGACAACTGTCAAGATAAGATACGATAAGTTCAAATTCAAATGAATATCAGGTAAATTAAAACAGATAAATTCAATTTAGATTTTATTGTCCACAACAATGACAAATACAGAACTGAGGGTTCTTAAAAAAAAACAAATATAGTTAATGTTGAACTGAAGGTTCCAAATATAGAAAAGTATAAGATAATAATAATTGACAAATACAGAACTGAGGGTTCTGGAAAAGAACAAAATATAGTTAAAGTTGAACTGAAGGTTCCAAATGTAGAAAATTATAAAACTTAGGTATTAAATAGTTATAAAAAATGAAAAAAATGATATTCGCAATTTAAGTAACCTGTACATAAATAAATACAAGTAAGCTCGGCTGTGTTTCGGTTTAAGTTACCGGATGACTAGGCTGAGGGATGGTCCTGCTGGTTCTGGAGGTAATCGAGCCTCTTCAGAAGTTCAAACGAGGTGGTGGTGCATTTGGTTCTTATTCAGGAAGGAGCCTTGTACACTATAAGGTCTCTCAATTCTATGGGTTGCAGATTCACCGACGTTCTGATGTTGAGGAACTCAATTTCCACTTGGATCGACTAACTTTCAAAACTTTTCTGGTCTGTTGGCTTAACTTGTCATCGGTAATACTCCCAGTGCATGAAAATGAAACATATGTGTGTGTGAGCTACTTATATTGGCAATACAGAAAAATGGTGGTTAAAAGACGTCTTTTACTACCCCTGAGGTTACGTAAATTGCCCAAAAGACTGATAATAATGAAGGAATGCTATTATTCCCCAACGATATACCCTTAACGAGGTTCTAGACCATTTAGTCTGATAATTATATCCACCTGTGTGGAAAAAATAACAATATTAAAACTAAATAAGTTAACAGAAGGTTTACTTTTTAATAAATTTTTTTTCGAAATATTTTATAGTAGTTTGGTTTGAGTTTCTTTGAGATTAGAGAACTATTTTTGGTACTGCATTAATCAATATTATAATAAAGATGGACCCACAGGCTTTAAAAGTTGAAGAATTAGATTATGAGTTGGCTATTAGAAATTTAAAACCACAGGGTAATGTAGATACTAAAAAGAAAATTTTAAGGGGTGTTTTAAGTCAGGAAAGTGCTGATAGAAGTTTTCAAGGGTTGACAGAACATCCATTCTCATTTGAGGATGATGTTAAGGGTGTCGAAGGGACTTTGCAGGATTTAAAAAACATTATTGGGGATTTTACTGGTACAAAGCAAGATCCAACTTTTAAGAGGGTTTCAGCTAGACTAAAACATGTTTCCGGTAGAATATATAAAATAAAAAGCGAAACTAGTGATGAAGGTACAAAAAGGGATAATTTATATTATGACATGTTAGCATTAGAAGCAGATTTAGATTTGAAAGTTAGTGGAAGTACCTCAACCCCTACAGTTAGGAATAGTAATGATATTAATAATTCAGAATCTCATAATGTTTTTTCAAAAAGATCAGTACCTCCTTATAAATGGAATATTTCTTTTGACGGAACAGGTCAGAAGGATTCTGTTAACTCATTTTTAGAAAAAGTAGAAATGCTTAGTATAGCTAGGAATGTAACGAAACAAGAGCTGTTTGATTCAGCTTGTGATTTATTTAAGGGAGTAGCTTGGACTTGGTTTTTGAATATAAGGGCAAAGGTTAATTCATGGGATGGTTTAGTTACAAAGCTCAGGGAGGACTTTTTGCCATATTATTATGATGAAGATCTATTAAGGGAAATAAATTCTAGAACACAAGATTCAAATGAAAAAGTAGCGTTGTTTATTTCATCAATGGAGGGACTTTTTAATAGACTTTCAAAGGTACCTGATGAGCTTACACGGGTTAATAAAATAAGACGAAACCTTTTACCATTTTTTATTTCAAATTTAGCGTTACAGGAACCTAAAACAGTTACGGAACTGACTGACTTGTGTAAAAAATTAGAGGAATCTCGAATTTGGTCGGAAAGGTATAGACCTCCACCACATCCTAGTTCCGGATTGTTGGAACCTGATCTTAGTAATACTTTGTTTCAAGCTGCAACTTATAAAGGTGGTTCTCAGTCTGAAAGATACGAAAACAATAATTTTTCTAAGAAATATCAAAATAACTTTTCGAATAAAAATGTTAACGCATCCGCTTTATCTTCGTCAGTGTGTTGGAACTGTGATAGGCCAGGGCATTTGTATAGTAGATGTTTTAAGAAGCGAATGATTTTTTGTTTTGGCTGTGGAAAGAAAAACATAGTAAAGAGTAAATGTGATGTCTGTATGTCAAAAAACGTGCAGGAGGCTGGAGGCAAAAGCCTGAACGTTGTCTCCAGTTCTGCAAACGAAAGTTCACCCAAACCAAGTGGCTCACAAGGTCGAAAGTAGTAAAAACATCTTTACCGGAATGGAAAAATTATTTATCTTTTGTAAAAAAATTTTTAAATGATTTGAAGTTAGCAACAAACATATGTCCTTTGTTCATTAAAAAATTTGGTGATAATAGGCCGTATATTAGAATTAAACTATTTGGACAAGAACTGTTAGCTTTAGTAGATACCGGTTCAAATAGTACAATTTTAGGTAGTTTAGGATTTTCTTTTTTGCAACATAATAACGTTCCCATTTTATATGATAATTGTATGAAAGTTACCACGGCAGATGGTAAACTGCAGGATTGTTTAGGATATATTTGTGTGCCTTTAACAATATCTAATGTAGTAAAAGAGGTAAAAATTTTAGTGATTCCTTCAGTTAAACATACATTAATATTAGGTATGGATTTTTTGAAATTATTTAATATTGAAGTAAATTTTTCTAGTTTTAATTATATGGTTTCGAATGAAACTTCAGTAGTAAACACGATTAAATCGTTGATATGCCTTAGTGATAGTCAGAAAAATCAACTTGAGATAGTGATAGAGAAATTTAAAGATATAGCTCCTGAGGATAGCATAGGTCGAACACATATAATTGAACATGAAATAGATACCGGTACCTCAAAACCTATTTGTCAGAAACAATATCCATTGTCCCCAACTATGCGAAATCATCTTAACAAGCAAATAGATGAAATGTTAGAGTTAGGTGTAATTGAACCTAGTAAATCGGCTTGGTGTTCACCGTTGTGGTTAGTACCTAAGAGTTCTGGAGAATTTAGGGTTTGTTTTGATGGTAGGAAGTTAAATCAGGTTACGTTACCAGATGCATATCCTATGCATAATATCGATGCTATCTTAAATAAATTAAGAGATGCATGCTATCTTAGTTCGATTGACTTACGTCACGCTTTTTTTCAAGTACCACTAGAGAAGAGTTCTAGGGAAAAAACGGCATTCGGAGTATATGGTAGAGGGTTATATCAGTTTTGTGTGATGCCTTTCGGTTTACTAAATAGTCCAAAAACGATGGCACGTTTAATAGATATGGTCATAGGTCCGTCATTGGAACCTTATTGTTATGCTTATCTTGATGACCTTATTATCGCAACCCCTACATTTGAATTACATTTAGAAGTCCTAAATCGTGTTTACGAAAGGCTTAGGGATGCCAAATTAACAATTAACTTAAAAAAGAGTGAATTTTGTTTGTCTTCATTAAATTATCTTGGCTATGTGATCAATGATAAAGGTTTACATACAGATCCGGGGAAGGTAGAGGCAATAGTGAACTATAAAATCCCTACAACAACTACAGAAATTAAGAGGTTAATAGGTCTCGTGGGATGGTATCGCAGATTTATCAAGGACTTTTCGACTGTCGCAGCCCCTATAACTGATTTGTTGCATGGTAGGAAAAAAGGTCAGTCTATAATATGGACCTCGGAAGCTGATGATGCTTTTAAAGAGATTAAGTTGCGTTTAACGAACGCTCCTGTGTTAGCAAGTCCTGATTTTAGTAAACCATTCACAATACAGTGTGACGCAAGTGATTTTGGACTTGGTGCTGTTTTGTATCAAGACTGTGATGGTTTGGATCATCCGATAGCCTATGCAAGTAGATCTTTGACTTCTTCTGAGAGGAAGTATACCGTAACAGAAAAAGAACTTTTAGCCATATTGTTTGCAATGGAAAAGTTTAGGTCTTATGTGGAGGGTACACATGTAACTATAGAAAGTGACCACAGCTCATTACAGTGGATTACGACTTTGTCAAACCCTAGTGGTAGGTTAGCTCGATGGGCTATGCGGTTATCTCAGTATAACTTCACTATCAAACATCGTAAAGGTGCCTTAAATGTAGTAGCAGACCCATTGAGTAGATCAGTAGTGGATATTGCCGTTGTTGACATATCTACCTTTAAACCAGACAACTGGTATAGGAACATGATTCATAAAGTAATGACTTCACCAGAAAAATTTCCCACTTTTCGTGTAGAAAACAATATCTTGTATAAGCATGTATTTTCTAATAATCCTATTGAGTCAAATCTAACAAATTGGAAAATTGTAGTACCTACTTTTAATAGACCTGAAGTTCTGAAACTTTATCATGATGATGAAACTGCCGCACATTTAGGAATGACTAAAACTTTGTATCGAATTTTAGAATTATATTATTGGCCTAGAATGAAGAAAGATATATGTTTGTATGTTAAAAAATGTACCGTATGTGCAGCTAGTAAATCAAGTAATTTACCGCGTGCCGGACACATGGGCACATATAAAAATATTAATTTTCCATTTCAGTGGATATCGGCGGATCTTATCGGCCCTTACCCAAGATCTAAAAATGGTAATGCCTATGCATTAGTAGTTGTAGACTGGTTTACGAAATTTTGTCTTATTCACCCTATGCCAAAGGCAAATTCAAAAAATATTGTTAAGTTTATAGAAAACGAGGTTTTCTTAATTTACGGGGTACCTCAAATTTTTTCTTGTGATAATGGTTCACAATTTATTAGTAAGGAATTTAAAAATTTAATGCAAGAGTACAAAGTACAGGAAATTTTTTATAATGCAAATTATCACCCTCAAATTAATCATACCGAGAGGACTAATAAAGTCATTGTAACAGCTGTTAGGTCCTATGTTCATGAAAACCATAAAATTTGGGATGCTAGTATACATAAGGTGGCTCAAGCCATTAGGTTAGCAAAGCATGATGTAACTGGATATAGTCCGTCATTTTTAAATTTTGCAAGGAATGTTCCTTTAACTGGGGATTTTTATGGGAAAATTTCAGAAAACTCGGACAATGTAGTATCGGTTGGTGAAAAATTACAGTTAGTTAATGATATTCAAACTTTGCCTACTTTATATGTTGATGTCAGGGAAAAACTGAAGAAAGCTCATTCAAAGTATGAGAAATTATATAATTTACGGAAGAGGGACGTAGAATATCATGTAGGGGATAAATTGTGGAAAAAGAATTATATACAGTCTAATAAAGGTGAAAACTTTGCAGCAAAGTTGGCTCCTAAATTTATACCGTGTGTGGTACATAAAGTAATATCGAAACTAGTCTATAACTTACGTGATCTTGAAGGTAAAGACCTGGGTAATTGGCATGTTAAGGATATTAAGGGTACTTTTTATGATAATGAGGAAAATTTACCTGAAGATGACATAGTGGGTATTTAGGAAATATAGTTTCGTACAGTAACAAGGTTGTGCTTGTTTTATCGTATCGTATCTGTATCGTTCCTTTTAGAGGTAACTTTGGATAGCTTTAAGGCTAAAGTAGAAAATTTTTTTGTCGACAGTAATATTTACATATGATTTCAACCATGTTGTGTGTTATGTACTAGTAGGATCGTTTGGAGTGATTGTGTGATTGTGCGCACACAAGTATCGTATCGGATTGAGATGTTAATACTTTCAAGATTAGTCGAAAGTATTATGGGTATTTTATAGTATCATTGAGATGATAATGAGTTATCGTGTCGTGTATCGTATCGGAAAGTTAAGACTTTCGTATAGTATCGAAGTTACCAGGTTGTTACTTATGTGTATCGGATATTGTCATGTTAGATGGTATCATATCGTTAGTTTTTTCTTTAGAGAAGTTTCTCAAAGAATGTTAGGTAATAGACTACAGGTGGTTAGTTATTGTAAGCAAGTTGTTGAGTTAGACATTTTCAGATAATTTGTCTCTTATTAGAGTAAGAAAATGTTGTACTTAACAAGTGGCTGAAAAAGTTGTAGTAAATTATTGGATAACTAGGACAATATACATTTTTGGATAGTGGTTGAAATTATATATACGTATGCTGTGTTTGGAGATGCAGGCTATGATCTGAAAGTTGTAGTGGGAGTGTTAGATCATAGTAGCAGATTGTGTCTTTATTATACCGATTTTGACTTATTTATTATACCGATTTTGAATTATACCGATTTTGACTTACTTATTACCGATTTTGACTTATTTATTACCGATTTTGAGTTTGAGGGTTATGCAGTACACTCAATCAGGTGTAGCTACGTAATGGGTATAATCTCTCAATTTTTCTTCTTCTTCGTTCTTTCTTTCTTCTTTCCTTAGCTATTAGTATATGCGTGAACGATGGTTCTCTGTCAGACTTCGGACTTCTGGGGTGAGATGTTCCTTGGTGTATTCCTGTTAATTTTTATTTTTTTACTTTATTTATGATTTAAGGATGGTTTGGAAGGGATTACTATTTGGATTTTTCTGCCGGGAATATCAGTACAGTCTACGGGTAATGTGGGTATTCTCGCGGGTGATTCTGACCAAATCAGGCCTTTCCTAATTCCCATAACCTCATACATCTGCCTTAAGAATAAGAATGGATGCGGAGTCCTTCGTGTCATTCAGCCGATAGTGGGTGGTTAAATCGTCGGACCATCATTTTAAATTTCCGATTTTTACGCTTTCTTTCTTCTTACCGATTGTGACGATTTTTTATTGCCAGAAATGACCTTCAGTCTTTCTTTTCAGGGTGGTGACTTCCCATTAAGTCAAACTGGGGGGTAATATCGACCTTCGGTGTTGGGTAGCCTGTTGCTTGGAGTTGTCTCTGGTGTGTGCGGGTCACTACCGTAGTCAGGGACGAGGTTTTCGATACGCAAGTATAGTCTACGCACCCTAGACCGTGTCACGTTGGTGTTGCGGCGAGGGATTCGTTCGCGCTGTGGATGTCTCTGGGGGATAGGTTTGTTTGGCATGGTTTGGTTGATGTTATTTCCAGGTTAGTTAGGTTAAGTTAGTTAGGTTAAGTTAGTTAGGTTGATTTTTGGTAAAAATTAACTTTGTTAATTTTTTTCACGGGGACCCGGGGTGTAACGAGCATTTGGATACTCGTTAGGATTTTATTTTTTTGTGTATATTTATATTTATTATTCAAACATAAAGGATAATAAATATCGTTAAAGTCATTGACATTGTTATTTCATATTTTTATATTTAATATTTGAGAAGCAACTTTTCGAGTGCACCCTGTATTATTAATTCGAAGTTTCTCGAATGTTCTATGTGTGATGACGCTACGCTACGTCAGAGGAGGGGTGTGAGAGACTATAAAAGACCGTTCATCGAAACGCGGAGTACTTTTTGATTTGGTAAATTCAACCCACCTCTATCTTTTCTTTTCTTATCTCCGGAGAGTTTAGTTTTAATCAAAGTGTGGTTATAGTGAAATGGTTTAGTGTTTAGCAATAGGTAATGTAGAGCGTTTTCTTTATTTGTCTTTAAGGTAGATTGTTGGCTAAATGCTGCATTAGAATTTCATTAATTGTCAGGTATTTTTTTTCTTGGCGAAAAAGCCGGTTGTGTCTTAACAAGGGATTTTGACCTTTATTGCGTTGTAAATGCTCATGGCATAGTTTAAATTTCATACCTGCTACGAATTTTGACCTTTATTGCTTCGCTATTTAAGAGTATTTTTCCGGTGAGCAGGGATTTATCGATTTGTGTCAATTTGTCAATGGATAATTTGCAGTGTTAAAATAAAATAAAATTTTATGATAATTTGTTCATTGTTTCTTTTTCTATTGTGTAATAAATCGATGAAGCGCTAATTACTGGATTATTGTAATTTTTTTGGTTAGCTAATTATTCTAGGTGCGGTGTTTAGGTAATAATTTGTCTTTTGGAGAAATATTGAAGGTTTGCTACGTTACTTATCGCCACGAAATATTAAACCGAATTCACTAATAATACACGGAGATAAAGCGGCTTCCGGACAGCTTATATACAAAGGTTGCTTATTTCTTTCTTCTCTCATCTTTTCTCTTCACTTTCTTAGTACTTTTTTATTAATTAACAAAAGCATAGTTCCTGATAAAGGAAGCTACGCTATTAAATGCCGGTTAATTAATAAAAAAGGTACCCTACTCTAATTCTATCTCTACTATCCTATTTCCTTTTAAGTTTTTTCATTATTTTATTATTTTTGGGGTTTTTTTGTTTGATATAACCATAGGGTTATAGGGGATTTAGATTGTTAAATCTATTGTCTAAATTATCTGTAGATAATTTTAGTATTTTTGGGGATTTAAAACCAATTATATTTAATTGATTCCTTTTTCAAATATATTTAGGATACCACTTCATGGTTTTGAATTAATCAAGGGGGTAATTATTAGTTTACCAACTAAGCTTAACTTTGGCTACATAATTTTAAGTTTCAGTTAACTTTCTGAATAAGTTAACCTTCTGTTAACTTATTTAGTTTTAATATTGTTATTTTTTCCACACAGGTGGATATAATTATCAGACTAAATGGTCTAGAACCTCGTTAAGGGTATATCGTTGGGGAATAATAGCATTCCTTCATTATTATCAGTCTTTTGGGCAATTTACGTAACCTCAGGGTTAGTAAAAGACGTCTTTTAACCACCATTTTTCTGTATTGCCAATATAAGTAGCTCACACACACATATGTTTCATTTTCATGCACTGGGAGTATTACCGATGACAAGTTAAGCCAACAGACCAGAAAAGTTTTGAAAGTTAGTCGATCCAAGTGGAAATCGAGTTCCTCAACATCAGAACGTCGGTGAATCTGCAACCCATAGAATTGAGAGACCTTATAGTGTACAAGGCTCCTTCCTGAATAAGAACCAAATGCACCACCACCTCGTTTGAACTTCTGAAGAGGCTCGATTACCTCCAGAACCAGCAGGACCATCCCTCAGCTTAGTCATCCGGTAACTTAAACCGAAACACAGCCGAGCTTACTTGTATTTATTTATGTACAGGTTACTTAAATTGCGAATATCATTTTTTTCATTTTTTATAACTATTTAATACCTAAGTTTTATAATTTTCTACATTTGGAACCTTCAGTTCAACTTTAACTATATTTTGTTCTTTTCCAGAACCCTCAGTTCTGTATTTGTCAATTATTATTATCTTATACTTTTCTACATTTGGAACCTTCAGTTCAACATTAACTATATTTTGTTTTTTTTAAGAACCCTCAGTTCTGTATTTGTCATTGTTGTGGACAATAAAATCTAAATTGAATTTATCTGTTTTAATTTACCTGATATTCATTTGAATTTGAACTTATCGTATCTTATCTTGACAGTTGTCATAATATAGTTTTGTTTCCTATTTTGTTTTTCTCTGAAAAAGTATATTTTTAATATAGTCAAAACAGGTGGCGCCTTGTTCAAATTCAGATAATCATAAAAGTTCCAAAATAAACAACTGAGAATTCACAACCCTGAGTATAATAAATTTTACCATTTTCCTGTATGGAAAATTGTAAAATCTTAAATTGAGCTTAAATCACTATAAATCTGTCTTCCAAATCAGACAATTCCAGGTAAAGGCTTGCATTGGCTTTCAATGGGCCTTAACACCTTTTAGAAAGCAATGAAACGTTGGGCGCCAATGCAGCAGTTTCATTGCTTTCTAAAAGGTGTTAAGGCCCATTGAAAGCCAATGCAAGCCTTTACCTGGAATTGTCTGATTTGGAAGACAGATTTATAGTGATTTAAGCTCAATTTAAGATTTTACAATTTTCCATACAGGAAAATGGTAAAATTTATTATACTCAGGGTTGTGAATTCTCAGTTGTTTATTTTGGAACTTTTATGATTATCTGAATTTGAACAAGGCGCCACCTGTTTTGACTATATTAAAAATATACTTTTTCAGAGAAAAACAAAATAGGAAACAAAACTATATTATGACAACTGTCAAGATAAGATACGATAAGTTCAAATTCAAATGAATATCAGGTAAATTAAAACAGATAAATTCAATTTAGATTTTATTGTCCACAACAATGACAAATACAGAACTGAGGGTTCTTAAAAAAAACAAAATATAGTTAATGTTGAACTGAAGGTTCCAAATGTAGAAAAGTATAAGATAATAATAATTGACAAATACAGAACTGAGGGTTCTGGAAAAGAACAAAATATAGTTAAAGTTGAACTGAAGGTTCCAAATGTAGAAAATTATAAAACTTAGGTATTAAATAGTTATAAAAAATGAAAAAAATGATATTCGCAATTTAAGTAACCTGTACATAAATAAATACAAGTAAGCTCGGCTGTGTTTCGGTTTAAGTTACCGGATGACTAAGCTGAGGGATGGTCCTGCTGGTTCTGGAGGTAATCGAGCCTCTTCAGAAGTTCAAACGAGGTGGTGGTGCATTTGGTTCTTATTCAGGAAGGAGCCTTGTACACTATAAGGTCTCTCAATTCTATGGGTTGCAGATTCACCGACGTTCTGATGTTGAGGAACTCGATTTCCACTTGGATCGACTAACTTTCAAAACTTTTCTGGTCTGTTGGCTTAACTTGTCATCGGTAATACTCCCAGTGCATGAAAATGAAACATATGTGTGTGTGAGCTACTTATATTGGCAATACAGAAAAATGGTGGTTAAAAGACGTCTTTTACTACCCCTGAGGTTACGTAAATTGCCCAAAAGACTGATAATAATGAAGGAATGCTATTATTCCCCAACGATATACCCTTAACGAGGTTCTAGACCATTTAGTCTGATAATTATATCCACCTGTGTGGAAAAAATAACAATATTAAAACTAAATAAGTTAACAGAAGGTTAACTTATTCAGAAAGTTAACTGAAACTTAAAATTATGTAGCCAAAGTTAAGCTTAGTTGGTAAACTAATAATTACCCCCTTGATTAATTCAAAACCATGAAGTGGTATCCTAAATATATTTGAAAAAGGAATCAATTAAATATAATTGGTTTTAAATCCCCAAAAATACTAAAATTATCTACAGATAATTTAGACAATAGATTTAACAATCTAAATCCCCTATAACCCTATGGTTATATCAAACAAAAAAACCCCAAAAATAATAAAATAATGAAAAAACTTAAAAGGAAATAGGATAGTAGAGATAGAATTAGAGTAGGGTACCTTTTTTATTAATTAACCGGCATTTAGTAGCGTAGCTTCCTTTATCAGGAACTATGCTTTTGTTAATTAATAAAAAAGTACTAAGAAAGTGAAGAGAAAAGATGAGAGAAGAAAGAAATAAGCAACCTTTGTATATAAGCTGTCCGGAAGCCGCTTTATCTCCGTGTATTATTAGTGAATTCGGTTTAATATTTCGTGGCGATAAGTAACGTAGCAAACCTTCAATATTTCTCCAAAAGACAAATTATTACCTAAACACCGCACCTAGAATAATTAGCTAACCAAAAAAATTACAATAATCCAGTAATTAGCGCTTCATCGATTTATTACACAATAGAAAAAGAAACAATGAACAAATTATCATAAAATTTTATTTTATTTTAACACTGCAAATTATCCATTGACAAATTGACACAAATCGATAAATCCCTGCTCACCGGAAAAATACTCTTAAATAGCGAAGCAATAAAGGTCAAAATTCGTAGCAGGTATGAAATTTAAACTATGCCATGAGCATTTACAACGCAATAAAGGTCAAAATCCCTTGTTAAGACACAACCGGCTTTTTCGCCAAGAAAAAAAATACCTGACAATTAATGAAATTCTAATGCAGCATTTAGCCAACAATCTACCTTAAAGACAAATAAAGAAAACGCTCTACATTACCTATTGCTAAACACTAAACCATTTCACTATAACCACACTTTGATTAAAACTAAACTCTCCGGAGATAAGAAAAGAAAAGATAGAGGTGGGTTGAATTTACCAAATCAAAAAGTACTCCGCGTTTCGATGAACGGTCTTTTATAGTCTCTCACACCCCTCCTCTGACGTAGCGTAGCGTCATCACACATAGAACATTCGAGAAACTTCGAATTAATAATACAGGGTGCACTCGAAAAGTTGCTTCTCAAATATTAAATATAAAAATATGAAATAACAATTTCAATGACTTTAACGATATTTATTATCCTTTATGTTTGAATAATAAATATAAATATACACAAAAAAATAAAATCCTAACGAGTATCCAAATGCTAAAGTAGAAAATTTTTTTGTCGACAGTAATATTTACGTATGATTTCAACCATGTTGTGTGTTATGTACTAGTAGGATCGTTTGGAGTGATTGTGTGATTGTGCGCACACAAGTATCGTATCGGATTGAGATGTTAATACTTTCAAGATTAGTCGAAAGTATTATGGGTATTTTATAGTATCATGGAGATGATAATGAGTTATCGTGTCGTGTATCGTATCGGAAAGTTAAGACTTTCGTATAGTATCGAAGTTACCAGGTTGTTACTTATGTGTATTGGATATTGTCATGTTAGATGGTATCATATCGTTAGTTTTTTCTTTAGAGAAGTTTCTCAAAGAATGTTAGGTAATAGACTACAGGTGGTTAGTTATTGTAAGCAGGTTGTTGAGTTAGACATTTTCAGATAATTTGTCTCTTATTAGAGTAAGAAAATGTTGTACTTAACAAGTGGCTGAAAAAGTTGTAGTAAATTATTGGATAACTAGGACAATATACATTTTTGGATAGTGGTTGAAATTATATATACGTATGCTGTGTTTGGAGATGCAGGCTATGATCTGAAAGTTGTAGTGGGAGTGTTAGATCATAGTAGCAGATTGTGTCTTTATTATACCGATTTTGACTTATTTATTATACCGATTTTGACTTATTTATTACCGATTTTGACTTATTACCGATTTTGACTTATTTATTACCGATTTTGAGTTTGAGGGTTATGCAGTACACTCAATCAGGTGTAGCTACGTAATGGGTATAATCTCTCAATTTTTCTTCTTCTTCGTTCTTTCTTTCTTCTTTCCTTAGCTATTAGTATATGCGTGAACGATGGTTCTCTGTCAGACTTCGGACTTCTGGGGTGAGATGTTCCTTGGTGTATTCCTGTTAATTTTTATTTTTTTTACTTTATTTATGATTTAAGGATGGTTTGGAAGGGATTACTATTTGGATTTTTCTGCCGGGAATATCAGTACAGTCTACGGGTAATGTGGGTATTCTCGCGGGTGATTCTGACCAAATCAGGCCTTTCCTAATTCCCATAACCTCATACATCTGCCTTAAGAATAAGAATGGATGCGGAGTCCTTCGTGTCATTCAGCCGATAGTGGGTGGTTAAATCGTCGGACCATCATTTTAAATTTCCGATTTTTACGCTTTCTTTCTTCTTACCGATTGTGACGATTTTTTATTGCCAGAAATGACCTTCAGTCTTTCTTTTCAGGGTGGTGACTTCCCATTAAGTCAAACTGGGGGGTAATATCGACCTTCGGTGTTGGGTAGCCTGTTGCTTGGAGTTGTCTCTGGTGTGTGCGGGTCACTACCGTAGTCAGGGACGAGGTTTTCGATACGCAAGTATAGTCTACGCACCCTAGACCGTGTCACGTTGGTGTTGCGGCGAGGGATTCGTTCGCGCTGTGGATGTCTCTGGGGGATAGGTTTGTTTGGCATGGTTTGGTTGATGTTATTTCCAGGTTAGCTAGGTTAAGTTAGTTAGGTTAAGTTAGTTAGGTTGTTTTTTGGTAAAAATTAACTTCGTTAATTTTTTTCACGGGGACCCGGGGTGTAACGAGCATTTGGATACTCGTTAGGATTTTATTTTTTTGTGTATATTTATATTTATTATTCAAACATAAAGGATAATAAATATCGTTAAAGTCATTGAAATTGTTATTTCATATTTTTATATTTAATATTTGAGAAGGAACTTTTCGAGTGCACCCTGTATTATTAATTCGAAGTTTCTCGAATGTTCTATGTGTGATGACGCTACGCTACGTCAGAGGAGGGGTGTGAGAGACTATAAAAGACCGTTCATCGAAACGCGGAGTACTTTTTGATTTGGTAAATTCAACCCACCTCTATCTTTTCTTTTCTTATCTCCGGAGAGTTTAGTTTTAATCAAAGTGTGGTTATAGTGAAATGGTTTAGTGTTTAGCAATAGGTAATGTAGAGCGTTTTCTTTATTTGTCTTTAAGGTAGATTGTTGGCTAAATGCTGCATTAGAATTTCATTAATTGTCAGGTATTTTTTTCTTGGAGAAAAAGCCGGTTGTGTCTTAACAAGGGATTTTGACCTTTATTGCGTTGTAAATGCTCATGGCATAGTTTAAATTTCATACCTGCTACGAATTTTGACCTTTATTGCTTCGCTATTTAAGAGTATTTTTCCGGTGAGCAGGGATTTATCGATTTGTGTCAATTTGTCAATGGATAATTTGCAGTGTTAAAATAAAATAAAATTTTATGATAATTTGTTCATTGTTTCTTTTTCTATTGTGTAATAAATCGATGAAGCGCTAATTACTGGATTATTGTAATTTTTTTGGTTAGCTAATTATTCTAGGTGCGGTGTTTAGGTAATAATTTGTCTTTTGGAGAAATATTGAAGGTTTGCTACGTTACTTATCGCCACGAAATATTAAACCGAATTCACTAATAATACACGGAGATAAAGCGGCTTCCGGACAGCTTATATACAAAGGTTGCTTATTTCTTTCTTCTCTCATCTTTTCTCTTCACTTTCTTAGTACTTTTTTATTAATTAACAAAAGCATAGTTCCTGATAAAGGAAGCTACGCTACTAAATGCCGGTTAATTAATAAAAAAGGTACCCTACTCTAATTCTATCTCTACTATCCTATTTCCTTTTAAGTTTTTTCATTATTTTATTATTTTTGGGGTTTTTTTTGTTTGATATAACCATAGGGTTATAGGGGATTTAGATTGTTAAATCTATTGTCTAAATTATCTGTAGATAATTTTAGTATTTTTGGGGATTTAAAACCAATTATATTTAATTGATTCCTTTTTCAAATATATTTAGGATACCACTTCATGGTTTTGAATTAATCAAGGGGGTAATTATTAGTTTACCAACTAAGCTTAACTTTGGCTACATAATTTTAAGTTTCAGTTAACTTTCTGAATAAGTTAACCTTCTGTTAACTTATTTAGTTTTAATATTGTTATTTTTTCCACACAGGTGGATATAATTATCAGACTAAATGGTCTAGAACCTCGTTAAGGGTATATCGTTGGGGAATAATAGCATTCCTTCATTATTATCAGTCTTTTGGGCAATTTACGTAACCTCAGGGGTAGTAAAAGACGTCTTTTAACCACCATTTTTCTGTATTGCCAATATAAGTAGCTCACACACACATATGTTTCATTTTCATGCACTGGGAGTATTACCGATGACAAGTTAAGCCAACAGACCAGAAAAGTTTTGAAAGTTAGTCGATCCAAGTGGAAATTGAGTTCCTCAACATCAGAACGTCGGTGAATCTGCAACCCATAGAATTGAGAGACCTTATAGTGTACAAGGCTCCTTCCTGAATAAGAACCAAATGCACCACCACCTCGTTTGAACTTCTGAAGAGGCTCGATTACCTCCAGAACCAGCAGGACCATCCCTCAGCTTAGTCATCCGGTAACTTAAACCGAAACACAGCCGAGCTTACTTGTATTTATTTATGTACAGGTTACTTAAAGTGCGAATATCATTTTTTTTCATTTTTTATAACTATTTAATACCTAAGTTTTATAATTTTCTACATTTGGAACCTTCAGTTCAACTTTAACTATATTTTGTTTTTTTTTTAAGAACCCTCAGTTCTGTATTTGTCATTGTTGTGGACAATAAAATCTAAATTGAATTTATCTGTTTTAATTTACCTGATATTCATTTGAATTTGAACTTATCGTATCTTATCTTGACAGTTGTCATAATATAGTTTTGTTTCCTATTTTGTTTTTCTCTGAAAAAGTATATTTTTAATATAGTCAAAACAGGTGGCGCCTTGTTCAAATTCAGATAATCATAAAAGTTCCAAAATAAACAACTGAGAATTCACAACCCTGAGTATAATAAATTTTACCATTTTCCTGTATGGAAAATTGTAAAATCTTAAATTGAGCTTAAATCACTATAAATCTGTCTTCCAAATCAGACAATTCCAGGTAAAGGCTTGCATTGGCTTTCAATGGGCCTTAACACCTTTTAGAAAGCAATGAAATTGCTGCATTGGCATTTGGATACTCGTTAGGATTTTATTTTTTTGTGTATATTTATATTTATTATTCAAACATAAAGGATAATAAATATCGTTAAAGTCATTGAAATTGTTATTTCATATTTTTATATTTAATATTTGAGAAGGAACTTTTCGAGTGCACCCTGTATTATTAATTCGAAGTTTCTCGAATGTTCTATGTGTGATGACGCTACGCTACGTCAGAGGAGGGGTGTGAGAGACTATAAAAGACCGTTCATCGAAACGCGGAGTACTTTTGATTTGGTAAATTCAACCCACCTCTATCTTTTCTTTTCTTATCTCCGGAGAGTTTAGTTTTAATCAAAGTGGGGTTATAGTGAAATGGTTTAGTGTTTAGCAATAGGTAATGTAGAGCGTTTTCTTTATTTGTCTTTAAGGTAGATTGTTGGCTAAATGCTGCATTAGAATTTCATTAATTGTCAGGTATTTTTTTCTTGGAGAAAAAGCCGGTTGTGTCTTAACAAGGGATTTTGACCTTTATTGCGTTGTAAATGCTCATGGCATAGTTTAAATTTCATACCTGCTACGAATTTTGACCTTTATTGCTTCGCTATTTAAGAGTATTTTTCCGGTGAGCAGGGATTTATCGATTTGTGTCAATTTGTCAATGGATAATTTGCAGTGTTAAAATAATAATTTGTTCATTGTTTCTTTTTCTATTGTGTAATAAATCGATGAAGCGCTAATTACTGGATTATTGTAATTTTTTTGGTTAGCTAATTATTCTAGGTGCGGTGTTTAGGTAATAATTTGTCTTTTGGAGAAATATTGAAGGTTTGCTACGTTACTTATCGCCACGAAATATTAAACCGAATTCACTAATAATACACGGAGATAAAGCGGCTTCCGGACAGCTTATATACAAAGGTTGCTTATTTCTTTCTTCTCTCATCTTTTCTCTTCACTTTCTTAGTACTTTTTTATTAATTAACAAAAGCATAGTTCCTGATAAAGGAAGCTACGCTACTAAATGCCGGTTAATTAATAAAAAAGGTACCCTACTCTAATTCTATCTCTACTATCCTATTTCCTTTTAAGTTTTTTCATTATTTTATTATTTTTGGGGTTTTTTTTGTTTGATATAACCATAGGGTTATAGGGGATTTAGATTGTTAAATCTATTGTCTAAATTATCTGTTGATAATTTTAGTATTTTTGGGGATTTAAAACCAATTATATTTAATTGATTCCTTTTTCAAATATATTTAGGATACCACTTCATGGTTTTAAATTAATCAAGGGGGTAATTATTAGTTTACCAACTAAGCTTAACTTTGGCTACATAATTTTAAGTTTCAGTTAACTTTCTGAATAAGTTAACCTTCTGTTAACTTATTTAGTTTTAATATTGTTATTTTTTCCACACAGGTGGATATAATTATCAGACTAAATGGTCTAGAACCTCGTTAAGGGTATATCGTTGGGGAATAATAGCATTCCTTCATTATTATCAGTCTTTTGGGCAATTTACGTAACCTCAGGGGTAGTAAAAGACGTCTTTTAACCACCATTTTTCTGTATTGCCAATATAAGTAGCTCACACACACATATGTTTCATTTTCATGCACTGGGAGTATTACCGATGACAAGTTAAGCCAACAGACCAGAAAAGTTTTGAAAGTTAGTCGATCCAAGTGGAAATTGAGTTCCTCAACATCAGAACGTCGGTGAATCTGCAACCCATAGAATTGAGAGACCTTATAGTGTACAAGGCTCCTTCCTGAATAAGAACCAAATGCACCACCACCTCGTTTGAACTTCTGATGAGGCTCGATTACCTCCAGAACCAGCAGGACCATCCCTCAGCTTAGTCATCCGGTAACTTAAACCGAAACACAGCCGAGCTTACTTGTATTTATTTATGTACAGGTTACTTAAATTGCGAATATCATTTTTTTCATTTTTTATAACTATTTAATACCTAAGTTTTATAATTTTCTACATTTGGAACCTTCAGTTCAACTTTAACTATATTTTGTTCTTTTCCAGAACCCTCAGTTCTGTATTTGTCAATTATTATTATCTTATACTTTTCTACATTTGGAACCTTCAGTTCAACATTAACTATATTTTGTTTTTTTTAAGAACCCTCAGTTCTGTATTTGTCATTGTTGTGGACAATAAAATCTAAATTGAATTTATCTGTTTTAATTTACCTGATATTCATTTGAATTTGAACTTATCGTATCTTATCTTGACAGTTGTCATAATATAGTTTTGTTTCCTATTTTGTTTTTCTCTGAAAAAGTATATTTTTAATATAGTCAAAACAGGTGGCGCCTTGTTCAAATTCAGATAATCATAAAAGTTCCAAAATAAACAACTGAGAATTCACAACCCTGAGTATAATAAATTTTACCATTTTCCTGTATGGAAAATTGTAAAATCTTAAATTGAGCTTAAATCACTATAAATCTGTCTTCCAAATCAGACAATTCCAGGTAAAGGCTTGCATTGGCTTTCAATGGGCCTTAACACCTTTTAGAAAGCAATGAAACTGCTGCATATTTTGAGAGACACGTATCGCAATCTTCAATCTTTACGTACTGTATGCACCTTTGCTCGAAATGGGCGCAGTATATTTGCTCGACGTACTCTTCTTTTAAAACTTCTTCACGTTTAACTACGGATGGATGGTAACAAATGGTGTTAAATTAGTTCCAACCAATCAACGGGATTAATTTGGCTACAACAGTCGCGACAAACTTCAACAATGGCCTCCTCAAATATTTCTTCTTGACTAAGTCCTTCGTCGATATTTCGAAAATCTCCGAAATTATTTTGATAAGTGCGAATGAATATTTTAATAAAATTGGATTTCTTACAATACCATATATTTCCACTCATCACTTGTAACACTTTATATAGCTTAATCATACATATACTGATTTTAATATTCGGTTTTTCCTTTTTTATTCTAAATTTTTAATTAGTTATAAACAGCATGTGGCTGGAAAATACCTTTTCTTTAATTTTTCCTGGGATGGGCTTGACCTCCAGTGATGGTTTTAAACGACACGTGTGTTCAATTAACTACATTGTAACGTAATTGTACAATATACGGGGAAATTTTTGTCAGCAACATCGGTTTTGAATCTAAACATACTGGAAGCTTGTCGCAAAAACACATTGTTTTTGTTCCAGCAGCTACAACAGCAGCACCCAGTATAAAAAAAATATATATTCTTTATAAAAAAACCTCTCATTCCTTAACCAGCGACTACAACAAGTGGTATATATTATTATGAAATTAACTTATATCCAGGGCGTCGTTCCTGCTGCTGGTTTACGAAAACATAGGCATAGGTAAGTTCAATTTTATTAAATTAAATTTTTAAATTTGGCTTTCACATGATAATACGCTTATTTAAACTATCACATGTCAGTCACATTCCTTATAAAATTACCTTTTCAATGATGTGTCACACTTAGTACTTTTCCTATTTCAATTTCATTGGTAATAGTGACAGAGGGGTGGGGAGGGATGTAGGATAGTTTAGGATATGATCGAAAGATGCCCCCTTTAAAATAAAAATCGACCTCTTTTTGCATTTTCTCCAAAACAAATGTGTCTTCAAGATATGGGATCTGTTTCGTTTTCGGTGCCTCGTCCTGTATTTATGTGCGATATGGTGTAATGCCTAATCATGGATTAAATATATGCTTCATATTGCTCTGGGTAATCTTTGAATCGACTATACCAGTTGAGGGTTAAAATCAATGTTAGCCATTTAAGGCGTAGAAAGTGAATTTTTAACAGTGCAAGAAATTTTTTTAATGAATAAAATAATTTTTCTTATTTTTTCATTTAACTACAATCGAGTCTTTTTCTAGCTAAAAAGTTATGTCATTAAAACAAAAGGGTTCATTTCAAAAATTAAAAGTTTTTTGTATTGCTTATCCGAAAACATTTTGCAGTCATAATTAATATTTGCAGATATAAAATTTCTGTTACATACATCATTTTTCTCGTTGTGTTCTGTTTAAAATTGAAATTAAAATTTTTTGAGATCTTACAATAAGCAAAACTTTTTATCTAACTGAATTTAAGAAATAGAATTTCCGGACATAAATCGTCAAAATTAAGCGTTTAGAATTTCGCCTGGAGTTTTTAAGAAACGTGACGGGAAATGAAAGATAATATCAATTTTTCACGACTCGATCTCGAGGTCTCAATTTAATTACATTTTTTCTACGACTCTTCTCACATTTCAGCCTTTCTAGCCTTACGACTGACTGTCTAAAGACATTCCGGAAAACGAGTTTCCAATTAAAATTCTTCCCCCTCAAATATTCACAATATTATGAAATAAGCCAATTTGGCATAACATGATAAACTCCGAAATGAACACTTTTATCTTTAATGTCATTAAATTTCCCCCCTCAATTAGAAGAACGCCAGCCAGCATAGCGGTATCATTTTCGAACAAATATTGGTGCATGCATACCGCCAGAAGGGTGATACAGGGGTTGATAAAATAAATGGGAAAATAATTGCCTTCGGTTTGAAACTATGAAATTTCGATAGTGACTCTTCCCGTATTGGATTTCTGCATGTCTGTACAAATGCAGTACATAAAATATACACAGGGTGACTCAAAAATTCTCTTCAAATATATTAAATGTAATTTTCTTGAATTTGGTTTTTGTGAATTCTATTTTAGTCCTGAAAACATGCATAGAATACATGTTTGTTTAACTATAAAGCAAAATAATATAATAATAAAATAAGAATAGAGTAGGATAAAATATCGACATGTAAATGTTAAAATAGCTTTAAGAAGAAGGAATAAGATGACGTTGAAAAAGGTTTTAAAAAAAATTAGAAAACTTACAGAATACGTAATTGTTTGTTTTTGAGCTGTTATGCCGTGGCCTTTCTTGGTTATTACTAGCAAATGTTTCAGCTGCAACTGTAGCAGCCAACTTCATTGGCGTAAACGAAGTACTCTTTTTGACGTATCAACTGAAATTGAATCTGAATCATCCCATGTTTCGGGTGTAGTATTTATATGCATGGCTGCGCGCTCCTTTTTGGCGTGACTGGTATTAGGCGGTTTTATTTTTAAGCTTCTTGATTATGTGTGACAGATCCTAGGTAATATTGTTTTTTCCTCCATTCTATTGAAGGTCATTTGAAGTTTGTGTATTTCTATAACCTCTAAGTGCAATCTGTTCAAGTAATGTTTTGATGTTGCTAGTAGGTTGGTGTTTTTAAAAAGGATTTTGTGTTTTCCGTCGGATAATGGGTGTTCGGCGACTGCAGACTCTTGGGTCTGTCCTAAGCGACAACTTGTTGTTCTGTTAGTCGTGTACAAATGCTTCTCTTTGTTTGTGTTATGCATACTTTTCCACAAGTGAATAGAATTTTGTAAACTCCTGCTGTTAATAGGAGGTCTCTGCGGTCTTTCGCTGTTTTAAGATATTCTCCTATTTTGTTTGTTGGCTTATAGACTGTGCCGATTTTCTTTTTCTTTGGGATTTTGCCAATTCGGTCAGTGACACCTTATACGTACAATATATAGATAGTTTTTTGGTTTTGTTCTTCACTAGAGTTGGTCTTATTCTTTTTGGGCGGGTAGCACGGATTATGTATTTTTTGCTGTATCCGTTTTCTTGTAACTTTGTTATCGTTGTTAATGTGCCTTTGTTTACATATCCTTAAAGCTTTGTTTACTAACGTGTGTCTTTTTTCTGTATACTTTGTGGCCAAGTTTTTGCCTTCTCGGCTGACTTACCTATCTAGGAAAAAAATTGGTCGGTTCTCTTTTATTTCCATGGTGAACTGGACATTAGGATGAAAGCTGTTTAAATGCTTTAGGAAATTCTAGAGGTTTCTCTTATGGCTCCAGATTACAAATGTGTTATCTACATACCTTAGCCAATGCTTTGGTTGTTTTTCAGCAGTGCGAATAGCTCTGTTTAAATTTTTGCTTGTAAAAATTAGCCACAACTGGGCTGAGTGGACTGCCCATGGCGACTTCGTTAATTTGTTCATATAATGTTTGAATTTACTGGAAATTTATTATGAAATTGTGAGCGAGTGTAGGAAAATATTGATGAGCTCTGAAAAAACCTCCCCTATGTAGCTGACTTCTTCTTCGAGTGGCACGTTGGTGAATAAAGAGATGATGTCAAAGCTGACTATGATGTCGTTAGGCTCTAAGATCATACTCTTTAAGTGTTCGATGAAGTGGGTAGTCTCGCATGTAGGTTTTTGTTTGCAGAATTTTAGCCAGATGTTTGTGCAGCTTGTAAGTTGGTGATCCTATGGCACTTTATATTATTGGTCTAAGTGCTACATTATCATTGTTTATTTTTAGTTATCTATATAGTCTTGGTAATAGAGCTTTAGTAGTGCAGCTTTTCTTATGTAGCTCTGGTGGTAATGACGACTATTTTATTAATTTGATGGTTTTTATTAAAATCTAAATCTTATCTCTTGGATCTTATGATAATTTCCTGTATGTGTCTTGATTGACCAGATCATGCAGCTTATTTCTCTAGCCCGATATGTGTTCATGACGACTATTTCATTTTCTTTGTCGGTGGGCAGAATTATGTTTTCATCCTTATTGAACCTTCTTAGAGATGCTTTGTCTGGTGGTTTGGCTTTCCGTAGAATTCTTGCAGATTCAGTAGGTACCTCTTCTTTGACGTCAGGTTGTAGATTGTCAATTCTGGATTCTATATTGGCAATAATAATTTGTTGTGTAGGTATTGTCTGTGGGATTGCGCTAAAATTTCATCATTTGGCTAGTGAGCTTGTTTCGTCATCCGTGAGTGGCCGATTTGAGAGATTAATTATGGTCTGTTTCAAATTTGTTTTAGGAGTCTCGAGTTGTTTTGTTTGGATTGTGTTAAATTTTATCCTTTGTTTCTTATTGGATAACTGCAGGGTTAATTCCATTCTACTGAGCATTATTCTGTAAATCTTTTCCAAATCTTCCCATTCTAGTAGATGACTTATCCTTAAATATAGTACAAAGAGTTTTTTTTAATAACTTGATTGGCTGTGGTAGGAGCCAATTATCCAGACTCTTTTATTTCTGTACTATGAAATATTCAACATTGTTATTATTGTTAGTATTTGAGTATGTGTTTATATTAATTTCTTATATCTGGTTATTTTTTTAAACCCTTTTTTATTTTTGTTTTTTAGTTTTATTTTTTTTTAACAGTTATTTATCATTTCTTGATAACTTCTTTCCTGTTTGATGGCCTTTCTCCTTCATTAATGCTTTTTCCATCCTGTCAAAAATTCGTTGTTCATGTGATGTTTTGGTGTTCCTTTTCGAACATTAAAAATGTGGTTTTTGTGTCTCGGCAATGTAGTAAAAATGTTAAAGAACTTAACCTTTGAGATTTCGTCTTGCTTAAAACTTCTAGTCTCCTGACTGACTGGTAAGTTTCCTTCCCGTAGACTCGCCTAATGTAGGAATGTTATGCTTTCCTGTTGATGTGAGGGGGTATCTGCAGTCTTACGCTGTTTTAAGATATTTCCCTATTCCCTTTGTTGGCTCATAGAAAATGTCGTTTTTCTTTTTCTTTAGGATATTGCAGTCAGAGATATTATCTTGGTCTTATTCTCTCTTGGGTGTGTAGTACGGATTATGTCATTTTTGCTGTATCCATTTGCTTGTAAGACTGTTGTCAGGTGTTTCATTTCATCGTTGATGTCTTGGTTCGCATATCCTTAACGCTCGGTTTTCTATCGTGTTGATAATGGTGCGCTTCTCTTTTGGATGATGGTTGGATCCATATTGGCGGTTTTTATTAGTGTGTGTCCTCTTGATGTGTCCTAATTTATAGTCTTTTCGACTGACAAAACACATTTAGGAAAGGAATTTGTCGGTTTTATTCTATTTCCATTCTGAACTAGACTTTAGGATGAAAACTGTTCAGATAGTTTAAGAAATTCTAGAGGTCTTTTCTCCCGTGTCTACAGCGTCTATAACACAAAATGAAATATTGAAAAATTACTAATAGGACCAAAAACTTGCATAGTGAAAATTGTTTGTTCTAGAAGTTTTGATTGTGACGTTCTTCTTGTGACGTTCTTCTTGTGACGTTCTTCTAGCTAATGACTATGTTTCAGGTTACTCGCTATTGACAAATATACAGGGTAATCATAAGTTGGAACTCGACATTAAGAAGGAATGTGATTTTGATTCAGGAAATCCGGAAATTTTGTTTTATTCAAACGTACGAGTGTAGTGATTAATTTCCTTCACCTTATACAACTTGACTCAAAACCGTCTAGAGATTCAACCAAAACGTCTTGAGATCAATCCAAAAAACGTTCAGAGATAAATCCAAATCACGTCTAGAGATGAATTAAAAACTGTCTTTAGATTAAATGTCTTCAGATTTAACTAAAACCGTCTATATATAGCCATGCTAAAAAAGGATTAAAATGAGATCATAGGAAAAAGGAAACTAATGAATAAACAATTTAAAACTATTAAATGAATAATCTCACAAAGACTAAAATTAATATAAAAAGGAAAAATCTTATTTAACATATTTAAACATAGTAAAGCATAATATCTTATTCCAAAAAAAACAATATATAATTTTATATAAAACCAACATGTGTTATTCACTGTTGATATTGAGGTTATGTTCCAAATTTGCAAATTTATTTAAGAAATCCTTGTACAAAATATATATTTTCAACAATATACCATTATTAAAACTTAACTTATAAAATCAGACGGCCAATAACATAAATTAGTATCATCTAATACTTCGGATAACCAAGATATATTAATAATAAAATCAAGTTGATTCGTTGTCATCAAAGTCAAAAATAATTCTTACCAGACGAATAAAGGAAGAAGAAGAAGACGACAAATGACATTTAAGAGGTGGTTGTGTCGAAATAACGGTTCCAACCGTTACAATGTGAACGAAGCATTTGAGGATATTTTTGGTGTGCAAAAGCTACATTTGATTTGTATGAAAGTAGTTTTTTTCGTCCTTCGCCATTTATTGGGATATACTTTTTCCGTTGTTTTGCCGATTGGTAGAGTCAAGCCGAGAGGAAGCAGGCAACCTGTTTCTTGTCGAGAACCCTTTTGTTTAGAATGTAAGCTTCGTTTTCTCTTACTTACTTTAGTAGTAAACCTTTCCCCCTATAGCTTTTATATCAGTGAGGTCGAGAAAAAAAAAAGATAATAAGTTCGGCCACATGCTGTTCGTTTTTTTATGAAGGAAATTCAGTCAGTTGCGAGTAAATTATTCGGTTTGCCGTTATTAATTTCTTATAAAATGAGGAGGGATACTTTACACTGAGCCTGCTCGGTTATTTGTATTTCTCGTATTTTTAGAGTACAGTACACGGACTCACACTATCAAACGTGGACTCGCGAGTTGATTTTGATGTTCCATCTTATAGGGTTCTACTACTACCTCCACGGACACTAAAAGCGTGAACTAAAGTTTCGTCACATAATTGTGTAAACTTGTTATGACTGATATTATTTTTGTTAGAAGGTTTTACCATAGCTGTGTTACTATTAAGCCTGGGGGTAGATTGTTAATTTTGACTACAAGGAAAGGTTTAACAACCTATTATGGTATAAGCAGGAGTATTAGTTGTCTTATTTCGTACCTATTGTTTAATTGATTTAGGTTAGGGACAAGAAAGAATATTTATCTGGCATTTAAATCGGTCTGGCGCCCGCATTTAAATACTGTAAATCTTGGTACTAAACGGACCACGCCTTCTCCACTCAGAGTGAAACCGGAGCCGTGGCTGTTCATCAGACCTGTAGATCTTCTTAAGTTGGAAATTGTAAGTTTATTTTGTGGAAACCATGGGACCGAACGCGGACTGAGTTTACGGGGAATATTAGCAAGTAACACTATAGTTACCCTTGTGTTATAATATGTACAACCTAGCGTCACTTACTTTTCACGATGTAACTCTAAAACGGTCAAATATAAAATATTGTTTGAAACAAAAGTTGTAGAGAATTTTCTGCTCTTTAATATAAATCCAAAAGCCATTTATAGAATAATAAACGGGATATTTAGCAAATGCTATTTTTGCGAAGGTAATATTACTGTTTTCGCGCGTGTTGGAACAGACCTAGTAATTCAAATATCGAATTTAGCAAGCATCTCGCTCAGATAATTGCAGAAAAATTAAAACAGTTTCGGCGCTTAGGCTGGATAGTTTGGAGACCCCTGATCTAGATCATATCACACGGTCTTCTTTTTGAGCCAAAGTGAAGTTGTGAGCAATTCATTAAGGACAAAGCTTACAGACTTTTAAATGTTTGTATAAAATAGTGTTAATTGCTTTTACATCAATTTTTAAAGTTGCTTGAATGTTTTTGATACTAATGTGTCAGTCTTCTTTAATCATGTTACAAAGAAAAAACAATTTAATTTTTTTAGTTACTGCCGTTTTTGGCTTAGGAGCTTCAAAACTGTCATTTAAGGAAAGTCAGCCACGTTAAAACTCATTGTACCACCGCGACCGGTTTACGGAAGCGAAGGAACACAACTTGTCACCAAACACTCGAAGAGAGGATTAGTAAAATGGATTATTATGTAAAGTTTATGAAAAGACTAATGAAGAGATAGGAAATAAAAAACAAAAAAATCAAAATTTTCTTTTTATATAATTTAATAATCCATTGCATTTTTAGAAGGTAAAATAATTAGAATTACTTTAAATATTTTTTTTTTAGTTAATCATATAATCTTTTTTTTATATTACCTTCTTGAGTAATACTGGAATTTTGTTTTTCATGTAGATAGTTGCAAAAACATCCGAAGCAAGTTACACAATCAAATAATAGAATTTGTTTTCTTCAACCCAAAATTCTACATTGAAAAAAAATATTAACAAGAACATGCTTTATTTCAAATAACCACCTTTATCAATTTTTTTCAGTTTCAGAAGAAATACGAAATAAGGCAAAAAACATTCGGATAAGCTATCGAATGTTTCTCAAATATTTTTATAAAATAAAAAGAAACAGCTGACATGAATACGTGGCTAGCAACATCAAAGTATCATTCTATTTTGTATTCGATTGCTGACTTGTTTTCTTTAGACGTTTTTGTTTTATCTTTAGCCTATCGACGAGCTTTTATTATAGAGTTTCTTGAAAGTGAAATAATTTTTTTTTGTTTCATTTATAATTCGAATGCTTTCCTTTTTTTAGGTTTAATAAAATAGAGCACGAAATTGATTTTTTTTTAGTATTCAGTATTTTCGGTGTTATTGAAATACATTCGCAAAAAATTATCAATATGGTTGTTTTACAATGAATAAAACCAACTATAAAGAAAACGGGATTTGCAGCAACAAAGAATGTTTATTTTGGTCTCATTGAATTAATCCTAAGGTATGCTATACGGTTTTGTTGAGTTTCTAGCAAAGAAATGTTTTATATTACATTTGTTTTTCAATACCGACCATCACTATTCGTCTACTATGTCAAACAAAATATATTAGCTGTTACAGACCAATATTTATAACACCTCAATCTTTAATGCTATGTTATGTAATGGTGGAAATGAGGTGTTAATATACTGCTACCTAGAAGATCTTTTGTGTCGCCTTCTGTCGATTGTGCAGCAAGGAAATAACTCGTTGTCTATAACGACTATCTTCTCAAAGAAGTGTAGGTTTTGGTGTGGCTTTAATTTAGGTAAATCTTCCTCTTCTATTTGATATGCTCCTAGGTACAGTGTCCTTGAATTTTGGAGTGGTAGACATTTCTATCTGAATTAGGGCGTGGTTCAAAGCCCACTTGTACTGAAGCTCTAGGCTTATTGTACCCTGTGGTACACATTTAGTCAGAATGTGAAAAAATGATTCGTCCTCCTCCTCACAGAATTTGCATCCACTATCTTCTCCTACTCTTAGTCTACTAAAGTGTCCTTTGACTCGGCAATTCCCAGTAAGGATCCCTGTAAGAATTTATTCTTATAGGAATTTTTGACATTTTTATATGTCCAGGAAAATTTCATGAATTTTCAATATATATGAAACTGTCAAAAATTTCTATAGGAAAAGATTCCTACAACTCAAGAATCGATCCCCAGGCAGATACAGACTTTCAATGTTTCTGGATATATATTTATTCAGAAGTATCTTAGACTGTCTAAGCCCCTAAGGATTATTCCATTTATCAGTTCTTCTACTGGCCAGCTCTTTTTTAATCTCTCATAATATTGTGTTACTACTGATACCGCATAACAGCTCAGATCCCTCAAAGTTTGTTTGAACCCCTTTTCCCTGTGACACTATTTGAAATCTTGTTACCCTTTACCTCGTTATGTCCCAGGACCGAAGTGAGCGTAACTGTATTTTCGTCGCCTAGCTCATTCAGTTTTCCTAGACATCTACAGACTATTTTTGATCTGATTATGTCTCAGAAATTTATATTTACAATAAAAAAAGTGGGTTTCAATTTAAATATAAAAAATAAATTGCTATTTTCTATTATTTCCGGAAAAACCAGAAGTAAGCCCATGGGCGAAGTTAGGGGGGGGCTTGGGGGGGCTAAGCCCCCCCAAAAACCAAATTAGCCCCCCCAAAAATAATTCGAATATTTATCGCACATCTATCCACACATTTCAGATTTCAGAACAGAAATTAATAAATAAAGAAAAATTGTGCCATTTGATTCTGAAATTTTACATTTAGTTCAGGAGGCAGTGAATTTTACTCGTACTCATTTTTTCAATCGGTGTATATGAAAATAAACTGTTCTCTTAGTGACAAAAAACAAACATTTTGAGTCTGACACTTATTTTCCCAGTCATAAATATTTTACATTTACTAAACTAGAACATAAAGCTTATAAAAATAGCAGTTTGGAATATCTCAGATAGTGGAAAGTGAGTGTGGCAGAAAATTTAGCATAAAAATTGATACAATCATGAACTGTTAATTTTTTTGACAGTTGAGATGCTCTTTTATGCATATGTTTTATATATTGTTCTATGGCCAGCTTTGAAAATTTGATTTTAGTCGTTTTAATGTATGTCTGTCAAGTTTTGAAATTTGGATATTTTGGTGTAAAATTTTCTTACCCAATACCTATCACTGGTGCCTAAATTATTATCAGTAAATTTTTGCTCACTCACGCATATTTTAAGAAAAATATCAATCGTCTTCGACTCAGGATAAATTTCAAAATATTCGTAAGTTCGAAAAAAATTTCAGAAATAATTTAGGCACTAGTGGTATTCTAAGTGAAAATATAGGTCTGGCTGACAATTAAAATCACGAAGGCCTGCTACTCACAAGTAGTGTCCGGCCGAAGGTTCGGTTACGGTTTTGGCCAACTTCGGCTTAAAATAAGAGTTTCGACTACAGTTTCGGTTTCGGCGGAAAACTGGCCGAAACTGCAGCCAACTACGAAACTACTTTCGAAAGTTTTCGTATCACACTTGGTTGTGTCCGGCACAATGGCGACTGTGCCGGGTGCCATTCCTACACAGTGCACGTACTTCTCTGCTTTGTTTCAAGTGAACAGTCTTCAGTGCTCCTGGCCTAATTTATTCGTATCAAAGGAGCATTTTTTTAGGTGAAACGTGGAAAAAATATTATTTCTAGCCTACAACGTTAGACTGTTTACTTATGAATATTAATTTAATTATAAGTAACAAACATATTTAATTATCTGAATTTGTTTTTTTTAAATAACAATTACATTATATATAATTCCCTTCATAATACTATTTTTTGTTACAAAAAATCTAGAGACAGATGCAGAAATGATTGCTACTTTGTAATTCACTTATTTTTTTTTTAGTTTCAAAAGTAATAAAAAAAAAACAATGTCAATAAATTTATTAATGGCTTCTTTGGATCACATAAATAAATAGGTAATAAGTAAATGTAGCTAAAATTTATAATACGAGTTAATTAGTCTTAAACAAAGATATTGCAAATTTCAATAAAAGATTGCCTTAAAAGAAAGTTCTTATTTCTGTTTCGGTTTCGACCGAAACTAAGAAAGGAGCCGAAATTGGGTTTCGATTTCGGTTATAAAACCGTATTTCGGTCGGACCTGACAAGCCAGGTAGTTAAACGAGGAAAGGAATAGTAATCGAACGTGCAGAATTTAGCGCGCCTGACGATCATTAGACAAGTCTGGCAAGGCTTCCGGGGTATTCCACATTAGCCAGATTGTATTTTAAGCTGTTATCATAATATACATTTTTCTAGTACTTAGGACACTTGTAACAGGGATCCTTACTGGGCATTGCCAACTAAAAGGACACCTTAGTAAACTGAGAGTAGTAGAAAATAGTGAGTGAAGATTATGTGAGGAGAAGGACGAAACCTTTATTTACATTCTAACTGAATGTGTAGCACTCCAGAATCCAAGGGCACTATACCTAGGAGCATATCAAATAGAAACTTGAAGCCACTCCAAATCCCACACTTCCTTGAGAAGATATAATTGAAAGGGTCGTTATAGGCATTGAGACATTTCCTTGCTGCATTAGCGACACAAGGGGGCACAATAGATATTTTAGGTCGCAGTGTATTAACACCCCATTCCCAACATAACATAACATAGCGAGAAAACTGCAAAATAATGAAATCCACAAATCCCAGTTCATATTTTGGACTTCCAACTACTATTATTTTTAAAATTTTAAATTCTGACAAACTGTCAGTATATTTTTTAGTCATTAAGATTACATATACGTTAAAATTAGTTATTTTTGTTTAGAATCGATAAAAAATAACATTTTAATTTTATTTGGGCCACATTTAAAAAAGTAAATTTTAATCAAATTATATAAAACTAATTTAATTACGAGTATTAAAATTAAAAACCTTAAAGTGGCGGTGGAGCTGAGGACAGAGCATTTGCCTTTCACGCGAATAGCCTGGGTTCGAATCTGGACTATAGGGGCTAATTTTTTTTTATGTTTTTTATTTTATAAATTAATAAAATTTATAAATTATTTTAAAATGGCTTATTTTGTCTAAATCTAAAATAATTTTTTAAATTTGTAGATTTTCGTTAGTAGTTCGTAGAAAAAATATACTGCACAACTCGAGTGGATTGTCCATATCTACTCCTGTTGCGAAAATTAGGGAAATTTTTGTGATGAAAATTATTGTGATGAAAATTATTCAGTTTTTTCACTTATATATGATATTTTATTCATTTTCATAGATTCGCCAGAATTTTTTTACTTAACTTCAGTATACCTCTAGAACTGTTATATATTATATGACTAGGGTTAGGGCTTTAGCCCCCCCAGATCTGATGACATAACTTCGCCCATGAGTAAGCCACGACATCACAGATTAATTAAATTAGTCATAAGAAAATATTTGTTCCAGTTCTCCAAACAAACAAAAATTATTCCAATATCTCAATGAATAACGAAGATGAAAGGGATGGAACTTTTAAGTGGCCCACCCTGTATGCCTCAACAATTGTCCCCCTTAACCTATAAATTGACGTGTTTCGTTAAATTTTCATACTTTCATTGGTAGAGACAATATTAGATGCTGTTCGTTTTCAAATTGACACCCGTTTTCAAATTGACAGCCTGTATGTAATAATAATTATTATGAAAAAAACTTAGACTATATAGGTAATAAAGAGAGGACGCGTAGCAAGTATATCGAATACACGTAGTATTCTGTGCCGATTATCTTTCAGCCGCCATTATTTTGGTGACACCAAAGTTTTTGTTCGTGTTTATTTTTGATTTTTGAATTAAATGACATTTAATAATTGGTTTATTACAATGGTTTATTGTGTGGCATGTCAGTGTAAAAGTTATAGCGACAAGAAAGAAGCAGATATTACGTTTGACATGAAAATGATAAACATCAATAGTTTTTACTTTGTGTATTTTATGTGTTATACAACTTGGTATTTACATATTGTACCAGGTGTTCCATTAAGAGAGGTAGCTGGCTATATTTCAGAAACTAATAATAGCTTTGGGGAAAAAATATTTTTAATAAAAACGGTCAAGAGAAATTACTGGAAATTATTTTCAAGTTTGTAGTGTGGCCGATAGGGGGCGTATTTGTGACGTTAAAACACAAAAATGAAATTTTCTCAAAAAAAAACACCAAGTAAAGTATATTGATAAATATCACTATTCTAATCTAAAATATTTTCTGAATAAAAAAGCTTGAGTTATAATTTTTGTCAGTTGTGAAATAGAGTGGTGGGGGAAGGTTAAACTTTAATTTGGAAAAATGCTCATAACTCCGGTTTGGCATTTTGGCATTTAGTGAACTTGGTTTAGTTTAGAAGAGTTTTTTCAGCTTCATTTTTAGCTTTATAAACTGTGGCTGCTTACGTTTTATGAACGCCGCTAGAAGGTGTTAAGTTAAAAACTGACAAATTTAACAAACATTTTCGAAAAATTAAAATACAACGATATATACCCTTTTACACAGTTAGATAGAGAAAAAACACAATACTTTGGCGAAAACCGCATTTGGATATCTCTTTTCAAACCGCAGATTTTAGCAAAAATATAAATAAAACGTAGAAACGTAACACATTTAATGACCCAGCATTTTCTACTAGGTCCATTTTTAACCGACTTCAAAAAAGGAGGAGGTTATCAATTCGTCGCGATATTTTTTTTTTTATGTATGTTCAGAGATTATTCTTTAACACGGTGTCCGATTTCAATGATTCTTTTTTTGTTAAAAAGGGGGTATTTTAGGGGTGGTCCCATATAAATTTAGTCAAAATCCAATAATTGGGTTCATTAGAAAATCCTCAAACTCTTCATTTTTTATGTATGTTCAGCGATAATTTTTTAACACGGTGTCCGATTTCAATAATTCTTTTATTTTTTAGAAAGGGGCTACTTTAGGGGTGGTCCCATATACATTTGGTCAAAATCTAATAATTGGATCCATGAAAAAATCCTCAAAGTCTTCATTTTTTATGTATGTTTAGCGATAATGCTTTACCACCTTGACCAATTTATACGATTCTTTTTTTGTTAGTAAGGGGGTACTTCAGGGGTGGACCCATATAAATTTGGTTAAAATGTGGTGATGGCATCTGCACATTTTTGAAGTCGGTTTTTTAAAATTTTTAATTTGTAATACTTGTTTAAGGTGTATATCAAATTTATGCAAAACCTAATGCCCAACAATGATTTTTACATATTTTAAATAATCGAACGATATTAGATAAGAATGCATAATTATGTTACGCTCTGCCCTTACTTATGAAAGGGGCCAAACGTAATTTCTGCTAGCTCGTTAATTTTTTTTGATTTCAGGAGAGTAGGGTCGGGTCCTTAGTCAGAACTTAATAAAACGCATTCTCGTCTGACAGCTATTTAATTTTTGAGGTTAGATGAAATAAAAAAATATGGGGAAAAATATGAAATTATTACGCCGATATATCGGTAATTATATATATTATAATAGTGAGTATATGTAAAAAGAGGTCCTCGAATAGTACTATCCGTTACAAACCCGTACTTATACCACGTAAGTATTAATCTGACTCTAATAACAAAATATGTTTTCGTAACTATAAAAATCTACCGAAATATCTCAAGTCTATTCATTAGCTATTTTTAACCGACTTCAAAAAAGGAGGAGGTTATCAATTCGTCGCGATATTTTTATTTTTTTTTATGTATGTTCAGCGATTATTCTTTAACACGGTGTCCGATTTCAATGATTCTTTTTTTGTTAGAAAGGGGGTACTTCAGGGGTGGTCCCATATAAATTTAGTCAAAATCTAATGATTGGGTCCATGAGAAAATCCTCAAACTCTTCATTTTTGATGTATATTTAGCGATAATGCTTTACCACTTTGTCCGATTTATATGATTCTTTTTTTGTTAGTAAGGGGGTACCTCAGGGGTGATCCCATATAAATTTGGTTAAGATGTGGTGATGGCATCTGCACGTTTTTGAAGTCGGTTTTTTTAAATTTTTAATTTACACTTGTATACAGTAAATATTAGCTTGTCCTACGGAATTAATATTAAAATATTTGTAGGTGGTTCCTAAAACGGTATGTGGCCGGTTTGAGGTTATGTCGGAACTTCGTGGCAGATGGGGGTCTTTAATGAAAAGGAATGGTCTTACTTGTGATATCGATGGTCAGTCGTCTGGTGCAGCTTGCTATACTTTCGGTCCCCAGCAAGGTTTCACAAGGGTAAGCGGCAAATAATCCTTAATTAGTAAGGGGGTTGATCCTGGGGTAATCAGTCTTCATAAAATCCTTCTGTCTTGCCTGTAGAATACGAACTGGTACTAGCAAGTTAAGCAGGAGGTGCGGTAGGTTAGCTATAAGCGATAGCGAAGATAGCTTGAAGGAGAAGGAAGAGACGTAAAGTAGTAGAAGGTGACTCGGAAAGTTCCCAGATAATTAAAAGGAGGTCTAAAAGAGGGATTTGCATAAGACATACATATAAATAGCCTTATAAACTATAGGTAAGCCAATAAAGCTGTTTTATTTAATTTTAAGGACTCACCTGAAGCTGTTGGGCGACCTTTTTAGTTGTAAATTCAGTCAGTAAATATATTTAAATCCACCAAAAATGTGATTCAAACCACAATGATTTATTTGGTATATTTTACTAACTGATTTAATCGTTTTTAGCTCAACGTTCAGATCCTACAAACATTAGAACATATGGCACATGTTACCACAAAGCTGAGCTTATAAAAATTGACTCAAGGAAGTTTCCCAAGATGGTAGAAAATCCATGTAAGTCAATAAAAGGTCTTTAATAGTCAAGTTTAACAGGACAAAGTCTGGTAAAAGTGTGGCCCTTATTGTTAAAAGAAGAATTTGACATGTGTGGATGTCATAAAATAACTGTAAACAAATAATAACATGTACTTATAGATATCAGATATTTAAAAGAGTTATGTGTACTATTTTGTGTAGTAAAATACAGTTCTTTGGACTTTAAAGTATTCACTAGATATAATTAGGCTGACAAATATAAGACTAAAGGTTAGAATGGGTTTTATTGTAAAATAAAATACTAAATTAGGATCCTTACGATTCAAGTTTAGAATTTAGTAAATCGATCGATTATATCCCCAGTAGGAGTAAATAAATAGGGAGAATGTAGGACACAATATATATAAAAAGAGAATAGAGCTAAAATAGAATAATGTAGAATAGATTAGGTATATAATAGGGTAGATTAGTAATTAGAGTAGCTTAGGGTAAGTTAGAATAGAGTAGAAATAGAATAGTGTACATAGTTAAGCTTAGAATAATTTAGGGTAGCGTAGAATAGGTTAGAAGTAGAGTAGTGTAAATAGTTAAGCGTAAAATAGAGATTTTAGTTTAGGATATATTAAGATAGAATAGTTTAGGATAGAATAGTTTAGTTTAGGATAAAATAGTATATTTTAGGCTAGAATTAGATATAAATTTAGTAGAATCAATAATAAAAATAAGAAACTATTTATTGTTTACACACTTTGCTGTTTTGGCTAAAACTATTCTAGATAGAATTTTTGACCCGTAACAATTACTTATAAGTATAATAATTTATTGAGCGTGTAGGTGTATTTGCATATCAAGTAAGATTTGAAAACAAAAAAATCTTGCAATGTAAAAAAATCAACAATTTTCGCGTTTTTCAGGATATCTCAACGCGTACAGCCTTGCAGCTATAGTTGCATTTTGCAAGCACTCAAAATAAATAGCGATAATATCAACCGCCTCTTCAAGCAAAAAAGGCATTATTAAAAAAACACAATACAGTAAAACAGCGAATACGACAAAATAATGTTCTGACATGAAAATTGTTGATTTTTTGACATTGCAAGATTATTTTGTTTTCAATGTTTACTTGATATGCAAATATGCCTACATGCTCAATGGATTATTATACTTATAATTATGCATTCTTATCTAATATCGTTCGATTATTTAAAATATGTAAAAATCATGGTTGGACATTAGGTTTTGCAGAAATTTATAAATTTGATTTAAACCTTAAAAAATGGACCTAGTAGAAAATGCTGGGTAATTAAATGTGTTACGTATCTACGTTTTATTTATATTGCGGGCTTTTTTTCTCTCTAACTATGTAAAAAGGTATATATCGTTGTATTTAAATTGTTCGAAAAATTTCGTAAAATTTGTAAGTTTTTAACTTAATGCTCTCTAGCGGCGTTCATAAGGATAAAAATGAGGCTGAAAACGCTCTTCTAAACTAAACTAAGTTCACTAAATTCAGTAAAGCCAAACCGGAGTTATGAGCATTTTTCCAAATTAAAGTTTACCCTTCCCCCACCACTCTATTTCACAACTGACAAAAAATACATCAATAACTTTTTTGTTCAGAAAACATTGAAGATTAAAATAGTAATATTCTTCAATATACTTTACTTAATATTTTTTTGAGAAAATTATATTTTTATATTTTGACGTCACAATTAAGCCCCCTAGCAGCCATTCTACAAACTTGAAAATGCATTCCAGCAATTTCTCTTGACGGTTCTTATTAAAAATATTTTTTCCCTAAGCTGTACTATTATTAGTTTCTGAAATATAGCCGGGGCTACCTCTCTTAATGGAACACCCGGTACATGTCTCACTTCAGATTAATAAATTTTACCCACCACGTTTGTTTAATTTATGCTTTTCATTGACATTTAAGTAATTAATGATATTAAAATGGCCCAACAAGTAATTTTTTCCAGTGGCGTGTCGTACAATTCTAAATATTAACTTTTATTAAATTCTAATTGACTTTTGCTTTTTATTTAATTGCAGCAATATTTATTTGTTGTTTAATTTTAGATTTCCTGTCGATCCAGCAAAAAATTCTTTGGATTCGGACAACGAAAATTGCAAATTGGAAATACTTTTTTTTTATGGGACGGACTGTAAAAGACGTTTCCTAAATGAAGCTTTCCCATTATATTTCCTAAATTACCTATGTTATGCACTTTTAAGAATTTACCAATCCTTTTGTGTATAGATCAAAACATTACCGTAATAATTGATTGTTTGTAGGACTTAAGAAGAAGCATTTGGAAGCTGAGCTAGACCCTTTAAATAAGATTGCAAATAAGGAATCTATCCTAGAAAGACCTAGAACAAAACTGCTTATTAGACAACTTTTACAACAGGTAGAAAAGAATAAAGAAAAAAACGAGACAAATCAAAGTTCTTAAAAAAAACTTAAAAGATATAAAAAAGAGTTATTTCGCTAAAACTTCTTGTTATTATACCAAATTAGTATTATTTAAGGGTCAGTAATAAATTTATCTTCATTTATGTATAATTTTCCTTACTAGCTTAATGTAATAATACCCAGATAGCACACTACATCTCAATAAAGAAGTCCAGTTCATGTCTTACTTTCGTCCAAACGTCCTAGTACGTAAAACGGATGGTTTTAAGACACCCTGCTTAAATATGTCGGTAATGTAAACGTTCAACTCTTTTTGCTATATTTAAATATGTCGCCACGACACCGTTCTTGGCGCTGCCTGCAGCGCATGTATGATCGTTATTCGTCATTGTCATTGGCTGTTTGCATAATCTTGCGCGCGCGTATCAAGTCGCGTTCTTCCTCTGGCTGTCTTCTTCTCGGGACAGATATTGTATAATATTTTTAGCGTCAGTCTGTGGACCTTGTCTTGTCATTATATTTTCGTGGTTGTGTGTTTTTATATATTGTCTTTTTATATTATTTATTTGCCATTATTGGAACTGTGGTATACCGGAACTACTAAACTTTATGATTAAAAATGGTAAGTTTTAATTTATTTGCCTTTTAATTTCATAACCTCACTTTAAAAATGTCTTATTTTTTAGAAAAATACCTTTTAACAATAACAAAATTATTTGCTACAGAGACATTAATTATAGACGCATTGGCTAAAATTAATACCCTAAAGAAGTTTTTAAATCGACCAAACTGTGTGTCAGTTTTAATAGTTAATTAATGTATAATAAATAGACAAGTATTCGTTTATTTTTTTAAACGAATTTTCATTAAGTAAATAGACGGCTTAAACAAGTCCAATACGGTTTGTCTTAAAGACGTACAAAACTGGGTGTCTTAAAGACGTACAAAATTGGATGTCCTAAAAACGCCTTGTTTAATAACGATGTACGTCATATAGACGAATAGAATATATTTTTAAAATTAGCGTACATCTTCAAAACGTCACGAACTTCGTCATTTTATTATGTAAGCGATTTCATTTAGTTTATTTTATATGTTTTTTCTTGTCTTATTTATTGTTACTTATTTATTTTAAATTTTACGCTTTGAAATTGCTTTATACCTAAAAAGATCAATTAAGTACTAATAACATAAATACAAGTTCGTTTTTTTATTTCCAACATTTTACGCCTTTGATCGAATATCGTTGGTGTCAGAATGGAACAAGATTTTCAGCGGCGTTATGAATCCTCTCTTTATTACCTAGTCTAAGGAAAAAAATTATATCTCGACATAATGATGTCGAAAACACTCAAAATTTAGATCCAATAAAATAATCGATTATTTATTAAGGTCTCGATATATTACCCTTGATAATTCCGCAGTCTACAAACGTAAACCGGTGTATTTGATTGAATATTTGACTTAATGCGACGAATACTTAAAAGCTTACATGCTCAAATTAGTCGTACATTTAACGATATGCATTAAAAAGTATGTTCTACAGGTATAGACTGTGTGACTAAAGTAGAAATTTGAGTGCAAATAATTAACTAGTTTGCGATGTCTAAGGCCTAACACGGGAATAAAAATAATTGCCGCGAGTTCAAGGCTTAATCATAAAGGGTGCATATAATTTAAAATGTAGGTAAATTTAAAGATTATTTGCGAATTAAGCATTTGATTTATTTATAAAAAAAATTCCTTACAAAATTTTTCAAAATTATTTCAGTACTCACTGATTACATTTTTATCTCCCAATAAATACTGAAGCAACATCCAGTAGATGAACATTTTCAAACGATCCTTTTAAAATATCATCCAATACCATTCAATATCTTTTCAATTTTTTGCCAACAAGTGGGAATTGAGTCGATAAGAGAAAAAATTAACATTTCGCAGACAATCCAATATCCAAATTGGGTTTCGGTATAAAAAGAGAATGATATTCGGTAATATGATAATACTTTTTTTGGAGTCTGAAAAGGCAGGAAAAAAACGTTAATCAAGTTAGTCTGCAAAAAGTTTCTGGATGAGTTACAAAATAGAAAGTAATATTAAGAGGGATTGTGAGTATATATTATAAAAAACTATATTATCTTACAAACTAGATTATTGACAATACATAAATGATGATCAATTTGAACATTTATTATTTTCATTATTATACAGCGATATTTAAAAATATATCGTACAAGAATATATAAATATATCGTTTCTAGATAAAAAGGGGAACATCAGAATGAAAGAAAAGTTTGGGAAACTCTAATAGAATTTTAACTGTGATGTATTCACGAATGATTAAAGTTGTCTTGCCCAATGAATATGATTAAGTAATAAAAAGAAACTACTTGAACACCGCACAACTAAAAACTTTTCAGTAATTACCGATCAAACGTATATCCAAGTTCAAGTTATTAAAGATTTACAGGTCGAACTAGAAAACAGAAAGCAAAATGGAGAAACAGATACAATTGTCGAGTATTTGCAAGGTGTGCCTGAAATTGTTAAAAACTCTAACTTTCAAGTCTAACGCTGTCCCTATTACTTATTGGTCATTTTTATATACTAACTTGGATTTTTTAATGAGTTTTTATGTAATGTTTAAGATCTCAAACCGCATTTAATATTTATCACGAAAATCTGGCTAAAATTATCAGATACAGACTCGCTTGTTTCTATCCATGGATACACCATATTCCGATCTGATAGACTAATGATAACAGGTGACGGGGTTTGTATATACAGTATGGTTTAAATGAAAGGAATAAATTCATTATAATGGAAGTAGTTGATTTTTCGAAAAATTGCTCGGACAGGTCAATTTTGTTTACTAAAAGCGCAATTTTTTAAATATAATTCAATTTTCTTCCCCTTCCCATTTTTGGTCAGTGACGTCATTGACAATTCTTTTAAATAGTAACCCCAATTTTTTTTTTCTTGATTTTGATAGATCTTGCAATTTTCTACTCGGAAATTTTTACTCGGAATCATTTTTTTTTGAATAAAAGTCATTTAAAGATCAGACACATAAATTTTATTTTGAAAACACAATAAATGAATAAAATTTAATTATTTGTAATTAAGTGCTTAATCTAACAATATAATAATAATAATAATAATAATAATAATAATAATAATAATAATAATAATAATAATAATAATAATAATAATATTAATAATAATAATAATAATAATAATAATAATAATAATAATAATAATAATAATAATAATAATAATAATAATAATAATAATAATAATAATAATAATAATAATAATAATAATAATAATAATAATAATAATAATAATAATAATAATAATAATAATAATAATAATAATAATAATAATAATAATAATAATAATAATAATAATAATAATAATAATAATAATAATAATAATAATAATAATAATAATAATAATAATAATAATAATAATAATAATAATAATAATAATAATAATAATAATAATAATAATAATAATAATAATAAATAATAATAATAATAATAATAATAATAATAATAATAATAATAATAATAATAATAATAATAATAATAATAATAATAATAATAATAATAATAATAATAATAATAATAATAATAATAATAATAATAATAATAATAATAATAATAATAATAATAATAATAATAATAATAATAATAATAATAATAATAATAATAATAATAATAATAATAATAATAATAATAATAATAATAATAATAATAATAATAATAATAATAATAATAATAATAATAATAATAATAATAATAACCACCAAAGAAGAAAGATTTACAAACATTTTGGGAAGGTATATGGTCAGATGAAACCAAACACCAGGAAAATACGCCCTGGATTAAAACAGAAATACAGAACAACAACCATCTGCACATGGAAGAAATAATATTTACAGAAGAAGATCTAAAAAAAAGGTAGTAAAAAACTTGGCCAACTGGAAAGCACCAGGAAACGACGGTATTCAAAATTTCTGGTACAAAAAACTCACGGCTATCCATCATCACCTGACCAACCAATTTAATACCGTTCTAAGAAACCCAGAACAACTACCAGACTTCCTTACAAATGGTGTTACTTATCTTCTCCCAAAATCTGATCAACTTCAAGATCCTTCCCAATATAGACCTATCACATGCCTTCCTACAATGTACAAAATCTTCACTGCAGCACTATGTGAGAAGCTATATGCATACCTAGAAACAAACAATATTCTCACTGAAGAACAGAAAGGGTGCAAAAAGAAATTTATGGGCTGCAAAGAACAAATAACAATCGATAATGTAATATTAGAACAAATCAGAAAGAAGAACAGAAATCTGTACATGGCTTATATAGACTACCAGAAGGCTTTCGACTCAGTGCCCCATAGCTGGTTAATAAAAACCTTAGAAATCTACAACGTGCATCCTGTGATGGTTAGGTTTCTAAAAAGAACTATGAGTAAATGGACAACAAAACTTAGAATTAACCTAAACCACACAGACCTAGAAACGGAAGCTATAAATATTAAAAGAGGAATTTTTCAAGGTGATTCACTTTCCGCTTTATGGTTCTGCCTGTGTTTAAACCCATTATCACGCGGGCTAAACCGCACAGGATATGGAGCAAATTTAAAAGTGGATCGAAACTCAAAAAACATAAGTCATCTATTTTTTATGGACGATCTAAAAATATATGCCGCATGCAAAAAACACCTAGACTCAAACTTAAAACTTATACATCAGTGGAGCACAGACATCGGAATGTCTTTCGGTATGAAAAAATGTCAAACTGTATCGGTTGAAAAGGGAAAGCTAAAAGAAGGAGAGCCTATTGAACTAGAGCCAGGAAAATATATTGAAGCCATGACAGACAAACCCTACAAATACTTGGGAATCCTCCAGACCCATAAAATAGAACATAAAGAAATAAAAGCCATATTAAACAAAGAATTCGAAAAACGCCTTCACAACCTTCTAAAAAGCAAACTAAACTCAAGAAACCTTACCACAGCCATAAATAGCTATGCCATATCTGCTCTTCAATACTCCTTCGGAATAGTTAAATGGACCCAAACGGATTTAGAAGCAATAAACAGAAAGATCAGAACAGAGCTTACGAAATATAGAAAACACCATCCAAAAGCGTCCGTTGAGAGGGTAAATTTACCTAGAGAAAAAGGAGGTAGAGGAATAAGAGATGTTGTGGAAGCTTGCACACAGCAAATTATCGGCTTAAGAAAGTTTTTCCGTCGCCAAAATAATAAACTTCATCAAGCCATAGTGAGAACAGATACAGGTTACACACCCTTAAACCTAAGCGTGGAAAACTATAAGCCCTTTGACACAAAAACTGACGAAGATAAAATTCTAAACTGGCGCTCAAAAGAATTGCACGGAAGATTTCCTAATTTCTTACAGAAAGATGCAGTAGACCAAGCTAAATCCGTTGAATGGCTTAAAACTGGAACGCTTTTTCCAGAAACTGAAGGCTTTATGGTTGGTATACAAGATCAGGTTATAAAAACGAGGAATTACCAAAAGTATATCCTGAAGGAAGACATACCCACAGATAGGTGCAGAAAATGCAACAAAAATCAAGAAACGATAGAACACATACTGGCTAGCTGTCAAAGCCTGGCTGAAACCAAATATCTGGAACGACACAACAAAGTTGCCACAATAGTATACTTAGAAATACTGAAAGAACTTAACCTTGACCCTCAAAATAGTGAGCCATACTACAAATACAAGCCCCCTCCAGTTATAGAAAATCAGTATGTTAAGATCTACTGGGACAAAACTATCATGACGGACGTAACAGTACGACACAACAGGCCGGACATCACAATCATTAAAAAACAATCCAAGGAAGCTCTGCTTATTGATATATCGATCCCAAACAACTCTAACATAGAAATAAAATATAATGAAAAACTTAACAAATATGCTGAGCTAAAGACAGAAATAAAAGAAAGAAATGTGGAACCTTAACGAAGTCAAGATTGTTCCAGTTGTTCTGTCCTGTATGGGGCTAATTCCTAAAAAACTAA
Organism: Psylliodes chrysocephalus; assembly: GCA_927349885.1. Taxonomy (NCBI): domain Eukaryota; kingdom Metazoa; phylum Arthropoda; class Insecta; order Coleoptera; family Chrysomelidae; genus Psylliodes; species Psylliodes chrysocephalus. The sequence goes on from OV651816.1 coordinate 27,067,390, forward strand.
GTAGCTCTCTTAAAGACATTGATATTCCTGAGGCAACCTATCGAATAATGCAAAAGTCTGTAATCCTGGATGCGACAAACATTGTTAGGTCATTTCTAGAATAGTGACACCCAACGAAAGTCTTGCTGTTGAGGCCGACTGTCGTTGAGACACACCCGGCGTAAATTCCGGTGAAAAAAAAAAAAAATAATAATAATAATAATAATAATAATAATAATAATAATAATAATAATAATAATAATAATAATAATAATAATAATAATAATAATAATAATAATAATAATAATAATAATAATAATAATAATAATAATAATAATAATAATAATAATAATAATAATAATAATAATAATAATAATAATAATAATAATAATAATAATAATAATAATAATAATAATAATAATAATAATAATAATAATAATAATAATAATAATAATAATAATAATAATAATAATAATAATAATAATATAATAATAATAATAATAATAATAATAATAATAATAATAATAATAATAATAATAATAATAATAATAATAATAATAATAATAATAATAATAATAATAATAATAATAATAATAATAATAATAATAATAATAATAATAATAATAATAATAATAATAATAATAATAATAATAATAATAATAATAATAATAATAATAATAATAATAATAATAATAATAAAGAATTTAATGACAATTTCACAGCAAAATATTTCGAAAATATTCTACCAAATTAGGTGTCCTCCACCGACGTCTAAGTAATTTAGTTTTGTGTATTATTTCTTTATTATTTTTAAATCTTATCTTTTTACTTTTTCTAAGACGAATCTAGTTACCTTATCAAAATTGCTACCTTGACATTCGCTTTCTATCAAGTGGTTAATAGTATTGTGGTGGACGTTTTTAAAAAGTTTTTGTATTTATTAACATGAAGCTGACTGAAACGCAAAGAATTGATGTTTTAATAATGATTGGTTGTTGAGATAAAACTCGTACGCATAAAGATGTATGTACCTTATTTAATAATAAATACCCAAACCAAGAACCAGTTTCACAATTCACTGTGAGTAAAATTAAGGAAAAATTCAGAGAAACGGGTCAGGTGAAAGACATCACTAAAGGTAGTAGAAACCCAATTTTCGAAAACAAGAAACTAAATGTTCTGTTAGCCTTTGAAGATAGTCCCCATACCAGTTTACGGCAAGCAGCATTAGATAATGACTTGGGAAATTCAACAGTTCTTAGAACGTTAAAGAAGCAAAAGTTACTTTAGTACAAGAACTTAGGGAAGATGAATTTGATAAACGAGTTGAATTCTATGAAATTATAATAGTCAAAAACAACAGAAATCTAATGTTTATAAAAAATATACTTTTTTTGATGAATCTACATTTTTACTAAACGGTCATGTCAATCGTCAGACTTCTCGGTATTGGGCTACCGAAAATCCACACTGGATGCAAGAGTATCATACTCAATACCCAGAAAAAGTGAATGTTTGGGCGGGAATAATAGATAATAAGATTATTGGGCCATACTTTTTCGAAGAAACCTTAACAGCTCCACTATATTTAGAATTTCTTCGAAACTTCTTAATCCCCGAATTAAACCAATTGTTCCTAAATGCACTATGTTGTCTTGGTGCAAAACTACTTGGACAACATCTTCCCAAATCGGTGGATAGGTCGAAGAGGATCAATAGAATGGCATCCCAGATCACCCGATTTAATTCCTTTTGATTTTTTTTATGGGGATACTTGAAAAGTAAAGTGTACCAAAATAGACTACAAAATATCAATTATCTCAAAAACGGATACGTATTGAGATTGCAAACATAACTCCGGAAATTTTGGAGAACGTCCAAGAAGAGATTGCTGCACATCTTTTCCATTGTATTTAGCTGAGGGTCAACAATTTGAGCACATTATATAGATTTGGTTGTATTTAATGAATAATAATAATAATAATATTTATTCTACTAATAAAAGGCAAGACGTCGGTGGAGGACATTTTGAACACCTAATTTAGTAGAATATTTCTTAATTATTTTGCTGTAAAATTATCATTAAATTCTTTTTACTTTCCTATCTGTATACAGATATAAGGAAAGTATAGGAATCATGATTTTTTTCGACCTCGAGTTTTCGACGGATTTTTACGTTTTGAGGTCCCCTGAATCCGTTTTGACTATTTTCGCGATGATGTCTGTGTGTGTGTGTGTGTCTGTGTGTGTGTCTGTGTGTGTGTGTGTCTGTATAACGCATAACTCATGAACCGATACACGGAAAAACACCAAATTTCAAACTTAAGCTTTATTCCAGCGTCTAATGAGCTGATTAGATTTTGGGCAGAGTCGGAACATCTGGGGGGGTACTTTATAGGTGGTCATTTTTATATTTTATGGAATATATCTGTTATTTACGTTTGGGGAAGAAAAATTTTTAAATAAAAGTTACTTCTTATTTTATTATCTATAATTTTTGTCATTTACAAAATTTTCCTAAAATGGTCCGTATTCGAGAAATTTGATAAAATGTAAAAAATATTTTTTTTTATAAAAATTGTTCAAACAAAAGTTGTTTGTAATATAATTCTCTATAATTTTTGTCCCATAGATAATTTCTCTAAAATGGACCGTATTCGAGATATTTGAGAAAATGTGTAAATTTCGAAATTTGAAGAAAACTCAAAAACGGATAAAGAAAAAATCAATAAATTTTAAACTTAAGTTTTATTTCGGCCTGACGTGAAATGATTAGATTTTGGACAAAGTCGGAACATCTGGGGGGGTACTTTATGGGAGGCCGTTTATATATTTTATGGAATATATCTGTTATTTATGTTTGGAGAAGAAAATTGTTCAAATAAAAGTTACTTCTAATATTATTATCTATAATTTTTGCCTTATGTAAAAATTTCCTGAAATGGTCCGTATTCGAGAAATTTGACAAAATGTGCAAAATTCTGATTTTTATGAAAATTGTTGAAATAAAAGTTGTTTGCGATATCGATCTCTATAATATTTGTTCATACATGATTTTTTTTTAATGGACCGTAATGGAAAAATTGTAGGAAAAGTGCTAAATTTAAATTTTTCAGTATTTTCATTTTAAATGAATATCTATAGAAAAATGTTTCGCGGTAGATGTATGTGGACATTGTATATATATTTAGTTTATCCTCTAAACATTTATAGAGATGCTGCAATAGGTTGTACACAATAAACGGAAAAAGCCTGTAATAACTAGATAGGAAAGTCATGTGTTGGACACATCAGATTTTTAATTATTATTTTGTCAGATTAAGCACTTAATTACAAATAATTATCTTTCGTTCAATATAAAATTTATGTGTCTGATCTTTAAATGACTTTCATTCAAAAAAATTGTTATGTAAGATATTTTAAATATTATGTTTCGGAATAGGAAATTGCAAGGTCTATCAATATCAAGAAAAAAAAATTAGGGTTACTATTTAAAAAAATTGCCAATGACATCACTGCCCAAAAATAGGAAGTGGAGAAAACTTGAATTCTTTTAAAAAATTGAATATATATTTGGGAAGAAATAACCCGAAACTTTTCAATTAACACTGACATTCCAAAAATATCAGGTATAGATATTTTACTGCCTAACGTTTCTAAAGGTCTCTTCAATATTATTTTCGCCTGTATCTATAGACCTGGTGATTTTTGCATAGATTCAACTAAGCTAGTAATTGATAAACTTAACAACCTCTCAACTTTCCAAAATGCAATTGCAGTTAAAAATTTTAATTTTCCCGATATTTGCTGGCGTATAACTCGTTTTCCAGACTTAGACACTGTTACCTTCTTTCTAGATTTCTATGTTGTTAATTTATTTAATAAGTGATTTAGCTCAAATTGCTGATATGCGTGGATTCAAAAATTGACCATGACAAATAAAATCAGAGTAGCTTGACCGATTCGCGGGCCAAGATCTACTTTAAGATAAAATTAAAGATATTAAAGTAAGACAACGACAAAAAAGGTAAAGCGCCACCAAGTTTTTCAGTAACTTGGAAAACTTATCTGATTTTAAATGTCCCGTTTAATTGAGTCCGTCTTTGGTACTTACAGTTATCTGTATGGGTTCTGGCAAATAAAAGAAAGTGAGAAAATTTAATACATTTAATAAAAAAAAGTGAAATTTAAGTATTACATAAGTCTACAATTTAAATAGTTAGTGAATAGAGTTGAATGAATGAATGATTGTTTAAATTTACTATTAGATACTTCGATAAATGGTGACCATGTGGTATTTTAGTACGTAGGTAGGGTACTTCCCTTTTTTAAAGCTAGAGGCAACTAGGAGCTTCCTGGAGGAGCTTGGAGCTTTTTAATGCGTATTCATAGAAGAGCTTGGAGCTTCTTAAAGGATAGAGCTTCTTCTTAGAGGTACTACTTGGAACCATTACTTGGAGGAGTAGCCTCTTCTTGGAGACAGTACTTGGAAGATCGTCTTGGAGCTACTACTCGGAAGAGTAACCTCTTCTTGGAGCCAGTACTTCAGTACTAGGAGTATTTGGAGTAATTGGAGTACTTGGATACTTGGAGCCACTATTTGGAGCCACTACAGGTTTAGAAATAAAAGAACCTCAGTACCGTGTGTAAAAGTACATATACATGCCAGTTTAAAAATCTAACGGATTTTATGCATAAACGAGACAAATATTAAAGTTACATCGTATGAACAGATTATAAAATATCACGACAAATATTAAAGTTACATCATCTGATCAGAATATAAAATATCACGACAAACATTAAAGTTACATCATCTGTACAGAATATAAAATATTTATAAGGCAAAAATAAGTTAGGAGCCATAAATTTCCGTTTAAACTGTATTTCCAGACTAACTTGTAATTCAATTATTTAGTTGCCTCCAAGCGTATATATTAAAGTAATTGAATTATAACACATTTATATTAATATATATAAGAAATCTTAAAAATATTATTAGTTAGGGTAGCTATAATCTATATAAAATAAAATATAGAAACCGGCATTCATCAACATGGTGGTAATAAAAAAAAGCACAGTTTTGCAACGAAATCCAGCAAAATGGGAATAAAAGAAAAACATTTACCTGACAGTTATCCCAACGTTCACACTTAATAAACACAAAAATATAATTACTAGCAACTCATTTTATTATATTTATTGGCACAGCTAGGCACTTTTGAATTTAACACCAGAAAAGGAAAATTAATTCACCGTTTAAGGTTTTATATGATGAACTGGTTGCTAAAAGAACCGCTATGGGCTATGCGCAGATATCAGCAGATCATGCGCGAACGCGAAGCTTTTTAAAAATCGATAATGGTAATAATGGTAGGGCAAGTCATATGTTGTGTTACGAGGGGTTATGGAGAAGTTGTTGTTAAAAATAAATTTGAAATTAATTTAAAATTAATTTCACGTAACAACACTTCAACAAGTAATTTTATGCAATTTTTTGCTCACTCAAATTTCTTTCAATTAATAGATAAACCAACCAGGTTTCGAGTTAAAACGAACCTTCTATTCTAGCTCTTATAATCACAAATGATGAATAACTTATAACAGAACCTCTGCATCTTCCCTCAATAGGCATTTTCTATTATTTAGTAATAATAGTCGAGATCCAAGTTCATATTGAAACTGTAAACAGAAGGTAAACAATAAGACGTTGTAACGGTTGGAACCAATTTCGTTATTTGACCCAGACCCGTTCTCGTTATTTTAGAACTAACTTCTCTACACAAACGTCAACTGTCGTTTATGCCTTGTGTCAAAGCTCGGTTGTCATTTTCGATTTACTTCTGTCTCGAGCAGGTTGAATTATTAATCTTTAATTATCTATTATCTAAGACATCCGATGTTCTAATTACCTTAAATTATTTTAATGGCCATCTGATTATAAAAAGGTAAGTTTTATACCGATATTTTGTTGAAAATATATATTTAGTACAAGAATTTCTTTATTAAAATGTCAAATGTGAAACATAACCTCAAAACCTCAACACATTGGATAACACTTGATAAAACGTTTTGTATGGTTTTAATATTATTTTGTTTGAAATAGATAATATGCTTTACTATATTTATATATGTTAAATAAGACTTTTTCTTTACCTATTAAATTTGGTCTCTATGGAGCTTTTCAGTTAATAATTTAAATTATGCTTTTGATAGTAATGTTCTCCCTAATTCCTTTATTTATATTTTTACCTATTTCCTTGTAGCCTTGCTGTATATAGATGGTCTGGAAATCTGGAAGTCTGGAAGTATGGAAATCTGAATATCTGAAAATTTTAAAGAAATCTGAAATCTGAAGTCTAAAATATGAATATCCGAAAATCTTAAAGAAGTCTGAAAATCTTAAAAGAAGTCTGAAAATCTTATGTCTTAAGAAGTCTTAAAGAAGTTTAATTCAAAAGAAGGCCTCTACAAGTCACTCCTAATTCACTACCTCCTGTCTTTCAGATAAGTCTCAATAAATCATTTAAATTTAAATAATTAAAGTCTCTGTGAATTAGAATTTGTCGCTACCTTATTTAATTATATATCATAAAGATAAATAATTTTCTATATTTTCATCAATGATCGATTGTCAAGTTTAGAAAGTTTTAAATATAGTGGCGTCCAATATTCTCTTTCAAAGTCATATGAGTTGTTTAATAACCTGACCCACTTCCCTAAAACGTAGAACTTAAATCACTATAAACATAAAATAATAACATCACATTACAACGTACGATTTATACACAGTGGTCAACTACAACGATGTCAAAATGAACTTAAAAGCTATTAACTTCGATGATATTTCAAAATAGTTTAACAATGTAAATGATATCTGGAACACTTTTTTATACACCATTAATGAAATAATTAATAAACATTCTTTTACCAAGAAGTAGCGCAGAAATTCGTTAAAACCCTGGATAAATAATGATGTCGTATCCCTAGTAAACGGCGACTTTGGAAAAAGTACAACATGACTTCCGTTGTCACAGAAATTTCTCCAATTTCTTAAAGCTATCCATTCGCTTAGCGAGAAAAGACTATGAAGAAAACGATGTTATCTCAGAAAATCACAAAAAATATGTGCGTTTAAATTTATGTAAGTGTACCTTTATTGCGTTATCCAGACGGTACTTTATGTTCTACAGATTTCGATACTGCGGAAAATCTGGCAAACACTTTTACTTCTGTATTTACAAATGAACCAGCCTCTACCGCATTACCACATATAATAACCACGAGGATACATAATAATTCCGAAAAGGTTAAAAATAAATTACCGAAGTTAAAGAACCATTCTTTTCCTGGTATTGATGGATTAGGTTCTTTCTTTTTTAAAAAGTGTACAAACACATTGTCTGGCCTGCTTTTCATAATCATGATCATATGTCTTTTAATATATCTACTCTAATTGACATATGGAAAATTGCATCAGCCACAGCTTTATTTAAGAAGGGTGAAAAACTGGATGCTTTAAATTACAGTCCTATATGCCCATCAAAAATCATGGAAAGCATCGTAGTTGATGGCATGACTAACTTTTTCAAAGAGCATATCGTAATATCGAAGGAACAACACGGTTTTGTTAAAGGTACATGTACCACAACAAATCTTTTATGCTGCATTAATGATTGGTCTTGCTCACTAGAATGCAAACAACCAACTGTTGTAATTTATCCCGACTTTGCGAAGGTTGTTGACAGGTTTTCTTTCGTCAGACTGCAGCACAAACTCGAGTCATTTGGTATTCAAGGCAAATTATTGTCATGGATTCACAATTATCTAGGAAATAGGAGCTTTTGAATCAAAGTTGGTCAGTCCTACTCATCAGATAGATTAGTGACAAATGGTATTCCCCAAGGCTCGATACTGGGTCCGCTTCTTTTTGTAACTTATTCGAGCGATCTACCTTACCATATCCAGTGTCAAAGACCATTTTATGCAGATGACGCAAAATTTTACGGAAACTCCTTGGTAGACTACGATAATATTCAAGCTAATTTAAATTCAATAAGTGATTGGTGCTCGGACTTGTTTCTGCAGTTAAATAAAAACGTGGTGTGGTGTTCGTTACTCGCTCGGTAGCCATCATTTGGCGCAAGTATCTTCGTATTTAGGTGTTTTAGTGACGTCAGAGCTAACACATTCTAAAAACATGTAAACGGGCGAATTCAATGTTATATTTGCTTCAAAGACTTTTGCAAAGGTATCCTTTCATACATCCATCAAATTATTTAAGACTCATGTTCGATCTTTGTTGGAATATGTAGGTGTAGTTTGGTATCCGCTTCTTATGCGAGACCAGAACCTCTTGGAAAATGTTTAACGCCGGGCTTCTAGACTGACCTTTGGAGCAGTCCGACCATCATACGCGGAAAGACTATAATTGTTAAACTTACCAACTTTTGCAAATCGTCGACTACGAAATGACCTGATTCTAACTTTTAGAATACTTAAATATAAGTACGGAAATCTTAGTAACATCTTTTTGTTATACTTATTCTCGTCTACGTGGTCATAAACTAAAATTTCAAAAGGAAAACCTAAGAACGAAGCTCAGACAATAACTCCTTTCTAACCGGGTATTTAATGTATAAAACGATCTAAGCCACGAAGTTGTTGGTACCGTAACAGTTAACGTCTTTAAAAATCAGGGCCGCCGAGAGCCAGATTGGGCCCCGGGACAATTTCCAGGTCGGGTCCAGGGGCAATTTTCCAGGTTGGGCCACGCGGCAATTTTATAAAAAAAATAAGCCCTTTCAATATCACATTTCTAAAAAAACAAAAAAGGTCCTCAAACAAAACCTTCTAAAAAAGCCCTCTTGTGCTCTTGTGGCGAACTTCTAAAAAAAAAAAACGTCCTCATCTAAAGCTGCCGGGCTCCCTTATGCAGCTGCCGGGCGACCACTTGAGTCCGAAATTGGTCCCGTCTACCCCCCCCCCCCCCTCCCCCTTGTCAGCCCTGTTAAAAATAAGTTAGACGAGTGTTTGTTTAACATTAATATTATTTAATTTTTAGTGTTCTGATCTTTTTGTTTCAGTATGTTTACTTTGTTCCAATTTTTTTTTAGGCTATCATAGGGCTTATGTCCTAAGCCTTAATTAATGTATAATAATATTAATAATATATAAATTTTAAAATTCATGCAGAAACAGAGAGGCGAACATTTTGAAAAGAGTTAAACTCAACCAAATAAAAGCCTTACATCCCATGATTGGAGTTAATCTTAAGAAATAAGTAGGTAAACTTTAAAATTGATGTTAAAGTAGTTTAATAAACCATTTGTCTATTATAATTAAAGAGTTTAATGTTCCTGAGATTTACCGGTATGTAATAAATCGTATTACTTAAATTTTAGTACAATCCATGTTTTTGTTTAATTTAATATTCACCGACGATATCCTTGAAATGAACTGTTTAAATCCGTTGGTACCTCTTGATTTCCGTTATCATCCAGATTTGGAAATATCTCTTGATTTAATCCACACAAGTCCTCTAAAAAGTTGATACACGAATAGAAGGTTTTAAATTAAAACATGATAAAAAGTGTATCTGAATCAAAGAACTTTTGGAAAAATCCACAAAAATATTGAGTCACTTGTTCTTAACGAAAGCTCTCACAAGAAGAACAAAATGGCATATTCCCTTTTGATAAGACCCTCAAAATTATTAAATAGTTTGTTAGTTTATAAGTTCTAATACTTGAAAAGAGATTAACTTATGTCTAATCTAGTTGGTAGACAAAGACAAAACATTTTAATTAAAAGTCTAGTTCTAGTACATTTCTTAGAACTGGTAGATGAATGAATGATTACTTAATTCATACTACTAAACATTCATTCTAATTGTCATTCATTAAAATCGACTTTTGTGACTTATGACATGTAGATATTATGAAAATGTAAACAAAACTAATTCAATAATTTGGTCACCTTTCGAAATGATTTTAAGTTGTTTTGAAATGTAATAAATAGTAAAAATTGTTTATTATTAAGATACTTATGTCCTCTTTCCTTCTAGATAAATTCTACATGGATTCCCAATTTGAAATCTACATGTATTCTCAAGTTCGAAATAGTAAGGAAATTTTAATGGAAGTAAACAAATGATAAAATATAAAATAATTCACTAAATTTATTGTAAGTAGCATTTATTTTAGGTTTTAGAAATGCAGTATATGTTAAATGAGTCCTAAATATATCCTATTAATCCTAAAAATCCTATAATTTCTTTTATCCTGTAACAAAGTGGAGCAGACATAAAAGAATATTAAATTTGCAAGGCCAACTTTAATAAATTAAATACATTCTATGAGAAAATAGACTGGTCATTTTTAAATGATTCTGTTGAACTTTGGAACGTTTTTGTAACTGTATTTTCTAAGAAAATATTAAAAATTGAAAAATTCCCTAAAAGGTAATATAAGACCTTTCGTAAGTTTATAGCTTAAAAAAATAAATTTTATAGAAAATATATAAAAAAAACACTTCTTGCTACAGATACGCTACTTACGCTAACATTTGCAAAGAGGTTAAGTATCGTATTGACCTGTGCTACCTCACTTTTTTTAGTAATACGGAACATCTGATTCCGGAGAATATAATAGTGTTTTCAAAAACCTCAGAATTGAAGAACATATGCCGGGTATTATAAAATATGAGAATGATATATTCAACAATTTTTCGTCCATTGCGGATGAGCACAGAACACTTCTAACCTGTCCTCAGACATGATTGGAATTCCACCGATTTTATTTAAAAAATATCCTTCTTTAGTTAATCCTCTGCATACTATTTTTCAGATGTCATTTGAATAGAGGTTATTATTTCCCAAACAAAAGAAAGAATTCTAACTTAATTCTAATATTTAAAACAGGCGACAAAACTAACGTTGGGAACTACCGTGAAATTTCATTACTCTCCGCTATTCCGAAAGTTTTTGAATTCCATAATGACAGATGAAATCTTTAACCATTTTAAATAAAAGTAAAAGAAGAATATACAACTATTGCTCTGGTTTTGGACAAAATTAAATATGTGGAAAATAACTGGATCATATGTGTTGATTTAAAAATGGTCAACTTTCTATTGGGCCAGCAAGGTGGTTACACAAAGTATCCTTGTTTTCTTTGCTTGTGGGATAGTAGAGCTAAAAATCAATATTGGGTTAAAAAAGATTGGCCTACTCGGAAATATCTAGTTCCAGGACAACAAAACGTGATAAACCCACCTTTAGTGTCAAGGGATCATATCGCAATTTTAAAACAAAAGTGACATTATACAAAAAATCCGTTTATAGAGTCCGTTTTTAATTTAATATTTTATTTTTAACCTTTCTGGTTAACAAATGAATTAAAACTATAATAAATAGTTCGATTAACATCTAAAGAGTTTCTATGAGTAGTGTTTTAAGAGTAAACTTTATAGGATAATTTAATATTAAAAGTCAAAAATGTTCTTCTGAAAATTTTTCATTTTTGTAAAGTGTCACTTTTGTTTTCAATGTGCGATATAATTTTGCCTCCTTTGCATATAAAATTAGGGTTTATAAAACAGTTTGTCAAAGGTTTTAACAAAACTGGAATTTTTTTTCTATTTCTGTCAAAAAAATTCCCGAAACTGAGTGTAGAAAAGATAAAAGAAAGTATTTTCGATGGGCCACAGATAAGATCATTAATAAAAGACACAAAATTTACAGACGCTATAAGAAAAATTGAGAAAAACGCATGAAATGAGTTTGTTTGGCTTGTTCAAAATTTTTTTAGAAATGGGAAATTTCTAACTATTCTCAACACGTTGAACAATGAGTCACTTTCAAACCACCTAGATTATTTTCCCGCTAATCTTGAGGATCTAAGTGAAGAACAGCGCGAGCGATTCCACCAGGACTTTTGTATGATGGAGTTACGGTATCAAGGCTACTGGAACGCACACATGATGGCTGACTATTGTTGGAGCATTCAGAACAGTTCTATGAGTTTAACCTCTGCAAGAAAGTCTTATAAAAGAATTTTTTTTTTCACCTTAAGAACTAAATAAAATATGATTAACTTTAAACAAATTGTGTTTTATTATGAAACGGCCATGTGTCATATTTTCTAAACTATAGCTAATACAGAAATTTAGACTACAGATTTGAATTCTTCATTAAAAATTAAGCTAGTGTCATGTAATATAACTTAATCATCAGAAATGCCATTTTGCAGTGTTATCTACTGTTAGATTTAAATAGTTTTGTATCTTTGTGAAAATAAATTTGTGCACTTGAAGAGTATCGTTCTGAAAGCTTTTAGGCTACTAGGCCTTATCAAGAGAAACATCAAACACATTCAGGATACTCGAGCAATATTGGGCTTATTTAACAGTTTAGTGCGCAGTTATATTGAAAACAATTCTATATTAAGGTCACCATCTTATTCCACACACAGTTATAGATTTCAAAACGTACAAAACAAATTTTTGAAACATGTGTTTAAATTCACCTTTCGTCCCAGCGAATTGCTGTAGCCATGTATGATTTATGCAACATAGTTTAATTATTGGGTTCATTTCCTGCATTAGCCTATGAATGAGTTGCACGGTTTCTTCTTGTATGAAGATGTGCAGTGGTGTGAGGTTTAATAAAATATTCTTAGTTTTTATCATGTCTTGTAATTTAGGTGTCTAATTACTGGAAATGATAATAATTATATTTATGTTGTATTATTTATAATTTAAAATTAGAGAAATTAAATTTAAAAAATTAGAATTTGAATATTAAAATTTAAGTTTTTTAAATTGGTCGTTTCTAATACAGCTCGAGTTATTTTTAATTTAACAGTAAGAGAATTGAAAAAGTTAACCCCATAAAATCCCGATATTGTGTCTGTACATTCGAGATACGAATTGAAACTTTTTCTTTGCCATCGGGACAAAATATTTTCCTTATCCCTCTGGACACTCCTTTCTATTGCTTTCCCAATACGAAGTCGCCCGGTCTCCGGCACCTCGATTACATCATAAATACTGTTTCAGAGTAGACTTTATTAAAAAAAGCCCGTTCAATTTCGGAAAAGGCGATTTCCACACTTTCACCGAATTGGAAGTTAGTGTTTTCTTTTTTATTTTCCGTTATTTTGAGGAAGATGTCGATGGCCCCTTGGATCCGTTTTCATTTTAATTCTATTTTACTCTTCAGTCTCCACTGTTTTGGTCAAGATATTTACATTAATTAATTTAAATTTTGTGTCAAATACCGTCGTTTTTTGGACAGAAAACATAAATAAAAAAATGAAATATTGTTTTTCAAAAATATGTTGACGACTTTTGATTTTTTGTTCAAAATTTAAAACTGGTTAATAATTTATTTATTTTTATAAATAATTCAGAACGGGACGAACCCAGGAACAGTACCTATTGACAATTAACTGAACATTACAAAATATAATGATTATTAAAAACTCAAAATGATATTTTTATCTAGTTCATTTTAAGAGACTAGCTACTATTTAAATTATATAACAAGATTTATATTAGATGAAACAGTGTTTTACAGATTGAACTCAAATTAACCCTCTATCAAATCATTCTGTAGAAACTATTTTTTCTAATATTTCTACCCATAATATTATGCATATATGTTTTTTCAAATGAAGATGGTTTCATTAGATAAAACCCAAATTTATTCCATATTTCTAGGGTATAGTTTTACTAAACCACCTGTTTTCATAGAACTTTTTAAAAATGTATAAAAGAAACAAAAAAATAACACCATTTTAAATAAAGTGAAAGAATTTAAGAACACATTTCTAAATCTAGGAGGATAATAAAAAAAACAATAATTAAAAAAATATTTTAAATAAAAAATTGATCCGGACAGGGCTTGAACCTAAGCCTTCTGGTTTGCCGTTCTAATATCATAACCATTAGACTAACGTAGAGTAGACCAAATTAGCGCTGGCTCTACAAGTCATCACCGTTGCGATGCTAATACAGATAATAGTAGAAAACAGGTAAAATGCCAAAATAACGTCAGAATGAGGCCAAAATAACTTAGATCTGAGACTAATAATTATCAATCAGACAAATGACAAACGGAATAAGAAAGATAAACTGCTAAGGACAAAAAAAAAACAAAAAAATTGAATAGAAATATCAGGGATTACGTAAAGTGTCACTATCGAAGAACAAATTACTTCTTTACGCAATTATTAACTGGCCACCGTCCATTCTCAACCCACATGATTAGGATTGGAAAAACCAACAATGTCCTATATAACTATTGTGCGGAGCAGGTCGACTCAGAACACCCTGAACACACAATACTTTTACTGTCCCAAATTCACCGAAAACCGGAACATTCTTGCCCAAAACCTGAACGGGCATGTTATAGCAATAGAAGATGTAATCGAAACCATGTTCTTTCATCTCAAACCAATTACCAAAGAATTCAAAGCATGATATTGGATACCATGAAATGTAAGGAAAATGAGAAACAACTACAACAGGAAAGAAAAGTCAGGTCACATAAAGCAACCGCCTGCTTACTTGACGACACGCTTTTTCCAAGCCTTTCCAAGTGAAACGAGACGTAAATGTATGGTAGAGTTATATTGGGTATGACATAGGGGCGAGTCCTGCACTCCCTGGTAGTGAAGCTTACCGAGGGTGGGTTAAAGGTATTTCTCCACAAAAAAAGACTAAATGAGCGGTAAACATACCTTATTATCAACTTAAATAGAAGATTTGAATTCAAGTCTGTTCATCAGATTTCTTCCAACAGTGTTAAAATAAATAGTAGTACGGAAGAATACATTAAATTACCCTAGAAATCTTGTCGGTTTATTGCCGAACCAGAATTTTTCAACAATTTTTCGATTTGTTTATAACATCTCCGTCTCGAATTCAGGAATTTATTTCTAAATTCTTTTACTTATATTTGTTTTGGCATCAAACCGACAAAAGTACCAGGCACCTTTCTTATGGAGAAATGGCCTTCGGTCAAATTTTATAAAACTTTTCTAGGTGATAGTAGTCAACTTAGCGACCAAAAGGGTCCATAGCCCCAATCCAATCCTATGGCTAGTTTTTGATATACAGGGTGTTAAAGTTCTGAAATAGCCACTTTTCATAACGCCGCAGTCGGAAACATGGTACAACAATTAAGGTTTTCTATGCAGGATGTGGTTTTTTAATTCTTACACCACATATTCACATTAAAACATTTTTGTAAAATGTTTTCGTTACAGGGTGATTTAAAGATTTATAGAAGATATTTTTTTTTTTAATTCTAAAATCTTTATTACAACGGTGAAACAGTTATCATCTTACACTTTTCAGTACATTCAATATTCTAAAAATCAAAGCGATTTATTTTAAGAGTGAATTATACAGGGTGACCCAAAAATCAGCCTAATAAAGCATTTCTTGTTTACTGCTCCATGTGTGAACCTACGTGTATTTATTTCAAGTTGGAGTTTTGGAAACCACTTTTAAAACAATTAGGAAACCCTTTACTATATATTATATAGGCTGATACTTCCATAATAATTATTTACTGCATGTAAAATTGGTAAAAAATCACAGTTTTCTACACCACCCTGTAAAAAAAAAACAAGTCGGTCAAAAATTTATTTTTTTATTTCTATAAAGTAACAATTACATAATCTTTATCGTGTAAAAGATTCATTCTATTTGTTTGACTAGTTTTACTTGTACGCCAATCTAAACACAACATCTTCCAATAAAACGGAATTCTTATCTCGGGACATCTCATAATTTTCCTCCTAATAAACCAATGGATAAAAATAGTAAGAAATGAGATTATATAAATCTAAAACCATAGCAGTTTGTTGTTATTGCGCTATTTAAACTTATTACGTTATATTGCAGTAAAAACATTCTATATAAAAAAACAACGTTTAACTTTGAACTTTTTTTATAGACAATAAAATACATATTAATAAAGAGATCAGCATATTAGTTTTCAATTTTTAGTACCTACTGCTTCTACAAGTTCTTCTGCATCCCAAACAATCTAAAAGTTGTTTAGATGGATACTTGCTATTTTCACATTTTTTGTTTTTATATTTCCGCACAAGATTTTAGTGTTTGCAAAACATTTTTCAATACTATTAGAATGCAAGTTTGTTATATGAGCTACATATTTTTGATCTACCTTTATTAAAGAAATAACTAAGTTTATATGTATGTATTTATTCATTTATGGAGGTCAGATACTAATCGATAGGGTGGGAACAGAGAAAAATATCAATATCTTTAAAATATGCACCTAATTGCAAAAATTGTATTAATTTTAAAATGTTTTAATTTATTCCATTTTGACACAAATATCCGATACCTGAATGTGGAACATCCTGTAGATTTTGAACCTCAAGAGTTTCTCTAATTATTGTATATCCAAAATATAGCTCATAGAACATAAACTTACAGTTTAATACCAATGAAAAAATATTTTGTAATACTAAAATCTTATGCGTATATGTAATAAACTAAAAGGAGGCTGTGGAAAAACTTTATTCTGTTAGAAGGGTTAGTTTGACAGATACTGTGAGTTGTTTTTAGTTGAGTTTGTATTTTCATAATATTGACAAAAAAAAAGTGTTTCTGAAGTTAATTAGGAATTAGTTTTGTTTCTAAATATTAAAATCTAATATGGCCCTTGCAAACTGAGTAAACTGTTATGTTTGTAATAGGCAATATGCACCCCGACAAACAACACTCTTAAATCGGAACGACAATATAGAATTACATGATAATGTAATTGCCCGAAGGAAGGCTACTGGTTTGCCTCCTTTGGATATTGATGAAGACACCAAAATATGTTTTAATTGTAGAGTTGCAGTCAGAAATGAATTACAGCAAATTGAAAATAGTCCTAATGGTCTCCGACTTAACGTTTTGTCACCGGCAGTGGGTGGCTTCTGCATTAAATGCAACGCTTAAAATAACATTCAAAGATTGTCTATGAATTGTCGTGTGAACATTTTTCTTATTTCAAACATATATGTTCCCGAATTTTCTTCTTAGAGAGTTACAGAGAGGTTTGAGGTTTATTAATAAACTATATGTTATTAATAATATGCAGCAATTCCTTCAAACTATAAGAACAGTTGCAAATTCTCAAGAAACAACCAAAAACTGGGAAGATATAAACAGCTTCACAGATGAAGAATGCAAAATGCTAACATCACTTTCAAAAAGAGAATTTAGAGAAGTTTACGAGGTTAGTGGTAATATTCTAAATTGTGGCAGCCAAAGACAAGTTTAAGAAAAACACTTACTAACTTTTTTAGTGAAATTGCGACATGGTGTTTCGGATGGGTTTCTACAAATACTATTTAATTATAGTACCAGACAAGTTACTAGTCTGATTATATCTAATGTTAGACTATCTCTGATGAAAAATTTCGTACCTAACAATATCGGTTTTAACTATAACACGAGAAATTTTTATAACTAGACATGTTACCGAATTTACTAATCAACTTTAAAATAACACTTTAGATATTCCAAAAGCTATTGCTTATATAGACTGCACATATAATAAAATTGAAAAAAGCAGTAATTTTCGTATACTGAGAAAATCTTATTGCTTCCACAAGCGAGAGCATTTGGTAAAGCCTGAAATAATTGTTGCTCCAGATGGATATATTTTGGCAATTCACGGGCCTTATTTCTCCGACTCCAAGAATAATGGTGCTGCAATATTGCGTAACGAGTTACGAAATGATATCGGAAATATAAGAGATTGGTTCCAAGACAGTGATATCATAATAGTTGATAGAGGTTACAGAGATTCAATTGAAAGGATGGAAAATCTCGGGCTTACGATTTATATGCCACCTTTTCTACCAAGGAACCAAAACCAACTAAATACTGTTGATTCTAATAAATCTCTGATAACAACTACCAGGTGGGTAGTAAAAGCCAGAAATGGTCACCTAAAATGTATTTTTAAGTTTTTCAAACAGACAATTTCAACGCATCATGCAGCCCATTTGCGTGATTTCTATTTGATTGCTGGAGCGCTCCTAAATAAATACTTTCTCTTAATTCAAATTGAGGGAACAGCTGAAACTGGGAGACAACTGGTAGAGAGATTGGAAGAATTAAATGTAGTTCATGCTAGGGTAGAAGCTGAAAATCTAAGGCACCGAAATGGTCAGTGGGTTCCACTAAACAATGGACATATTCCTGACTTTCCCCGCTTAACTCTCCAGTACCTTCAAACATATCACGTCTATTTGTCGACATCATATATACAGGATACTATTCAACATAATGAAGCAAATGTTATTGAAGTTGATCAGTTATTCTACGAAGAAAGTTTTTTGAGATTTAGGAATAATACCAAGTATATGACATGGATAGTTTATAATAATGAGCCACGAAATCCCGATGATCCATCTATATTAGGCTATTACTGTACATGTAAGTCTGGTGCAAGAACGATTGGATCATGTGCCCATGTTGCATGTATACTATGGTTTTTAGGATACGCGAGGCATCTTGAAAATATCAAGTATCCATCCACACGACTTTTAGATTGCATTTGGGATGCAGAAGAACTGGGTCCTGAAATACTTGAAGACTAATGTGCTTATTTGTTTTTTTTTTTATAAAAAAAAACTGTAAGTTTCATGTATTTTTTATAAAAGTTCCTAAAAATGTTTGAATAAAATAATGTTTTTACTGCAATATAACGTAATAAGTTTAAATAGCGTAATAACAACAAACTGCTATGGTTTTAGATTTATATAATCTCATTTCTTACTATTTTTATCTATTGGTTTATTAGGTGGAAAATTATAAGATGTCCCGAGATAAGAATTCCGTTTTATTGGAAGATGTTGTGTTTAGATTGGCGTACAGGTTAAACTAGTCAAACAAATATAATGAATCTTTTACACGATAAAGATTATATAATTGTTACTTTATCAAAATAAAAAAATTAATTTTTGACTGACTCGTTTTTTTTTACAGGGTGGTGTAGAAAACTGTGATATTTTACCAATTTTACATGCAGTAAATAATTATTATGGAAGTATCACCCTATATAACATATAGTAAAGGGTTTCCTAATTGTTTTAAAAGTGGTTCCCAAAACTCCAACTCGAAAGAAATACACGTAGGTTCACACATGGAGCAGTAAACAAGAAATGCTTTATAAGGCTGATTTTTGGGTCACCCTGTATAATTCACTCTTAAAATAGATCACTTTGAGTTTTAGAATATTGAATATACTAAAAAGTGTAAGATGGTAACTGTTTCACCGTTGTAATAAAGATTTTGGAGTTCAAAAAAAATATCTTCTATAAATCTTTAAATCACCCTGTAACGAAAACATTTTACAAAAATGTTTTAACTTGAATATGTGGTGTAAGAATTAAAAAACCACATCCTGCATAGAAAACCTTAATTGTTGTACCCTGTTTCCGACTGCGGCGTTATGAAAAGTGGCTATTTCAGAACTGTAACACCCTGTATATCAAAAACTGGCCATAGGATTGGATTGGGGCTCTGGACACTTTTGGTCGCTAGGTTGACTACTATCATCTAGAAAAGTTTTATAAAATTTGACCGAAGGCCATTTCTCCATAAGAAAGGTGCCTGGTCCTTTGTAGAGATAACCTTTTCGTTTATTTAATTTAATTGTACATATTGCAAGCCTTTACCTGACGCGTTGGGTGCCAAGGCAGCACTTTCGTTGAGTGAAAATAAAATAAAAATATTATTCTCCAGAAAAATACCCACGACTAGATCCTAGACCTTTTAGTCTGCAAAAATTACACTCCCCTATGTGGAAGAAGCACTAATAAAACTAAGTAGGTCAACAGAAAATTAACTAAAACCTAAATTTCGATAGTGCTGAGGTTAAAGTTAAGCTTAATTGGTATAAAATTTCTCAGAAATAGTTAATATTCATTGGCAAAAATAAACTCACTTAACAAGAGGTTAATTATCCTTTAATAATCACACCGCAGATTATTTTAAAAACCATAAAGTGGAATCACAAATAAATATTTAAAAAGGAATTAATTAAATATTAATGATCTATGAATTAATTAAACATGGATTATTCCACTTGGAAAATACACCACATTATAAATCGCAATATGAAATTTGATTTGTCACTTAAAATTATTAAAAAAAAGATATTTACAGAAAACACAACCTACATTGGACAGAAATTATTAAATTACATTAAAATAAATCCCAAACGCAATGCAAAAAATGTTTCCATTAATATAGTGGATCTCCAAATTAACAATCTAAATCTTATACGTCCAATAACCTTGTAGAGTATATAAAAAATTCCCCCCAAAAATATTAAAATAATGGAAAAACCTGAAAGGAAATAGGATAGTAGAGATAGAAGTAGAGTAGAGTACCTTTTTTAATAATTAACCAGCATTTAGTTTTGTAGCTTTCTAAATTAATTAATAAAAAAGTACTAAGAAAGTGAAAATAAAAGATAAGAAAAGAAAAATACACGCAACCTTTGTAAAATGGCAGCCTTTATCTCTGCTGGATCATCAGTGAATTAGGTTTAATATTTCATGGTAATAAGTAAAGTAGCAAATTTTCATTCTTCTTCGAAAAAAAAAAAATTGTTACCTAATCACCCCATTAGGGATACTATGATATAAAAAAAAATAATATAACCCAATAATTAGCGCTCCATCGATCCTATTCCCATCATTGAAAATGTGTACAACGACGAGGTAGACATTGAAAATAGTGAAGGGAATGGCGAAAACATTAGAAATGTACCGCTCAAACTGACAAATAATTAAAGATCTTGTTGCGAGTGCGGTGTTATTAGACGGGGCAGCGTATTTCAAGGGAAGCTGTTCTCAAGTTATGGATTCAAACCCGGATATTTTGCAACTTGGGGAACCGATCATGCCCGGCACATTTTGAGAATGGTTATAAAGAATCTGTTGCTTTATTGCGATTGCGGGCTGCTCCTAGGTAGCTTACTCATGGTGACAATTTAATGTTTAATTTTAATCTGCTCACTGATCGCGTAGTAACTCTTGAAGAAAAAAACAAGATATTTGATTGTAACAATGAAAATATGGATCACGACGATTGCAAGTGCTTAACCGGATTAAGTAAAGCGCAGTTTGGAACAGTTCTAGGTAACTGCAATACCTAGAAGACAAGTTTCAAAAAAAAAATGCGTAGCTATTTTTCTAATAAAACTGAGAAATGAACCAACTCAAAAAGTTTTAAGCAAGATGTTTGGCATAAAACCGAAGCAACAATATCTTATTAGCAAAATATTCCACGAGTTTCTTAACTCATTTACAGTTCACTTTGTTCCTCTTCATCTTGGTTACCAACATATAACTCGTCAAGAATACGCTACTTATCAGAGTACCACTACCTCAAATCGTTTGTGTCACGTTAATTCTGATTCATTGGTAGCTCTTGTTGATGCCACATACTTGTACCACAAAGAACCTGTTGATCATATTTCTCAGCAAATGACATATTCTTTGCCAAAATGCTCGAATTTAGTTAAATTCTAGGTTGTGACAGCACCAGACGGATATATTATTGATGTTACCGGCCCGCATGCTTCAGATGCTAGAAACAATGATTCGTCGATATTTAACGCTATGACTGTTAACGAGGACGGATTTTTTCATTTTTTTAAGAAGGTAACAACATTGTATATGATTGCGATTATCGAAACTAGATGCAGTTTTGTCAAAATATGGAAATAAATGTTTTTATTCCACCTTTTCTTTCCAACGGCCAACGTCAACTAACTACTCAGCAAACAAATGAATCAAGACTTATTACAATGGTCAGATGGGTAATTGAAGCGTTGTTTGGAAGACTACAAAATAAGTTTCGGTTTCTAAGAAATGTTGTGCCAAACAGTTACGGATGTGAAACATTTGGAAGTATTCTTCAAGTAATATGTGCTTTATCCAATGCGTTTTTTGTGCCTATAAATGAGAGTGGGCCTGAAGATAACACATTCTGTGAGGAGGTTTTGGAACGTTTGATTCTCCCTAATAATTTATTAGACAGAATTAGAGATGAACGCCTAATTCAAGGTAGAATTGATTGGCCGCTGGTAGACAGATTTATTGACCTTCGAGACTTTCCAATTTTATCGGAAGATGCAATTCAGAACGAAACACTTGGTACATACCAAATTTAATTATCGTACAGTTATACGTCATCACATATAAAAAACGGTAACTATTTGGTAAGACTACATCGTCAACCTTGTGACGAAGTCACTAAATTTTATTTTTAATTCATCTTAAAACTGTATATTTCAATTAATTCCTGCCTTAGAACATGTAGAAGTTCCCCCGTATTTCTGTTTCCCAGGAATTACCGTTTTTCAACAATTGCGAGTACCCTCGTAGATTAAAATATTCTTATATTTTCCGAAATCCGAATGGGCATTTTTAGAGTCGATTTCTTATGGATTATCTACTTTTTATTTATCAAGGACTATGAGGGCATTTTTTTATTTTTAAATTGTAAACAGTCGGCTGTAGTAGTGGTATCCCCACTTTGTCGTATCGTCTCTTCCATCTTGCTTTATCGAAAAAGCATAAATTAAATCCCATCTGGGAATTACCCTCTCTTCTCGCTTGCTAGCCGCCGTAAGCGATTGCCGACAGCCGAAAACATTTCACCCTTAGTTAGTACCTAGTGCCGTTATTTAGTTCATCGATCAATTCCGTTTATTTTTCTAAAGGTAGGAAACCGCTTATTTTTTTTATTTACAATTAGTTTGGGACACTCGTCCGACAAGTGAAATAATTTTGATTCAGGCCCAGCATTTTTCATTTCATCCCTTAGTGGAAAACCGTTGGCAATTTTTTATTTGAGGTTGGACCTAGACCAGACACCGAGAGCTCTCCGTGTCAGCAACTATATCCAATTTCGCGATTTTTTATTATTTTATTGTTCTATTTTTTTTTTCCTCCTGATGACGTATATAATTTCCCAAAAGACTATTAAATTAATTTCCGCGCCTCACTTCGTGTAAAATTTATTTTCTTTTATTTATTCATTCAATTGTATTTGAATCATTTCGTTCTCCGTCCACAACTAATTATTGAACAAAGCCGACAACTTCTGTAAAATTAAATTCACACACACGCTCTCGATAAACGCTGGGCAAAATTCATAAATATTATTTTCTACGATCGTTGTGGTCGCCGATTCAAAACACCATGTAAATAAACCTTATTTATCAATAGGCGAGAATTTTGCGTTTCCATTGCTTGGGTATTAGGATACAAGGAGTCTCCGACAATTTTGAGTTCATTTTTTTTTATTTGTTTACATTTGATTACCGTCATATTTAAATTATTTACAATAATTATCATATATTTTCCATAAATATTTCCCTACGTTTTAATAATTTACTTTTATTAAATTTTCCGAATATAGGGATCCGTCAATATTTAAATAATTTTCAACCTTAATAATTTATTTTTTATTCTATTTTCCGGATATAGGGATCCGTCAATATTTAAATACTTTTCAATTTTAATAATTTATTTTTAAAGAATAGATTTTTCGAATGCAGGAAGCCGTACATATATAATTGCAGTTGTATTTATTTTTTTTTGTAAATATATATTTTATTACCTGTTCCTGTGTTTCTCTTATTGCTGATTCTTAACCGTTCTCTTTAAGGGTACCGTAGGGTACGAGGTTTAAAAGAGATAAGTGTTTTATTTTTATTTATTCTAGTATAGTGGTTACCTAGCAGTGACCGCCTGGAATTATTTTTGCCTCCACTGAGTTCACCTTGAGTACACTTTGATGTACCACAGGATCGCAGAGCAAACTGCGATACCAAAACTGACGCCTGAGCAACCCCTATTCGGGAATCACCTTCATAGCGCCACACAGACTCGCTGATTCACTATAGGTGAACCAGGAGCCTGTCACAACCTAATGCCGAAAATGATAATACTCATCTGATAAGAGCCTCAATACCTTCAAGGTTTCAATTTGCTACCGAAAGAAAATGCTTTATTGAATATACCAGCCAACTAATTGGAGTAAACGCAATAACTAGCTGGGCATGTCTTTGCAAATCAAGTGAACGAGTTTAAGAATGTGTGGACATGTCTGCTCTGTAATATGGTTTTTGTTATACGGAAGGCATCAGCCAGGAATTCGTTATCCGTCAAGAGATATGGAAAATAATTTAAATGACGTGGGTATAGCTAGACCACTTTAAGAAGTTTGTTTTTGTTTTAATTTAGTTAAGTAGATGGTATTTAATCTAGGCCACATTAATGTTGGTATTTAGCATGGTCTTTCTGAACACATTTAACCCTAAATCAAATGTTTTTCATAGATCTTTTCGAAAATATTAAAGTTGGTTTTGGTTTGGTAATTAAATTGTAGTACACCAGTAGAATATAATTCTTGTACTTGCTTTTTGCTTAGGTGTCATTTGCATTGCTATGGTTATTACCCTTACGTTGTGTGTAGGCTTTGTTACTGTTTCCCTGTTCCACTATAAGGACAGCACTGTTAATTAAAAGCCAACATTGAGTGGAGAGTTACCGTCAGGCTATGCAATTTAATTTCTAATTAAAGAAAAAATTAAAAAGAAACTTGGCACCCGATTGAATCCAAACCCAGATCGCCCGGATCCAATGTCTCAAGCTCTACCCACTGCGCTACAACACCCCGCTTCTTGTAATTTTTGTAAATTTTATAATTTAAAAAATTATGATAGAAAACGAAGACTTTTCCCTCAAATAAAACCAATGACAAAAACAACGTGACAGGCAGAAATAGAATCCGACAGTCACATCGTCGCGTCGTCGACCGCTTAGACACGGGCGTTGACACACAAAAGTTTGACGCACATACATGCGAGCTACCCCTCAGCTCATCCATCAACCCGTAAGTATTGACCAATCGTGAACAGGGGACGATATATCTCGTGTTATCTTATCGCCACCGATACAGTCAGATACACACATTTCGGCATTTCAACGGATGACATGCACTTTAGCATTCATATCTTTGCTTTCTGGGGTTGATTTGGATATATGGGGGCGATTTTCGGGAATGGGGGAGATAGTGGGTTGTAATTGAAACCCTGGTTGTTGAAATAGTGGTATAAATCGAAGAGAATTTGTATGAAAAATTGAGAAACGCTTAAATAATATTCTACTGATAATTAATATTGGTCTTTAACATAAGATTCAAACTTCTTGTTTTAAATACCTCTAATTTTATAGTATTATATTTAATCTAGCAGAAACAGAGTCGATTGACCTTTTAAGGCTACAAAAGATTCCTGCTGGGATCTCGCCATGCTCAGTTGACTCATCGGTGAGAAGATTATTCAGAAACTTACACAACTAGGCATATTTATGATATTAAGTGCCTCTATGTTTTTTATTAGGTTGTTGAACTCGAATCTGAGATTTTCCAACAAAAAATGTCGGTCTATTTAAAAATTTTTCTAAACTATGCATTTGACGTGAAAGTTTATAATTCAGTTATTTATGGAGACTAAAATTTTCTATTGGGTATTTGAGTTTTTTCTCGGATTAACGGTTCAACCGTTACAGCTATTCTAAAATTGACGTTACACAATAGGCTGGATATTCGATATTCGATATTCGATATTCGATATTCGATATTCGATATTCGATATTCGATATTCGATATTCGATATTCGATATTCGATATTCGATATTCGATATTCGATATTCGATATTCGATATTCGATATTCGATATTCGATATTCGATATTCGATATTCGATATTCGATATTCGATATTCGATATTCGATATTCGATATTCGATATTCGATATTCGATATTCGATATTCGATATTCGATATTCGATATTCGATATTCGATATTCGATATTCGATATTCGATATTCGATATTCGATATTCGATATTCGATATTCGATATTCGATATTCGATATTCGATATTCGATATTCGATATTCGATATTCGATATTCGATATTCGATATTCGATATTCGATATTCGATATTCGATATTCGATATTCGATATTCGATATTCGATATTCGATATTCGATATTCGATATTCGATATTCGATATTCGATATTCGATATTCGATATTCGATATTCGATATTCGATATTCGATATTCGATATTCGATATTCGATATTCGATATTCGATATTCGATATTCGATATTCGATATTCGATATTCGATATTCGATATTCGATATTCGATATTCGATATTCGATATTCGATATTCGATATTCGATATTCGATATTCGATATTCGATATTCGATATTCGATATTCGATATTCGATATTCGATATTCGATATTCGATATTCGATATTCGATATTCGATATTCGATATTCGATATTCGATATTCGATATTCGATATTCGATATTCGATATTCGATATTCGATATTCGATATTCGATATTCGATATTCGATATTCGATATTCGATATTCGATATTCGATATTCGATATTCGATATTCGATATTCGATATTCGATATTCGATATTCGATATTCGATATTCGATATTCGATATTCGATATTCGATATTCGATATTCGATATTCGATATTCGATATTCGATATTCGATATTCGATATTCGATATTCGATATTCGATATTCGATATTCGATATTCGATATTCGATATTCGATATTCGATATTCGATATTCGATATTCGATATTCGATATTCGATATTCGATATTCGATATTCGATATTCGATATTCGATATTCGATATTCGATATTCGATATTCGATATTCGATATTCGATATTCGATATTCGATATTCGATATTCGATATTCGATATTCGATATTCGATATTCGATATTCGATATTCGATATTCGATATTCGATATTCGATATTCGATATTCGATATTCGATATTCGATATTCGATATTCGATATTCGATATTCGATATTCGATATTCGATATTCGATATTCGATATTCGATATTCGATATTCGATATTCGATATTCGATATTCGATATTCGATATTCGATATTCGATATTCGATATTCGATATTCGATATTCGATATTCGATATTCGATATTCGATATTCGATATTCGATATTCGATATTCGATATTCGATATTCGATATTCGATATTCGATATTCGATATTCGATATTCGATATTCGATATTCGATATTCGATATTCGATATTCGATATTCGATATTCGATATTCGATATTCGATATTCGATATTCGATATTCGATATTCGATATTCGATATTCGATATTCGATATTCGATATTCGATATTCGATATTCGATATTCGATATTCGATATTCGATATTCGATATTCGATATTCGATATTCGATATTCGATATTCGATATTCGATATTCGATATTCGATATTCGATATTCGATATTCGATATTCGATATTCGATATTCGATATTCGATATTCGATATTCGATATTCGATATTCGATATTCGATATTCGATATTCGATATTCGATATTCGATATTCGATATTCGATATTCGATATTCGATATTCGATATTCGATATGTGATATTTGATATTTGACATCTGATATGGGACATCTTATAAGTGACATAGGACACGTTACGCTTCACCATTTCACTTGCTCCTTACTGGAGACGAACGGCTTCCAATACACTCATACTATCCATTTGTCTCTTTTAACCTTTGACTTCGCCATTTCTTGTTTCATTCCCCTTCCCCCTATATTTTATTAGCAACTCTCTTCCGTGTGGCTTTACTTTGTAAACTTAAAGAACTTTTGAGGTTACAAGTTTTTGTTTTTTAAAAATTAAATATTTGTTTTGTGTATTTTTATCTGGCCTGTTGTAACTATTTTGAAGACTCCATTTATTAAATTCATTTGTTACTTTTTATGCTAACAAAAAAAACTTTTTTCTACCCCTGTATTATAATAATGCCCATAATCCGTTTCATAATGATACCCATTATGATACAGATTTTTCATAACGATACAGATTTTTAATCAATAGAAACCCATAATTTTTCAATCGAACATGCTGTGCATCTGACGTTTGTCCTGGGTTCGTATGTAATTGTTTTAGTTTTCAAAATCAGTACGTATTAAATTTTCGTAGATAATTAAATTATCAAAATGTCTGATAACAGCAACATAGAAGACTTCTCCATACATATCGGAGAAAGCAGAACATGCAGTACAAAATATTTTGCCCCAAAAATATATGGTAATACCAATACCCGAGATTGTACAAAATATCCGGAAAAAGCCAGTAATAACTAGATAGGAAAGTCATTTGTTGCACACATCAGATTTTTTGTTAATTTAGTTTTTTGCTCATGGCATAATACTGACTTATGTTATTTCTGAAAAGAATAAAACCATTCTTTTATTTTTTATTACCACTAAAAAACACAAAATGACAAGGTAAACTTATTAGTCTTCGTAAGTTGCATCCGTAGTAGGCCATTGTATAATTTCGTCAATGAATAATCATCTTCCTTCTTCTGGTACATAATCCATCAGCTTGCGAATATCGTCAATTTTTATTTTTGCTAGATGAAACTTTGCGGATATTGTTGCCAAGTGACAGTTCGTAGATTTATAGTTTGTTTCTGTTGTTTATGTCACACTTGTTTAAGCAAATTTAAAAATATGGATTCAGATTTTGAATTGTCTGACAGAGATAATGAAAATTCGGTTAGCTTATGTTGTTTCCATTATCTTGTTTTAGTATTTATGAATCCTTTTATGAAATCAAATAAATAATTGAGTCACGCTACCGATTTATTACTATTTATTTCTTTATTATAATATGTTGCTCACACTTTTACAAATTATATCTTTGACATTGTCAACTTCAACTTCTTTTATTATCAGGTGTAACTCACAGTGGTAAGGTGGTAAATCTTAATAGAGTTTTCTTTTCTTCTTGTTCATTTCATATTGTTACGCTCGTTTTTGGTATCACAATTTATTTAATCTCAACTTTAACAACAATTATACCACTGATAACATTAACAAGTAACGTCTATTATAAAACTGACATCAGGATCATCCTTATATCGTTTTCTTGACCCTTCTCGAACTGTCATCTAGAATATTCTTGACGGGTAATGATATTTCCAGACATTTCTGGAACTATTCTATCTTCTTTTACTTGTACTTTTACCTATGATGACCACAGCAAAAATTATATTTGTCCCTGTGTTTTAATTAAAATATAATCAGTTGATTCCATCTTCAAAATTATTTTTTTTAACCATGTCTGCACATCAATTTTTTTGAAAATTTTGTTCGTTTTTTTTTTTTGACTATGATATGAAGCATTGACGTTTACAATGACTTCATCATCAATAATGGGTAATTAAAAGGAATAAAACAAGAAATAAGTACTTTTAAAAGTTTTAAATGTATCTAAATCGATGTGCGATGTATTAAATATGGATAAATAAACGTCATTATTACTTAATAAACATTTTGGTCTATGTAAACTTGCCTATCAAATAGCAATCAGAAGGCGCAGAAAATTCAAATCGCTGCTTCTAGTTTAAAAACAGTATAAATATTTATATAACGATTAGTATTTAGATACTAAGATGATGGATTATAAATTTTTTTGCACAACAAATTATCATTCCAGAAAAAACATTATAAAAAAAGAAAATATAACGTTTTTAAAATGAAAATTATTAAAATACTTTGCTAGTTGAACTCCGTTTGTCTGCAGAACGATCAGTCCGGTATGTTTGTTATATAAATATTAAATTTCGACGCCACTGGCCTAACAGACAAAAGCGATATCCTTTAAACACTTTTTCCTTGTCGTCCTGCCTCAACATTACCATGCAACTAACTGAACTGAATACGGCATCGGCAATTTTCCGACTCGACATTCCCTCGTCCAATAATTCACAATACGGTGCGTTATCTAGCGAAATAAAATTTTTCCGGCAGTTAAAAGTTAAAAGTTTAATCGTCAGGAAGACATCGGGATTGATTGCAACGACTCGAACTGCAGAAAACTTTAATTCTGTTGCAAAGAAATTAGAGGGCGGGTGGTAGGATGATGCGATAAAAATAGTTTGTTCTCGTTCGTTTTTTGGTTGCAGTTTTATCGTTCGGAGAATTATATAACGGTTTTATGTTTTTTTTTTTACTGCGAAAACTACGAATATAAAATATTAATACGAAAATCGTTTTTAAGAAAGAATAAGACATTGAACAACATGCCATATCACTCCGAATTTCAGCAATTACTAGTCCTTTGCCATTGAATATTGTTCCTATAGGAAAGACAAATTTAATAATGCGTTTGACACAATTTTTTGCCATATTATGTGGTTTAGTAACACATTTTGAATAGCCTTTTCATCTTTTTTTAACTATTTCGATTGATAATGTCAAATAAATTAAACATTGTTCAAATCAACAATAACTAAATATTACTTCCTTGAAAAAAATGTTAAATTAACACTTTACCAAAATACACCTCCCCCTGTAGATGATCTGATTGGATTTAAATTCGGCTCAAAGGATCAGGTTTTGATGTGCTAGTTTTTTCAAATAGGACAAAGTTTTTTGCTGGTGCTTGAAACTTATAACAACAAATTAAGAAAATGAGATTATATTTTAAAAATTTTTATTTTTAAAATAGCCATTTACCGTTTTAACATTTTTTTGTTCTTGGATATGCTTTAATATTTGTGAAAGTACGTAAACTGTAAAAATAGCTAAATAACTTCCTGTTAATGCTGCAGCTGTCAATCATAAACGAATAATAAGGTGTAATATGCAAATAACAAAGTTTTAAGAGATGTCATCTATGTCTGTAACGTGTGGAGAGTAAATTACCTTACTGCACTTAGGCCTCATTAGGCCTATTCTTCATCCTGCCAATATTATAAGCAACTCCTAGCTCGTGAGTCAGCATACAGATTTAATTTAGTTGACAACGTCGCCAAAACGTGCGTCTCTTATATCGGCTGGTGTTAGCAACAAATCTTCTAATAAATGAGAGCGTCAGGCAATCGTAGAGGACATAATCGATTGTCTTATTTTCTTGTTTACACCCCCTGCAGAATGCGGATTCTGACAATCCCATGGTATGTAGATGCTTCTGTACTTGACAAAGCTGCATACAGATCCAAAAGACGCAGTACTACAATACGACTCGTGAATTTGCTTTCTTACACTGCCCAATGATAACGATGGAGAGCATTAAGTGCGTAACTGGGCTGTGACATATACCGAAACTTTTTGTGAGGAAGGAATCAAAAAGCTTATACGTTAATAAAAATACGTAGATCATCAAGGAGAGTATGTAGAATAATTTTAAGATTGTTTTGTATTTTATTTTGCATTAAAAAATTACCAAACAAAAATCCGGTTTATATTATAAATAAATAAATATATTAATTCTTTAGATACTTCCTAATGAAATTTGTTAAAGTACCCTACGCAAAACAAAAACTATTTTGGAACCCCCAAACAAAAAAAAAATATTGAAAAATTAAAAAACCTTTATACTGGTTTTGAAACCTCCACATTCACGTTCAACACAGGCCGTTGTATCAACTTGGCTATCAGGACATTGCACGGCCGGAGTCCGAAATTTTTATTGGGGTGTCAATATATTACGACCTAAAAAATCTATTGTGTCTTCTTTTGTCGCTAATGCAGCAAGAAAATATCTAAATTCATATACAAACCCCTCCAATTCTATCTTAAGCAAGTGTAGGATGTGAAGGGTCTTCAAGTTAGGTAAATCGCCATCTTCTATTTGATATGCTCCTAAGTATAATTCCTTTAGATTCTGAAGTGTACGCATTCAGTCCCCTCCTCACAGAATCTGTACTCAATATCTTCTACTACTTTCTACTACTCTCAGTTTAGTGAGGTGTCCTTTGAGTCGGGAATGCTCAGTCAGGATCCCTGTTATAATGCGTAGATTAGTTTTGCTCAAGCAGATACACGCTTCCTTTCCAGAAGTATCTTGGTCTGTGGATCGTTACGATCCTGTTTAATATTTAAATTTTTCCTTTTAATCTTATAAAGTATTTTAAAGGTATTCAAAGTGTATCCAAATAGGTTATTCGCATCAAATTTACCTTTTTTAAATAATATACATTTGATGGACCTATTCCTTAATCTTATATCCCGCCTATGGCTTTACTTTACATTGTTTGTCCTTTTACCAAAAAACCGTCCAGGTGCGATTTTCGATATAAAGGACAGACGAGTACGACAAAGAACACCAAACGAGAACGGGTACTTACCATTTTTACTCATCAAACACCGTTTTACACCGTCTGTCTTACGAGTACAGAAATTCCTCTCCAAGTGATCCTAGACTATACCTTGGTAAGTCAAATTTAATTTAATCAATAAATATTTTAACAACTAATTAAGCGCCACGAGGATTAGCTTCTCCATCATTACATCACAGTCCACTTAAATTTCTCAACGGACCATATTTTTGGTCTCTTCGATCATGGATGCCGATCATGGTGTGAGGTTTAATTAGTTGTTTACTTATCATAACGCTATTTGGATACAAACTCTACTTTACAAAATTATTTTCTGTTCATTTCGTAATACTAATTTTTATAGGATTTATTGTTCAGTTTATACTATTGCTACTTCAAAGTTTATATACAAATAAATTGGGAAATATTTTTATTTTCACGAAATAACGTGGGAATTTGCTACCTTTATTTGATTTACATATATATACATTGTTGGATTTTTTTCTCACAATAATAGCTAAACGTGTTGACCGTTACTTTTTTTTCTAAATTTATTCGAACTGCTTCAGTTAATAAAAAAAAATAGTTTCTGTTGTACAATTAGTTTAATCAGCTGCTGATAAGTGTGTCGGTGTTCGATATTGAATTTTGCAAATAATTCAAATTATTTACGATCTACTAATAAATTTTATTTACGAGGGGCACTCAATTGTCTGCTTATTTTTCCTTTTTTTTTTTAATTTGCTTCACGTGTACAATGCCTACGATGGAAGAGAAAATTACTCGAAATAAATCACTAAGAGCTACGGCTCTTACACATTTAAATACATTACATGTTTTGAGTCAAAATGCGTTAACCCATTCGAGTAAACGTACTTCGTTTAAAGTTGGTTTTCGTCAATTTACTAAAATTAAAAACAATTTTGATAAACATTATAATAATTTACTTGCAATAATTGCTTGAAATGTAGATGAAATACGTACAGAAACTGACATTTTAACTGGTTTTTATAGTATTGCAAATGAAATTGAAGTTTGTTACCATGATTTATTTGAAGTAGATGAAAACACTAATATTGCAAATTCTACTGCCCAAATTAGATTTAATTAAATTTTATGGCGATATTGAACAATTTTCTTTGTTTACTGAAACCTTTAATTCTATAATACATAATAAGCCTATACCAAATGTGGATAAATTTAATTACCTAAACTCAGTATTAGATGAAAAATCACGTGCTTTAATTAAAAATATACAACTCTTAGGTCATAATTATATCACAACTTACTCTAGGTTGTTGATAGATATCTTAATAAAAGTAAGTTAGCAGAGACCTACTGAAGGGCCCTTAAAAATTATCCTTGCATGACTAATGATGATCCACAATCCTTACGTCTACTTTTAGATACCTTTACAGAAAATATTTCGGGTTTTATCTTAGGGCATATGTTACTTGATCGCGTTCCTGACGCATCCCGCATATATTTTGAAGATGAATTTAATTCTCAGAATATTCCGGTATATTCTCAAATTGAACCAGTTCTATTAAAACATTGTACAGGTACAGGTACAGGCTTGTAAAAATTTTCCAAAAAGACAAATTGATAAAAATAATTCTGTGACTAATCTTCGTAATTCAAGATTTTCTACTAATTACAGTCGCAATATTAAAAACTTTTTGTGCATACAAATGTGTGTACGTACGCTTTGTAAAGCTTCGCATATAATTTATCGTTGTCCGATTTTTTTGGCAAAACTACAAAACAAAGATTTGAATTTATTAAAATTTTAAAATCATGTACAAATTGTTTAATTGCTCATTGTTTATCTCCATGTACTTCTGATAAACGGTGTAAAACTTGTTAAAGAAATCACCACAATTTGTTATGCTTCTGCTTGTGAAAATACTAAAGATATTAAGCAACAGGCTTCAGAAGCCTTAAGCTTGCCATCTACTCCTACTACATCTACTTTACAAAATATTACTCCAAATACAACTAAATATAAATCTTTACATGTTGGTTGTTACGGGTTTATTGCATAATAAGATTTGATTTATTAAAATAACGATTTGTAGTAAAAGACGAGATTTTTAAAAGAACAAATGTACTTACGACTATCAAGATGTGATGAATAATCCAAATTAATTTTCTTAGCAGTTCATTTAAAACATAAATAAAATAGTTTAATCCTCAGATGTCATTTAATAATAATAAAAACATTCTAAGTATGGTTATGTTTACATAAATAGCTTTAATGTATAGGGCACAGATCACTTGAATATTCTTCTTTTACCATTTACCAGTACTGCCTTTAATGCTGCTAAGCCCTTCATTTAAGTGGCTGCTTAACTGCTAGAATATGGGTCTTTATTTCTTCCATAATTTCTCTAGAGTGTTTATCTCTCTCTCTCTCTCTCTCTCGTTTTCTCTCTCTTGTTCCCGCTTCTTTTCCTGGCTAACCTAGAGACGTGCACGTGGTGCAACTCCGAATTTTCCGGATTTAATTAGTCTGAACAGAATAAATTATTATTAGGATTAGTTACTTATATATCTAAGAAGATATATACACACTTTTGTGGATTATATTTTCCTAAATAATTTTAAAATAAACTTATGAGGCCCAACTCCAACAGTGGTAAGCTATAGACAGAAATACATGTTTAAAATAAATGAACTAGTAATATATAGTATAAATGCTTTTTTTCCCAAGCTAACTGTACCTTATTATATTTTAGGCCTTTTTAGAATACCTCCCTCAGCTTTTGCTTACCTAGCAATCTAAGCTATATCTCCCGCTGCTTCGAGCTAAGTAGATAGCTAAAGAGTAGCTATTAGAATACAGCTACCCCTACTCGCTTCCTGGTCTCGGTAAAATAACATATATGCATTCTATAGGCTGCTAAAGTACCTGAAATCACGGAATCAGTGCCTATCAGATTAAGATGGTAAAGTGACTTACCAATTCAATTTAGAACCATCTAGAAAACCTAAAGTGTTCCTCTTCATAACAAGTAAGATTAGTTTAGTTTTCAAGCATCCTGTCGGTGGTACCCATTAAACCAATTAAAGGAATCAACTGGAGAAGTAAAAACATACTATAAACAAATTATAATTTATTATTTGAGTAATATTTATATGCAGTATTCATTACTGTAAACCACAGTTAGTACTAACCTTGGGTAATCGATTGAATACTAATTGAATTTTATACCATTTGATAATCTTGATATTGTCCAACATAACTACAGATACTTTGTCTAATTAAAATATATTCCTGAAAGAACTCTTCTCAGTACGAATTTGTTTATTTGATTGTAACCTATCAATTAGCCGGGTAATTTAGGAAATAGTAAAGAACCTACACTGTTAACCCTCCCTGTCTTTAACCAAGGGGTTAATGAGAAGAAAAGGGCTAACATGGTATACTTTTAAATGAACATGAAGTAATACTGGCTACTATTTTATGTAAAATCAAAGATAAGCTCGGAATTTAGCATAATGTCAGAGCCATACTGGACTCTGGAGCCCAAAGTTCATTTATTTCAAAATTCTGTGCTAATAAATTACAGTTAAATAAATTTAAAATTATTATTTTAATACAAGGACTTGAAAAAATGACTTCTGTAGCCGATTATGGGACTCACTGTGAGATTTTTAATATTAAAAATACGTTTAAGTTCAATTATGATGCCACGAAGGTTAATATTAAAAATTATTCCTATATAAAAAATTTAAAATTAGCTGATCCTACTTTTAACTATCCAGGTAAAATTAATTTACTTCTGGGTTCAGATATTTATCCCTATATCCAACAAGATGGAAAGATATGTCAAACTTTTAATACTCCTGTTTGCTGAAACACCATTATTGGCTGGGTGGTGTTAGGTAAATTATCTTTTTATGAATCTCAGTCAACTTTTAAAAAAATAAACTCGTTGAAGAGGTACCGAACTTTTTAATTTGGGTCCAGTATACAAAGCTTTATTTAAAGGTAATTTATTTGTAGCATGACTTGAAGCGTCAAAAACTACCCTTAAGGCAGTTGAAGTAGAATCCGTTTAAAAACTGCATGGTGGGCAATATCAAAATAATTGTTAATGCAAGAATTATCTGGATAGTTTGAATAGTCATCGTAAAATTGTTCGTTACGACACAGGCGTCTTTCTTGTTAAATTAATCTACGTAAAGCGATAGAGCGTGTATCACCAAAATTGGGTGAGAGCCTTAAGAGATTCTTCCAATTACTGGTGCCCAATTCTTCTGCAATTTCTATCTAATGTTGTGTTACTATGTTACCGCCAAACAACTCAAATCGCACAAAGGGTCAAGTAACTTTTCTTACAAGACTATATGCAATCTCGTTACTCTTTACTCCATGTACAGGGACCCAAGTTAAAGTAACTGTGTTTTCCTTGTCTAGTACATTTAGTTTTTCTGGGCATATCTAGATCATTTTTGAGCTGACTACGTAAAAGCTCAGCGCTTTGATGTCTACTTGGCTATCGAACATGAGAGTAATCTCTTAACTACAATAGTTTCTCTTGATGTTAAACTGGATGCGCTTCTCAGTGGCGTGACTTTTCGCCTAGAAGATGTTTGGGTACATATCCAAATTTTCAGAGTTCCTGGTTAGAGGCCCACATACTTCTATTCTAATTCCTTCCATGGTTTTAGAACCATCCATATATTACTGAATAGCATGTGTATCGGTTTTAAGCAGGACGGATTATTAGCTACATTCTTTCTTGCAGTCTGCTCTGTCCTAGCGCATATACCAAGTGTCTTGAATCGTAAAGCTAATAGACATTAATTTAATTTCGTTCATTATCATTTTATATCTTGTCCTTCTTGGCACATTCTCTATCAATAAATGTAGAGGGGTGAGGTTAACGATCAACTCCACTGCAGCTGTAAGGCAGGTTCTCATTGCACCGGTAGGTGATGCAAACACAGGCTAGTGTTTGTACTCTTGAGATATCAGCTCTCGTAGTAGCTAAACTAGTTATGTTAATTTGAAACTAACTTGGTAACAGATTATTTTCAATTTTTCAATAAATCAATAATCTTTATATTCTTAATAATTATTTTTTCATTATTTCGTGAGGATAAATAAAAAAATGTATATCCTTTGCTTTGAAACATTTGAACTATGTCTATCTACTCGTTTACATAAATAACTATAGTTTAATGTCTGTAAATCTGAAATAATGAAGTAGTCTCGTAAATAAATAAATTGTAATTCTCGTTTCAACGATTCTCTCGTTAAAATTTTACTCGATAATCTCAACAAACATAAGTGCTTGCTCAAAGACCAAACATACGTAAATCAAAAATGAAATCCGACAGCTTTGCATTCAAAATAACTTTAAAAATAATAGCAGTAAATCTAGCAAACGGCTTGTACTTACAAAAAATCACCAGCAACAATGAAATGCAGCTTTCTATATAAATTAAATAAAAGCCAAACACCGCAAATCCCTTGTATGAAAATTTCGAGAACAATCGACGATAACGCAATACTCTCTCTCTTTGAAAAACGTTGTAAACAAGCGAGAAATTCACAAAAGGCTTCGCTCAAAATTCGAAACGATTCTGCTGCAGCATACGTACGAATAAATGCATACATACTACGAAGAGAGGTAGACTTAATTTTGCTAATTTGTAACGGAAAATAGTATTACTCGTTTGGGGGATCGTGCGGATTGTGTTCCCTTAATTGGTCCAGTTAGGGTTGTCCAATAGGGAATGTTTTAATTTCGACGAAGCGGAAAGGGTAAGGGTTGGATGGAGATGATACTGGTTCCGGTGAATAAAAGTCAAGTGAAAATCGGTGTGGTGTTAATGAGGGATATTGCTTATACCTACTCAAATTGAATACATATTCTTCTTTTCTGTTGTACAGTCTTCCAATAAAAATTGAAAAAATGTTTAATACTAAAACCGTTATTTTATATAAAAAAATTAAAATGAACAACCTTTTAAAATGGGCTATCACTAGACTACTCTTACAATTAATAAAGATCAATGAGGTAACTCCCTTGACGACTAGATGACCCAGCGTTGAAATAATATTATTGGATAGAGGAATGAAAGTAAATAACGTAATTGAAAGACGTTCGGTTTAAATGGGCTAAGATCCCCAATTAAAAAGTCGAAATATCTCTAAATAGAGCTACTTGGCAAAGGGTGATTGTGGGGTATAATGTTCCTTATCTTACAAATATCCTCGTTGGAATATTGAGATTCTTATTTAATAGATGTATAAATTAATATTTTATTTTTTATATTTGACAATCTCCTGAACTTTCAAAACCATATACATATAAATCAATAGTTGTAACTAAAGCGCGGATTTGTATGCAAAAACATTTTTATTATATATATTTTAGTAATTTTTGAATATTTTATCAATTTTCTGAATATTTTCTGCATATTTTGTAATTTTTTGCAATTATTAAAAAATATTTTTTTAAATAAAGCATTTAAACGCTGTCCTTGTACAATAATGATTTGAAGTGACAGTATCGGGGTTCAATTTTTAACTGTGAAAATCCTTAACCCATCCACTATTGAGAATTACAGTACTTATTGTCCGCTAATTGTTTTCTAATGGTTTCAACAATAACATAATACCCTTTATAGGTAGTTAACATCGTGATGCCTGTTTAAAAAATTTATCAGGGGATTGTAATTTCATAACGAGCGTTGAAAGTTTTAGCATCTATCTCTGTGTTTTGTGATTTGCTTTATGATTTTATATGTCAATTTTATCATATCTAACTCCTTAAAACCTATGGCTTGGATTAAACCTTAAGCGGAAATAATAGGAGAAGGAGATAAGGTATTTTATAAAGCTTGCAGTAAAATGGTAAGTTCACTTAACACTATAGTTCAAGACACATTGAGAATACAGTGCGGCCACGCATATGCAATGTACCCGTATTTCTAATGGAAGACGTGCACACTGTGTTGCCATCTCCTATTAAAACCTGAACTGATTGTTGGATGATCCCAACATAAGGGCAGCTGGCACTACTGCGCTCTATAAGACTTCACACTGCATTCTTAATGTATCCTGCACTATATTAATTTGTTTTGTGTTGATTTGGAGTTGCAAAAATGATAAGAAGTTTGCAATTTAAAAAAAAATATATTTCTTATCTTGCAGATTTCCTGTGGCCGAAAACACTTAATAGTTCAGCACGTTAGCATAGCTGTTTACAAGAATAGATGTGATAAAAGTCATTAGGGAAGCCCCAAATAACTCTCTAAAAATATTTTGAAAGAGGTGCAAAATGAGCTGAGCAAATACGATTTATACATAGCTTTAATTAGTAGTAACAGCAAATTATAATTAATTATTTGATTTAATCAGAAATCATGAACTATTTTTTTTTGTGCCTAATGCAATGCCTGCCGATAAAGTATTATTAATGTTGTCAGATACTACTCGTTATATGACTAAAGCAAGTCATACTTTACATATAATATTTTAATAAAATATGATTAATACTATTTGCTTAGCACATGGACTTAACAGAGTAGCAGAAGAAATTCGTATTCAATTTCCTTCAGTAATAAGTTATTCTCTAAGCACTTCTGAGAGTCCAATTTTATAAAGGAAGGTTGCCTAATATGTCACTTACCAGTTTTCTGCCTGAAACTATTCTTAAACTAGAATTGAAAACGCTTGCTAGTAGAATCACTTAAATTAATCAATCACGCAGTAAAATTGTATGTACAGGCAAAAGGTGAAATTGCTGCAACAGTAATAAAAAAATATCTGCCACTTTAAATAAAAATAGGGGTTATCCTGACAACACTGCAGCAAACAAATACTTGACTATGACTAGACAGAATCTGCGCCTAGTCACAGGCATTCTGACTGGTCATTGCCAAGTACGAAAGCATCTCCATATCATGGGGCTGTCAGAATCCACACTCTACAGAGGGTGCGAACAAGAAGATGAGACCATCGAGCATATCCTTTACGATTGCTCGACGCTCTCATTTATTAGAAGATTTGTGTTTGGCGAGTATCGGCTATCAGCCGATATAAAAGAAGCACCTGTTGACGACGTTGTCAACTACATTAAATCTGTAGGCTGGCTCACGAGCTAGGAGGTGCCTATCTTCTCAGGAGGATGCACTCTAGGCCTAATGAGGCCTAAGTGCCGTGGGGTAACCCACCCTCCACACATTACAGATACAAAGAAGGGTTGCCAGATTTCTACTTGAAAATCCATCTAAACATAATTTCTGCTTTGCAATTCTCACCCATAACATATATTAAAACATAGGCGCCAATCATTTAAATAACATACTTTGGAAAAAGATGTAATTAAAACTTGCTTCAGACAAAAAATGATGTAGATTAATTTTTTTATTATATCACTTTTGTAAATATAGCATAAATAAATATTGTTCTTACATTTATGTTTTTAAATCATCACTTTTTGGAGATATTTTTTCATATAATACTGCATATTTCTGTTAAAACTGTGCATATTTTCGTCATTTCTACTATACATAAATGTTTATATTATTTCAATTTTTGTTGCATATAAATCCGGGCTTTAGTTATAACATACAACGACTTAACTCAAACTGTACTATTTTTATTTAAAATATACAAAGCACCAGATTGGAGTTCTGAGATATAAAAGGTTGAATATAACAATGCCGCTTTATTAAAATAATGAGTGTAGAGAACTGCTTCTTGTTTATTAAGCTAGTAACATAAGTTTGAAGATATTTTTTTTTGAAGTAAAAGTTAAGAATTTATATTTCCTTATGTGTCGTTTTGTTCATTGTCTAAAATATAGCACTAGAGTAAATAATTGGAGTAGACAATTGACATTTTCATACAAGATCTAATTACTCGTAATTGCTACAGTGATGTACACATTTTTAAAACATGTATATATATATATATATATATATATATATATATATATATATATATATATATATATATATTTAAGTGAAGATAATATCAGGTTAGCGATCCTAAGAAATAAAACTCTTTTCCTTACTTGCTCAATATTTCGCCATTATTTAATAGCTTCATCAGGAGCGAACTACAAGATTTTTAAATGAAACAATACACTAATAAAATAATTTAAAATTACTACTTACAGGATTTGAGTCAATCGAATAAAATTTTAAATAAAAACAACATTACACTTAAACAAACTTTCGGACAGTGGACACTTTAAAAATTTAACAGGTTGATAAAATAAAAAATAAAAAATGTAGACTAGAAATAATTATAGTGAGATTAAACTAAATGATTTTTAATATTGTACAGAGTGACACTTAAATTTTATTTAGAATATTACAATAAATGTTGCTTAGTTGGTTTATGTCAGATTTATAATTAATAGTGTTTCTAGTTTTATTAATGTAGTATATTTCCAGAAATAACCTATTCTTGTATTTGTTTTCTTTTCCTAAAATTTTTATCTCCGTGTAGTCAAACTCATGTCCCGTATTTATATGGTGTTTCACCGCCGCACATGTATTTATTTTTGGTACGGCAATCGCTTTTGTGTTGAGTCACTCTTTGTCTCAACCATTGTCCCGTTTGTCCTATATAACATCCATTGCACCCTGAACAAGGCAAACTGTAAACAACATTGCTGTTGAATAACGTTGGTGTTTTGTCCTTTACTTTTGAGAATACGTTCTTGATGGTTAGCGGATTGTAAGGAGCAATTTTTAAATTAGGAGAATTATTTTTAAACAGGGGTGTAATACGATGAGTTAACGAGTGTATTAGAGGAATTCTTTTATACATGAAGCTAGTTGGTTTATCTTCATCTGTGGGACCATCGTACAAGCTAGTGTTGTATATTAACATCTTAAAGAAGTTAATAACATCTTAAAGAAGTTAATATACAACACTAACTTGTACGATGGTCCCACAGATGAAGATAAACCAACTAGCTTCATTTATAAAAGAATTCCTCTAATACACTCGTTAACTCATCGTATTACACCCCTGTTTAAAAATAATGCTCCTAATTTAAAAATTGCTCCTTACAATCCGCTAACCATCAAGAAC
This sequence comes from Psylliodes chrysocephalus, assembly GCA_927349885.1. Taxonomy (NCBI): domain Eukaryota; kingdom Metazoa; phylum Arthropoda; class Insecta; order Coleoptera; family Chrysomelidae; genus Psylliodes; species Psylliodes chrysocephalus. The sequence continues at coordinate 27,109,717 of OV651816.1, forward strand.
GTATTCTCAAAAGTAAAGGACAAAACACCAACGTTATTCAACAGCAATGTTGTTTACAGTTTGCCTTGTTCAGGGTGCAATGGATGTTATATAGGACAAACGGGACAATGGTTGAGACAAAGAAAGACTCAACACAAAAGCGATTGCCGTACCAAAAATAAATACATGTGCGGTGGTGAAACACCATATAAATACGGGACATGAGTTTGACTACACGGAGATAAAAATTTTAGGAAAAGAAAACAAATACAAGAATAGGTTATTTCTGGAAATATACTACATTAATAAAACTAGAAACACTATTAATTATAAATCTGACATAAACCAACTAAGCAACATTTATTGTAATATTCTAAATAAAATTTAAGTGTCACTCTGTACAATATTAAAAATCATTTAGTTTAATCTCACTATAATTATTTCTAGTCTACATTTTTTATTTTATCAACCTGTTAAATTTTTAAAGTGTCCACTGTCCGAAAGTTTGTTTAAGTGTAATGTTGTTTTTATTTAAAATTTTATTCGATTGACTCAAATCCTGTAAGTAGTAATTTTAAATTATTTTATTAGTGTATTGTTTCATTTAAAAATCTTGTAGTTCGCTCCTGGTGAAGCTATTAAACAATGGCGAAATATTGAGTAAGTAAGGAAAAGAGTTTTATTTCTTAGGACCGCTAACCTGATATTATTTATCTTCACTTAAATATATATAATTATAAAATAGAGAACATTATACTAATCAATAAAAGACTAAAACTGATTCAAACTAAAAATATTTTATTTTTAACACTTATTTATATAAAAATAACTCTTTACTTCAAACCAGAAAAAAAATAGCATTTTATATTTTAAACTTATTTTGTTAATAAGTCTCCCTACTCAAGAAAATCTGTCATTGGCCTCAAGGTTTTCTTTTGGTTTTCTGATATTTTGCTTTCTGGAGTTAAAAGCTTCAAGTTTGCTTCTTATATCATAAATAGTTTTTCTTTAGAACGTCTATCTTATTGTTCCAAGATTGATATCGCTGACAGTGTACTTTACGTGAACTACTGTAGGACATTTTTTATTCATACAGATCATAACTGTCTTACTGATATTAAGTTATTTAATGTCAACGAGGTTCTGCGGCTTCTTTATATTCCAGATCCAAAATATTTCATATTTATAATTTCAAATTGAGGATGATACTTTGCAGATCTAATAATATCATAAAAGTCACGAGAAACCATGACTTTTAATACTATTTTGTGATTTTCTGTTATCCCAAAATCACGATTAGGTACATAATATGAACGAGTATCCACTAACCAGAAATGTTTGCTAAATATTTTCAAATACTATAGAAGTCACTAAAAAATAAACAAGAAAATTATATAAATATTATTTTTTAGCCTGTTCAGTTGTCAGTCCATAGGAGAAGACGTTTTTGTTCGAATACAGACTCATTAGAAAATTAAGATATACAAAAAGAAATCTCATTGCTTCCCCTGCCAGCCGTTTCCTCGTTCCAGTTGCACATATATGCAGTGTTTGATTTGCTATAATGAATTCCCAAATTGTAGTAGCTAAATTTCCTCTACTAAAATACGTCGCTTTGTGTTAGATTAGGTATTAAAAGGACTTCACGTATCCCCACAGAAAATAATCCATAAATCTTAGATCACACGACCTTGGAGGCCAATTCACAGGTCCAGTACGTGAAATTATGAGGTCATCAAAGGTTTCCCGCAATAAATTTATTGTGTCACGCGCTGTGTGGCATGTGGCACCATCTTGTTGAAACCAAAGCTCTTCCACATTGATGCTATTTAAACGAGAAACAAAAAAGTCCGTAATCATCGATCTATGGTGCTCTCCATTGACTGTAACGTTCTGGCCGGCATCATCTATGAAAAAATATAAGCCAATGATCCCACCAGCCCATAAAGCACACCAAACCGTCAGTTTTTCTGGATGTAACGGCGTCTTAATATGAGCTTCTGGATTTGCTTCACTCCAGATTCGGCAATTTTGCTTATTTACGTACCCATTCAGCCAAAAATGCGCCTCGTCGCTAAACAAAATTTTTTGGTGAAAAAAAAAATCAATAAAAATCTGGTTTTCTGCCCATTAGCCGAACGTACGCCGCACATGATGGTCACGCGGCATCAACTCTTACGCGAACTGGATCTTACAAGCTCTAAAACCAAGATCTTTCCGCAAAATCTTCCATAGGGTGGATGGACACAGCTCTAATTGCTGGGCACGATGGCAAATCAATTCATTCGGGTTCTCCTTAACACAACGCTCAACATCAGTAACAACTTCTTCGGTGCGCACGTCTCTGAGGATGCACATTATCATGTAGAGTATGCTTGGTGCGAAAACGAATTATGGTTATTCGAATAACTTGCTCCGATGGACGATTATGTCGACCGTAAAATGGACGTAGCGCACGATAAGTTTCGTGAACTGAACTACGATTTTCGAAATAAATTTGCACAATTTGCAAACGTTGTTCTGGTGAAGTCTATTCATGGTAAAATGGCAAAACATACTGAGCACAAAACAGCTGTGTCGCCAACTCGAAAAACAAACCTTTAAAAAATCACCCTTTAGCTCGTAAGGCAGCCTACAGATTTAATTTAGTTGACAACTTCGCAAAGAGGTACTTCTCTTATATTGGACGATGTTAGCCAATACTCGCCAAATAAAAATCTTTTAAGGCTGCGCTATCACGACGAAATATCATTTAATGTATTACAAATTACAGAAATAGTTTAACTGGAAAATATATGAATAGCAGACCTATTTTTTATTTTACCTCACGGCAATTGTACTGAACTAAAATCTAGTGACAAAACGGCTATTTTCCAATATTTGCAAGATTAACTTCCATGCAGGTCTACGATTTTATTACGTGTTTACTTACAACAATGAAAAAGATACAAAAAATTTTGGAGAAAACATTGATATTCCAGAATTTTTATATTACTTCTTTAATTTTGAATTACATTTAAATACATTACCGGATCTGCATGCCCATTATGTATGTGTGAATAACATTTTTATTTAACTTGTTACGCAAATATTTTTAGCAATATAAATGGTATTATTTTTTAAATTAACTTGCACGAAAGTCTTATTTTGCCGCCATTTGTTGGGAAACATAGCCTTAACAGTGCAGAGTGCGGATTCTGACAGACCCATGATATATATATGCTTCCGCAATTACCAGGCACATATGTTGTCTAGCATAGTCAAGTATTTGTTGGCAGTAGTGTTATCAGAATATTTTAAAAGCTCCATGGCAACTTTATAGTTTCTTGTTTCATCCCATCTTGCATTGAATTATACAAGAAAATGTTCTTTAATTAGGTTTATCACTACCGATTTTGTCAGGCTAATACCTTTATATGGTTTATGGAAGATATAACTCGGTGAGATGCAGTCCTTGTTCGCTTGAAGCAGTGGGAGCGTATCGAGCGCCTTCTGCCAAAAGCGACGTCTAGCCTCACCAGATCATACATCAGGTTCTATTTCAATCTTACGGAGGTGTGTCATTGTCATCATAGCGACCTCCATGATGTAAATATCAAGAGGATTGAGACTTAGAATGAGTTTCATGGCTCTAGTCGGTGTAGTTTTTATGACTCCTGTTATGTTGAGACATGCTGTTCTTGAAATTTGTTCTAGTTTTCGGATAGCTGCCAATTTTTAGGATTTCGGTACCCAGACAACTGCACCGCATGTTAGCATAAGTAATATGATGGCTGTGTAAGTCTATGCGACGACTCTGTGTATTTCACCTCTGTTGCAAAATTTAGTTTTGTGTTTAGGAGTTCTGAAGGTTTTAATTTTATTTTCATTCTTTTCCTTGTGAAAAGGACCATTTCTGTCTTCTTGATTGAGATTGATAGTGAATGGTCTTCGGACCATTGTTTTTGGCGGATTTCTAAATAGACTAGCTGGGCTATACCCTACAGCGGCAATGTTTTGAACGCGAAATTTTATTACCCAGCTATTAAAAACGTGTTATTAACTTGGCCAAATTACTTATCTCTCTAAGTTATTAATTAATTATCAAAGATGCGAATAAGAAATTTTTATGTTGGTATTCTGGTTTGATACACCTTGTATATATGAAAATAATTTTAATTTGTAGCCACCGTTGAGTTGTATATTTGTGCCAAAAAAAAGTTTAATATAGTTTGTTGTTTCCCCACCAGGCTCCATCCCGTTGAGCCTGGCTCTTCTTGTATATATATTTTTCTTGTGCCTTATTTAATGTTCCCGATTTATTTAAATGTTAAAGCTTTGAACTTGCATTATACCTAAAAAGATCAATAAAGTACTGATAACATAAATAAGTTCATTGTTTTATATCTAACATGTTACGCCACGCCTCTGGTCCAATTGCATTGGTGTCAGAATGGAACAAGATTTCCTGAGACGTTATTCCAGACAATTGCTTCACGATTTCACCATCAATTAAATCGTAACCAGGCGTTTAATATCTTCTGCTATTTATTTTACTGTAACATTTTTGATTGTCTACTATAAGCAAACTATTTTCTTACTGCATCTGGTAGTTCCTTTTGTTTGATGGGTAATTTCCTTAAAGTTATTATAAGCAGCTATTTGGACAGTTTTGGTAAAATTTTCAGCATTCTCATTAAGTTGTTGAACACCTACCCGTTAAAAGTGACATTCTTCAAAATAAATAGTTTATTCCTTAATTATAACAGCACTATTACCTTTGACTTGATCGTCTGGATGATTAGTATGGTATGTTTTACAACTTTTATCCTAATATATGAGTGACTTGTCATAATGTGTCTCTGATATGAGACTCATGTCTATATTCTGGGTGTTAAAAAAGGTTTCTGTCATATTTTATGTTGAAAAGGCCATTGAATTGTTAAAATGTTGATAATAAGTTTTTTGTGTATTGAAAGTTTCATTGTAGAATCTTTCGTGTAAATCTTGCTTTCTTTTTATAGGGAATATTTTTACTGGAATAGTAGCATTTACGCGACATCTGAAATTATAGAATATATAAATAAAGTTCAGGTGAAAAACATACTAATAAAATTAAAACCATTTAAAAAAAAAAAAACTAGACTACCCAAACACATTACCCTCCTTTTTGCGTAGTAGGCTGAAAATATTAAGCTAAGTATAAACAAAAATACATACTTATAAAATGTAATATTATTTTGTAAACCAGTTCCTTATTTAGACATTAAGATACTACTCTACTGCATGCATTTACCTTACCTCTTTTGGGTTCCGGCTTTTTCGGTAATATTTTATTACGCCGCCTTCTATATTTCAGTCCTGTCACTTTTATTTTATTTTGTTCAACCCTGAATTCGAGTTTTTTTTTTCTTTCCTTTGCATTTTCTGAGAACATTTACCATAGTTATGTATATATTTTTTTACATTATCAGAAAGAAGAAATTTCAACAAACAAAAATCTCTCCGACTTTTTTTAAAAAGCTGATATTTTGATGAGAGAATTTTCGATTGAAAATTAGGATGTTTTTTCGATATTAAGTCAAAATAAGGTGAAAAAATAAATATTTCAAATCAAAAAAATTACAGTGTCTTAAGGACATAAAAAGGTAAGATTTCACCAAAATTCGAAAAAAAAAAAAAATTTTTATAACAAAAATCAAAAACCTAAAACGTCTTTATTTGAATTTTTCATATAAATTTTGAGTTTATGTGAAAAAAGTATAATTACAAAAGTTGTAGGTCTCTTTATTATCTACAACTTTGTTAATTAATTTTTTCCATAGGACTTGTAGTTTTGCCAAAAATCGAGATACGCCTTTTTTTACCCTTAAAAACTCACCCTCTTCCACTTCACGACCTCAGATCGCCCGTAAATTATTTTTCCTTTCATTTTTGTTATATTCTCGTCCTTTTTTAACGGGTTTCATCCTACTATTATTTTTTTTTGTTTCAAAAATTATCGACCCTGGTCTAAAAGCACCTGCACATTTGATTAAATATTATTTAACAGTAACATAAGATTTCTGTGGCCGTTGGTTATTTGTACCAAAACGAGCCATGTAATTTGTAGCTGCCGTCATCTATACATTTTTTTGTATCCTCTCTAGACAAGCTTGGCATTTAGCATTTTTTTGGAAAATGTATTTGTGAGTGTGAGGTTAGTGGGAAGAGGACGTGCCAAAAGAAAACATTAACTTCTTAATTTTACGACGTTTCCACGTTTATTTTTCGTCTTTTTCAAGACTAAAAATACATAATAGGTTTTAATAAAAAATTGTAAAAACTATGAGATATACATAGGTGCCAATGTTATAAATGATGTATAGGTATATATACAACGTAAATGGTTATTATTATTTCAATAAAACAATCATTGTTAGTATGAGAGAATCAACAAATCAATATAAACATAAAAACAAGGATAAACCTTACCTTATTAAATTAGTTAATGCAAGCCACATGGCATATGTGGAATTTGCCGAAACAGTTAAAACGGTCAGAACAATACATAAATAAAATTTAATACTAAAAGTAACATTTACATACAGATATCTTAAAATTATGATAAAATTAATCAAAATATTGTGACAGTTAAAATTGAGTCCAGTTTTTTCTCTTTTAATAACCAGTTTTACCAACAAATTGAAGGTTCTGCAATGGGAAATCCAGAAAGTCCTACATTAGCTAATTTAATAATGAATAAATTAACTGAAGAAATTTTATCAACACTAACGTTTCAGGTTGCATTTTTAAAAGTGTATGTGGATGACACGATTTTAGGTGTTTCACATAATAAAATAAATGAAGTATTAGGTGTATTTAATTCCTATCATCAGAGATTTAAATGTACAATAGAAATGGAAAAAGAAAATAATATTTCCTTCTTGGACACTCTTGATATAAGACAAAATGATGCGAAACTAAGAACCACCAATTCAGGGAGGATTCTGAACTATTTTTCAAACCATCCGATGCAATATAAAATAGGTATAATTAAAAATTTACTATTCAGGTCCTACCATCTGAGTAGCTCAGAATTCTACACAGCAAATGAAGAAAAATTAGGAATAATTTAAAACTTAACAACTACCCATTGTGTCTTATAAACAGAGTAATCAATGAATACAAAACTAATTTGTATTCAAAACAGTTGAGTGAAATCCAAGAAAAGAAAGTGTATTTTCGATTTTCATTTATACAGGGACTGAAATTACTAAGGGTTGTGAAAATACAATGTTAGCGTTTTACCCTATTAACCAGTGTGATTCCTTATTTTCAAATTTAAAAGATGAAACGCCTGATCAATTAAAATCCAATTTAGTGTACAAAATTAACTGTAAAGTCTGTGAAAAATGCTACATTGGTATTAGGCTTTCATCACATTAGATGCACGCTTGTGCAAGTAATTTGGTAACGCGCGCATGCGCAAGCTGGCGTTAACAGCAATATGCTTACACTAAATGCAAGCAGGTGCAAGTTAATTATTTGTTAATAAATCAGGGAAGAGTGTGTTAACCAGTATTTTTTAGACAGAGAGGAAGATGGAAAGTATGCACGAATATTTAACGATTTGCTTAGACAGCCTTATAAGTTTTTTGAATACTTTAGAATGATGCAATTTGCAATATTGTCCCAAAGCTTCTTGACATGATCCCTATTCGCTCCGTGCGAAGTCATGGAAAGGGAAGCAAAAGCGATACTAGCGCTAGCTGCGGATAATTCGTGCATTTTAGGGGGATATTTTGTAATTTTGGCATATCAAATACACGTATACATTTTACTTTTTTTCAAAAAAGTAGGTAAAAACAACACAATAAGCAACCGAAGTTGCTGTGTTGAAAATTGTACAAATACTAGCAAAAAAAAACAGTGAAACTTATATAACAAATTTCACTAACAAAGTGGAAATTAAATCAAAGAAATAAATGGATAGGTGTACAATAAGAAGAAAAATTACCTTTATTTTTGTGATAATAACAGTAATGCTGGAAATAGTAGACATCAGAAACTAGAAAGTTTTTAAATAAACAATAAATTATCATTTTACGATGTTCTTTAATATCCCTTTATTCTTAAATGTTCATTCAGCAAGGACTAGATTTCAAGATTTCTGCCGATGATTATAATATTTGGCTGGTATGCAATTTTGTGACTTACTGATCGGAAACCAGTTTTAATCATTCATTCTATGTTTTCTTTAGAACAAAAATGAAAATATAAGTAGCGATCCTTTTTATACATTTTAACTTCACGCTATTATAAATGGTTTCTTCAATGACAACTTATTAGACTTAGGCAACTTCTCATACATTTTCCAGTAAATACTGTTGCCTGCCTATATTTTATTATTGATTTTTAATGATTATACATAATTTTCTTCAATTTAAGCGTGAAAAATGTATAATAATAATAAATTAATATTTTAATTGTTTTATAAATCCATATACTTTTATTAAAACTAACATATATACTTTTTATTTACGAATTCTATAAAAAATTGTATTTGTCAGTATAGGCAGAAATACTCCTTTAATACCAAAACAAATTGGCGCTGCTGTCGCGCACAGAGCGAATTGCTGTGAAGTTTTAACAATGCGTCCCAAATCGTTCTTCTTTTTCTCACGGCATCCATAAGCGTTTCCGTATTCTACATATACTCGTAAACATAAATCAGGAGCTCCACAACACTACACTATCACTGCCTCGATCAGAAATCAACTGAGATCACGTACGATTGCAATTAAAAAACAAATATTTTTGTTTCGGATCAAGCTTGCACAAGCGTGCACTTGCTTGTTGCGTGCAGTGTGAGCGGCGATGGACAAGACCCACTTGTTTTTGTCGCTTTCCTGAGGATTTTGTTTCTATGTGCACGCTTGGCACGCGCGCGCCACCAAGTTACTTGCACAAGCATGCCTTTAAAATAATCGAAGCCGTACAAAACAATATTTTAAAAAACAGAATATAGCAACACAAATATGACTGTCGGGAAAAAAATTTAATTAATCGTACAAATTTGACTTTAACAACGTTAAAATTGTTGATAAAGAATCCAACTATTACAAAAGAACAATTAGTGAAATGATACACATATCTAAACGACACAGTAAATTTAAAAACGGATACTGCCAATTTAAGTATTTGCTGTCGTAACCTAATCAATATATACAAGTCCAAAATTGAACGGGACTAAAACAATAAGCGGTTAAAATACTAACTATACCTACCGTACTATTAAATAAAAAACATACAAATGAATTTTTTCGTCCACCTACAATTTTAACTGTCACAATATTTTGATTAATTTTATCATCATTTTAAGATATATGTGTGTAAATGTTACTTTTATTATTAGATTTTATTTATGTATTGTTTTATTTTAACTGTTTCGGCAAATTCCACATATGCCAAGTGCCTTGTATTAACTAATTTAATAAGGTAAGGTTTATAGTTTTTATTTCTCCTTGTTTTTATGTTTATATTGATTTGTTAATTCTCTCATACTAACAATGATTGTTTTATTGAAATAACAATAACCATTTACGTTGTATATATACCTATATACCATTTATAATATTGACACCTAAATCTCATAGGTTTTACAATTTTTTATTAAAACCTATTATGTATTTTCAGCCTTGAAAAAGACAAAAAATAAACGTCAAAACGTCGGCAAATTAAGAAGTTAATGTTTCCTTTCGGCACGTCTTCTTTCCACTAACCTCACACTCCCAGGTATATAGAATCTTTGTACCCCCTTTTATTGAACATACCAAAAATATGATTTAAATTTTAAACGGATATTTAACCCAACATTTGACTTCCGGTTCCATTCGTGCAAAAGCAAACAATTCTGTATAACAAATTAGTTTTCCAAGACCAATAATAACAGTCCCTTAAACAAACAACGGAGCCAAGAGCATTGGCGTGTAGTAACATTTAAATCAGCCAAGCATACCGTCCACTCTACAGCCCCCTGGGGGCTTGCAATGGAATAACATGTTCAGGAATATGTCGTTCACTCGACATGTGCACATTTAACACCCCATATCTCACTCAAAATGTTCGTACATTATCTTAATTGCGCCACGCAGCCGTGTTCGACTCTGGATGCTGGATATGTGCATCTGAAGCGGCCTTTAGCCGTAGATTCTGAATTCCTAGACTGCAGTTGTGGAATTTACTCGGACTTTCCAAGAGATAAGCCCCTAATTGCATGTTATACTTTACTTAGAAGTCGATGTGGTAAAACTATTTTGTCAGAAGTTGCGAACAAACTATTTGTTAAATGAGTTGATAAAACAATAATGAGCCTTGAAAATTTTATCGATTAAAAAGTACTAGTGGTATTTGAAAAGATATATTTTTAAATATCTAATGGTTTACTTTAATATTGTTTTCTAAAGAAATCATCTAAAACTTGTACCTATTGAGCTAGAACAATAGAAGTTGTCTATATGGATGCCTTAACAACTATGTATTTGGAGAAAATAAAATTCCTGCATAGTTAAGATATTTAAGAGCATATTTTTTTAATTTTTGCTATGTAATTGCATTTAACAGTTATGTAAATAAGCAGTACAAAAAACAAAATAATTATTTTATTGTGACTAATTAATAGGAAAAGTGAAAATTACATTGAACCATAGTACGAATTTTTATTTCTTGGTAATGATATCAACATATTTGCAAGTTTAAAGGGAAAAATCTATTCTAAATCTACCTAATTTTGGTTTTAAGTTCTGGTAATATTAACTAATTGTTTGTGTCGTTTTGTGCACACTGTTTTGGTGTTATTAAGGTCATATCTGTTGAAAGTCCAAGAAAGAACGAATACTTTGTAGTCAGTTTCCAAAATAAAGCATTAAGTTACATCGTCGAAGCAACCTAATACTGTCGCAATACGGATCTCCATAGAAACTTGAAGCTAGAGAACGGCAATAGAAAAATATGTCAGTATACACAAACAACAATTAATACAATATGGGAACGTTACGGTTATCCAGATAACGCCAATCTTGCAAGAAGACTGAAAATAATTAGGTCTTCTGAATTAGTTTAGTAATGTAAAATATAAGAAGATTAGAGTGCGGTTTGTGGTATACATTAACATTAATTTAACTAATTAATTAGATTCTAAGGTACACTAGTGAGTAGGATTTTAATTTTTAAACCCTAGATAAGTTAATATAGACAAAGATTAATAATTGTTCTCATTGATCACATTGTAATAATCATGAATTATTTTTTACTTGGGGTATTTATAATAAAAAAAATAACGTTGTAGTCGCCTAATTACTTTCTTGTGGTTTTAGCCTTATGCTCCCTTTTAAATTAGATTAGATTTAAAAGGAGTTGGACATTATTTGTTCTTGTCCCTCGAAACATTTTTTTAGATCTATTGTGGGACTACGTTACTTTAGAATATATTGCCTAGCTTGGTATTTTTTATTAGATTTAGTGCACTTGACAGCGGCTCTTGCATGTAATAGGCGTCAGTGTTAGGTAAGAAAACCTACTGTTACCCTAACGATTAGTCTATCTTGTTATTGTAGGTATCTCGTGAACTTGGCCGATGGTTAATAAACTGTTTGGCCCATCTCATTTCTGAATATTTGTTCCACCATTCCTGAGACTAATACTGCATTCATTGTTTGATGGATGCCTTGCACACAATTCCTTAGAAACTTTATAGAACGGTTTGGGACCAGTCGTGGCCTTATCTGTGCCTTCTCGGTCTAGTTTGTCGGTCTTTTCGTTGTCCTAAGATACTTCGTGGCCTGATACCCAAACTAAGTTCATTTTGGTTTGACTTCTTCAGATCTTTTAGTCGTGATTTTATTTCCAGTGAAAGAATTGCCTTTAGAGCTGCTTGATTAGCAGAGTAAATAGAAATAGTTTTGTCTTTTTAATTATTTTTCTTGTGCAGTGTTGTATGGCTACTAGTTTAGCCTGGAATATTAAATCGTTTTCTCCTTAATTCTGCGAAATCGTTTAAATATTCCAGCACCAGTTCCTTCCTTGGTTTTTGAGTCGTCTGTATACCAGACGAGTTCAGCCTGTATGGAAGGTCCCTAATTACAGGCTCCTATTGCTAAAAAATGTAGCTTTTGCTAAAATATAACTTTACGTTAATTGATAACGTATTGTTTTGCTGTATTTGTTGATATTTCTCAAATTTTACGGTACTACATCTGAAGCTGCTAAGTAACACGCAACATTTTCCCTCTAATAATTTTAATCATCAATGATCAGGTTGCACGTATTTCTTCTCTTTTTTTTTATATTTTCTTTTCTAGTATTCTAGACTCGAGGGGCCGTTCATGCAGTGGAATGTTCAACCGAATTTTACCTTCTTAATAATAATAGTACTCTCCCTAATTTACCCCCATGTAAGTGAATTTTAACCCCAAAAGCTGAGCTTGTGCGGGGAAAGGGACCGGTATTAATAATGTTTGCCGTGGCGCTTCGGGGCAACTTAAAGATGATTGATGGTGCCATTTGACTTACAGGTGAGAAAAATCTGGAAAACCTCACCCACCTTCGGTGATTCTTCGTAATTATACCTTTTATGAAGATGGAGAACTACTGTCATGCCGTATAGTTACTTTGACTACTTTATAGTACGTTCGTTTACTTACTAGCATGATCTTCCGATTTCTTTGTTTTGCACACCTCTATCTTTGGCCATCTCACTTTCTACCTTTGCTTAAGTGAATTATTTATTAGCTCTACAACCAACATATTTTTTGTGATTAAACTAAACGCACTACTGGGTAAATTGTGGAGGGATGACCTTATCAAAATTTTTGTAACGTGATATCTAGTTATTCTATCTACTTGTTATATGTGTTTGAGCTCAATTTATAGGGCATGGGTTAGGTTTTTAAATAACTCGAATGACTTTGAAAAAGAAGTTGGGAACTACTATATTTAAAGCTTACTACACTTGACTCCAGATTAGTGATAACAATATGGAAAATCACTAACCACTAACGAATAATACTTAAACTTTGCTTTAGATAAGGTAGTTAGCAAATTCTAATTCACATAAGTTTTACTAAATTAAAATTTAAGATGATTTATTGAGTAAGCACTTATCTTTTGGTAAGATTGGTAATATACGGAATGTAAAACTAGGTTATCTTATGGTACATCGGGAAACTTCCACAAAGAAATTCGGGATCCTTATTCGTAATTCTGCATAATTTTGCAACGTGAATGATCTTCTGATATATGGTAGTCAAACTCAACCGACTTGGGATGAAACGTCTAGTGATGAAACGTGTGAATGATCTTCAGTATTCGAACAACTCGAACTCGAACTTGTCTAGAGATGAAACGTCTTGAGATGAAATGTCTAAAGATGAATCCAAAACGTCTAGATATAAACCCAAAAAATGCTTGTAATATCTTATTCCAAAAAAATAATATATAATTTTATATAAAACTAAACATGTGTTATTCGTTGTTGATATTGAGGTTATGTTTAAAACTTGACAATTTATGTAAGAAATCCTTGTACAAAATATATATATTTAATAATATATTATTATTAAAACTTACCTTATATCAGACGGATTTTAAGAATATTAATAATCATCTAATATACTTCGGATGACCAAGATGAATTAAAATAAAATAAAGTTGATTGTCGCTGTCAACCAAGTCAAAAATAAATCTCACAAGACGACAAATGACATTTAAGTAAGAGGTGATTGTGCCGAAATAACGAAATAACGGTTACAACCGTTACAAACTCCGATCACCGAATAATTAGGATTGATCTTCCTCACAGCTCTCACCGCCTGGACATAGTACAACTGGTTCACCCAATACAAATAGCGGCAAAAAAATCAACGTGCCATTTTTCAAAGTCATCGGAAGGACAATAATATTAAAGTATAATATGCTTGTTAATACATTTGTGTTTTTAATATTTTTAAATATGCAGTATGTTTATTTTATTCCTTAATAAAAAATGTATATCGATTATACTTTTTTTTAGTCCTACAAAGTATTGCTGAATATAAACAAAATTTAATTTAGAACCTATATATGCCTTCACTACGAAAATAATCTAAATTTTTAATTTTAAATTTGCTTTAATTTCTAAAGACAAAATAATTTATATACCTATTTTAGTATCCTTTTTACAAAAGTGTGACTAAAATGAGGTTTCGAATAAAAAATGTATTGATTTAACAATTTTATCGAATTTCAGAATTTTATTCTGATGGAAGTATTCATTTTTCAATCAAAAACGTATGCTAAAGTGTATTTTGTAAAAAAAAAAAAAATAAAATATATAAATTATTGTACACTCAGGAATTGAAACAAAATGTTTATTTTCGTAACTCATACCTATTAAGTATAACGCATACTTGCAAAAAGAATAAAATACTCAAAAGAAGCAAAATTATTCTTAATTTAAGATTTATCTATTATCAAATTAAGAATAAATTAATTCTTAGATTTAAAAAATAGAATAGGGTAAACCACCCAGTCATTGACCACTTATTAGTGATTGGCCAGATATATTTTAAACATTGTTAATAAGAAAGTGGCTTTATATTCTTTTAAGGATTTAATACCAACATAAACTTTCTTTACCGATTTTTAACAATAAAAATTAAGCCTAAGAGTTGGTTATTCTGAATTCAAATAGCGACACCAGATATTAGGGACAGAAAATCGAAGTATGTGTTAGGGACATAAAGATATGTCTCTCAGATGTTAACTAAAGGTTATCAAGACTAGAGATAAGGAGGCGAATCGGCATACTCAACATACGGTCCCGAAAAAACGCATGCTAATTGAGCTTTTATAATTAACCGCATGGGCGCTGGTACTGCATACGGTGTTCAAAATACATGGCTTCTTATGGGAATTATATATAATTTTGTCAAAATAATAATAGTAAACTTGTTTTTAGCTAAATAAAGCATAGAACATAATGTTGTATTTATTTCTAAATAAGTTTTGCATGTTTTAATTGATAAATTATTTAATTTTATCTATATAAAATACAAGTATGTGTGACCAAATTCGAAAAGGTTTCTTAAATGCTGAAATTTTAAGGCAATTGTTTTTTTTAATTGAAGCAATATATAGTTTTAAGAGTAAAATAAAACACAGCTAACAGATTTTTTATTGTTGTAATACAAGTATAAAAGAACATTTGGGATTATACATGGTATTACCATATCCTTTAATTTCAAGTTTTTCCTTTTTATTTTGCTAACAGTACCATCAGTAAAAATAGTCTAATAATATTTGATAATATCTTGTAAAAAGTATAGAACAGCATCGTCTCTAGAAAGTGCTTTATAGGCACAAGGAACGATATATATGCTGCCACTGTTCTAAACGTTTAGTATCTTATAAAAACATTTACAACGACACAATTGGGGTCCAAAAAAAAATAACAGTAGCAACTCTTTATCTAACATTAACACTCTATAAAAAATTAATTTTTTTTTCTAATAAGTTAAATTTAATGCATAATTATTGTTGTTTGTAAGTTAGCATCTATGACTGTAAAATTTTATATTATAGAAACTTGTAATAAAATAAACTACACTTCGTAAGATACATATTGTGACTAGTTTACAATAAATATTATATTTAGACATAAATACATTATTTTACTTACATTAAAAGCTTTAAATTGATTTTTTCTTGTGTTTTCTTTAGTTTTACATTTAATTTTTATCCTGTTTTACAATCTGGAACAAAGTAAATCTTGCTTTGCTGTTTCTTGTCACTCATATTACTTGAACTCAGGTACTTTATTCTTATTATTTTAATTCTTTTCACCAATTAAAAAAAAATACTTCACTTTATTTAACATTGACTTACATAGAAAATTGACACCGCTGCGAGATGGTTGTGGCTGTTTTTGTATGAAATTTGAGGACAATAAATATATTTTTTAATATTACAATAAGTCAAAGAACGTATTGCATTGGTAATACAATTCCACATGAATAAATTTAGCATTCCCAATGTGGCGTTCTTTAATTTACCAAAGTAAGATCAAGTGGTGTAAGTAAAACAAGCAGTAGCCAAATTTTGTCACAAAGTTGGTATTTATTTATTATTTATTGTTTTAGAACAAGAAAATGGCTTCAAAACGTTAGAGAGAAGATTTGATACAAGAAGAAAAATATCTGAATTCGTATTATTGAGTTTGCATTCAACATTTTTAAAAAGGACACCGCTGGCCATTCGTTCGGAAAATACGAACAAAAATGTTAAAGTTACAAATAACGATCAAAAATGAAAAAAATATTTGTTATGAATAGAGACGATTTTTTACCATGTAAAAATTTCTCATATAAAGATTGCGGCATACTTGGCTCAAAAACAAGCCCGAAAATGCTTATATTTTTGCTTAAAATGAGCATGAGTTTCTCTCTGTGAACTTTAACATACTAGGTGGACATTTTAAGAATTTGCTTTGATGCTTTTTATTTGTTCCTTGTTTACAATAGTAAACATACACTTTTTCATTTCAAGAAACTTATGGAATGTCAGAACATGAAATTAAACATTGGATGGCTATTTAAAAAATAAAATACAATTTATAATAACAAACATCACCCTTTAAATCTGAATATCATGTCAAAAAGAGCGGAAATTATAAACAAAATTTACCTCATTGAAATTTTTTCAAAAATCAATACACTTACCCCATCATCGACTTTATTCCTTATGTTTTTCTTGCACTGTTTAATTTAATATTTTATAACTGATTACCATCATATTCAACTTTCTGTTGCCTCACTGTAATAAATAGTTTAAAAAGCACTTTCATTTAAGCTTATTTTTATTTTTCAATGCAATGACGTCATAGCGCCAATAATTACGACCCTAATCCCAGGTATACCTCAAATTATAATTTTCCAATTTTTAAATAAGATGGGAAGATGACAGTTTTTTCAAAATATCACTCAGTTACAACCAGCAGGTTTTTAAAAAGTTGAAAGGCAGGTCCTATATGCCCATGGAGGATGCCAAAATGTTGTGGTGCATCCCACCTTCTCAAGCTTACAGATACAAAATAGACTGTAAAAAAATATTAGATTAGTTCTTAGGGCTCGTATAAGGTTATTTATAAAATAATAAAGTTATTCAAAATGATGCAGTAGGTATATTAAAAATAAGCAATCAAAAAAATTATTAGTTCAAAGATGTTCAAACAAATATATACTAAAAGTTTTTCTAATTAAATCTGTATTTCTGTAAAAAAAAATTAAAAAACGCAAAAGTATCTTATAATGTCAAATATAACGCAACTTAAAGCTTATATCTAAAGAGTAACCTTTAAACAAGAAAAACAATCTAGTTACAAAACTCCACACAAGAATTTTAATTCGACCGGCTCTTGTTTCGTACATCTCCTATCTCGAAATCTCCTCCATAAAGCTATTTGTATTCTTTTAAAAGCTTTGAAGCACTTTCTAAACAATCCCCAAAGTAAAATACACTTCACCCGACATTTTTTATTTGATTTGAACGAATTATTTAACTTTTCATCTCGGTTTTGCAGTAATAAACCCCACTTTAAAAATTCCCCTAGCTGTTATTAAAAAATTCACCCTCATCCCTATCGCGATGGCTATCCCGAAAGAGATCATTAACAAGTTTATTTTTTAAAATTAACAACACGTAATTATCTCTTTTATTTCGGGCATCTATCGCCGAGGAAAATAAAGAAGAAGAAAAATTAAGTAAAGTTGGTAAATTCATCATACACACTGGTAGACAATAAAGACGGGCGGGTTATTTTTCAGTTGGCTGTGTCGTTTTGATAACTGACGGCTATTATGAGAGGTTTTAAATAGTCGTGGATAAAATAACAGAAAATAACCGAGCACATACATTCACGGTTCGTAAACCACTACGGTGGCCTCCACAAAATACTGTAACAACCGCCTAAGCCTAAAGACTCATTTGTAACAAGTTATAGTTATTTAGCTTCTGTTGTCAATATACTGTTACGCTGGTTCTTGGTATCACAATTTATTTCAACTTAACTTTAACAAAAATTATACAACTGATAACATTAACATGTAACGTCTGTCATAAAACTAAAAACTGACGTCAGGATCATCCTTATATAGCTTGCTTGATCCTTCTCGAACCTTCTCGAACTGTCGTCTAGAATATTCTTGACCACATACTTTGATAACTATACGGTACAAGAGAGAGGTACGACACGCCCAACATAGGGCGCGGCCGTTTTTATACCTTTACCACAGTTTATATTTAAAGAATCAGTTCGCTGACTCTGCGTCGGCACTTTTGATTTGAATGTTCCAGTTTATACACTGCACAACTCGAATAATCCAATATATGACAACCGCCTGTATTCAAACAGCAGTCTTCTGCCTCATCCTGAATTTGTATCTCTGGAGTGGATGTTATTTTGGAACATTCAACTGGTCCGAGTGAATTAACGGATTCTTTAGCAATAAGCTGTGCCTTTACTACTAGGTTATGCAATACATATTTTTTCTTAATGTTACACTGGTAGTCTATACATCCTGGTATTTTGACAGTGAAGGCAAGAACAAGAAATGGCCTAGGTTTAATGAATAAAAGACGTCTATTTATTAATAAAAACAAAACTCCTTTAAATAGTTATAATTACAAAATAATTAGCTAATAACATTAAGAATGCAAATCTTTGACAATTAGAAAAATTATAAAAATTAAATAAATAACATTTATTTACTGATAATTTGTGACAGGTATGTTTGCATTAAATCTAAATATTTTTAATTTATACCTAGTTACTAAATATAAATATAAGTAAGAAAACAAACATAATGTAAATATACACAGTAACAGTAACCTATAAGACTTAACGACAGATTTGTAGGAAATCTAAACAAATAATGACGCTTCAGAACACGAAATAAATAAAGAAGATACTTACGAAAAGATATGTTTGTTGTAACGCCACACAATCTTCTAACATTTTTGCAGTCTTTTACAAAACAAGACTTTTTTTTTTCGTCTATAAATAAAAGAGAACAATAAAGCACTAAAAATTAACATACAATCACCAATTAATTAAACATAATCGTGTAAATCACGTCTAAAACTCAAAATGATATAAAAATCCTCAAAACCTAATCGTAGGGGTTTATGTAAACACAAAGAAAATGGTAAAATACAGGTAAACGGCCAAACGAGCAAAACACTCCATACAACAGCTATAAAAATAATATTCACTGACACTGACAGCAGCAAGCAAAATATTAAAAATATTGCGCCAAGGTGTAGGCAACACGTAATAAGACATCAAATAGGCGAAGTTTTCTCTCCTTTTAAAAGGCACTCAGAAAGCTGTGCAGTGCGGCCACCACATACTTTGATTTTCTTGTATGTGGCAACCACTCTCCGTATAGTAAGAGTAAGATAAAATCAAAGTATGTGATTCTTGACGGGTAATGACATTTCGAGACATTTCTGGACTATTCTACCTTCTTTTACTTGTACTTTTACTTATGACGATCGCATCACACTGTAGGGCGATGAGTAACATTCCACCTCTTTTATATCTGTACGTTTCCTATAATAGCCGCAGGCTACTGCAGGGTGTTGCGTAACAATACTAATAACGGATACTGGAAGCACTGTCACCAACCAAAGGGTCCTGTAGTCCAGAAGGAACATC
Source organism: Psylliodes chrysocephalus (assembly GCA_927349885.1). Classification (NCBI taxonomy): domain Eukaryota; kingdom Metazoa; phylum Arthropoda; class Insecta; order Coleoptera; family Chrysomelidae; genus Psylliodes; species Psylliodes chrysocephalus. The sequence continues at coordinate 27,129,407 of OV651816.1, forward strand.
TATTCATCAGTGACAAATAAAAATAATATAAAATTAAAATTAGTTCTTGCAACAATAGTAGACTAAATTTGAGCACGACGACGTAGGCGGAGTGCCTGATTATCTGAGTGCAATGTGTTCAATCCACTTGAGTTGTACAGTATGTTTTTTCTATGACCCACTAACGATAAAAAAAATATTTTAGATTAAGACAAAATAACTAATTTTAAAATAATTTATGACTTTTAATAATTTTTAAAATAAAATTTACGAAAAAAAAAAGAAATTCCATTTTACCCCATCTGAGAATTGAACTCAAGTCTTCCATGTGGAAGTATGGAAGGCAAGAACGCTAACTATAAGACCACCTATTCTTTAATTTTTGTTGCTTAAATACTCGTAATTAAATTAACAAATTATTTATAATTATAGACGAAATAATAACAGAAATGCTATTATTCATCGATTCTACACAAGAATAACCCATTTTAATGTAAGTTTCATCTCAATACTAAAAAATATACTAAGAATTAGTTATAACTAGCTATTATTTATCGATTCTACACCAGAATAACCCATTTTAATGTATTTTTAATCTCGATACTAAAAAATATAAGGTCAAGTTGGTTAACTGGAACCTAGAGGTAACTGGGCCCAATACTTCTAAATTTGTAATCCAATATTTTAAACTTCCCGTGGTTTGTAACATGACAGTTATCATCCCAAAGCTTCCGTTACATCTAGTTTTTAAGTCCTGCTTGTAAATATCGTAACGAAAATATTTATATTAGTGTATTTTTTGGGTAGAAGAATAACACCGTTGAGCACTGACGCAGTAAGTACAATAATACATTTTTTAACATGAAAATCGGCATGGTATAAGAAAAAGCATCTAGAGTGTAATTCATTTTAACATTTTTAGGTTATATTAATGAAAACAAGTTTGTCTGTATATGTTCCAGTAGCCTTGGTAAATTCGACATGATGAGGCAACTGGAACTTAAGTTTTCGGGTAGGTGGTGGTTGAAAATGAGTGGGATGATCTCATCGCCCTCCACTGCGACCCAGATGGATCTATTGTGGCTTATAACTAACTTATAGTTCACCATACAAGCCACACCTTTTGATGAAGGTCATGGTTGAATTAGGTGAGACTTCTCTAAAGTCTCCAGTCGGGTAAATCCGAAGATCTGGAACCTGGTTCTTTCCTCCACGCTGCAGAATCGACAGTCTGATGTTTGTTGCAGACCTATCCTTCTCATGTGGTTGCCCAGACGGCAGTGTCCTGTCATCAGTCCAGTGAAAATGCGTAGATCTCTCCTACTCCATTCTCGGATCTAAGCAGAGGCGTTCATGGAAGGGTTGTTTATAAACGCCTTCGAATGGGTTAGCCCTGGGGTATCTCTCCAGTTCGTGAGTGTTGCACCCTCCGTCCATTTTGAGATAATTCCTTTGGCAGTGCTTTTTGCAATGCCCAGGAATGGTTCTGGTCCTATGAACACAGATTTGGTTCCTCTTTTATCAAGTGCGTCGGCTTTTTGATTGCCCTCCACACAACTGTGTCCCGGAACCCAGATCAAAGTAACTTTGTTCTGGGCACCGAGACACTCTAGGGTATTTATACGGTTCCAAACCAGCTTTGAGTCAACTCGATTGGAGCTCAGGGCCTTAAGGGCTGCCTGGCTACCTGAAAAGATCTTTATAGTCTTGTTTGCGGGGAGAAAATTAATCAACCCTCTCGCTCCCAATTCTATAGCAATTATTTCTGCTTGGAAGATCGTGGCCAGAGAGCCTAGGTTTATTGATATGTCAACTCTAGGCCTCTGGCCGAAAACTCCCGCTCCTACTCCTTTTTCAGTTTTGGAGCCGTCCGTGTATAGCGCATAGTCTGCCTGGAAGAGGGTTTTTCCCCTTTGCTCCATGCGTCTCTCGTTGGAATGAGTCCGAGACCATGCCGAGGATGGGGTGATTATTAATTTCACTCACCAGCCCCGTCTTGTCCCACCGCAGTTCTTCGTAACATTGACTACCCACTTTGAGGAGCCTGTAGGAGACCATTCTGGCCTCCCTTTCCAACAAAATGTGGAGAGAGGTTAGGTCCAGCATGGTCTCCATGGCTCCCTTAGGTGTAGTTGACATTGCTCCAGTGATGGCGAGACACGCAAGCCGCTGTATTCCAGCCAGCTTTGCTCTAGCCGTCCGTTGGAGTCCCTTGTCCCACCAGACGACAGAGCCGTACGTAACCATGGGTTTTACCACTGTTTGATAGATCCAATAGATCAGTTGAGGACTGATCCACATGCTTTGCCGAATATCCTTCTGAGTGTCCAGAGGGATAATCTGGCTTTGTTAATGGTTTCTTTCAATTGGGGGTTCCAGGTGAGTTTCTTATCTAGGGTGATTCCCAAATATTTCACCTCCTCCGCAAAAGGAATGGTTTCCCCAGCCAAGGTAGGTTGTCAAAGCTTGTCGAGCTTCCTTCTATTGGTGAAGGGGACAATAACAGTTTTGCGGGGGTTAACAGACATCTGCTCCCTTTCGTACCATTTGTTGATTGTATTAAGGGCTTGTTGAAGGATGTTGGAGATCACCTCTTCGAACTTTCCCCTAATTATGATAACCAGATCGTTCGCATAGCATTGGAAATCCACTCCCTGTCGGAAGAGATCGTCTAACAGGTTATCCACCCGAATAGTCCACAATAGGGGTAAAAATACGCTGCCTTGTGGACATCCTCTGGTAGGCCTGAACGTGACAGTCTCTCCTTGCAGTGATGAAGTGATGTTTCGGTTTGCCAGCATGCTTTTGATCCAGTTACAAGTTAGTTTGTCGATTCCTCTTCTTTCAATAGAAGAGAACAAAGACTGGAAGGGCGTTGTTAAACGCGCCTTCTATATCTAGGAAGGCACCTAGCGCAATCTCCCCGTGATTTAGGGAATGGCCGATTTTGCCTACTAGATTGTGCAGGGCATGATCTGTCGATTTGCCTGCTTGGTAGGCATATTGAGAGGAGTTTAACGGGTTTGCCCGAAGACCTCCTTCTCTAGTGTGCCTATCTAGAATCCTCTCTAGTATTTTTAAAAGAAAATATGTTGGGCAGATTGGACGATAAGAGTTTGGTAGGGAGGTATCTACTCTACCAGCCTTGTGTATATACACGACTTTCGCCATCGTCCATCCTAGTGGGATATAGCTCCACGCCAGGCTTGCTCTAAATAACCGCAGAAGGAGAAGTAGCAGTAGTTCCTGTCCGTTTTGTAAAAGGGCGGAAAAAATTCCATCCTCTCCGGGTAATTTGAAGGGGGAGAATGAATTCATCGCCCATTTCACGGCGTTTGGAGAGACAATTTGTGCCACAAAGTTCCAGTCCTCCTTTTTGTGTCGTATAATCGATTCCGTTAAAGGAAGGGGTACATGTTGCCTGTCCTCCAGGATTCGACTGCCTGGGAAGTGTTTCTGTAAAAGAATCTCTGAAGTTTCCTTACCAGAGTCCGTATAGGTGTTGTCGGGTCTTTTTATCGAGCCGACTTCCTGTTTCGGATCTTTGGCGGGAATCTTGTGAAGTCTGGTACTTGCAGGTAAGTCTGATATACTCTGACAGAACTTCCTCCACGATTCTCGTTTGGCCTTTCTAATAGCCTTGTTGTTCTCCATTAGAGATTTGCGGTAGTTTTGCCAACAGCCAAATTCTTTAGCTCAATTGAAGAGATGTCGAACTTCTTTCCTTTTTTGGCCGAGGTTTCTGCTCCACCATGGAGTACCCCTCAGGTCTCTTCTCTCCTTTAGTGGGCAGTTGTCCTCATAGACAGTAATAAGGGCATTTTGAATTTGATCATTCGCCACTTCAATCTCTGCGCTATTCTTAATAGTTTTAATTACGTTTCCAAGCTCCTCCTGGAGGGACTTTTCGTATCCGCTCCAGTTTCTGCTTTTAGGGTCACGGAATTGGAGAGTAGGTATCCGATCCGTCCTCATGTTAAATCTAATGTGCCTGTGATATGAGCATGAGGGTTCGGTGGATACCCTCCAGTTAACAATATTGGCACTCACAAATGACGTACTGATTGTTATGTCTAGAACTTCCGAACGATTTTTCGTCACGAAAGTTGGTTCCGAACCTACGTTGTTAACAATAAGCCCTTCACCGATTATATAATTATAAAGTTGCTCACCTTGTATATTGATGTCAGTACTTCTCCAGTCCCTGTGGTGGGCGTTAGCGTCGCACCCAATAACGAGCTGCTTGTTGTTCCTCTTGCAATAGGCAACTAGTTCTCGCACTATCGCTGGAGGAGGGGGTTGGTCTTGACCTGAGTCTTCCGGGAAGTAAGCAGAGCAGACTACTAAATCCTTGCTGTTGTTCTCCACCGGGATCGAGACCTGGGCTGCAACCACATCGGGGGTGCAGTAACCTGTTAACATAAAAATTTTTATATTATTTCTGATAAGAAGGCACGCTCTTGGTTTGTCCGGAGAGTTACCGGCTACCAACTTACCCGAACAGTTTTCAAGGCCGCTTATTCGGCCGTTACTGGAAATCCAGGGTTCCTGGATAAAAGAAATGTCTAGTTTCTCCCTGGCAAACCTCCTGCCAAGGACGTATGAAGCCGCTTGGGCGTGGTGGAGATTTGCCTGGAGGAAGAGCATCGGCTTGCCCATTATTAGTGAGTTGGAGGGATTGGAGGAGGGGGTGGTGGAGGTGGAGGAGGATCCTTTTTCTCGCTCCTATTCTCCGTATTTCCCTTCCCTTTGGTTTTGGAGCCTTTGCGCACTGCTCTCTTGGACAGGGGTTGTTTCCCCTTGTCCTTTGAGGAGGCGGGCCTCCAATGAGGTTTCGCGGGTCCAGGGATCCTCTTGTTAGCCACTTCGGCTGCAGGAGTGATTTTTTCACGTCATACGTCCTTGGCGACCCTATTCGAGGTTCCCGATACAGACAGCATCTGTTGAGAGTCTGTTGTTGGGACTCTCTCCACGGCGCCTCTTCGATCTCGGAGCCGAAATTGTACCAGTCCGAAGCCGAAGTAGGGCCGTAAGTTCATCCGTTCCAACTCCTTCATCGAGACATCGTCGATGGAAAGCGTCCAGGTGTGACCCAGCTAGCCTAAGGCTACCCGGTGTAGACAGGTCCACTCCTGGGTTCGCAGGCCTCGGTTCATTATCCTGAAACGCTTTGTTACCTGCTTCTATGTTAATCCGGTGGATCCTACATCTTCAGGGATGTAAAACACGTAGATGAACGGCTTTGGTATTTCCATTCCTTGCACCAACTTTAGACGTGCGTGGTTCCATGGACCAAGTTTGTCCATGGCTCCCTCTAGCCACCGAGCCGTTGTAGCGTCGGCACAGTCCAGAAGGAGATGACCTGGTCTGATGGTGCAGCCCTGGAAACGGATTTGAGTTCCGTCCACAGGTTGTCTATCAACAGCTCTTATGATTAAGAGCTGTATAGCTTGCTGCTGTTCATTCGAAAGCTGGACGTCAGGGTGCTCTGGGTGAATAATCCCTACTCGAACACCCTTCGCCGCAGCCTTGAATGATCGTCTCGGCTCAAATATAGCATCCCTACGGAGTTTTTTAAGTTCCGTTGTAGGAGTGCTGTCGTCAGAGCGTTGACGTTTGGTTCTGGACTCCTTAGGTGGGGTTTGTTCCCTCACCTGTTGTCCAGATTTTTTAGGTGGACTCGAGAGGGGTAGTTTACCACTCCCTTTCTCCTCCAGCTCTTTAAGGGTCTGCTTCAGGGCGGATTGATAATCAATGCCGCGCTGAAGCATCATTTTGAGGCGCTTCCTGGTCGCTCCGGCGAACCTTTTGGCGTGCCTCTCAGGTTTATTAGAGGAAATTGGTGCCTTCTCTTTCTCCACCTGAGTTTAATTTCCGTTGGAGTTGGGTGATGCAAGTAAAGCATCCTCCATCTCCTCCGGAATGACGTTGTTGGATGGGGTTGAAGAAACCTCCATCGGTTCATCGCCAGGTTCCTGGCGATCAAGGGGATTGTCCCCGTCGTCGTTTGGTTGTTTATTACTATCTTTATTATCCATTCAGATCCCACGAGTAGCTAGGGAAAATGTGGTCAACCACGGCAGAGCCCCGCATGCCGTAGCAAGGCTAGTTACTGCCGGGATGTCGCCTGGTTTCCCGTTCGCAGTGGCTCCCCCGCCACCATGCATCTTTTCGGCACGGATCACGTGACACCTTTGGATTGGGAGGTTAGTCAGCGTCACTTTATTGGGTATTCGGTGATGACCTGCAGGATGGAATATCGCTGCAGGCCGTTCGGCCATCCGCCACCTGCCGACGCTCTCAGTAGCCGCCTAAGCCCTGAGAAGTTTTCGGGTAACTGGGTCTGTAGTTTCAGTTACCCAATACAGTTGTATTGTAACTGTTAGTTTGATATTTTAACGTTTATCTTCTATTTTATCCAACTGCAAATAATAAACGAGCATAAAAGTGACAGTACTAACATTTTTAGGACCTAATGGTGCGTAATTACCAGCGTCGTACCCAAAAAGAAGCAGATAGTGAACGATATTCCCGAGAAGCTCTTATTCATGCTGCCGAGGTAGTAATAAATCCATGTACGCCGCAGCAAAATTTTATAAAATTTTCAAGTCAACCTTACGACATTATATTAAAGGTACAAGACGAACTGGTATTTTGGCTAAAGAAGGACATGGAAGAGGAGGAAAAAATGCTTTAACTAAAGAAGTGGAAGAGCAACTAGTTTCCACATTAAATTCTGCAAAAGTGGGGATATGGGCTTTCACGGCAAGAGACGTTGGACTTAATGCAGTTATATTTATAGAATAGAAATTTAAATATTACAAAATTCAAAAATAATCGTCTCGGAGAACAATGGTTCTTGAATTTTTGTGAAAGAAATAAGCTTTCTCTCAATAAAGCTCAAGGAGTAGAAGTGTCTAGAAGAAGGCAAGAAAACCCTTGGAAAATGTACGTTTTCTTTGATCTTCTAGAAGAAACAATTTTAAACTTAAAGTTACAGAATCTACCTGAACAAATAGTCAACTGCGACAAAACATGCTTCTCCATCCTTCAAAAACAAAAGTTCTTGGGGTAGTGGATACAAAAGCTACAAGGACTATATTTACAGGCGGCAGAGAAAATACCACAGTGTTAGTATGTTGTTCAGCATCAGGCCAGAAATTGCCTTTGTTAACTATTTTCAAGGGAAAAATATTATCGCGTCGATGTTACCTGAAAAACCTGAACCACTAGATAGAATTGGTATAGCCGCTTCGAATAAGGGATGGATGACGACCATAATATTTGCGAATTGGTTTAGAAAATGTTTTTTAGTTCATGTACCAAAGGAACGTCCGATACTTTTAATTGTAGATGGACATACAACCCATATTTTGTGTAGTGTGATCCAACAAGCTCTTGATAATGAAATATGTATTTTAAAATTACCACCACATACAACCCATCTGCTTCATCCACTCGATGTTGGTATATTTAAGAGCATGAAAGCGACATGGGATAAAAATCAGATAAAAATCTTTGTAAATGACAAAGGCTCAACCCAAGAAGAAAAATTCCTAAAACTGAATTTACGCATCTTCTTGACAAGGATTTTTGGAAATGCCTAAACAGAACATTATAAATGGGTTTTAAGCAACAGTTATCTATAATTTAGATGCAGGTTAACCAGATCGAACAAAAGTTCCTGAAACAATATTTTCACAGCAAGATTTTGTAAAATATAACCACCACGGTAAACAAAACGAGGTGATTATTGGAACGAAAGAGCAAGAAATTAATGAAAACAAAGAAAATGAAACAACTCATCAAATGGAAGAACAAGGTAAAAAGAAGTTGATGCCTAAAGACAAACCTGGACCTTCAAACACCCCAAGCAATATTTGTCTGAATCCCTTCGAAAGTCTGGTGGTTGAACTACAAAAAAAATGAAAAAACGAAATCGGAATCTCCGACACCACAAAGGAGAAGAAATATCTGCAATGGAGCAGAAATTATAACAACATTAGATTTCTTACAGAAAAAGAAACTAGAAGAGGAAAATAAAAACTGGAAGAGGAGAAAAAAAAGCCCGAGCAGAAGCAAAGTCTAAGAAAATAGCTCAAAAAGTGAACTCTATCCAAAACATATATCATTTGAAAGAGAAAAAACTCCAAATAAATATCAAAAAAATATTAAATCAAAGAATTTCATTATTCAGTCATGCTCTAACCCCTTAAGTCCCTCTCTGTCTTATTTGGCCTTTGAGGCTCAACTTGTCCGATTATTTTACATAATTAAACCCCTTAAGACCAAACCTATGGGACGATTATGACAGAGTTGCTTTCGATGACTATTCGAGAAAGGACGGGATAATGATTCTAGTCTATTGGTGAGAATATGTGAACTTTCTAGAACATTCGCCAATTTTTTAAATTTGTTATAAAATAAATAAGAATTCAAACAAATTATTAATAAATAAACTGTTGTTTAAAAATAAACAAACATCACATTGGTGTCGAGAAGTGGAATAGTGTAAATGAATGATGCGTCTTCTATTATTTCTTCAATTTCCGATATGAAAAACGATGTCTGCTTTAAAAACCGATATTTCTTCTGACATTTCTTCATTGGAAATTAAAGTTTCTTCTGACATTACATCCTTGGAAACTAAAGTTTCTTCCGATGTTTCCTCTATAAAAAATGATATTACTTCCTTAGAAAGTAAAGTTTCGTCCGATATTTCTTCCTTAGAAGAAAAGGTGACTTCTGACATATATCTTCTTTAAAAACCGAAATTTCTTCCGATTTGGAAAATAAAATCAGTTTATTGAAAGATGAAATTTCTTCTGATATGTCTTCTCTAAAAATTGAAATCTCTGCTGATGTGGAAAACAAGATATCTTCTGTAGAGAAGAAAATAAAAGAAATAGAAAAGAAGATAGACGAAATGGAACACGTAAACCAAACCAAGAACAATAAAATAAAGTGCCATGAGGTGGAGTCGAAGTTGAAATTGGAAGGAGTTGTAAATAAAGGAAGGCAGGGTGATAGAACCTTCTACCAGCCCATGGGTCCCTCCGGTAGTCCTGATCCAGAAAAAGAATGGAACTACGAGGTTCTGTGTGGATTACCGTCAGTTGAACAATGTAACCAAGAAATACAGTTATCCTCTTCCTCGAATCGACGATACCTTGGACACATTGGCCGGAAGTAAACTATTTTCTACCTTAGACCTAAAGTCAGGATATTGGCAGGTGGAAATGGACCCAGTAGATAAAAAAAAGACAGCTTTTACCACTGGATCTTGATTGTGGCAATTTAATGTCATGCCATTTGGACTACCATACCATCCCATACCTTGGAGATCCATAGTGACCAAGGCAGAAATTTTGTAAGTCAACTTTTCTTTGGAATCTGTGACAGACTAGACATGAAGAAGACCAGAACCACAGCATCGCACCCACAATCCGATGGTATGGTAGAGCGAATAAATAAGACCATTGGCAAATATCTGCCAAAAGTGGTTTCAAACCATCAGCGAGATTGGGATCAGTATCTTTCGCTCTTTGCAATGGCTTATAGATCCTCTGTCAATGAATCAACAGGCCAAACACCAACAAAGTTCTTGTTTGGGCGTGAGATGAGACTACCGTGCGACCTCAAGTTTGGATGCCGACCTGAAGAAGATGTATCTGGTGAAGATTATGTGATACAGTTACGAAGAAGCATGGACGACATGCATGAATTAGTTTGCTCGCATCTCCAAATCGCCAGCGACAGGATTAAGAAACGGTACGATACTTAAGTTACGGAGGGATGTTTCAAGGAAGGTGAAAAAGTCTGGCTCCATAACCCAAAATGACAAAAAGGTTATTCTCCGAATCTTCAAAGGTCTTGGGAAGGTCCGTACCGCATAAAGAATAAAATAAATGATGTAATTTACCGTATAAGTAAGATCCCAAACGGTAAACCAAAGGTAGTGTATCAAAATAGGTTGGCGCCATTTGAGGGTGGCCATGAAGAAGAAGTAAACCAACTTCGAGAAACACCTCACCTTGTCTTTGAATAATTTATGGGTGCGTATAGAGGTACTGAAAAAGCCAGATATGGTGTTACGACCGAGCAACAACAAGATCTGCTCTCTCTTCCAAAAGACTACTCGTTGGTTCATAGTACTTCCGCCAGCATCAACGACGCGCGAGGACTGGCATATGTGTTCCGTAAGAAGTTTGGTCTACTGGTAGAACTTCAATATCAGTTACCAGCCCCTGGAAAAGTCTTGAAACTTCAAGACGGGTCGCGTTATCTTTTCTATTTTATAACGAAGAACACCTTCCGAGATCAATCCACCTATGAGGATGTATGGGAAGCATTACTTAGTCTAGGGGAGCACGTACGGGAGTCCAATGTACAGAAACTAGCGATGCCGAAGATAGAAAGAAATCAGCTGGATTGGAGGATCATTAGGAACATGGTGGAAGTAATCTTTTAAGATTTAAGTCCAAATACTGGTCTGCAGCCATTCGCCCAGTGCCCAGGTTACAGCGAAGACAGTCCCTTGTTACTTCCATGCAACTGGAAATTGTAAAAGAGGATTCAGTTGCAGATACAACCATTCCAGTTTAGTTTCGTAAGAGTTCCAGGAGGAACTATCTCTTAAGGAGGGGGCAATGTTACGTGAGTCATTTTATTATTCAGTCATGCTCTAACCCTCCAAGTCCCTCTCTGTCTTATTTGGCCTTTGAGGCTCAACTTGTCCGATTATTTTACATAATTAAACCCCTTAAGACCAAACCGATCGGACGACTATGGCGGAGGTACTTTCGTTGACTATTCGAGAAAGGACGGGATAATGATAATGATTTTACATCCCAATATTTTTGATATGGGACTAACATTGATATGATAGGAAATCGTCTGTGAATAAGAGCTCAGACAAGATAAGAATAGTAGCGTGAATAAATATCAGGAGGAGGTTATAGCTGGCGGCTGTTACCTTCTTTCTAGATTTCTATGTTGTTAATTTATTTATTAAGTGATTTAGATCAAATTGCTGATATGTGTGAATTCAAAAATTGACCAGGACAAATAAAATTAGAGTACATTGACCTGTTCGCGGGCCAAGATCTACTTCAAGATAAAATGAAAGATATTAAAATAAGACAACGACAAAAAAATTGAGCGCCACCAAGTTTTTCAGTTACTTGGAAAACTTATCTGATTTTAAATGTCCCGTTTAATTGAGTCCGTCTCTGGTACTTAAAGTTATCTGTATGGGTTCTGGCAAATAAAAGAATATGAGAAAATTTAATACATTTAATAAAAAAAAGTGAAAGATTAAGTTTATATAAGTCTACAAATTAAATAGTGAATATAGTTGAATCAATGATTGTTTAAATTTACTGAAAATACTATAAATGGTGGTATTTTAGTACGTAGGTACGGTACTTCCCTTTTTTTTTAGCTAGAGGCAAATAGGAGCTTCCTGTAGGAGCTTGGAGCTTCTTAATACGTTTTCATGGAAGAGCCTGGAGCTTCTTAAATGATTGTAGAGCTTCTTCTTATAGACAGTACTTGAGTGCTTTGAGTTAAAGTAGCCTCTTCTTGGAGACAATACTAGAAGATAGAGTAGCCTCTTCTTGGAGACAGTACTTGGAGGTAGAGTAGCCTCTTCTTGGAGACAGTACTTGGAGGTAGATTAGCCTCTTCTTGGAGCCACTGACAATTATCCCAACGTTCACACTTAATAAACACAAATTAAAGATAATTACTAGCAATTCAGTTTATTAAATTTATCGGCACAGCTAGGACTTTTTAAATTTAAACACCAGAAAGGGAAAACCAATTTTCCGTTTTAGGTTTTATATGAACTGGTTGCTAAAAGAACCGCTATGGGCTATGCGCTGGACATAAGCAGATCATGCGCGAACGATGCTTTGTAAAAATCGATAATGGTAATAATGATAGGGCAAGGATACAGATGTTGTATTACGAGGGGTTATGGAGAAGTTGTTGTTAAAAATAAATTTGAAATTAATTTCACGTAACGCCCTCCTATCACTTGAGAAAAAACTGTTACAATAAAAGTAATAAAACTGTAACAATGTGTTACCTTCTTTCTAGATTTCTATGTTGTTAATTTATTTAATAAGTGATTTAGCTCAAATTGCTGATATGTGTGGATTCAAAAATTGACCAGGACAAATAAAATTAGAGTAGCTTGACCTGTTCGCGGGCCAAGATCTACTTTAAGGTAAAATAAAAGATATTAAAATAAGACAACGACAAAAAAAGTTGAGGACCACCAAGTTTTTCAGTTACTTGGAAAACTTATCTAATTTTAAATGTATGGGTTCTGGCAAATAAAAGAAAGTCAGAAAATTTAATACATTTAATAAAAAAAAGTGAAAGATTAAGTTTATATAAGTCTACAAATTAAATAGTGAATATAGTTGAATAAATGATTGTTTAAATTTACTGAAGATATTTCGATAAATGGTGGTATTTTAGTACGTAAGTACGGTACTTCCCTTTTTTTAGATAGAGGCAACTAGGAGCTTCCTGGAGGAGCTTGGAGCTTCTTAATACGTTTTCATGGAAGAGCCTGGAGCTTCTTAAATGATCTTAGAGCTTCTGCTTAGAGACAGTACTTGAGTACTTGGAGGTAAAGTAGCCTCTTCTTGGAGACAGTACTTGGAGGTAAAGTAGCCTCTTCTTGGAGACAGTACTTGGAGGTAAAGTAGCCTCTTCTTGGAGACAGTACCTGGAGGTACAGTAGCCTCTTCTTGGAGACAGTACTTGGAGGTAGAGCAGCCTCTTCTTGGAGACAGTACTTGGAGGTAGAGTAGGCTCTTCTTGGAGACAGTATTTGGAGGTAGAGTAGCCTCTTCTTGGAGCCACTACAGGTTTAGAAATAAAATAACCTGAGTACCGTGTGTAAAAGAACATATACATGCCAGCTTGGAAATCTAACAGATTTATGCATAAACGGGACGAATATTAAAGTTACATCGTCTGAACAGAATATAAAATATCACGACAGATATTAAAGTTACGTCATCTGAACAAAATATAAAATACCACGACAAATATTAAAGTTACATCATCTTAACAGAATATAAAATATTTATAAGGCAAAAATAAGTTAGGAGCCATAAATTTCCGTTTAAACTGTATTTCCAGACTGACTTTTAATTCAATTATTTAGTTGCCTCCCTGCGTATATATCAAAGTAATTCAATGATAACACATTTATATTAATACATATAAGAAATAATATTAGTTAGGGTAGCTATAATCTATATAAAATTATCATCATGTCCGATAGTCAAGCAGCCATCAAAGCGCTGAGTTCTTACGTAATCAGCTCAAAAATGGTATGGAGATGCCTAGAACAATTGAATGAGCTAGGCGAGAAAAATAGAGTTACTCTCACTTGGGTCCCGGGACATAACGGGGTACAGGGTAACGAGATTGCAGATAGTCTTGCAAGGAAAGGGGCTCAAACACCCTTTGTAGGACCTAAGCCGTTCTGCGGTATCAGCAGTAACATAATATTAGAAGAGATTAAAAAAGAATTGGGTAGTAGAAGAACCGATAATTGGAACAATCTCTTGGGGCTGAGACAGGCCAAGATACTTCTGGGTGAATATAACCAAAAAAGATCGGAAGCCTGCATCTGCCTGAGCAAGAACAGGCTACGTATTGTAACAGGTATCCTTACCGGGCACTGCCGACTAAGAGGACTCCTAAGTAAACTGAGAGTAGTAAACCTCCATTCACATCCTAACTGAATGTGTAGCACTCCAGAATCCAAGGGCACTATATCTAGGGGGATATCAAATAGAAGAGGGAGACTTACCTAACTTGAAGCCACTTCAAATCCTACACTTCCTTGAGAAAATAGGATTGGAAGGGTCGCTATAGGCATTGAGACATTTCCCTAGTGCAGTGGCGATAGAAGGGGGCACAATAGATCTTTTAGGTCGCAGTGTATTAACACCCCATTATCAACATAACATAACATCTATATAAAATGAAATTAAATATAGAAACCGGCTTTTGCCAGCATAGTGGTAATAAAAAAAAGCACATGGCCGAGCTTCGGTTTTGCAACGAAAACCAGAAAAATGGAAATAAAAGAAAAACATTTACCTGACAATTATCCCAACGTTCACACAAATTAAAGATAATTACTAGCAATTCATTTTAATAAATTTATCGGCAAAACTAGCACTTTTTAAGATATTAGCAGATCATGCGCGAACAATGCTTTGTAAAAATCGATAATGTTAATAATGATAGGGTAAGCATACAGATGTTGTGTTACGAGGGGTTATGGAGAAGTTGTTGTTAAAAATAAATTTGAAATTTATTTAAAATTAATTTCACGTAACACGGCGTTACCTAAGCAAGAAACAATCAGAAGATTGAAACTTGTTTTTATCATGTCTACTGGAAGATAAATGAGCGATGAAATCAACGAAGACATTTTTTAAAGTGAAAGGTAACGATTCTTATTGCTCATTCATCTCTCAGTAGACGACATGACAAAAATATATTACAGAAATCCAGGTGTTTCTTACTTGGGTAACGGCAGCTATTGTAATAATTGGCATTATTATTAATTGAAAAAATCTAAAGAATTTACCAAAAATTCTAAACAAGTATTTAATGTTTAAATTAAATAATTAAAAGGACACAATGAAACAAACCTTCAATTTATTAATCTACATTGAACGTGACATTGTTAAATACAATCAACAGTCACATAAATTTTGGTTTATATAGAAAGGATCACTTGGGTAAACGCTCAGTCGGGTTCGGACTAAGGTCCAGAACTTTCGCCCCTTGGGCGAAACCCTGGTTTTGTATTGTAAAGTAAAGTGTAGAGTATAGTTTTTGTGTATGATGTCACTTATGGGTAAATATTTTAACTTAATTTTGTTTAATAATAATTGATTAATTGATTTACATATAATTGCCAATTTTACATTTTCGTCCCGAATTATATTTTATGCATATCTTTATAACTATTAGTTATAGTGCATTTTTCCCTAAATGGAATTTTATTCATTTTTTCTGAAGACTATTTGTCAAGTTTTATATTTATTGTTAATATACATTTGTTAATGTATTAATACTTATTATTAATCTCTCCTCCCTTCCCAAACCAGCAAAATACTCCGAGCATTTGAGAAGCCTCGGCGTTTCTATTCCCTTAGGACTAAAAGAGTCTAAAACTAGTTGCCAAGAACCGCTCAACATATGCTATTAAGGGATGTTTTTTTGTATTTTATTATTTTTTCTTATTTTCTTTTGCCACTGGCGAATGGATGTTCCTTCAGGACTCCAGGACCCTTTGGCTGGTGACAACGCTGCCCTAATCCCTTAATAGTATATTAACAACAATAGCTAAAGACCTATCAGTAGTTACAAATGGTCTTTAGGCTAACTGGTTGTCACACTATGACCTGATTTGGGCTCTTGTTCACACTCGTGGTGGATTTAATAGAGAACAAAATTGCAATTAAAGTGAAGTAAAATAATTTTGTTGTCTTTTATATTAACAATTGTGTGTTTTAGATGAGCCAGTTTCTCTACAGGTTGTAATACTTACCCAAGGTAAAACGTCAACATAAAAAATTGTTCACGCCTGAATTCTTGTATCTAGAGCATTTTTTCAAATCAATATACATGATTTATAATAATTATATAAATAAATATGACAAAATTTAAAAATAAAAGGAAAAATATAATCTTTACTAACAGGTACCAAAATTTATACATAAAAAATTTATAATTATGTTCTCTATTATTCTTATTAATAATTATTATTCTAACTCTATTCATTACTATATATAAATAAAAAAAATATGAAAGTAATTAATGAATAAGTTCAATCGATGAGGCCTGAAAAAGCACATATAAATATACTGCATAATAGAACCTTGGACACTGTACAAAACTAAGCTTGCATCTTCCATTCGAGAAGCTTTAAAACAGATGTCAGTTTTAACTTTTATTAAATTTCTTTATTGTAAATTATCCTTCCAATTGATTAAGTGTACCTAAACTTAACATAATATGCACATAAACTGTCATGAATATACCATGTACCGTAATATATACAATCTCACAAAATATTCCAAGCTTTTTAAAAACTATTACAGAATTATGATCTATTGCTATGGTAAATTTTTCCATCCAATCGTGACACAATCTTCAAAAATTAAATTTTGAATCTAAATATTCTAAATAAAGAATTCGAACAGGTACGCCCTTGATTTGACCGAACAAGTGGGGGAAATCTAAATTCGCTACCAAAATTATTTCGGAATCTTTCTTGCCATCGAATTCACTGGGCCTAACAACAACAAGGCCCACCTAGGTCCACCTAGACTCACATTAGAACACTCTAAAAAACAAAACTCAAGATTTAAAGCAAAAACTCATTCAAATTTTGGAGTACAAATTTAAGAACGAAAGGATCTCTTCCTTTCTGTAGAAAGAACAACACAACTAGCTAAAGAACAACACCACCAGCTGCAGAACAGCATTACGGATCTCAGAACAGCATTACGGATCTCAGAACACCGGCCTAACAGCAGGCCCTGCTTGCTTCCAGAGAGACTGCCTAGCCGACGTCGTGGAACTTGAGAAGGGAAGTTTCTTTTACCTATCACCATAGAGTTATAGATTGTATCTAGGGATAAGGAAATAAAAACACTATTTATTATTTACCTATTGAACCACAATTGGTGTGCACATTATCCAATTTTTCAGGTTAACAGATGGTACAGTTGGTATTTTCTGTCCCTAAAATATTTCTTGTTTATTTCTTGTTGCCGTCCTTTTTGTACTAGTTAATAGTAGCAAAATTCCTCTGTGAATCCGAAGCAGTGAGAACCCTTTTCCTTTGAGTTAGTTGTAAGCTTACAGTTCAATTTTTTTTGCATTTTTTTTATCAGTTAAAAATTTAAAATATTTCTTTGGTAAATTTCTTCCTCATAAAATTTTTATACTTATATTTTTTTTTTCTTCACCCTTTACTTTTCTTTTCTTTAATTTTTTATATAAATTCAGCTACCACAAAAAAATAATTTCCCCCTTTTTTTTAAATATTTCGTTACACTATGTAAAAATGGAAGATTTAAGTTGTAACGGTTTTATTTTGCCACATTAGAAATATATTAGGGATGAGATTTTATCAGTCTTATATATCTTAAATAATTGTAAAAAATCAAATATCAGACCTTTTGTATTTAGAAATATGTGTGAATTGAGGCGTTATTTATAAAGGAGTTCTGTTATCATACCAGGAGGTTTATGTTTATTTTCATCTTCTTCTTTTTGGATTTTTCAACTTTGTTCTAATTACCTTGTCACAATTCTTCTTTTCTGGCTCCCCTTCACAGAAGTTGGTAGACTACCTCAGCAACACCAAAAATCTGCTTACCAGTACCTACAATATTTTTAAAATTCAAAATCACTAGATTTTGGTGAGAAATTGAATGAGGAAAAAAAAAATTGATTCTCTTATCTTTGGACTTTTTGATGTGAATAGTCACATTGTCGCAATTTGCGGATATTTCCAAAAATCTTTGAATTTTTAAATATATTTTACTTCGGTTTGTCATACAAACGAAGAATCTCTTTATGAGGATGTTTGTTTAAAAATTTAAAAGATAAAAGATATTATTTCTCACCTTTTAAGGTCATCCACCAGCCAAGGTAGGTCAAACTAACAATTTCTGCTATTTTCTTTATTTAATATTCCTTATATTAGAGTGCTAACAATGTATTTTCTCTTTGTAGACCTTTTTTTTTCTTTGGTTACGATTTGTACCTTTACTCGCTGAATATATCTACTCGGCTCCAAGCCTATGGTAAAAGGTATTTTGGACTCCTGCATGTACACCTGCTTTTATATATCCATCCCGCAGTACCCACCGCTTTAAGATCCTGAAGGATACTCCTGCATGTACACGAAGCTACTACCTACCTGCTTCGATCTGGGACCTACTCTGGCCACGTGAATGCAGAACTTCCAGGACCAAACACACACAGATAAGCTTGCATGCCTCTCATAAATATATAATCGTGTCTATTTTGCTATTCAATGATTAACTTAGGGATAGTAGGCTATATCTTCCTGTAGTCATATTAAAGGTTATCGAACAACTTTTTCAACCACGTCTTTGTTCTCTGGGGTTGGGACAAACAGATAAAGGGACAACACAAGTAAATTAACTCCTTTTTATGTATTAATTTGGTTGATACCCTCTGCTTTAAGCAATAATTTGCTTCCGGAAACAGGCCGGGAAAACTGTAAAAAGTTATAATTGTAAATATTAAGTATACATAATTTAATCGCATGACTTACGATATGATGTAAACCATACAGTATATATACTATATCGGTAAAATTTATAATATTCTTTAAATAAGTGCATTTCATTTTTTTTTTATTCATAAAACATAACCTATACATTCTTCTTTTTCTAAAATATTACAAAGTTAATTAATCATTGATATAAAATACACTGGACTGAGAAAATCTCTACCTCTTATATGATCTAATCTTAGCAAGTTATCAGCCACCGACCTTGTATATATATATTATTGAAAAAGGATTTGAAATTGGGTTTCTTTTTTTTTCTCTTGTACATAATTATCAACTCTTCATAAATAAAGGAATCCTATACAGCTGTACAATCAGATAATTATTGTTTTAATAGAACCCCGTAACTTCTTGGTGATAGATTCCCACTGGAAATCACCTCCAGCGAGGAATCTATGTAACAAAAATTGGCGCCAACGTGTATATTATCTGCTTGTGCACTGTATAGTGTTCTCGTCCTTGAAGTGGTTAATACTTTACGGTCATTTAAGACGTTTACACATCGTTGCAACAACCTAACTTATTTATATAAAAAAAAAATGGTGTATTATTGATACAGGGTACTTCGGTCTACTCTCTAGAGTGTGTTATATAGTGGGATAGCAATCTTTTGGGATTTGATCAGTATATAGGGTGATTCACAGAATTATCTGAATTTGTATGCAGGTGCTTGTAGATAGGCATTATTGGGAGATATATAGGAACTTTTGGGTGGATATTAATAAGTATCGGGTTTTGTAAATATAATATTGAATAAGTTTGTGAATATTAGATATAGTGCAGCTGATACTAGTTCGTTAGTAGGAGTTAGTACTGATTAGTAGAGGTTAGTACTGATTAGTAGAAATTGGTATTGATTCGATCGGTTAGTGTAAGTTTTCTGTACATATTATTTATAAGGGTTTCTAGGGTCTTAGGTATCTCTAGGTCTTTTTTTTTTCTTTTTTAAGTAAGGGTGGGGTTTCCACTCGTTCTCATTTAGCTCGATATGGAAGTTAATCGACTATTAGGGGACGAGTTAACTTATGAGTTAACTTGCCGAGCTTTACCCATTGGAGGAAGTGTGTCCGAAAAGAGAGAATCTTTACGAGAAGTACTGAGATTAGAGCGATTAGGGGAAAGGATACCTCCTATATCTGCTCCAATGTTGGAACCTGGTTATGAGTTGTCTACTTGTGAAGGCAAACTGAGTGATTTAGAGGAGAACCTACGTGAATTTAATCAGGAAAACAGGAAGAATGAATATAAGAAAATTAAATCACATCTAATACATTTAACTTTACGGTTAGATCGTATTAATGGGGATGTGAATTCATTATTCAACTCACAACGTGATCGATTATTAACTTGGTGTTCTCAACTACAGACTGCATTGGAGACTTTATATATAAGTTCTAACCATACAAAGGAAACCAATCAGCGTGAAACAGTGGAAGTTTCATGTGAACAGGATAACCCTCATGTGACTCATCAATCACTGCTAGATGTACTAGTTGATTCATTTCCAGAGTATCTAGAGAGAGAGTCTCCGGAAAAGTCTCTCAGATTGGGGGAATTCTTTAATTTTCCACAAAATCAGTTTGATACACCAGTTCTTAAGGTGAATTCGGATCTTGCGAAAAGTCGAGTATCAAGTCTACGTCAAATTTTTGAAAGCGAACCTTCTCATGTTGCGTCTCGTCAACAGCACTACACTTTAGGTCAATTGAATAGACGACAAGTGAGTTTTCCTCAAACTTCTGCAAATGAGCTGAAGAATGATCATATAACGTCTAGTTCACCACACGTAAATTATCAGAAAACTGCTCTAAGTCAACAGACGGATCTCGTTAGAAATCAGGATCCTCAGTATCCTAGAAGTAATTATCCCAATAATTATTGTCATTCGGATGTTCGTGATAATGTAACTCGAATGCAAGATCTTCAGATCCCACAAGAAAATGATATTAATCCTATTGTCAATAGAGAACGAGAAAATTGGTACAGTGTGGATGTCAGTCGTTGGAGATTACAATTTGATGGAATTTCAAGCGTGACTAGTTTTCTAGAGCGAATCGAGGAACTTAGGCTCTCTAGAGGGGTCTCTAAAGAAAGGTTACTCCGATCTGCCCCAGAAGTATTTACAAAAGATGCACTTTTGTGGTATCGTATGGGAAATTTTGTATCATGGGATGATTTAGTGGAAAAGCTTCGAGCTGCTTTTCAACCCCATGACTACGAATATTCCTTATGGGAAGAAATTCGTAGGAGGACTCAAGGTTCCCATGAGCGTATCATCAACTATGTAGCGGTGATGGAGAATCTATTTAAAAAACTTTCAGTTCTACCTTCTAAGAGAGATCGAGTCCAAATTATGCGTAGAAATATGCTACCTAACATCCAGACTCAACTCTCTCTACAACCCTTGACATCTATCTCGGAACTAATTCAATTAGCTCGAACAATTAAGGAGACAGAGTTACGGATTCAAAAATTCGTTCCACCTCCATCTAATTTACGACATCTGGTCGAACCAGATTTGGCATATAAGAAGCCATCCGGTTCTAACGTTGCATCTGTCAAAATTGAGACAAAGAGTCAACCTTCTCAATCCTCTGACCAATACAATGGTAGTCAGCCTACGTGTTGGAATTGTAATCAGACTGGTCATAGGTTCAAAAAGTGTAAGGAGCCTAGGAAAATATTTTGTTTTAGGTGTGGACAATCCAATGTAATTGCCTCTACCTGTCCTAAATGTTCAAAAAACTTGGAACGGGCTCAACAGTAGGTCGGCTGTTGGTGCCTCCTTCAGGTGATAAGGCAATTAGACTGAAGGAGAATAAAGCCATTTTAGACTTTGTGTTTGCTCATGCTCGGAATGATGAAAGACCCTATTTGAATGTTAAAATTTTAGGACAAACTTTTAGGTGTTTGTTGGATAGTGGTGCTTCCAGAACAGTTCTTGGTGGACCTGGCTGGAGCATTCTTTGTAAATATTGTAAATTAGATAGATCTAAGTTGAAAGTATGTACAGTGGCAAATGGCCAATCATGTGAATGCATAGGTGCGATAATGGTTCCTATTCAGCTTCAGAATCGCGTTTGTATTTTGGAAATATTAGTTGTTCCGACACTTCCCCATCGATTGATTTTAGGAATCGACTTTTGGCTGAAAATGGAAATTGTACCTGATCTGTTTGCTGGTGAATGGAGTTTTAGGTCTGGAGATAAGGCTGAGGAGGTTGAGTTAAATGGTATTAAAGATTTCGAATCCTTGTCTGGTCAACAATGTCAACGATTGAGTTCTGTAATCGACGATGCATTTGCCTTAATGGGTAATGTATTAGGGTGCACGCATTTAGAACAGCACGTGATTAGGACTAATTCTCCGCCAATAAAGCAGAGGTACTACCCAATCTCACCAGCCTTACAAAAAATTGTAAATGAGGAACTAGATGATATGCTGGCAAAAGATATTATTGAGCCTAGTTCTTCTCCTTGGTCATCTCCAATCGTAATGGTGAAGAAGAGTGATGGCAAATGGCGATTTTGCGTTAACTATAAGAAGTTAAACGCAGTAAGCATTCCCGACGCGTACCCCATTCCATATGTTAGTGCGATTATAGACAAACTTAGGGATGCACGTTACCTGACTACGCTTGACATCAAGTCAGCGTATTGGCAAATACCAGTTGCCAGAGAGTCTCGCGAGTTGACAGCGTTTACTGTTCCCAATCGTGGCCTAT
Organism: Psylliodes chrysocephalus; assembly: GCA_927349885.1. Classification (NCBI taxonomy): domain Eukaryota; kingdom Metazoa; phylum Arthropoda; class Insecta; order Coleoptera; family Chrysomelidae; genus Psylliodes; species Psylliodes chrysocephalus. The sequence continues at coordinate 27,151,492 of OV651816.1, forward strand.
TTCAATTTAAGAGAATGCCCTTTGGCTTACATTCTGCCCCAGCTACTTGGCAAAGGTTGATTGACCGAGTACTAGGTGTCGACTTGGAGGGTTATACTTTCGTCTACCTAGATGATGTCATAATCTGTACGTCAACTTTTGAAAAGCACTTAGAGGTCCTAAGTGAAGTTTTAAAACGTATTCGTGAGGCCGGTTTGACACTGAATCGCGAGAAATGTAACTTTTGCTGTTCTGAGTTACGATACTTGGGCTATATTGTGAATGAACACGGATTGGCAGTTGACCCAGGAAAGGTTGATGCAATCCTCAATATTCCTACACCTCGTACTGTTACGGACGTTAGGAGGATAGTTGGTCTCGCATCATGGTATCGACGATTTATCCCATCCTTTTCAACCGTAGTATCTCCAATGACTCAACTTACCCAAAAGAATAAACCGTTTATCTGGGATAACTTATGTGAGGAATCCTTAAACAAGATCAAGGAACATTTAGTTTCGGCTCCGATCTTGGCCTGTCCAGATTTTAGTCAACCCTTCATCGTCGAAACTGACGCCTCCGATTTTGGTTTGGGAGCGGTTCTGCTTCAACGGTTACCTGAAGGTGAAAAAGTAATATGTTACTTAAGCCGCTCACTAACAAAAAGTGAACGCAAGTTTTCCACCACGGAAAAAGAGTGCCTGGCGGTACTGTTTGCAGTAGAAAAACTCCGTCCATATTTAGAAGCTATCAAATTTACGGTAATAACAGACCATTACTCATTGAAATGGCTTTTCAGCATTAAGGATCCGGTAGGAAGAATCGCTCGATGGGCATTACGACTGCAGCAATATGATTTCGACATCATACACCGAAAAGGTAAGGATCATATTGTTCCAGATACCTTATCACGCTCGGTGCCTGTAATTGATTTCCTTGACGAATCCCATGCTACAGTCCAACCTTCTATCGATAAATGGTACACGAAAATGTGTGACTTAATTACAAAATTTCCTCGTAAATACCCTATATGGAGGTTACAGGATGGAAAACTCTTGCGAAAAACCAAATTACGATATCCTGAATTGTCAGATTCACAATGGCTCACAGTTGTTCCAAAGGAGCAAAGGAATGCAATCATTAGTAAACATCATGATCCCCCAACATGTGGTCATATGGGTATATCAAAAACTAGCGCTAGAATTTCAGAGGCTTACTATTGGCCTAAACTAAAATCGGACGTTACACGTTATGTCAAAAGGTGTCAGATATGTCTTCAAACGAAGCCAGAGCAAAAACCACCGATTGGACAAATGTTGTCTGCCCAAGTTGGGGCCTCGAGGCCGTGGGAATTAGTAAGTGTGGACCTAGTAGGCCCACTTCCACGTTCAACCAAGGGTTATACCTACATCCTCTCTGCTCTGGATTGCTTTAGCAAATTTATTTTATTGTTTCCTCTTAGAAATGCCACTGCAGCTTCCATAGTAAGTCACTTGGAAGCCCATGTTTTCCTTATATTTGGTGCCCCCAAGAAAATTATTGTCGATAATGGAACGCAATTCCGAAGCGACCTCTTCAAAGGGCTTATGAGGGAATATCAGGTAAGAATTGGGTATACGGCTAATTACCACCCTCAAGCCAACCCCGTGGAAAGAGTACATCGTGTAGTTAAGACTATGCTGGCTAGTTATGTTACAGACAATCACAAACAGTGGGATAAATATTTACCCAAAGTTGGTTTCGCGATTCGTTCTGCAAAGCATGATGTAACTCAAGTTACACCCAATTTAGTTGTCTTTGGTAGGGAGGTGAACATGAATGATAGTGAGAAGCTGTCGCCATCTAATATCCATAGCGATGCGGAGGTTAAAGAAAAAGCTCTGAATAAATTGTACCAAGACATCCAGGCCAGACTTAAAAAGGCATATGAACGATCAAGCAGACCCTATAATCTAAGGCATAGGAATGAGAAATTCTCTCTCAACCAGTATGTCTGGAAGCGAAATTATGTGCTGTCAGATGCCGCTAAGCAATTTACAGCTAAATTAGCTCCAAAATTTTGCGGTCCATACAAAATAATAAAAATTGTTTCTCCCTGGACCTATGAGCTAGAGGACAAAACTCATAAATCTCTTGGCATATGGAATGCGAAAGATCTAAAAGCTCATCCTCCGGATGACACTTCAGATGAGGATGCAGAAAGTGAACAGGAATAGATATTCCTTTATCTCTTTCCTTAATGCTTGTAAATATTTATGTACATATATTTTTTTTTTTTTTTTCTTTTCTGCCTTGAAAACTTTTTATAGTTGCAAATTATTTTGTTTTCTTGGTGAAATACTTAAAAGTTTCCTTGAAACTTTTTTCAGGGAAGGGTGGTGTGTAACGGTTTTATTTTGCCACATTAGAAATATATTAGGGATGAGATTTTATCAGTCTTATATATCTTAAATAATTGTAAAAAATCAAATATCAGACCTTTTGGATTTAGAAATATGTGTGAATTGAGGCGTTATTTATAAAGGAGTTCTGTTATCATACCAGGAGGTTTATGTTTATTTTCATCTTCTTCTTTTTGGATTTTTCAACTTTGTTCTAATTACCTTGTCACAATTCTTCTTTTCTGGCTCCCCTTCACAGAAGTTGGTAGACTACCTCAGCAACACCAAAAATCTGCTTACCAGTACCTACAATATTTTTAAAATTCAAAATCACTAGATTTTGGTGAGAAATTGAATGAGGAAAAAAAAAAATTGATTCTCTTATCTTTGGACTTTTTGATGTGAATAGTCACATTGTCGCAATTTGCGGATATTTCCAAAAATCTTTGAATTTTTAAATATATTTTACTTCGGTTTGTCATACAAACGAAGAATCTCTTTATGAGGATGTTTGTTTAAAAATTTAAAAGATAAAAGATATTATTTCTCACCTTTTAAGGTCATCCACCAGCCAAGGTAGGTCAAACTAACAATTTCTGCTATTTTCTTTATTTAATATTCCTTATATTAGAGTGCTAACAATGTATTTTCTCTTTGTAGACCTTTTTTTTTCTTTGGTTACGATTTGTACCTTTACTCGCTGAATATATCTACTCGGCTCCAAGCCTATGGTAAAAGGTATTTTGGACTCCTGCATGTACACCTGCTTTTATATATCCATCCCGCAGTACCCACCGCTTTAAGATCCTGAAGGATACTCCTGCATGTACACGAAGCTACTACCTACCTGCTTCGATCTGGGACCTACTCTGGCCACGTGAATGCAGAACTTCCAGGACCAAACACACACAGATAAGCTTGCATGCCTCTCATAAATATATAATCGTGTCTATTTTGCTATTCAATGATTAACTTAGGGATAGTAGGCTATATCTTCCTGTAGTCATATTAAAGGTTATCGAACAACTTTTTCAACCACGTCTTTGTTCTCTGGGGTTGGGACAAACAGATAAAGGGACAACACAAGTAAATTAACTCCTTTTTATGTATTAATTTGGTTGATACCCTCTGCTTTAAGCAATAATTTGCTTCCGGAAACAGGCCGGGAAAACTGTAAAATAGTTATAATTGTAAATATTAAGTATACATAATTTAATCGCATGACTTACGATATGATGTAAACCATACAGTATATATACTATATCGGTAAAATTTATAATATTCTTTAAATAAGTGCATTTCATTTTTTTTTTTATTCATAAAACATAACCTATACATTCTTCTTTTTCTAAAATATTACAAAGTTAATTAATCATTGATATAAAATACACTGGACTGAGAAAATCTCTACCTCTTATATGATCTAATCTTAGCAAGTTATCAGCCACCGACCTTGTATATATATATTATTGAAAAAGGATTTGAAATTGGGTTTCTTTTTTTTTCTCTTGTACATAATTATCAACTCTTCATAAATAAAGGAATCCTATACAGCTGTACAATCAGATAATTATTGTTTTAATAGAACCCCGTAACTTCTTGGTAATAGATTCCCACTGGAAATCACCTCCAGCGAGGAATCTATGTAACAAAGTTTTATAGCAGTCATTTAAATATGTCAGCTGCCATTCCTGTTAACAAAACACCGCTATAACACTCTAAAATTCCCTTTCTTAATAGCTTTTAAATGCCATTTAATAACGCAAAATAATTCAATTCTCCACATTTTATTTCTCCCTGGTCTATGAAAGTCTAAGATCCCTTCAGTAAGTCTCAGCGCGAGAAAAACTAAAGGCGATATTAAATGTTTGGATGATGGCAAAAAGGGTAGAGATAGGGGGTAGGAAAAGTGACGCTGATGCAATAATGCTGCCGCGGATCTGGCACCCAAGCCTTGAATTTGCTTTATTGCTTCGGAATGCGACTCTTTTTATCTCTAGAGAAAAGGATGGCATAATTAAAGCTATTGTTTCGCGTCTACTGAGCTTTTACGAGAAGTAGAGTTTTTTTAAATAAGTGGTATCAAAAAATAAATAATATTACTGCGACACAGAACAGGAGAGAAATCTTGAATAGGAGTATATATAATATAATATTTTACCTTGAAAGAGTTACGGTGTTAAGAAAGGTACTCGCATTTTTCTTATGGAAACGGGAGCACCTTCAAATCAAATTTTTAAATTTTGCAGTACTTGATGTCCTGATTAAAATATTCATGGGCTTCCTATCCTATACAATATACAGGGCGTTGAAGTTAAAAATTTCGAATTCTATATCATATATTTTAAAAAGTGTTTTGTTATTAATATTTTTAAAGTGATTAAGTAATATATGAAGCCAAATTACATTCTATTATTTAAAATTTAAAATAAAAATATTGGTACCTAGTTACAGAATGATTTATGTTTCCACAAACCTCTATCCGTCAAAGAATATAAAGTAATAGAAATACCCATATAGTCATCTGTCAAAAGAGTGTCGCCAATATTATTAGGTGTAAATGATACATTTAAATGTTTTTCAATAAAACCCTTTTCATACCAAATAATTTGAATCTGTGATTTGACATTTCATGGCATTCCAAGATTTTTTAAAATTTGCAATGTTTGTATGTGTAAAGTAAAGTGTGTTGCCTAGATATAATTATGCTTTTTAAATATTTCGTGGTGTAGAAGCAACATCTGAAAAATTCTGTAACTAAAAACCTTTTTCTGCTCTAAAACCTGTAATTTAGTGTTTCATATTGTGTACTCTAGATGGAGTGTAATATACGTTGCCTCTCTATCTGTTGTTTTCGGAATACAATAAGTAGCAGATTAAGAAATATTTAATAGTCAAATTCAATACTCGGATAACTAGAAACAGAATAATTAAATTAAATAAAATTCAAACTTTTAGCATACCGGTGATAGGTAAATTGGTAAGTTTAATCACATTTTTGGGGTTAGGTTAAGATTTTTAAATTACTTTTTATTGAGATTAAAAAAAATTGGACATTACTTACATTAAAAATTTGCATAAAATGTGTCCTAAAAACTATTTTACTTACATATTATAACCTAGAAATTAATATAAATAACATTCTCAAGTTTAAACATACTGTGACGTCATACCGTGAATAATGGTGAATAATAGTTTATTCATCACTAATGATGTCATACCGTGAATAATAGGTAATATTATTCTTAAGGAAGTACAAGTATAATGAATATTTTATAGAACAGACGTGAACAAAAAATATTTATTAGCGCACATAATAAATCTAGCATAACAAAATTCCTCATCAATAGAAAGAGTCAGTTGTCACCCCCATTTTTAAATTGGAGGACTCTAGTGAGCCAGCAAATTATAGACCAATATCTGTCAATAATACGCGGACCTCATGTAGGACGAATTAAAGTCAATGTTATATTCACCACAATTGCTTAAAAAGATTGAATAGTTTCATCGACCAGAATCATGCTCAAGATGAAATGTTTTGGCCGGACTTGATTTCGTGCGACTATGCACCTGAATCTTAAAACATAATATGCGTTTTGTGCCGAAAAACAAATTTGAAGCTCTAGACAGTCAATCTTATCTTCGCAGTTGTTTAACAAAATTAAATAATTTCATCGACCAGAATCATGCTCAAGATGGTAATATGTTTTGGCTAGACTTGGCTTCATGCCATTATACACGTGAAACAAAATAATATACTGTTTATGTCGAAAAATGACAATCCGTCCCCCATGTTTCCTAAAAACGTGTGATATGTTGGAATAGCCGAAAACGAGCAACAATTAATCTGACATTCATCGCTATATGAGCATTTCTCCCATTATTTTTTCTCATCTTTGGACAAATTTTTAATATATCGGTATTTAATCGTATTCTTCCGTTAATTTTCCAATGTCTATTCCATCGCCGAGTGGTATATCGGTCTGTTGAATCACAGCAGTGAAGGCCCTCATTCAGGAGCAAGACAAATGTCCAAATAGAGTGAATGGATTCCAAAATCCTTCTGTGAATGTTAAAAACTGAATGTGTATGCGTGGCGTGGTAGTTTTGATGGATATTCATTTCGTTCTAAAAATCCAACCAACTATGGTAGCAGTCTGCGGCGTGGACGCTGTATAAATGGAAAACCTCGAGTTGGTTGTTCACTACACAACACAATAAACACATTATTCAAGCATCCATTAAGAGTTAGTGTAAATAAACAGTTTCTAAACGTAATAGACCGGGAGCCAAGAGGGTTTTTGCATGTATCATTGGCCCCACGAAGAGACTTATAGACTGATAGACAACGTTATTCCCCACTTTGAATTCCAGCTATGGCACTCCTGAAGTGTATCTTTTAGGGGGAGGGTGAATTTTTAAACGTGTAATCAATATCCATGACCCTGGATCATAGGCCCCACTTTAATTTTTGTTTTATGTCGTCAAGGAGGTTGCCAAAGTTTGCGAACTCAATATGCCATATCAATATGGCATCATTTAAGGTCCGCCATACTTACCGAAACGCGTAATTTTTTCAATGTGGACATGTATTATGGTGTGACAAGTCTCCTGATTCACCTACAGTGCTTCAGCGAGTCTGTGGCGCTATGAATGTAATTCCCGAATAGGGGTTGCTCAGGCGCCAGTTTTGATATCGCAGTTTGCTCTGCGGCCCTGGGGTGCACGTAGAGTACACCCTCAGTAGACTCAGTGGAGTCCAGGTACAAAATAAAAAAAATAAAACGGATAGACCTTCGCTGTTAAGTTGACCTACACTGGGGTAGTAAAGTAAATAAAGTTTTTCACTACACTTTTACCTATTAATCACTACGCCCTGAAAACGGAAAAAGCAAAGGCGTAATTCAAAATTAAACTCAGGAATTTCAATCAAAAATATATTTACAAAATAAATGAAATAAATAATAATTAAAAATAAAATAAACGGGATGAAAACGGTATATATTTATCTGTTTAATAACGGTAATAAAATAAATGTAGAATTATGTATGTTGATAAAATAAAAGGTCTCGGTATTTACAGAAAATGATAAAACGGTAAAATTAACTATGACCTATACTATACCCATAAGAAAATAAAAATAACAATTTTTCCTTTAAAAAAATTAAAACGGTGGGCACTAACACCCTTAGCACAAATTCCTTGCTATTAATGAAAACGACCGGCTTTTAGCCATAAGAAAAATCTACAATAATAAAACTAAATATGATTTAAACTATACTCTCAGTAATAAAAAAAATATCGGTAATCGGCCAATGGTGGTGAACAGTATCACCCTCCACTCATGAGAGAAAAAAATGACGGATGCCTTTGTAAAAACGACGCCTAATATCCTCCCCGCAATATTATTTTACTAGGCACAATAGACCAAATAACGGGTGTCTTAACGCGGTATTATTCGACCAATACTTTGAGAATTTTTATTTTATTTATTCGGTTTCAAGTTTCTCTTATATGGAGATCTGGGAATCCATAGCTTCCACAGAACAGAAACGGCTGCGACTCTCGACAGGGATAGCAAGCGAATACCACTATCATCCCTTGGTTAACACGAAAATGGTTGAAGGGCACTAACGCCCCGGATTTAAATACAATTCGTTACCCTGACAGGCACTAAGAAATCAAAAATATCGGTCGAATAGCTCATGTAATTAATAGTACGGAAGTGAATGTTACAGGGAGAATTATTAGACGGAATTTTAAATAAAAAGGCCTACCTTAATTAACTTTTCAGCAAAATCGCTTTGCGGTATAATCGGCACTACAGCAAGGCAACTTTTATTCTCCAACTCACGGTAACAGCAGGAAAAGAGCACTGACGGCAGCAGCAGGAAAAGAGCACTGACGGCAGCAGCAGGAAAAGAGGTCTCCTTCATCGCAAACATCTAGTTTTATCAGAATTCGTACTTTTGCCGGAGTGGGGCGGTAGCCCCACCTAGAGGAAATAAATTGTTATTGCAAAAAAAACGTTAATTGATCAGCTTACTGATAAAATCTACTACTATTGCAATTTTACGAGACGATTTACATTAATGTGATATTGAAAAGTTTTAAACTACGAGGGCTCCTGTAAAGATTTAAAAACGGTAATTCTATGGAAACATTAGTTACAGGGGGTCTTGAAAATGTTCATAGACGGAAATTAATTTTAGAAATTAATTTATGGAATAAATTAATGGGAATTTTAGTGACTTCGTCACATCACCTCCTTTCTTTCTAAAGAAAATAAAGATAAGACGCAGTATTATCTTTATTTTCTTACACTGGAACACGGACGGGTGACAAAAGTCAGTTATACAGTGATGTATCCGGTGGCATCTGGAGGCAGCTGGCGGCACCTGTACTCGGTATATAAAAAAAACAAACGGACGGAAGATCAACCAAAAGTCAATCGTAGTGGCGGCGTTTGTACTGCAACGGTACGTTGTGACGGAGGGGTATCGGTCTGAACCGAAACCGTGCGGACGGTGACGGCGGATGGCATTTGCATCACGGAGACGGCGGGGAAATGGTAAGGTCGACGATTGGGATGGACGAGGGAGAAACGGGCGGGGCACGATGGGGACAAGGTCTGGTGCGACGGAACATGGGAATCAGACGGGGCAATTCTTCCACATCTCGGCTAGAACAATTCAAGCAATTAATCGAGTCGTTTGAGACGGGTTTCTACAGGAGACGGGAATCAGGAATGGGAATGGAAGCAATAACGGAAACGGGAATGGTTACCTAAACGGATTTCAGGGTTGACGTCTTAATGGACACGGACGGTCGTTCCCTGGCTATGAGGAAGAAACAAAACAAAACGCTTATTCAACGCGCTCTGATGCGGGTTTTAGGTCCTTGATATGGACTTTGTTGATTCGCTTACCGGCGGCATCCCTCAGGTTGTAAACTACGGGTGAAATTACTTTAGTGACGGTGTAGGGGCCGGAAAACTTAGGAGCAAGTTTCGCCGCTACATGATCGGCGGCGGAAGACAGGGTATGCTCCCGCTTCATAACTAGGTCACCAATGGTACACCTCCAATCCCTTCGACGAAGGTTATAATATTTACTCTGGGAGGTGAACGCTCGTGACAAACTGAGCCTTGCCAACTCATAACATTCCTGTAACTTAGCCAGTCTCTGGATCTGACCTTCGGGTATGGGCTGTTGATCAAGAGGATCCGCAGGCGGTACGGCAGGGTCGGCGTCTCGACGGAGGGTTTTGGGTACGGATAGTTCACGTCCAAAGTTAAGAAAGGCGGGGGAGTAATTGATCGACTCGTGACGGGATGTATTAATCGCAAAACGGAGATCGGAAAGATGTTGATCCCAATCACGGTGATTTTGTTCGCAGAACTGGGCTATCATAGTTTTAATGGTCCTATTGGCCCTTTCCACGGGATTGGCTTGTGGGGTGTAGGCCGGGGTGCTACGGTGACGGATCCCGAGTTCCTTCAGGACATTCTCGAAGAGTCGGCTGGTGTATTGTGTGCCATTATCAGTTATGACCTCCTTCGGGCATCCAAAGGTCGAAATTACGTCGTCATACAAGGCGGCACTCACTGTCTTAGCAGTGGCGGCACGGATGGCTCGGCATTGCACCCATTTAGTAAAACGGTCTTGGAACATGACAATGTAGGCGTTACCCTTCTTACTTCGGGGCAACGGGCCGACTAGGTCGGTGCTAACAACTTCCCAGGGTGCGCGATTTGAGGAGGGTTGCATCTTCCCAGGTGTCTGTTGCTGGGAAGGCTTGTATCGTTGGCATTGTAAACAACCCCGGACATATTTAGTTATATCCCGGAACATACCCGGCCAGTAGTAACACTGGGCGATTCGGGCGATCGTCTTAGCGATGCCAGAGTGGCCAGCGGTGGGAGCATCATGGTTCTCTTCCAACACTCGAGTACGCTGTGGCGTCGGCACACACAGCTTCCAAGGATCGGATAGCTCGGGTTCCTTGTAGTCATTAATATCCCAAAAGTGGCGATATAATCGGCCTTCTCGTATGCTGTAATCTGGGAATTCGGCGGGGCTCTTTTCTACATCAGCTTTCTTTTGGTTATACCAATTACAGTTAACAGGGTCTATGACTGCGCATATTTCGGAGTCAGGAGGGGAGTCCTCGGTACGGGGTAACGGGTTCCGCGACAAGGCATCGGCAACTCGGTTCAGGGCCCCACGGCGGTACTTGATGTCGAAATCATATTGTTGCAAGAAGATACTCCATCTTGCAAGACGGCCGGACGGACTCACGATTGAATGCAACCACCTTAAGGATTGGTGATCGGTCAACACGGTGAAGTGATAACCTTCCAGGTAACCCCGCATCTTTTCTATTCCCCATACTATGGCAAGACACTCCTTTTCGGTCACCGAATAGTTTCTTTCGGCCGAGCTCAGCGTTCGGCTGGCATAGGCTACGACAAAATCGATTCCATCCTTTTTCTGTGTAAGAGCCACCCCTAGCCCATGGGCAGAAGCGTCGGTCTGTAAAATAAAGGGCACGGAAAAGTCGGGACAACTAAGGATCGGAGCCTCAGTTAAAATTGTCTTAAGTTTTGAGAATGCGGCCTGTTGTTCTTCTTGCCAGTCCCAACGGTTCGCTTTCTTCAGAAGTTTAGTAAGGGGTGCCACAACTTGCGAAAAACAGGGCACGAAGCGGCGGTACCAAGAAGCTACCCCTAAGAATCTTCGGAGCTCCCGAATGTTTTTTGGTGCTTCAAATCGAACGATAGCTTCGATTTTATCAGGGTCGGTATGGATTCCGGTGCCTGTGACAACATGGCCTAAGTATTTTAAACTTGAAAGGCAGAAGTGACACTTTTCCTGGTTGATTTGCAACTTAGCGACTCGTAGGCGCCGAAACACCTCCTGGAGGTTTTCTAAATGCTCTTCAAACGTCCTTCCTAGCACTATAATATCGTCTAGATAAGCGAAAGCGTGTGGATCCATTTCTGGTCCAATGACACGGTCTATCAATCGTTGAAATGTTGACGGGGCGGAGTGAAGGCCGAAAGCCATCACACGGAACTGAAATAGTCCTCGACCGGGGACGGTGAAGGCGGTAATCGGTTTACTACGGGGAGACAACGGGACTTGCCAATACCCATTCTTTAAGTCCAGACTGGTAATGTATTTGGCGGTACGGAGCTTGTCCAGAATCGAGTTCATAAACGGTAGGGGGTAAGCATCTTTCATGGTTACCTCGTTTACTTTGCGGAAATCGATACAAAATCGGTATTTCCCGTCCTTTTTCCTAACCATGACCACGGGGGAACTCCAAGGACTTTTAGACGGTTCGATTACCCCTGCTTCGAGCATCTTGTCTACTTCCTCGTTAATAACGGCTTGCATTTTCGGGTTCTGGGGACGGTAACGTTGTTTAATCGGCTCGGGCTTAATTAAACGGATTTCGTGCTGTGTCAGGTCAGTCGGCCCCTGTACAGCTTGAAAAGCAGCGAGTTCTGCATCCAAGAACCGTTCCAGACGCTCGGTTTGGTCAGCGGTTAACGTCCTCTCAGATATAGGAGTTGTGATTGGCGTGCAAGGGTTACTGGTAACAGTTGTTGGGATTTCTCCTCCTTTATTACAGCTTTCACTGGGTTCAGGAGTCATTAGCTCAATCCGGTCCAGCGCAGCTTCGGAACAACTCGGCGAACGACCCTTCGGGGCCGATTGTGTCTTTGGAGTTATTATGCTGGGTGAACGGTTGGCTTGGGGCACAACTGGTAATCCGGAGCTCTCAGCGTTTGGTTTGAAGGACAGAGGGTGGTACCTCGCTGATCTCAAAATTGTCTGATACGGTGGGGTGGATGTCGGGAAGCGGTTTTCCCTCGACCTCCATGAAGTCTGGTTCTGTGGGGCGGAGGATGAGGAGCGGTTTCTACTCAATCTCCACTTCTCTTCCTGTGGGTTGGAGGGCGGTTTCTCCCCAACACGGTTTAACTCAGGGGCTTTTACCCCTTCTGGGTGTACCACGGCTTCTACCACACTGGTATTGGGAGCTTCAGACGGCAACGGGTGAGCTGACGGTTGCTCTGTGATCCCAATCGGATAGCATGGGATTGGTCGGAGTGTGGGAGGTACCAACATGTCACCTATAAAGATTTTTCCTGACCCAAGCTGTAAGCGGATATCAAACTTGGCGAGAATATCCATCCCGAGCACTAAATCAGCGCTTAGATTAGGGAAGTGTTTGATGTCCTCAACGACGGTACGGTGGCCCAGCGTCAATGATATCGAGTATGAATCCTGAACCTGAATGGTACTACCATCAGCTAACCTTGCAGATGAAAGCTCTGTCTTTTTGGGCTGCTTCTGGTTAGCAAGATACCTAGCCAGGCGGTTTCCCAGGTAGGATAGGGACGCTCCAGTATCTAGAAGGGCGGAAAACGGGACTCCTAGTATTTCCACCACGAGATGTGGCCGGGAGTCCGTTTCAGAAATCGGGACGGTGTCTCGGGAAGTTAGTACTGACGGAAGCTGCCAGGACTTCCCTTCCGGACAGCTTCGGAGGAGTTTCCCTGATGGCTACAAGGACAATCCCTTGACATGACTCCTGGTTTCCTACAACGGGAGCAGAATAATTTTCCCGGGTTCGGACAGTCATTTCTCATGTGACCTTGCTCGCCACATTTCCAGCAGACAGCCGGGGACGATGTTGGTTGTGAAGCAAACTTCACAATCCGGGACGGGTAGGCTTCACGCCGTGGTTCCGCAACCCTAACTTCGTTGGGTCTTATTTGTGTCGGGTACGAAGGTCCGCGATATCCAGTACTTGTACTGGGGTGCTCAGTGGAGTCCGAGACCCTGTAGCGGGGTGACGGGGACCGGTTTCCGGTAGTACCTGGTTCCGACTGCAGTTCCTTTAATAACAAGTCGCATTCCTTGACCGCTTGCCAAAAGGAAGGCAAATCACTGAAATCCGTTTTCCGGATCTGTTGACGATATTTAGGCAGTAGGTTTCGGTACAGCCACTCTAGCTGTTCTTCACCAGTTAATTTCCCATGCCTCCTCATGAGGGTCTGCAAGTCGGTAATGTAGGATGTGACAGCTTCATTCCTACGCTGCGTACGGCGGCTAATCTCGGCGTACAAGTCTACATAGTACGACACGGGGAAATAGTAGATGCGGAAGCCTCGCTCGAAGGCTTCCCAATCAGACCAGCTCGCTCGGTTGTTACGGAACCATAATGCGGGTTCCCCGGTTAACAGTTCGGGCATGTACGGCAGTAAACGGTTTTTGACGATGCCTTTGGAGAGACAGATCTCATCGAGGCGTTCCAGAAAACTGGCCGGATCATCACGGTCTCCAAATGATAATTTCCACTCGTGAATCTTAAGGGATTCGGAGTTGACGTCGATGACGGGAGGTGACATCGTTGACTGCGAGTCTCTCTGTACTTGTAGGGGAAGCTGGTCGGGAGCCGGCGTATTATTGCGGAGGAATGAAACGAGTCTTTTTCGTTTCTCGAGTACGGTTCCTTCGGTGGCTAAGCCTTCAGCCCTTAGTCGGGCAGTTAACTCGGGGTTCTTGAGGGTATATACCCAACCTACTCTTGGGGTTGGTGCTTCACCCAACGCCGGTTCCAGTCCTATCGGTACTACGGCGAACTCAGTGATCCAACCCGGTTGAATATCGTCTTCCTCGCTGGCTTCGGCAAATATGTCGTCACAACCTTCACTTGACATACACCCCGTATAGAGTCGTCACACTTGACACTTCGGTGCCACGGATAGCCAGAGAGATTAAAAAAATCACGAGGACCCGGGAGAGAGAAAGAAGAAAAAAAAATTTCTAAGTCCCCAAAACTTTCAAAAAAAAAAATTTTTTGAAAAAAAATTCTAAGTCAAAAAAAAAAATCTCTAAAAAAAAAATTTTCTGTCTCCAAAATTTCTTTTAAAAAAAATTCTAAGTCCAAAAAAAAATCTCTAAAAAAAAATTTTCTAAGTCCCCAAAATTTTCAAAAAAAAATTCTAAGTCCAAAAAAAAATCTCTAAAAAAAAATTTTCTAAGTCCCCAAAATTTTCAAAAAAAAATTCTAAGTCCAAAAAAAAATATCTAAAAAAATTTTAAGTCCCCAAAGTTTTCCGAGAAAATTGGGAAAAATTAGTTCGGCACGAAAATTCAAAAAAAAAATTCAAAAAAAAAATCTTTCAAAAAAAAATTTTCGGAAAAAAACAAATTTTAAAAAAAAAGTTTTCCACATTAAAATTTTAAACTGGTGTCCTAAACGGTTTGTCCTAAACAGGGAAAGAGAAAAACTACGGTATCCGGAAGAGAAGAAATAAACAAGGGAAAACTACCCCTTCGGTATACTTCTTGGCAGTGTGGTCTAACAGTGAGGTCTGCAGAAAAGTCCCTGCTCGGGCGCCATTTGTGACAAGTCTCCTGATTCACCTACAGTGCTTCAGCGAGTCTGTGGCGCTATGAATGTAATTCCCGAATAGGGGTTGCTCAGGCGCCAGTTTTGATATCGCAGTTTGCTCTGCGGCCCTGGGGTGCACGTAGAGTACACCCTCAGTAGACTCAGTGGAGTCCAGGTACAAAATAAAAAAAATAAAACGGATAGACCTTCGCTGTTAAGTTGACCTACACTGGGGTAGTAAAGTAAATAAAGTTTTTCACTACACTTTTACCTATTAATCACTACGCCCTGAAAACGGAAAAAGCAAAGGCGTAATTCAAAATTAAACTCAGGAATTTCAATCAAAAATATATTTACAAAATAAATGAAATAAATAATAATTAAAAATAAAATAAACGGGATGAAAACGGTATATATTTATCTGTTTAATAACGGTAATAAAATAAATGTAGAATTATGTATGTTGATAAAATAAAAGGTCTCGGTATTTACAGAAAATGATAAAACGGTAAAATTAACTATGACCTATACTATACCCATAAGAAAATAAAAATAACAATTTTTCCTTTAAAAAAATTAAAACGGTGGGCACTAACACCCTTAGCACAAATTCCTTGCTATTAATGAAAACGACCGGCTTTTAGCCATAAGAAAAATCTACAATAATAAAACTAAATATGATTTAAACTATACTCTCAGTAATAAAAAAAATATCGGTAATCGGCCAATGGTGGTGAACAGTATCACCCTCCACTCATGAGAGAAAAAAATGACGGATGCCTTTGTAAAAACGACGCCTAATATCGTCCCCGCAATATTATTTTACTAGGCACAATAGACCAAATAACGGGTGTCTTAACGCGGTATTATTCGACCAATACTTTGAGAATTTTTATTTTATTTATTCGGTTTCAAGTTTCTCTTATATGGAGATCTGGGAATCCATAGCTTCCACAGAACAGAAACGGCTGCGACTCTCGACAGGGATAGCAAGCGAATACCACTATCATCCCTTGGTTAACACGAAAATGGTTGAAGGGCACTAACGCCCCGGATTTAAATACAATTCGTTACCCTGACAGGCACTAAGAAATCAAAAATATCGGTCGAATAGCTCATGTAATTAATAGTACGGAAGTGAATGTTACAGGGAGAATTATTAGACGGAATTTTAAATAAAAAGGCCTACCTTAATTAACTTTTCAGCAAAATCGCTTTGCGGTATAATCGTCACTACAGCAAGGCAACTTTTATTCTTCAACTCACGGTAACAGCAGGAAAAGAGCACTGACGGCAGCAGCAGGAAAAGAGCACTGACGGCAGCAGCAGGAAAAGAGGTCTCCTTCATCGCAAACATCTAGTTTTATCAGAATTCGTACTTTTGCCGGAGTGGGGCGGTAGCCCCACCTAGAGGAAATAAATTGTTATTGCAAAAAAAACGTTAATTGATCAGCTTACTGATAAAATCTACTACTATTGCAATTTTACGAGACGATTTACATTAATGTGATATTGAAAAGTTTTAAACTACGAGGGCTCCTGTAAAGATTTAAAAACGGTAATTCTATGGAAACATTAGTTACAGGGGGTCTTGAAAATGTTCATAGACGGAAATTAATTTTAGAAATTAATTTATGGAATAAATTAATGGGAATTTTAGTGACTTCGTCACAATGGGCCCCACGCTGTTGTTTCGTGATCATGGTTATCAATAAGCTATCGAACAAAGATTTCAAAATGCCATACCTCTGGGGCGTCGCCAAGTGGCCGCCATATTGGGGCAAACATGTCATTTTTAGCAATGAACATGTATTATAGGCCTCACCATGAAAATTTGTCTTCTTTGTTAATTTTGATATTCTAAACAAAGTTCTAATAGCACCATACCGATGCGATGTCGCCAACGTCAGATATAGGCATCCAAAATTGTCACATTTTTATAGGTTAAGTGAATTAAAGGCCCCACTGCCATACCGGAATTTTTATGTGTATTTTGAAAGATAAAGCATGAATATATCACTGCCATACCGATACGATATCGCTAACGTCAGCTATTGACTTTCAAAATTGTTACATTTTAATAGCTTAAGTGTATTAAAAGGCTCCATTGCCATACTGGCATTTTTATGTATATTTTGAAGTATAAAGCACGAATATGTCACTGCCAAACTCATGGCATGCCGTTAACGTGTGCAATTAGTCATATATATAATTATTTATATATGTACTCGTAGTTAGTTTTAAAATGAAAATCATTCCTTTTTAATAAGTTATTTGTTACGTTTATTTTTTTAACCTGAATATAATATTCTTACGTTTAAATTAGTATGTAACAAATTAACTATATGGTAATAAATTACGTTAATAATAATTACGTGCGCTTTTAATAATTTCTATTACTATAACATACGATTTAGTAATAATATTAATTATAAACTCAATTTTTTTAGTAAGTCAGTTTTGTGATATCGTCTGTTTTTTCTCCTTACCATTTATATATGCAATATAAAAAATACATTGTTATAATTTATCTGTGTTAGTTATGATTTATATGGGTTTGTGTTATAACAATAATTATTGTTATATTTTTTTTAAATTTTTAATTTTTATTCACCCTACATGTTCATGAAACTAACACTAATTAAAATATATTCCCGGTTGCTGTTTTAATGAAAAATTTCTGTTTTTGTTAAATTTAACTAAATTTTGGTACGCCCTGTATATTTGTTTTATAAAAAAAAATCTGAAATAATTTGTTTTGTTATTTGATTCAATTTTAAGATTACTTGCCCTTCAATCAAATTATTTATTTTTAAATTTATATAATTACTTTTTTACTCTAATAAATTTCTCAGGGTTCGTGGTCCGCCATTTAGGATGTTTGATATTATAAATGATGACGCCAAATCCTTTATAATAAGCTTCAAAACTAAATTTCTTTATTACTTTTAATTTCAAAATTTTTTAATTTTCAAATACCAAACATTATCAATTTGTTTAAGACAGACCTGGAAATTGGGTCAATGTTCGCCAGTTGTTCCAGTGTTACCACCTTATAGAAATTAAAGTGAAATAAATATTCAAAATTTTCAATGGAGAAACGTAATAGTTTTATTATAAAACATGTCAAATTCAACATCAAAAACAATAATCATTACCAAATGATCAATCTAATATTAGTGAAAATTTCATTCATTCAATACATACATTCTAATGAGGAAAAACTATTAAAATATTTTTTATCAAATTTCTACTGAGTCTAAACTAGTACCTTTTGTTTGTATATTCGTAATAAATCCTGTCATTTAACCAAACGAAAAGCAAGGTTAGAATCAGTGGATTAAAAAGAATATCATACTTCTTAATTAGATACAAAATTGAAACACAGGTAAATATGTTTTATTGTAAATGAGTTTATAGGAATACCTTTACTGTCCGTAAATCGTAAATATCAAATACTAATCCAAATATTTTGTTTTCAGATCGTTGGCGAAATGATTTACTACACAAGAAGATGGTGTACCGTTCCACCTTCAATGGGTCTCCGCCAGATAAAGACCGTTGCTTGAAAACAATAAAATTCTTACCATACAAACAATGTAGGATTTCGGAAAACTTAATTTCACCATGTTTAAAATACTGGAGGCATCTAAATGTTATATTTTTGTCCAAAAAACATATTTCTAGGTTTGTATACACTTTTAAAAATACTATATGCAGATTTCTTAATAATTTCAACCAATTTTTGTTAAAAAAAAAACAGTAACTGTCTCATCAGTCTTTTCAATATTTCGTTACTAAGGATCTACCACTTTTTGTTTTTCTTAACAAAGCTTTTGTATCAATTAATAAATCCAATCGTTGGTTTTACAATTACCAATGAAATGGATTCCTTCTAATTTCCATGAAAATTCTGAATATTTCTTTAAATAATTTCAAAGGAATATTATTAAACTTTAATTATACATTCTGTCATTCGGTTAAGAAATTTCCAAATATAATTTTGTTATAGACTTTCCTTTTCTAAATTACAATTCTTAGTTCTGAGTTATGTTGACATTTCTAATTTCTAGTTAGTTTAAATATGTCAAAATAAATGTTCGTTCACCTCACATACTTTGATTTTCTTTTACTATACGGAGAATGGTCGCACTGCGCAGCTTTCTGAGTGCCTTTTAAAAGGAGATAGATAACTCCGCCATTTTGAACCCTTATTACGTGTTGCCTACATCTTGGCGCAATATTTTTAATAGGTGCGTTTTAATCATCCGCTTCTGCTTCGGAATTGTCGGTTTTCTTGTTTTAATCTGACAAATTAGAACGACTGAACCGACAATTCCGGAAGCAGAAGCGGATGATTAAAACGCCACTGATATTTTGCTTGATGCTGTCAGTGTCAGTAAATATTATTTTTGGAGTCACAGTTTATTGCTGAAGAATCAGTTAGCTCACTCGGACCAGTTGAAAGTTCCAAAATAACATCCACTCCAGGAATATAAATTCAGGATACGCAGAAGATTGCTGTTTTATTATAGGCGGTTGTTATATATTGTATTATCTGAGTTGCGCAGTGTATAAACTGGAACATTGAGATAAAAAGTGCCGACGCAGAGTGAGCGATCTGATTCTTTAGCTATAAACTGTGTCATAGGGTTCAAAATGGCCGCGCCCTATGTTGGGCGTGTAGGACCTCTCTCTTTCCCCGTATAGTAATCAAAGTATGTGGTTCACCTGCTTTGCATTTCATAAATTTTATTTACAGACTGTTACAAACTTAATAACCATATTAATATATTTTTTCAATTTCAGGTTCTACGTTTGAATGAAAACTAATCCAAGATGTTGAGCTTTTCAAGAAAATTGTATTAAAGAAAAAATTTAGTGGATTATGGGATTATGGATTAGGAAATTGTTATTTTTTATTGTTTTTCTTTAAAAATAAATCAATTGGAATTGAGGATTAAAGTGTTTCATTTCTTTTAATTTTAATAAGGTGTCTTAATTATAAAATATATACAGAGTGTATTGTGAAAGTCTAAATTGATTTCTTATACAAATTGATAACCCGCTTTATTTAGAATCTTTATTAAAATTCTTATTTTAAATATTCTCAATGCACTGATCATTATTAGTTTCCCATTAGATTATTGGGCAAATCTACTTTCCAAATTCAATTAATTAAATAAATTTCGGATTTTAATTATTAATTTATTAGTATAATTCTTATTTAACAACATTATAAGTACAATATTTTTAAGTAAGATATTCATCAATATAGTTTATTTATTCAACTATATATATATATATATACAGGGTGATCCTTTATTTTCTATATCAATATGTACCTACAATGTCTACAAAAAATATATCCAAAAAATATACCTAATTAAATTACATATTTCTCCAAATTATTAGTTTTTTTCTGAATATTCCTAAAATTTCAACGAAATTATATGAACGTATAAATACTAGAAATAAGTACGATTCTGAACGACACATTTCTATCCGAAGGCCGAGCTTAAGCCTTGCGCGACGGAATCAATGCAAAACCATTATTCTGCCGGCAGTTTGTGTGAGAAGTGTACGTAAATTCTTGCCACTATAGATGAAGAAATTTTTAATGAAAAACGTGTGTGTTTTATTTGCAAATAGCCAGTTTAACAATAAACTATTGATTTCATCATCAGTGACCTCGATAACCTATAAGTACGCATTTTCAGAAAAATGAAAGCATTTTAGAATATTTTGTCCGCCATATTAGATCCGAAATTTTTAATCTTGAATTTATTTTCATTACTTTCACAAGTAATGACCTAAGAAACCTGTATATAAACATTTTTAGAACAATCTATGAATTCGGACATTTTCTTTTGTCCACCATATTAGGTCCGCCATTTTCATTTTTACAAGTTTGACTTCAAATTCGTAATCAGTAACCCCCAGAACCAGTAAATGCAAGTTTGGAAGCAATTCTGCTCAGCCTTTCCAAAACGTCGCTAAAAACAAAAAAATAAATAGTTTTTTCGATATGGCACCCCTTTAGCGACACGCTATCGATATGACAGTGTAACCCCTGCTAAAGTGATGCAATAGAGCATCTTAAAACCAAAACGTCATACCGGTACCTATTATACATGTTCATTGTTAAAAATTACATGTTTGCCCCAATATGGCTGCCACTTGGTGACGCCCCAAAGGTATGGCGTTCTGAAATCTTTTTTCTACAGCTCATTGTTAACCAAGATCACGAAACAACAGCGTGGGGCCCATGATACATGTCCACAGTGAAAAAATTATGCGTTTCGGTAAGTATGGCGGACAATAAGTGACGCCATATTGGTATGGTATATTGAGTTCGCGGACTTTGGTAACCTCCTTGACGACATAAAACAAGAATTTAAGTGGGGCCTATGATCCTGGGTCATGGATATCAATTACACGTTTGAAAATTCACCCCCCCCCCTAAAAGCTACACTTTAGGAGTGCCATACCGGGAATTCAAAGTGGGGAATAACGTT
Organism: Psylliodes chrysocephalus; assembly: GCA_927349885.1. Lineage (NCBI taxonomy): Eukaryota > Metazoa > Arthropoda > Insecta > Coleoptera > Chrysomelidae > Psylliodes > Psylliodes chrysocephalus. The sequence goes on from OV651816.1 coordinate 27,172,784, forward strand.
GTCTGTCAGCCCCCAAAGTCTTGTCGTGGCCTATGATACATGCAAAAACCCTCTCGGCTCCCAGTCTATAAAGGCACCCATTCACGAGTACGCAAAATGTCCAAATGGAGTGACTGCCATCCAAAATCTCTCCGCGCATGTTAAAAATTAAATATTTTGGCGTAAGCTTCTTAAGTAGTGTTGTCAGCGTATTATTATTGTCTTATTGAGTTCGAAAATTGTACAAGTCCAAAAAAAAAATTTGTAAAATGTTATATAAACCTATTTACACAAAAGTTTTAATCCCATACAACGTTAATGTTTAGGCATACCGTGCGGTTTTAATACTTCATCGATGTAAAAATATGTATTTAAAATATCTACTATACAATGTTTATTGTTAGGCATACCATGCGGTACTCATACCTCATACCTCATCTATAAAATAATATATTTTACACAAAATCTTAATTTAAAATGTCTACTTTCGGCTCGACTTTTAAAAATTTACGGATTTTTAACTCATCAATTCAATTGTAACTCATTTATTACTTTTGGTCTATAATAGTAGTGTATCGCCCCTTTTACAAAAATGTAATGTTAGCTTTTTCATTTCTTAAGATAAAAGAAAAGGCAAAAAATGTTTAAATGCTAAATGAAAGTTCACAGTATATACAGGGTGGCTCACGCTCAACGGGACGGAGCTTTATGGGAAAACGACCTAAGATATAAAAAATTCGTTTGGGAGGAATACGTAGGTTACAGACGGCTACAATTTAAAATTTGTTAGATGTATACAGGATGTCCCACATAAGAGAAAATATACAAAGTTATATTATTTTTAATGGAGCACCCTGTTTTTTATTTTAGAATTAAAAACTACATCAAAAATAATGTCAGTTAACTAAAGGTTCCCTATTAATATTATTATTAGTTTTCGATTTATTTGAATTTTTAAGGAAAAAAAGTCTCCCAGAAATTAATTGTTTACTCTTGTTTGAATAATTTTTAATGAACTAATTTTTTTTTTCCTATGTGGGACATCCTGTATACATCTAACAAATTTTAAATTGTAGCCGTCTGTAACCTACGTATTCCTCCCAAACGAATTTTTTATATCTTTGGTCGTTTTCCCATAAAGCTCCGTCCCGTTGAGCGTGAGCCACCCTGTACTTCGTCACAGATGTCTGTTGTCAAGAAGAAAACATTTTAAATACTTTAGGTCAGTAAGCTTGAGTTTGAAGGAAAAGCTAGATATAATTATAATTTAAATAATATAAACAAAGCAATGCTTCTTTAATTTCACAATTTTAAGAAGTCATGTCTCTTACGTTTCAATCAAATTATGTATTACAAACTATCTTCTTATTCTGGCAACACTGTTCATCAGAGTCTTCAGTACCTTGTGGTGTCTGAATGTATTAGAATTTGGAACTTTCTGGATTGTAGATAGAGTGTTTACATAGAAACAAATGGCTACATCGTCGAGAGTTATAAAAGTAATCGAGCAATGTAGAGACTTGCCATGATTATGGCAAATGACACATAACAAAAATCATGATAGAATTAAGAGAAATGCAGCAACGAAACTGATATTGTTTTTTTTTAAACAAGAGACGAAAAAGCAAATAAAGACATTAAAAAAAGATTGCTTTCTTAAGAAACAGTTTTAAGACGGACCTTTTTTTTTAATAACTATTTCTATTACGTTTTCTACAAACATAAAGGAGCACCTAATAACAACATTTTATCATACATTTTGATAATTTCTGATTAGAATTAACACGATACAAACAAAATGCATCATTTTCGCACCCATTTGGAGTCTTTACAGTACGTTATGTGAGCCAGTATGCTTATTGTGAGAGATTATTAATACTGGTTCTATATTTTAAGATTTTATTTTTATACAATTTTAGACCAAAATAAACAACTTCAAAGTCTCGAAGATGATAGTCAATGAGTTAATTACCAATAAAATGATTCGGAAAGTAAGCACAGCATCCATTAAATAGATTCAGAACAGTCGGATTATAATGGAGACGACCAAGAAACAGACAAGCAAGAAACTCATAGAGTGACACGTGAAAGTATCGAAAAAAAAAAATGGAGGCACAATAAACAGTAACAATAATTTTTTTTAAAGACGAGGTTATTTTCCTTGGGAAAGATAAAATAACCAAGTGGTTAAAACATCCCCCTACAATTATAGGACGTACGAGATATATCAATATAATAAAACATGGGGAGTCAACTTTGTTCACACTTTCAAATATAAGCAATATTTAACATCCAAATCATTTAGTACATTAACTATTAAATTCCCCAACTATTAACAATAATCCAGTATCACTGGGACTATTATTCACAACTAAACGCTATATGAGACTTTAAAAATATTTAAATGGGACTAGGGTAATCTTAAAAATGTAACATATGAGATGTGTACTGTATTTATCAAAATAAACAAATAATAGAGTACTATTTACGGACGCTAGGGGTAAAAACAAGTAAAACTCTTTTATTAAAAATATTAGTTACCCATCAGTAATATACTTCACGAAGAGCTCTTGGTGACGTGTTTCGGGTTTAATAAAATGCACTATAAACTACACACCCCTAAACCTCGTTTATATTAGGTTTAGATAAAAATACGTACTGTTAACCCCCCCAATAAAAGAGATTAAATGGTAATATAGTAATAAGATAGTAAAAACTTGCGGTACACTGTAACTTCTTTCCGACTGAGAAAAACTCTAGTAGAGGGTTTCCTACTATCTCTGCTTCGGCGTACAAATTGAACTGCCTGTCATAAAGGTTGCTAGCCCGTCACACGAAGTACTAGCTGATCACAAGAAATACTAGTCCGTTACAGGAACTACTGGCGCGTACCAAGAAGTGTTGGCCCTTCACAAGAAGTGTCAGCCCATCACAAGGACTACTGGCCCGTACCAAGAACCATAAAGAAAACGTGTAAGATAAAACAGAAATAACTATTTATCCCTGGTTAATAAAGAAGTTAAAATTAAATAACCAGGTACCTACATAGCCTTCTCGTGAAGCGAGGTCTAGAAATAGGTAGTAACTGCTCAACATTTACTAGTTAAATTAAGTTCGGCGTGTAAATTTATGTAGGTAATCTTCAGATTTACAAAGCATTAGGATAGACGGCTCGTGAAGCGAGTTCTACCCAATAATTACACTTAATAGGCAAATTATCCCCTTAAATTTCAAAATACTACCCCTGAATAGTCAATCCCATATACTGAAAATATATACAACGAAAAGAAACATAACTTAGGGTTATAATCGTCTAGGTAAGCATGCTAACTAAAATAAAACCATATTTACTCTTTTCACAGCTACAGGAGAGACACGAAGCACCAGATAAATTGAACTACAAATTCGTGAACAGCTTATCCAGAAAGACTACATATATATGTGGGCACTGAAATAAAAGACGAAGGCCTTACAAAAAGAATTACTACGTGGTAACTTTAAATACTGCGTAGAAAAACTTACCAATGAGATTCAACACGTGGTTAAATATGTCCTTCTAAGAGAGCTCTTACAACAGGTGGTCACCAAAATACTACCAAATCCCACTGTTGTAACCTAAACAGAAGGTTGTTTCGCAATATCCTAAATGGATTGAAACGAGTTCCAATAAATTTTGAAATAGTACCTTTTAAACAAATCCACGTTTGGAGCGAATCTCGAAATTCCAAGAAAGACGGAACAACGTCACCTGACACTTTCAAAAACCAGTTATACAATACCAACATACCTTAGTGACAGATAGGTGTCCCATCAGCGCCCTCTATTACGAAATAAATTCTTGACAGAAAGGGATAAAATAAGCAAACAAAGCTTCTAAAACGAAATAAATAGCCTAACTAAACTCAAATAGAGGTCCTATCTACCCCAAACTAATCATATACTCACAATTAACACCGGGGTGGAAACGCTAGACGGACATCTTGAATACAGGGCAGCCACATACTTGCCCAGAGTGTCGCAGAAGAACGTTTGAATCTATGGAAAAGGACCCGCGAAGAAACGCCTTCGAAAGTAAGTTGACAGAAATCCGCAGTCGCCTGTCGATTTAAAAGCACAGTGGTTTAAATGCGGGCATAGAAGGACCCATTTAATTACTGAGCACGGATAAAAAATAAGGTATTTCTATTTTTATGAAAAACCGCTATAAGGCCAAATTTAAACGTTACAAATTTTGAAAACTTTTGCAATTTAAGAAGTTGTTAACTGTACCAATTTATATTTGAAATTAAAACATAGAAAATATACTGGTGAAAGGACTGTAATGGCACTAATTTAAATGATGTAAACACTATTCTAGGCATTCTTTATTTGGCCCGAGTAAAGAAAAGTAGCCATGCAAATATTCAGGAATTATGGAGTGGTGACGGTACAGCTCCTGAATATTTTCGAGCAGTAATATCCTACAAAAGATTCTCCATGTTACTGAGTGCTTTGCGATTTGAAAATATTTATGATAGACAAAATTGTCAAGTAAATGACAGCTTAGCCCCCATAAGAAAACAATTTTCTGGATTTGTTAAATGTAACTCAAACTACTCAATTGGCGAATATGGGACTGTAATTGGGTTTAGAAGTTGCTGCAAATTCTCAACATAACATAAAAAGATTCAGTTTACATGCTGTAATGATCGGAAATAGGTACTTTACTGTTATGGAAATCAATGGTAGTAACACTATTTTATTTCTTCGCTAACACCTACTAAAAAATAAAAACAAATAAATATAAACCAATCTAAAAAAGATTTTTATCATTTTCCCAACTTATTGAAAAACTTATTTTCTACGTTGGTTTATAATATAAGGTTTTTATATAACCTTATTAAAATGTATAGGTATTTGTTCTGGGTAAAGAATATTATCTTTATTATAATACATAGGTATATTTATTCGGAGAAGATAAGAAATAGCAGCACCTTGTATTTCGTTGTGTCTACAGGAATATTTACCATTTATAGAAGAAATATCCTTCCCGGTTATACACTTCGTGTATATCAGGGAAAATCCAGGCTTCATTTCATATTGTTTCCAAACTTTCGTAGTTATTTACTCTTATATAGAAAAGGGGCGCCCAAGTCTGGAACTTTCATAATTTAGAAGACTGTGCAATATTGTTTTGACTGCATCAATGATTTCGAATCAAATAAATATAGAGGAGCTCTGATATTAAGGATAACTTCCTTTTTCAAGGCAGGAAATGAATTTTCTGCGCAGTGTTTGTATAGTTTCGTAATAACTAGGATCGCGCATAGAGGGAGCGGAAGTTAATTCGCCCGGATGAAAATGCAGAATATGAAGCAGTTTGGTTCATTGCTTTCATATTTGGAGCAAGTGAATTACTTTGTGGAACGTCTGTGAACATATTTGTATATGTATATGCAAAACTTGTGCCAGTTCACTACATAATTCTTTAATATTAGAGAATATTGCTTTGTTTTAAATATTTCTTTGATTTGGCTGAAGTTATCTGTCAATACGAGTTGTTTTGATAGATGTATATATTAAATTCGAGTCCGTATATTGATTAAAGAATTTCGATTCTATAAGATCTGTTTAGCGAATCCAAATCCAAATCCTAATTGTTTATTGACAAAATATAAATATAATAAAACTTAGGAGCCTTAGAATGAGCATCTTGCCTAGGCTGTGTAGCCTGTGTTGTTATTGTGCTCATTTTAGAGGCCCTATTTAAACTAGGTATGAAAAAAAAATATAATAATGTAGCTGATCTATTGGGATTGTGTAGATACAGAGCCAGACTTATTGACTTTGATTAGGTTAAGGCATGGCGTGGGCGATGTATTTAACATAGGCATAGATAATTTTGTTTTAGTGGCTTTAGCCGAAACTACAACAAGAAAAAAACTGAAAAAATTCCTGTCGATAATAGATTTTAGATGTATACTCCTGTTTAATAAAGGTTTTGGGTGTTTCTAACTGTAAGGTAATTTTTACAAAATAAAGATAATAATTATGATATGATAAAAATATTTCTTCTTTGAATAGGTTATATATTATAGCAACAAATGCCACTTAAAAGATCTAAATCAATTGCGTTAATGTCCTTAAAACCTCATTGGAGTAAAGTTTAGAAGTTACAGATATTTATGTGTAACAATTATCTTGCATATAAAAGAAAACTTCCTAAAAATGCATAATAATAGTCATAGATTTATTCGGAGCTTCGATAATAGATGGCGCTAAATTAGTCCTGAAGAGAAATTATTTAAATACGTAGGTCTGTATTTAGGAGTTTACTAATATTCTTAACATTTCAGTCATTAAGTTTCTTTTTTTAATTTTTTAAGAATTATACATATTCAAAATAGGTATGCGTAAGCATAAAGGATATATAAGTGATATAAGCCTTGTCATATCCTCAACTTTAATCCGGGAAAACAACTAAATAAACTTTTTGCATAAATTGGTTGCTTGCTAATTTTGTTGAATATTGGAGCCTAGGTGATAATGGTATGTGTGGTTGTTTTATAAAATTAATTATTTTACATAATCATGAACATATTTTTTTTTTTTTTTTTAATTAAGTTTTAACTTTCGTGTAGAAAGTGTAGGATTAATTTATTTTCGACTTTCGAGTTTTTAACAGATCTTTACATTTTGACGATAATTCAAAAATGGATAAAGAAACACCAAATTTTAAACTTTAGCTTTAATCCATCCTACGATAAGCTGATTAAATTTTAGGCAATCTGAGCACCTGGGGAGGGAAGGATGCCTTTTCAACCTCAAAGTATATTTATGATTATAGAATTTTTTAATTAAATTTGTTTGTGATGTCATTCTCTATAATTTGTTATTTAATATATAATTTCGGGTCCCAGGTTCGAATCCCACCGTTGGCCGAAATTTTTTCATTTAATTTAATTATTTTAAATTAATTCTGATGCCTTGGTAAGATTCCCCACTCGACAGTGCTGTCCCTAAAGTGGCGCTGGGAAACAGTAACAAATCATACACAGAACACGAGGCGAAATAACCTCAGCAGTTGAAGCCGATGACACACCAAAAAAAAATATATACATAATTTCTCTAAAACTGGGATATTTGAGGAAAGGTACAACATACGTATTTTTAGTATTCTATTTGGCAAATAAAAATATGAAAAATTTTTGAAATATTTTTATCTTAAATTCATACTCTATAGTATATTACATTACGAATGTTGCACGAGGCATAAGTCGAGTGCGACTACCAGACGAGTGTCAAAAATAACTTTCACGCAAGTGATTTACAATATTTTTCGTACGAGCACAAACTAATTTTGTCAAGAAAATGCTAATCCAGGAATTCTGACTACAAAGGTTCCACCAATAGATTTCTATTTATTATTAATATCTACTCAATTTTTTTTGCTTGTCAAGTTTTGTTCAATCAGGACCGGTTTTTTAAAGTTTCTTGTTCGTAAAATGCTATTTGCACACACTTCAATTATTACTAATGTATTAATATTTATGAAAACTATATAATTTAATTCACAAACAACTATCTAAAAATTATCTGTGTATAGAAATGAATATATTTAATTTTATGTATTGTTACGCAGATTTTTGGTATCTCAAATTTATTTCAACATTCTCGAATTGTCTAAAGTTTTCCTTGATATGGAATAATATTTCCAGATATTTTTGGACTATTCTATCTGCTTTTGCTAGTACTTTTACTTATGACGACCGCACACACTGTAGGGCAATGAGTAACATTGCACTTCTTTTTGTATTCGTACGTTTTCTATAACAGGGTGCTGCGTTACATTGCTCCCTCCTCTCTAGTTATTTTCCCCGAATAACTTGATAACCGGGACCTAAATGGAGCCAACGGGAAGAATCAGGACCACGAAAAAGCGCTAACTTTTAAATGTAAACTACCTTAGGTTTACTTCCCGCTGACAACTGAATGCGGTAGATCAGGTCGTTGCCTTTCTTGAGGATGGTGTAGGGGCCTTCCCAGTTTCGTTGCAGTTTCTGACACAGTCCTTTTCAACGCTTGTAATTGTACAGCCATACTGGATCGCCTCTCTCAAAATGTATTCTTGTGGCATGAATGTCGATTCTAGCTTTTGCTTTATCACTAATAACTTGTAAACGTTGCCGAGCAAATTCGTATATTTTCGCTTAAGATCTGTTTTTACGTGGGAGGTGTACGGCCCTCTTCTTCACCAGAAGGCTGCCTTCCAAAAAGAAGATCATGAGGAAGTTTGATCTCCCTTCCAGTAATCATCATGGATGGAGTATAACTGGTCGATTCATGTTTAGAACTTCGGTAGGCTAGTAGAAAAAAAAAGAATTAAAGTGTCCCAGTCCTTTTGATTATCAAAAACGAACATTAAAAGATACTGGCATATCGTTCTATTGTGTCTTTCTATCATTCCGTTGGACTGTGGGTGAAGTGGCGTAGTGCGTGTTTTTCTGACAATTATGGCAAGAATTGATTAAACTCAATTCTTGCCATAATTCAAATTCAAAATTTCGTCCTTGTCAGAATGTTTTCCAGGGGAACTTCGTGTCCCGCAATACGTTCGCCATAAATGCTTCCGCTACTGTCGTCGCTTCCTGATTAGGAATAGGCACTATTTCGGGCCACTTCGAAAAGTAGTCCATAACTACCATTAAGTATTTGTTTTCTCTTTCTGTTAAGGGAAGTGGTCCAAGGATATCTATGGTGATTCGTTTGTAAGGTTTTTCGGAAAGGTACTGTGTCATTTTACCTTGACTTCTTGTTTTGGGCCCTTTTCTGCCATTACAAAAGTCACATTCCTTGCACCAATTTTCTACATCCCGTCGGCAATTGACCCAATAAAATCTTTCCCGGACTTGTGCAACTGTTTTTTTAGTACCAAAATGTCCTCCTGAATGGCTGCTATGAAGCTCCTCCAACACACTTCTCACCTGTGATTTTGGCAGTATCACTTGGCGGAGTATATGTACTCTATCGGGGCTCTCCCACTTCCGCTGCAATAGGCCATCGTGAAGAAACAGGGAATCTAACCGAGTGCAGTACCCTTTAATAGCTCCATTGTAGTTGGCTATCTCTTGCCAAGTAGGCGTGACTTTATTTTTGAGTCATTCTCGGACAACCTTCAAGTTATTTTCTTTCTTCTGTCCCTCTCTAAGGCTTTCGAAGATGTTTTTTCTTCTTCGCCCTCTGGCTTAATGGTGGTTGCCCGAAGAGTAACTTTATTGACCGGTTCCTCTTGTTCTCCGAGCCTTGTACTGTACCTGCATTCTCTGCAGTCCAATACCCTTTAATTAACGGTGCCACTATATTTGGCTATCTCTTGCCATGTAGGTCTGACTCCATTTTTGAGCCATTCTCGGACAACCTTCAAGTCATTGTCTTTTTCTTGAGTCTTTCTTAGGCTTTCAAGGCTAATTCCGTCTTCGTCATCCTCTGGCTTGACAGTAGTCGCCTAAAGAATAACTTCTTAAACCGGCTCTCTCGTTCTTCGAGCCTTTTACAATATCGGTATTGTCGTTCTAAACAAAGTTTTCTGGAAAGAATATCTACGTTGCTATGGAGACGTCCTCTTCGATGCACTATTTCAAAGTTATATTGTTGCAGTCTCTCTATCCATCTAGCAACTTGTCCTTCAGGTTTTTTAAAATTCATCAACCACTGCAAGGCACTATGATAAAACTTCTGTTAAAAAGGTAAGTATGGAAGTCTTCAAGGGCTTTGACAATAGTTCTTTCCTGGTGACGCAATAATTCTTCTCAGCTTTTCCCAAGGTCTTACTAAAGTACTCAATTACTTTCTCTTTTCCCTCTTGTTCTTGGGATAGCACGGCACCCACGCCGTGTTGGGATGCGTCGCAGTCCAAAATAAATTGTCCTTTTTCTCGAGGGTAGGCTAGGATAGGTGCCGTGGTCAATCGCTTTTTTATTTCAGTGAAGGCATTTTGACAATCCGGCATCCAGTCAGTTAGTTCAGTTAGTCAAAGAAGGGGTTTAGCAATTCGGCCAAAGTCTTTAACGAATTTCCTGTAATATGAGCACAGTCCAAGAAAACTTCAAATTTCTATTTTATCTTTTGGTTTATGCCAATCTTTGGTAGCAATAATTTAGGTAAAAATGTAGGTAAAAAAGTATCGCTTTTTAAAAAATATAGGTACAGAAAGGTATAATATATCTAAAATACTGAAAGTTTTTTACCTACATTTCTAATGAGATTTACATTCTGTCATAGTAAACCCCTAATATTTTGATCCTGATTAGCCAGTGGGTTCGATACTAAACTGATTTAATCATCAATTTATATTAGATATTAATGCGATTATAAAAAATTCTTGAATTATTAAAACAAATACTTATTATGGATTTTCATAATACCTAAGCTATTTTCTAAAAACTGTTCTAAGATGATGTGTGTGTGATGTTTGTTTATTATAAACAACAGTTTATTTAATAATAATTTATTTTAACACCTATTTATTTTATAACACTACTATTCTAATTTATATTTATTTTGAATGTCTTTAAACTGTTCACTATTTAGTTTCACTGTCCCTATATAACTGATTTCTGCATTGTTCCTCCACCAATATTTATATACAAATTTAACACTTTGACGAAGGTACTGGAATTTTCACCAATTCTCACCAATTCTAAAAACATTATCACGTTGACTCTGGAAAGATCTCGAAAGCGCATCCGCCATAGTCGTCACATATTTTTGGTCTTAAGGGGTTTAATTATGTATGATAATGGGACAAGTTAAGCCTAAAAGCCTAAATAAGACAGAGAGGAACTTGGAGGAATAGAGCATGATTGAATAATGAAATGGCTCACATTACAATAAATTTATTCTTACCTTATAAGCGAATAAATCTCTCGGAAAAAATTAGACAAATAAAAAGTGTTATTACTCTTAGAAATAACTGTATAAATAAGCACCAAATTAGCAGTATAAAGGCCTTAACTTTCTTTCGGTAACTAAACTAATTCGATTTCAAATGAAGATAAACTAAAGCTATATAATTAACTGAAAATGTGAACCCTTTCTTAGTACATTGTCTACAAATGGATTTTAGTGCCTTTACTAGGTATAAAAAAAAAGAAATCAGACTAAAAAGGAAAAGTAAAATAGAAGAAAACTCACTTCCATTTTCATATTAATTCTCAAGTTAAGGATCTGATAAACACAATTTCTAAACTTTGGATATAGGAATTGTGATTACCTACAACTTTCTTTTTTTTTCTATGCCTACAACGACGTTGTCGTTATAGTCATTGGTTGTCGTTCACGTTCACGATGATATCTGACATGTCCAATTTCTTACTTTATTTTAAACCGAGCTAAAGGGCCAATAACTTTGATTGTTTCTTTTTTATTTTGCGAGAATTGCATCACTAAATCACAATATAAAAACATATTCTAAATAGCCAAATAATCTGGTAATCCCATAGAAAAAGATTAAATTCTTCTAAAACAAACAAATTGCGAATAAATTAAAAAATCAATGGACCGATCTAATATCATTTTGACAGAGAAATTGGCTAGTGTAAATAAATACATGCAAACTCAGATACACCTATATAGAAATGTGATAGAAACCCACCGTTCAATGCCCGGAGTGCCTCATCAGCAAAGTCAGCGCTTTGCACCTTGACGACAATGAACCCGAGGTTATAAATACGACGTCAACGTGGGAATCAACGTTCTTTTTATTTTAATCACTTACGATAAACATTGTTATACATAAAATAATTAAAGATCCATTTTTGTATATTTTTTAAATAAATAAAGTTTGCTTTTTTTTTGGAAACTTAAAGTGTTAACTTAACTATATATTTAAAATCCGTGTATTTTCATATCAAATTATAATGTGATGTAGTTAAATTTCCAATGATATCTAGATGGCGGGCAACTCGTAACTTGTACCATCAAATAATACACATCTAAACTAATTTATATTCTCGTGAAGCTTCATCAATAAAACATAATGACGCCAACCAGTTTCACACAATATAAATTGTTATGACAGATCCTTTCCCGTTTCACGCTCCTGTTCCCGAGGACCTCTTCTAATATTGTATGAATGATTTATCTGCTCTCCATCTCTGGATGGCTGGCCCCTTAAATTTGTTACGACTCTGAGAAACGCTGGAAGTTAGGGGCGAAAGTGGCAACAACCAGATATAGAACAGGAAACAGTGATAATGAGTTTAATTTTTCTGACTGTATCAAGAATGGTGCGAATCATAATTTTAATTATTAAAGTAAAAAAAACATGAAAATAAGTATCACTGGTTAGTGTTTTTTTTTTTTTGAAGGGAAAAATAATATTTAGAATATCAGAAACAAGCAGTAATAATAAATTTTATGTTTTGACTATTCAATTTTTCAAAGTTTGTTTCGATAGTCTGCAATTTGTTTATACTGCATTTGATGGTTTTGTTATTTTTTATAAACTTAATTAAATAACAGTATTGTTGAAAATTGAAATAGTTTTTGATTGTTAGTTGATAGAAGCTAAAATAATCTGTGTTTTGCACGATTTCAGATCTTATAGGTTGAACGTAGGTAAACGTAACGTATTTTCAATTATATCCTAATCAACCTTAGCAATTTTTTTTGGAAGTGGAAATACCTTTAAGACCCTGCTTTAAACATCAACTCTGGTGATCTTAATAAAAAATTAACAAACATGTCAAAAGTAAAACGAAAACAATTTCTAAAAGATTTCCCATGTTATTTTTCTCACTAAATAACATTTTTCTACAAACGTCAGTAAAAGCACAGAAGAAAGAACAATACAGAAAAGAAAGTAATGGTCGGTACTTTGAAGTTGAAGGGATAGAAATATTTGACCTTGACTTCCACCACAGAGATACTCTGAGAAAACGTAATTATTCACAGTACACGCGAACGGAGCTATTCACTGAACCTACACTGCGAAAACTACATTTCTCTTTTACATAATTATGTGTCACATTTAATGAAAATTTGCATAAATAAATTTGAAACTATTCTCGATTTAAGTAAATTATTTTTGATTTGTAGCACTTTCGACAGAGATTTCAAAAATAAAAATTAAAAAGTTTTAAAAAATAGTTTATTTTACCCTGTCATAATGAACTATTAATATTGTGCCACAAATCTCACTAGTCATTTATGATCAATAAGTATAAATCAATTGGGATAATTGTTAAAAAATCATTAGCTAAAGCGTATTTTAGGGATTTTATGAATAAAAAAAAAAGAAAAATAAAAAACGTGTATTTATGCAATTGATAAGTTTACAATCTAGTGCATGTATTTTATTAAAATAGTTTTGATTGAAAATTAAAATAATTAAAATTGTATACACAGATTTATAGAGCAAGCCTAATTTATAATACATAGATAAGTAGCTTTAATAAAATAGCTATATCCTAATATACAACAAAAATTTAGTATAATTACATAAACGGTATTTATAAAAAATATTAGATAATGAGTAATTATTTTTCTTCTTTTTCCACCAAACAAACGTTTTCTCAACGTTGCTATGTTCAGTCGCAGTCTCTGCTTTCTTGGAATGTTTGATGATAACACATTAATCGTTTGAATTTGTGCTGTTACACAAGGTAGAGAAACAGATGGTTGACTATGCACTTGTTCAATAAATTCTACTTCTGCTGAAGTTGAGGGTAGACACAAGTTGTCTTTGCCTTCTTCGCCATGAACAACAAATTCCTCTAAAAAAAGAAAGAGAAACCAAATTTTTATCAGATCAACTAGTGTCAAGAAGGTGCATCATTTATCAGAATTAAATGTTTGAGTCACACTTTTTAGCCAGATGAAATTTAAAATAATTTTATAAAATGTGAATATATTTTTGGGCCTAGGAGGTAAACTGCACCTGTCATTCTAGTCAACTTTTTAGTACAGCAGATTGAATGTTAAATTTCAACTAGATATGCATTTAGACACCCATTTATTGTCACAATATTTATATTTTTTACAAACCTAACTACTAAAACTACTTTATTTTAATTTGCATAAGTTGTTGTATGTCGACGTAGTGCAGTTTGCCTCTGAGGTAGCTCTACAAAATGGAATGTATGGGTTGATATTCTAAGATTATTAGTACTTATCATTTTACTTTTTGAACTACTAAATGTAATTTAAAAAAATGACAAGACGAGTATATAGCAAACTTTTTGTAACATTTAACTATAAATTGTATTTATTTACCTTGCAAAACTGCGACTTTTCGTAGGTTCTGAATGGGGAAATATTGCTGGAAATACATTTGCAAATAATCGTTTTCTTGTTCCTGACTGATAAACGAATTTATCCTGGAAGTGTAGTTCAAAAATTTTTTAATTTTTACTTAAGCGTTCAACATCCTTTCCCAATAAGTTCTCTCTATTTGCTGCCTTAAGCCACAATTCAAATCTAAAAAATACATACAATCATTGTACTACCATGTTATGGCAAGGTCAATTCCTATTTCACCCTCAAGGTTTCATACCTACCTCACTGGATCTTTCACAAGAGTGAACAATCCTTCTTTGCCACCTGTTCTTGAGGTACATCCACGATAAATACAAGTATATCCTCCTCCTCTTTGACGCGGCATTGTTTATAAACCTAATCTTTATACGTACAATAAAGTCTTAAATTAACAACTCCACAATTAAAACCATCAACAAAAATTAAAAATAAACCACTAAAAAAACATAAAAGTTATCAGAATATTAGCTTAAAACAACCAAAAATCCAAAACGACAAATAAAGACACGACAGGAAAAAAAATATTGGTTTTCTAACAGCGACAGCAGTGACAGCTTCGTTTATCTGTTTCACTTCGAAAAAGTAACAAATCTACGGTTCAATTTTGACAATGCTCCACCATGAAGAAGGTGTGGCTTCGGTTGCTATATTCTTGTTTTAGCCCTATGTTTCTTTTCTGTATCGTTCTTTATCCTGTGGTAAAAGTGTAATTTTTAACGCATGCTGTCAGTGTCTAAAATGCCATTTTATGATACTGGTGTTAAAAGTGATTTATTTTTAAAAGAAAATATAAAAACATAATTCAAAATGAAGTGTTTATTTAATTAAACTTACAATTTGAGAAACTACAATTTTAATAAGAACCTCCATGGCCAGTCTCATTGGCAGATGTAGCAGAATTAATTTTGGTGAAGCTTGTACTCGGGCAGAGAGCAATGTTATCTGCCGAAGTTTGGGGCAAAATTTCATCCGCAATGTTCTGTTTCCTTTGTAACGAGTCTTCTATATAACTCTCTACTACTGTATTGGACTTCCATCCACCGTGTCTTTTAATTTTAGTAAGACTAGCACCAGGGTTTGTCAACTGAGTAACGTCGCGTGTCGGAAACAATGTCCAGTATAAAAATAGGAATCAGACAAATTTAAAAATTCAGCAATTTTGGCAGGCATCTTACCAAATGTGTTGATTCCAACTGGAGTCCTGGCACATTTATTTTTAATGCATTTTATAAAAACTCTTGAATGATTAATATCCACTGGACGAAGGGCTATGTACTTTTTAAAGTAGTTCATATACAAAGTACCACTTACAACAAAGGTGCGTTGCAAATTAGTTTTTGTGCCTGGTATATCACAACTAGTGAAGTTCCAGAATCCTCGATATTATCTATTTTATTTTAAGTCAAATCGCACAGTTCCTCTCGACGACATGCTCCAAAAACACCAAAAATCGCAGCAACTTTTTGCATAAGATATATTTCATCCAGGGCTTCTGCGAGAAATTTGTCGATATGTTCCCTTGTTAATACTTTTGACTTTTTCGGTTAATATCATTAACCCTTTCGCTTCAAAAAAGACAAGAGCTTGTAATATCTGCTTATGTCATGATTATTTATGTTAACTATTTACTTTAACATAGAGTAATTCGACCAAAGCGTTGACGATTTCCATATTTTGGACTTTTCTACAAAGTATGCAAGAAGCTCTTTTTCACTGGCCTCCTTGTCACTGACATTTTTCTGATCACATCATTTCAAGAAACGATCGTATGAAAACTCGTAGTGTTGCTTTGTCTTACTAGGCAATAAATCAAAAGCAAGTTATGATAACACAATCATAGGGAACACAAGTTGAATTATGCAGACGCGGCAAGTCCAAAATAAGGCCCCTCCAAAACTAGTTCGTTGCCGGCATTTTCTAGCTTTTATATTTTAACTTTTGTATCATTAAGATCTAAAATAAAGTTCCGCTTTTTGTAAAGTTTTTGATATTTTTTAAAAAACCAATTTTTAATAGCGAAACTAAAAGTAGCAGCTTTATTGGAAGCTTCTTCAATTCCGGCAGTAGAAATTGATTTTATTGATAACTTTCCATCGAAGAACGACGAAACTAGAAAGAATAATTCGTGATTTAGTTAGTTGTCAACAAATACAAATTAACAAATTCGGTTTTTGTTTACCTTGGCAACTTGTTTCATGAATACATTAGATGAAATTGGGTTCAAAACTGATAATCTCGAGGCTATTATTTTATCAATTAATTAATGTAAAATAGGTATGCGTTAATTTGGACTTTTAACCAAATAAAAAGTAAAGTATAATATACAAATAATTAAATCCTCCAAACTAAATAATCTAACTAATAAAACTTCCTACATATTGTAAAGTTATTCCCAATCTTAATTATTTCTCAATTTCTTTATCTACTACTTTCCATTCCCCTTTAACCTTTTTTAAATTTACAACATTTCGTCTAATTTTCTTACACATCTGATCATTTTGGACTGTGATATCGCCTTCTTGTTTATTTTAAATTTTATATGTAGCGGGGTCAGAATCGGGAGTTATTTTATTTTCTTTTTTCACATTTTTTAAATATACTCTGTTGCCTGCTTCTAGCTCTACTTATTTTGCTGTTCTTTTCCTACCTATGTATTCTTTTTCTTTCTGAATTTTATCCCAATCGCGAGTTGAATTATCTTTGACTTTGTATACTACAGTTCCAAAATTTGGAATTTTTTTCTCTAGATTATCTTTTAAAAATAATTCGGATGGGTTTTGGCCCGTGGTTGTATGATATTGTGATAATGTGATATTGTACATTGTTAAATATTCTAGTAGTTCTTATTGCCAATTTTTTTTTTATATGCTCTGAGTACTTGTTTTAATATTGTGTTGTGCTTCATCAGATCCATGTACAAGTATTCGCTCCGTGCGTGACAGCAGCACAATCAATTGTGTACTAATGGACTATTTTTGCCTATACTTATAATACAATTTTTAATAGAATTCGTAATTAAAAAGTATGTATGTTAGTTTTAATAAAAGTATATGGATTTGTAAAACAAGTAAAACATTAATTTATTATTATATACTTTTATCGCTTAAACTAATGAAAATTAAGTATATTCAATAAAAATCAATAATAAAATGAAGTCAGGCAACAGTATTTACGGAAAAAGGTATGAGAAGTTGCCTAAGTCTAATAAGTTTTCTTTAAAGAATTAACTTACTCTGTTAAAATAAAAAAAAATATCTTTATATAATAGCGTGAAGTTAAAATGTATAAACAGAAAGATTGTTATTTATATTTTCATTTTTATTCGAAAGAAAACATAGAATGAATGACTAAAACTGGTTTCCTATCAGTAAGTCACAAAATTTTATTCCAGTTACATACAATAATCAAAGACAGAAATCTAGTTCTTGTTGAATATTTAAGATTAAAGTGATGTTGAAAAACATCGTAAAATTATATTTGTTTATTTAAAACCTTTCAAGTTTCTGATGTCTACTATTTCCATTATTACTGTTATTATTACAAAAGTAAAGATAATTTTTCTACATATATCCATTTATTTCTTTGATTTAATTTCCACTTTGCTACTGAATTTTTTTCTAATTTACACTGTTTTTTTTGCTAGTATTTTTACAATTTTCAACACTGCAACTCCGGTTGCTTATTGTATTGTTTTTAACTACTTTTTTGAAAAAAAAAAAGTAAATTTATACGTTTATTTGATATTCCAAAATTACAAAATATCGCCCTAAAATGCACGAATTATCCGCCGCTAGCGCTAGTATCGTTTTCGCTTCCCCTACCATGACTTCGCACTAAGCGAATATCTTCAGTGAAGTTTATAGTTCTATTTGATGAAATTCATCTTTAATGTCTAGTCTAGAGAATATGGTAGCTTTTCTAGAGGTAGGTAATATGGCATTTATCGTAGGTAGAGGGTGGTTTTCTCACATTAGGCAAGGCTCTTATCAATGCAAAGTCAAACGTCACCATTTTCTTTGAAAATAGGTACCATGTGTGACACCCACTTTGACACACCATTAACCGATTCAGTAATCCCTGAATCTAATAACGCTTGTAACTTTGACTCAATTTTTGACTCTAAAGGTATAGGAATTCGCCTATGTGGCTGGCATACAGGTTAAATGGAATCTTCTGTTGGGATATCGATTGTAATATTTGAAATTTTGCAAATTCAGTTACATTATTAATTTATAGCCCGACCCTTAGTACTCCTAATGCTTTTGCAATAGATTTCCCTAACAAATTTTTGGTATCGTCTTTATTTACATAAATCGTTGCTTTTTCCGCCTTTTTGCCAATACAAATATTGCATGCAAATGAACCAAATATTTTAAGAGGTGTGTTACTTGCATAAGCTACAAAAGTTTTATCAGGATTCTTTATTTAATTCCAAACAGTAATTTTACGCTATTTTAGAAAACACCAGGATTTTTCAGTAATAAGATAACTTCTAGATTCCCCGTATCATTTCATTATCATCATCAATGTAAAAGACATAATCCGTTTCTTCCTTTATAATAATATAATAATAATACTCTCCCTAATTCACCCCCTTACGAGTGAATTTTAACCCCAAAAGCTGAGCTTGTCCGGGGAAAGGGACGGCTATTATTATTATTTGCCGTGGCGCTCCGGGGCGACTTAAAGATGATTGATGGTGCCATTTGACTTACAGGTGAGGAAAACCCGGAAAACCTCACCCACCATCATCGAGACGGTAATGTATGGCGAATTTTTTTAATCTGCATGTCATATCAACAGAAATTGAATTTCTATTAATACGCCACACATCAAATCCTAAACCGAACCATGCAATTTAATTAAAAATCCACATGGTCTGGTCTGGGATTCGAAACCCAGCAGTCTCAGACTCATAAACTTGCCTATAAATGAATATAAGCGCGATAGACCGCTACACCACCGCGCCCGGTGTTAGAATAAGAAAATTGGTATCTGGGTTTCCTCTTTAGATTGCTTAGGCAACATCTTGTATAATGTCCAATTTTAGTATATTTTAAACATTTTTGACCTAGTGCTGGACAATTTTTGTATTGGCTATAATGCTCATTGCTACCACAACGCGTACATTTTTTTATAACTTTAAATTGAATTTTATTTATATGTTGTTCTCTTGATCATTGTTAAAACTTCCAATTTCTCTAGTTTTCGATTCTAGAGCATTAGCTTCCCCTAAAATTACATCTCGTTAGATTTTATCACCTATGGCTAACAATTTTTTCTTTAACTCTAAAGATTAACATTTTTTGACAATTTGATCAATAAGATGTTCATCTGTCTCAATAAATTTGCATTTGTTTATTTGAATTCTTAATCTTACTAAAAACTTTTCAAAACGCTTATTATTTTCTTGCTAAATTTGCCTAAATAAATGACGTTCGTAAAGCTTACTATGTTTCGGCTCAAAATACTCATCCAACTTCTTTAGTGCTACTGCGAAAATATCGACATCAACCTTCTGGAATGACATGTGTACCTGGTATATTATAGTAAAGTTCCTAAAGTTGCTGTCTCCCTACATGAAGCAAATGTGCTCTCTTTTTGCTGCTTTCCTGTATATTTAAAGCCTCCAAATAAATATTGAAAGAGAGTTTCCATCTAGACTACCTTAGACCGACAGAACTTGGTTCTCCATCGCAGTCAAACTGCTCGATGTTTGGTACGTTAGCCATTTCTAAAAATAAAATATATCATATTTTATTTAATTTTTATGAAACATATTACTACAAGATGCTTATAATAGAAACTCTTCTTAACACCCCTTTATATATTTATATTTGTGTTAGTTCTAAACTATTTTTTTTTTTCAAGTTCCAAACTTATTTCTCATGGTTCTAAACCCTCTTCTTTAGGTATTGATTTCTTATTTTTTTTGTTTTGAGTTTTAAACTCTCATTTCAGTTCCAAACTTTTTTTTAAGTTCCATACCTTTTTCTAATTTCAGAGTTCTAAACCCTAAATTTCCTTTCAACTTCCAGACTTATATCTCATAGTTCTAAACTCTCTCTTTCATATATGAAAATTTATAAGAAATATGCAGAACTTCACTCGTCACATGTCGCAATATTTTAATTTTTTTTAATTACCAAAAAGGAAAATGCACCATTTAAAGAATTGGAATAATTAAATTTGCAGCAATGGGAAAACAAATAGCTACTTTTTTTAAATTACCAAACCCGGAAAAATATACCGGACATAGTTTCTGAAAAAAATCGTCTGCCACTTTATTAATTGATGCTGGTGGATATATTACAGCTTTAAAAAGGCATAGGGGTTCGAAAAGCACCGCTGTGGCAGAAAGATGCATATATAATTCATTTAGAAATAAAATGAGTATAGCCAATAAAATTGTAGACTCCATTTAGCCAACAAGCTCAAGCAACCTCTTACCAGCATCATCCTTTGCATTATCCTCTGAATCGGTTAACTCCGTGAATAAAAATATTAACCTTGATTGCAACGCAGCACCGCTAAATTTCACGAATTGTTCCAATATAGAAATTAATATTAGTTCATATAAAAATTTTATATAAGCGTTAAAACTATATACATTGTCCACATTAAGAATTTTTTAGTTCACATGAATTGTTCATAAATACAAGAAATATCGTTGCCCTACTTTAATTTTCATAGTTTTTTAAGTACCCACCTTTGTTTTAAATGTAGTTAACTAATTTATTTAACAATAAAAATCCCTTTAAAACACTATGCTTACTTAGTTGCTTGATCTTTTATTTGTTATTCTTTGCCAAAATCCCGACTCTTGCCTCCATTATATAAAATTTTTCGATTTTGAGATAACTTTGTATAACAGTCTATAATAGTCGTGGAGAAAGTGTAGTCTTTAACTCGCATATAATATGGCTATTATTCCATGCTCGTTAAAGAATATACTATTAATACTTATGCATGCGAAATTTTAAGCAGAGCATTAGAGTGCTAGATTCGTAACTAAGGCAACACAAGTTCTACCTCCGTGAAGGTACCATTTTATCCATTTAATATATTTAATTAGAATAATACGAGCACATAGTTATTATTAATTTTTATGTTATTTAATTTAAAAAGAAATTATTATTTATATGTTTTTTTTAACTATTTATTCCTAAAATTTAAGTTTTATATATATAATTATTACTTTTTTGCCCTAGGCCTTGTCTTCCCAAGAGCAATAAAATAAATGAAAAAGCTGGTTACAATGCTGGTGGTAGTACGAAATGGTATATTTACATTACGAGAATGGAAAGTGATATTAAATCAAAATTAAAGAACGCTTAACATTCTTGTACAAAAAAGTTCATATAATCATCGCTATTATTCTTAAAATTCTAAACGATTTAAATTATGTATTTATAAAGGTAAAAAGTAGAACGACAGTCGTTTAATATTTATAAACCCGTTGGCTTTATATCCCCCAGACAAAGCATTAAAAGGAAATGTTTGGATAAATTAGAGCCACCGAAAGAATAACATTTCCAGTTATCTCGAATTTTATCGACTTCTACGAGAGCCACTTGAGGAAAATGTGGTTTTATAGAAACGGGAAATCCGTTATTGTCGTTCCGATGACATCTGGAAAATCATTTTATTCGAAAAGTTTATTTTCAACCGAACACAAACAAACGCATTGTTTGGAGAAAACCAATATTGTGATACGGAGTAATTGTTTCTGCTTACCAGTTCCTTCTTGTATAAGTTAAATTTTGGAAAACCAAATTAGCATAATGGATGGAGCAAAATTGATAATAATAATTCATTTCTATTGTTTATTTTATGATGATCAAATCGAAATGATATAAAAAGGTTTTATAAATGATTAATAGTATATTACATTACGAGTGTGGAAAGTGACATTTTTCACACTAGTGGAAAATATTGTCGCACGAGGCACAAACCGAGTGCGACTATCACACGAGTGTGGAAAATCACTTTTCACACAAGTGATGTACAATATTTTTCCTAGGACCACAAAATAATTTCATCAAAAAATGTAAAACCAGGTAATTATTATAATGTAAAACCAGGTTATTATTATAATGTAAAACCAGGTTATTATTATAATAATTAAAATGTATTTAAAAAATCGTATTTATTCAATTTTTATATTTTCTAAACAAAAAAAACTGTAAAACAAAAAAAAATAAAAAAACAAATAAAAAATTCTACCCCTGCAAGGATTTGAAGCAGTCGCTCGCCAGGTCTCAAATGGCAAAGTTGATAAAGTTTGATACTATACCAATTGAATGATCTAATCGGGTATGTGTTTAACCAGAATAAAAAGCAAACATAACTTGGTTATTATAAAATTATTTTAATAATAATTGTTAAAGATAAATATCTAGGATCTAATTTACAACAATTTCAATAATTTAACAATCATATCGATTTTAGTATTAATATGGGCATTACATAGATCAAAATAGAAATGATGCGTTTGACATTTTGTGACAGTTGATGCGGAAAGTAGCATATTCGCACACGGATGGAAAGTAAATTCTTATTCATACGCGTGTGATATAGGGCACTTTCCATAGGACTATATATAGTTTGATATATGTCACTTCCCTAAGTGGTCGTAGGAAAACATTTTATTACCGTCCTTTAAAAGTTGACCCGTATTAGGTACCTGTATAAAGGGGTTTGGGGGGTCACATCACTAGGCCAATACAAAAAACATCAGTTAGATATTATAGACCAATTTTTTTGATTAACCACATCAAAAATATTTAAATATCTTTGAACATTACAAAAGAAAATTAAACAATTAGTGGAAGTGATCAATGATCTGAGTGGAGTAATCAGGCACTGCCAAAGGAGCATCTCTGAATTATTCTAAATGTTAATCATTTATTCGCAAGGGTACTGAATACATTATTGGATATGCAATTCATACATAAACTTTTTATAAGGTGACAACAGGATTGAGTTGAAGAAAATAAGTTTAGTTGGATCTTAATCTAAAAGGAACTGGTCCTATTAAAATTTATTAAAATAAATCTAGACAAGACAAATTTATTACCTATTAGTTGCAAAATCGATGGGTCTTTGCCCTTCGAATTCAAGACCAACGGAGCTCTTTAAATTATCTAATCAAATATAATTTAGAAAAAAATATATATAATATTTTTTTGGTTAAAACAAAGTCACGGAGCAAAGGTTTTCAGTTATGGATGCAAGTAAAATTTGTAAAAAAGAAACAGTAGGAATACATCGCCCCCAGGTCTAATCGAACGAAGCCTTCTATGCGAAGCGATCAAACTCCTGCAAACTCTCATGTGGGACAACCTCACAAGAGAGAAATGGGTAAACAAAAAAGAGGTAAAGGGAGTAGAAAAAAAACCGTCATCAGTGGGGACGATTGCTTCATTGATAGAGAAATAAATGGCAGGTATGAACATCCATTACACCAATGGAGCATCGGCTGTGATTTAAATGACATTCACTTAAAACCTATTAGGGCTCTTACTGTGAGCCTACGAAAACCAGATAAGAGGACTTGCTTGTAAATATGCTTAGGTAATTTATCATAGTAGTATTAGGAACAAAGAACATGAATGATAGTATAGAATATTAAATTTGGAATAAGGTGGCAAGTCTTATTGTAGCTTCTAGTTACTCTACAGGAGATGTGCCTATGCAACCCTTGGAAATATCCAGATCAATAGAGTACTGGGACAAACGCAACACCACTCTACAACATAATTTAGTACGTACTCAGACAAAACAAGAACCCAGACATCCACTAGTTCTGAAAAGTGATCTCGACAACCGAATTAGTGAACGATTGAGGCATATGAATCAAGCTACCACATTAAACTAAATAGTACTAGTAGGGACGCTCCTTGGTGAAACAGTCATCTATAAAACTTAAGATCCAAAGTGCGGAAACTCTAAAACATGGCACGCATAGCAGAGATTGGCAGAGATATATCAAGGTACTTGCTACCTACAACATAGAAATCAAGTGAGCTAAATGTAACAGCTTCAGGAAATTTTGCGAAAAGATTAATTCTACACCTGCTGGCAAAAGGAAGAGTAAATAAAGTTATGGCTTTAAAAAAGCAAAATGTAAGTTTCATGGAGAGTAAGAAAGGCCGAGGTCGTCTCTTAGTCAAAACTTACTCTTCTATTTTATTAGGGGACATAAGTAAAGTAAGCGGGCCCTCTACAGTGGCCAAACATATTTGCAGCAGTAATCAGTTAAAGTGGGCCGTGAACAATTTAGAATAGTTTAAGGCTTCAGCGGCCACAGGACAAATTACTACTACATATAATCCGAATATCCGGAGCAGTCTGGAACTGGAATATATGCCAGAATCATGGAGAAAGGCAAGAGACACCTTTATTTCAACAGTGGGAAAAAGGATACTATACATCCTTAATCCATCCGACCAATCACATCCTTTGTATTAAAAAAAATGGAGGAGGCTGTTAAGAAGTACAGATATAATAGAAAGAATGCCACTTCACTGCAGCTAGCACGCATACCGAGCAGGAAAAACTACAGTAACTGTCCTCGTATAGCGGACTGACAAAAACCAAAATGCACTTAAAAACAAAGAAACGGTCGTGTGTAACTTCTTAAGCATTGAAGAAGCGTTAAACAACCCGACACATGAATCTGTCAAAAGAGTACTCGCATATAGAGGAGTAGGTAGCACCTCATTTAAAAGAATGGCGTAGCTACTATCTACGAACACTGATGCTGTCCACAAGGAGGAGTTCTATCTACATTAATGTGGAGCCTAACCGTAGACGAATTTCTATGCAGATTGACTGGAACTTGGCAAACCTGGTTAGGTATAAATAAATATTCAAATTTGCTTGGGGTAAGTTTAGAAATATTCTATGTAATATAGTCAAAAAAGGGCTAGAATACACCAAAAGATGGTGTCAAGAGGTGGAACTATAAACCCATCTGAAAAACACTAGTAATCTTTTTAGGAAGAACAAATCTCAATGTTAAATTTATCAATGTAGACGAGATATATGTAGAATGGGCAAATTAAGTCAAATATCTAGGCCTAACCCTAGATAACAAACTACTCTGGAGTATACATGAGAAGGTAGTAGTAAATAAGGCCACAAAATTCCTAATACCGAAAGGGACACCATAAATCTTTTAGGTTGCAATGCATAACTCCATAACCATTATAATATGTGGAACTGAGCCTCGACGAATATTCTAATTAAATTACAACAGTCATGAACAAAACGATGCGTTGGTTTTGTAATAACAAAAAAAATAAAAAATAAGAACAAATTAAAAAATAAAGAATAAAAAGAAAAAAAAACAAAACAAAATTAAAAAATAAAAAGTAAATACCAAAAAAAAAGAATAAAAAAATTATGTAATATTTTACAAAATAAATTCAGTTCTTCTAGAGAGCAGTTTAGGTATCTATTTTATAATAATAATTATTTTTTTGTCTCTGATTCAAGAGACTGTCACATTAGTTATAAAAGAACAACAACTTTTCTTTGTATTTAGAAAATATTATATTAAATTATAAGTGGATATAACGGTCTTTAAAACACGTGCGATTTTCTGAGCATGACGGCGCAGCCGGAGTGCTCGAAATAGAGCAAGTGTTTTAAAGAGCAGTTATCCACGAATACTTTACGCTATTTTTTTTATTGATATACTTTGAAATCCTAAATATTGGTATTATTTCTACAAAAAAATGGAAATTTGTGATGTAACATCAGTATACCTCGTTGTCATGAAAATGAGACAAACAAAAATTTATTTTTAATCTGTCACGTAAGATTAATTGTTCGCAACAGTTGTTATTGTTTAAAATGAGTTCAAATATTGAGTATTTAAATAATAAAGCAGAATCGCGCTTAATTCCACAAAAATCTGAAGCGGTTTATAAAAAATAATACGATAAATTCAACACGTGTATGGAAGAGCAAATGGTTACACATATAAATGAACGAGTTGTTCTCGCTTATCTCCAGAAAATGTCGGAACAGTATAAAGTTTCGACTATGTGGACTATTCATTCAAAATTACAAAGTATAAAGTATGTTAAGGATAAACAAAGGGGTCGATATAAAATCGTTCGTCAAAGTGCATGCATTCATGAAGGCAATTAACAAAAATGAGGTAGTCAAGAAGGCATATGTATTCGAGGAAGACGATTTGCGTAAGTTTTTTACAGATGCACCGGACATTACGTATTCATTTTTGAAGGTAGTTGCTATTTGTTGCATCTTTGGCTCTTGTAGAAGATGTGAATTGTGCGATTAAATAAATTTTTTGAAAAATTTCTCGAATATTTTATTTGACATTACAAGGCATTCTTGTCAGATCAATATTTAAAAAGTTGGCATTTAGACATCACGTTTTTCGGGTTGTTGCTATGGTAACTTTAAAACGCGCGTTTTTTAAAGTTCGTTTTAAACACGCTGAGGCTTACTTTAAATAAGTAAAATAGGGTACCAATAAAAAAAATATATTTTCGGTAAAATATTGTAACCGTTATTTTTTATTGGTCCAGAAATATTAAAAACCAACCTTCTCTTTTCTTTTACCTTTTACCGGATCTGCTTTTTAGTATAGACAAATTTTCCTATAGCACTTCACTAAATATACGCATTTTTCTATTAATGAAATAACCGTTTTTTTCTTGCAAAACTGATCAACTTTATTGTTCAAAAGTCCGTTCTTTTTTTTTTAATTGCCTTAGTAAGAAGTCCGGCTGTTATTTTTTTATTTGCCTCTGTGTTTTTTTTTTTTTTAATTTCGTTTCCAGCTCCGCAATTTTAATTTTCTGTTTTGCTCTGTTTTCTGTCTTTTTTATAATTAGACAGTAGTTTTCCTGATTGCTAAAGAGTATTTTCTTCACTTTTTAGGAGTACACGATGATGTATTTGATCAGCTTATTCTATTTTCATCGTTTGTAATCTTCTTTAGACTCATACGATCGCTTACTCCAATTTATCCCATGTATAAAAACGTTTTTGTAATTCACACTTTTTCACATTCTGTTATTTTATTTATACTTTTAATCCTTTCTCCCGCTTTTCATTTGTTATATTTTTTCTTTTCATTTTTGCTCTTTTTATTTATTTTTGTTTTGATGTAAAATTCTTACTGATCTTCTTTTTGATCTTATTTGATTTCCACCTTAAAAATAAATTTTCTCTAATTCTATGCCAATTTCTTCTACTTATTTATGCGTTTTTATGAAACATGTCGCGGGCCATGGTATTTCTGTACTTGTTATGTTATGTTATGTTGGGAATGGGGTGTTGATACAATGTGACCTAAAAGATCTATTGTATCCTTTTCTGTCGCTAATGCACCAAGGAAATGTCTCAATACTAACGACTCTTCGAGTCCTATTTTCTCAAGGAAGTGTAGGATCTGGAGTGGCTTCAAGTTAGGTAAATCTTCCTCTTCTATTTGATATCCTCCTAGATATAGTGCCCTTGGATTCTGGAGTGCTACACAATGTGAATGGAGGTTTTGTCCTCCACCTTACAGAATCTGCACTCACTATCGTCTACTACTCTCAGTTTACTAAGGTGGCCTTTTAATTGGCAATGCCCGGTAAGGATCCCTGTTACAATACGTAGCCTGTTCTTGCTCAGGCAGATGCAGGCTTTTCTGGTTATATTTACCCAGAAGTATCTTAGCCTATCTCAGCTCCAAGAGATTGTTCAATTATCGGTTCTTCTAATACCCAATTCTATTTTAATCTTTCCTAATAATATGTTACTGCTGATACCGCAGAACGGCTCAGGTCCTACAAAGGGTGTTTGAGACCTTTTCCTTGCAAGACTATCGGCAATCTCGTTACCCTGTACCCCGTTGTGTCCCGGCACCCAAGTAAAAATAACTCTATTTTTCTCGCCTAGCTCATTCAATTGTTCTAGGCATCCCCAGACCATTTTTGAGCTGATTACGTAAGAGATCAGCGCCTTGATGGCTGCTTGACTACCGGACATGATGATAATCTCTTGTCTATAATAGTTTCTCTCGATGTTAAAATGGAGACACTTTTCGATGGCGTGAATTTTCGCCTGGAAGATGCTTGGGTATTTCCCCAAATTTTCGGAGTGCTTGGTTCTCGGCCCTTACACTCCTATTTCAGTTCCTTTCATGGTTTTGGAACCGTCCGTATACCATTGAATAGCATGTCTTTCGGTTGCAAGCGCGATGGATTCTTGGCTTTATTTTAATTTTTGCTGCACAGCTCTGTGGTTTTTCACAAAACTGTACTTCTTAAGTATTTCATCCTGGGGCATGTCTCAGGTATCTTTAATCCTAAAGCAAGTAGACTTTCGTCTGATTACTTTGGTCCTAAACATTCTATCTCGTGACCTTTTTGCCACATTTTCTATCATCAAATATAGAGGAGTGAGGTTTAAGATCACCTATATTGCAGCTGTAGGACAGGTTCTCATTGCAGCAATAATACAAACACAGGCTAGTCTTAGTACTTTTGAAATATTAGCTCTCGTAGTAGCTAAACTAGTTCTGTTACTCCGGGCTATAGCCCCGTATGTGATGACTGGTCTCACTATTGCAGTATACATCCATCGCAGTATGTTTGGGTTACATCACCATCGTTTACTCGCAATGTTTCTGCTTACCATTAGGGCTTTTGTGGCCTTATTTAATACTTCCTTCTCATGTGTGTTCCAAAGAAGTTTGTTGTCCAGGGTTAGGCCTAGATATTTCATTTCATTTTTCCATTCTATATCTATCCCGTTTAATGTAACGGTTTTAAGATTAAGTTTTCTTTTCCTTGAAAAGGCTACTAGTGTTGCTTTTGTAGGGTTTATACTAAGTCTTACTTCACGGTACCATCTTTTGGTATGTTTTAGTCCTCGTTGGACTATATCACACAGAATATTTCTAAACTTGCCTGTAGCAAATATGACTATGTCGTCTGCATAACCTTGACAAAACAGTTATTTAAAATTGTTGTTTATATTATTGACTTTTATACACATACATTCTGCATATTATCCTTAAAATTTCACACTGGTAAAGAAACATCCATTACAATGTGATATGTTGAATATATTTTATTATAAATTTAAGTAATTATTAAATTTTATCTAAATTGTATTGTATATCCTCTATTAATTTTGCTTCTAGATGAATAAGGAAAAAAATAGAAAAGGTCTTACTAAATTATCCTTTGTGTCGTTTGCACAATCAAGTCTTCATCTGGCTACAGCCACTGTGGACATGTTCTATCAGAGATTGGATACTTAGTACCACTGCAGGTACAGCAATTGACCATGCAACCATTTAATGATGCTATCAATATGTCCCTAAGGCAGGCAGGTAGCAAGAGGTACCCAACTATAGTATGTCTCAAAAGTTTTAAATAAAAAAGTTATAGTAAAAAAGTTATTTTGTATTTGAACAACATGACTAAATAACTACGTTAATTTCTATTTTTACTAAATATTCACATGACGGATAATGGTCCATTCTCTTATATTGCACATAATATGATCACTACATATGCCTTCAGTCTTTGGACGGTAGCGATGTTGACTTCCCAGATTTTCTGGTATATTATGCGCCTTAGTTGTTCCACATTTTGGGCTTCCCAACCGCCATCCTATACTTTTCTGCTCAGTATAGACCAAAAATATTCAATGGGTCTCGCCCAAGGCACATTTGGAGGGTTTACGACTTTGGAAACAAAATTGATGCCATTTGCAGCTAACCATTTGTTATTATGGCGTAGTGAGGCAACGCTAAATCAGGCCAGAATATTATTTGGTCGTTGCGATGATGAGTATCAATTGAATTCCTTAGCTTTGTAAGACATGTAACGACGTAAATGTCAGCATTAATGCCTTTACCACAAACACGTCCAACATACGGTTGTGAAACACCATTATTCGATATGGCGCACCACACCATGATTTTATCCTCAAACCTATATTTGCCTTTCAATTTCACATTATATGGAGCATTTTGTACATTATCTGTATAGAACCCATCATAACCTTTGATCTCCAAATTGAATAATGTGGAATATTTTTCATCGTGAATAACAATAGCTTTACCAGGAAAATAAACATGTCTCAAAGCACGGCATCATCTAGGAATTATTTAGATCTGATTCTCGTTATATTTTGGTGCCTTCTTGTGTTTTTGATACTGAATACCGTTTCTGGAGAATGTTCTATAGTTGTTTTTTAAACATAAAATCTTCGACCTTACTTTTGCACTGACATTCCAATCTTGTTCTTTGCTGCTTCAATTAAACTTCACTCATTTGTTCGACTCAAAACTTTGGGGCGTCCACTTTTTGGTAAATTTGTGCAAAGTATACCCTCCTCGCATTCTTTTATTGTCTGGTAGATTGTCGAATCAGATATATTTTGGCCCCTATACATTCTGACAATATCACGCTTAGGTACTAGTCCAGATTGTACGAAATCTTACTTAAATATTGTTTTTTACGCCTATGTCAGTAAACGTTAAAAATCGCGCTATCAACATTCCTTGTAAATGACATTTAACAATAACATGCACGTAATGAGATCTTATTACATGTGTGTTTTGATAAGAAAACTTAAATTTCTTGGTTTAATCAAATTAGAATCAAATTTTTGTCTACGTACGACTTTATCTGGTCTATTTACATAAATTTAGTAGTTTAAAAAACATAAAAACTTTTAGCATTAGCTAGATACATTTTGGATTAAAAGAGTGATGCCCCTAAATGTCGGCAACATATTGTACATTTAATTTGTAATTTTTGTAACAAAATATGATTGTATCCTAACATTTTCTCAACTTTACCTAGGAATATGTTTGTTAGCAGTGAAACTGATGGAATTATGAGCCTTCCACCGGAGATTATAGAAAAATCTCAAGCTGCCACACATAATTTGTTACTGCTAAAATCCAAAGAAAGGTACAAAATGACCTATCGAAAATGTATGGATTGGTGACATAAGCATAACGTTAAATCCATTTTTGAGAATGTTTTAAGTGGGCGTAGAAAAAGTATAGTACGTTACACGAGTTGTAAGCCCATTACTTACATCTCTTGTTACGTAATATACTATAACATACATGATATGTCATATTAAACTTTACACACTTTGATCACAGAATAACCTACCTATTACAGAAGGGAAGACTTGCATCGGGGTGATCAAAATTTAAAGTGACACTCGGTGAAATTGACGTTTTCGCCGGTTGTTACACTGGTAAAAATAAACAAGATTCATATAAATTCGGATAATACACTAAGAAAAGAATTTAAACATCTGTAACAAACTTGTTTAGCAACATATACTATTTCTTCTCTGAATTGAAGGTTAGTGATATAATTAGAAAAATAAGGCTTTACAATAATTTATTTTGAAGTAAATTGTACTGATCGCTAAACTCTTTGTGCTTAAAACATTAGTTTTTTAAGATAATATTAGTAATTTTATTACAATTTATTGATGTATTAATCGTGTTCTGAAAAACACCTTCAACTATGATAGTTGGATCTAGAAAAATAGATTAACAATAATAATATTAATATAATAATAAATAAAAACTGGCATTAAGAATGCAAATATACTTTCCAACTGTATTTTTGAAAGACTCTTATGTGTTTTAGAGCCTTATTATATGTCAATAGTACCATAAAAAATCCATACAAAAAGACTTTCGCCATACTCTCTTATAATAATTTGACTGGGTGGATAAATTCGTGATTGTTTGCAATTCAAATTTTGTACACAAAATTAATCTAGTCGTTGATAGAAAAGCATCACCAATTATTGGCGTAACGATTTATTACACTGTTTTACATTAGCACTAACGTTCACTGCACTAGCTTAAATGTTTTTTTTTTTCTTTCGAGGCTCTGTTGAGTGCAGAGTTGTCCAGTAGCTACAGCACTTCTTTATTGACGTAAGAGTGAAGTCGACCTTCATGTTTTGCAGTAACCTCTTTATTTCTTATTTGAACTGTTGGCATCTTCATCATGGGCATAGCCAGGAAGGGACAGGGTGGGGCAGCTGCCCCCCCTGTTCATTCGCTGCAAGCGTTAAAATATTTTAAAATCACTTCTCATATGTCATTTCCAATAGTTGTATTTTTTTATATTTCAATAAATTTTCTGATATCTCAATAATTTCTTTTAAAATAGTTGTTTTGTTTCGACTTAGTACTTCTACCCTTATTTCATTTGTATGTAGTAGACAAATTTTGCTCATTTGATTTGCTGTCACTTTTGTCACGAAATTACGGCTTAATATCACAGATATTTAAAATGTCACAGGAACAAATATCACTGATACTTGAAATGCACGATATTGCCCATTTCTAGTGTGTTCGCGACAAATATTATTTCAAAAAATTAATACGGCAATAAGTACTCGACAAATGGGTCGGTCAAAGATATGACAGTTGCTCGACAATGGCCAGAAAAGACAATGGGGTGCAAAAACGTCTACGCGATTTTTTCCAGGAGTGTATTTTCACTGTGCAAGTCACAAACTTAATCTTGTTGTTAACGATCTAAAAAGGTTCCTGAAGTACCTACGAAACACGATTGCTACAGTCAAAGACATAATCAATTTTTTTTTGGAAAATTTTGTAGCCATTATAAAAGGACTTCAACTGATAGGATTAAAGGAAATGCAACAAGCCGTAAACAAGGAGATCAGCTGCATGCTGCTTCAACGAGGAGCACTTTTATATTTTGCCTTTGTCTGATTGCAAAATACTCTTGTAACTTAGAGCCTGTGGTAATTCGTTACAGACAGTTGCAATATATTTGATTAAATGTTCACAGCAAATTGAACATATCATGGAATTAGTAGGTGAACATCGTGACAAAGCGGAGAAGACAGTGGAAGCTATCATGAATGAGATGGAAGCAATTGGCATGGAATTGGATGTAGAAATACGTGTGCCCCGATTAACAGCAAAACAGTCATTCCGTACCAACCCACCAGTATCAACACCTGAACAGTACTTCAAAATATCTGTTTTAATACCCTACTTAGATTCTTTCTGTAATTCTTTAAAGGAGGGAGCGTTTCAGAGGGAAGCAAGGACCGGCCTTCGAACTACAGCATCTTGCAATCTTCCGGAGCAACAATAGCCGGCTTTTAAATTATTAAAAACAGCACGAGAATTTGAATTGTGGCACCGGTTCTGGACTTTAAAGGATAAGGAAGACACTAACCTCGACTTCGTGTCCGTTTTAGCTAAGACCGAACTTTACCCAGCAATTAAGAAGGCAATAATGATTTGCTTAGCATTCTTGTGCACAACTGCTTCCATTAAGAGGACGTTAAGCACCTTTAGGATAGTAAAAACCTGGTCGAGGTCCACAATGGCCACAGAACACTAGTATCGAATGACCAAAACTTCGAGAAAAGGCTTTAAAAAAATTCGCTGAAAAGAAGACAAGAAGGTTAAATTTATTGTAGACTTTGTATTCGATTTTTTGTATTACATCTTCAAATCATTAATAAAATTAAATTTCTACTTTTATTTCTTGTCACTTTCTTAAAACCGGTTTCGGTTTAGTTTCTATTTCCAAGTTTATTTTAAATCTTAATTATTAAGCTATTGCATAGCTTTTATCGCGGGATTTGAGCGCGGCGACCGAATCTAGAAATTTCGTAACGAAAATAAACTTAACAACCTCGAAAAATCGAAAAATCGAAAAAATCGAAAAAAATCGAAAAAAATCGAAAAAATCAAAAAAATCGAAAAATCTAAAAAATCGAAAAATCGAAAAGTCGAAAAATCGAAAAATCAAAAATTCGGAAAATCAAAAAATCGAAAAATCAAAAAATCGAAAAATCGAAAAAGAAATTCCGTAACGAAAATAAACTTAACACCCCCCACTCCGACCGGCACAGCGGTGCGGCGTTGAAAGCCGTGCATCGTCAAATGTCGTTTCAGTTCGGTAGACTTTGGTACGGTGTTTGTGTGCGTGCGACTAGACGTATGCGTGTAGACTAGCTGCTAAATGCTCATAACTGATTCTACCTCTTTTACACACAATTTCGAAAAAATTGAATTTGAAAATGAATAATGATCTACAAGAATCCACAACAAAATATGGGACCACCATTGACGCAGTATTTTCCAGATATTTAGAGGATATCAAGTCTCAAACTTATGTTTCTTATTTCAGTTATCATAAACCTATAGTTTCAATGATAAAAATTCCTGAATAACCTACATGTATTGTAAATTAATAAAAATATTTTAAACAATATTAACTTCTCATTTATTCAATAAAAGAAAAAAAATTGCTTTCTTATCGGTTACCGCGCTCAAAAGGTGTAACTTGAATTAATATCAAGGAAAAAATACTGTATAAATAAAATAAATAAATAATTATAATTGCATAAGTTGATAAAAAATGCTATGCAATAGCTTTACCGCGGCAGTCCCCGAGTGCCACAAGTATTTTTTTTTAATATTTTTTTGTAAAGGCTGTCAAGGCTGGCACTCATGCTCCCCCCCCCTGAATGAAAGTCTGGCTACGCCCATGATCTTCATGTCTGTATGAAGATAATTGTTTAGATCAGCCATACTCAACCTGCGGTCCGCATGCGGCCCTCCAAGCTGTTTTGTGCGTCCCTCCAAGCTTCTTTGTGCCGCCCTCCAAGCTTTTTTGTGCAGCCCGAAACACTGTTATTAGGAATTTAAATGGTTGACATACAGTCCTTTTTTGAAGCAAATTGTCCTTGCGATTTTTCAAAGCCTATTAAAACAATATGAGGACCTTTTTTTCTTTTTTTTTTATAAAATATTTAAAGCGGATCTCTATCGTTACCCATTGTCCTTTATTTACATTTCAAACAGGTGGCAACTCCAGTTATCACCCAAAAATATTGTAGACCGTGTAGTATGTGGCACAAAAGAAAAAAAGGTTGAGTACAGCTGGTTGAGATAGAAGCAGGGTTATCTTAGGACTTTATTTAGAAAAACTTATATCATGGCACATCCTCATAGCTGTATGTCATAAATCAAGAATGGATTAAGAATTTATTTATAAATTATATGAATTTGTTGTACACATAAATTTGCATTTTTAGATTATTAGAACTTTGAAATAAATTGAGATTTAAAGAAAAGTACTGTAGGAAAAAGGTTGTTATAAATAAAACACGTACCCTTACTGACTATTAATTTTATTTAATCCAAATTACGAAAAACATGTATTATAAAAATCAAATTAATAAAAATCTCAATACGAAAAATACACACAAAAGGCACAACATTTTAGACAAAGGAATATTCCCTAGGTCCTAAAAAATACAAGGTAAGCGCAAACTGCTTGTATTCATTAGAATGTCTTCTAGCTAGAGGCTTTTTGTTTTTAGATTCCGCTTGAGATTTACCTACATCTGCAAATGGTTGGTTTAAAAATTGTGGCCTAACCGAAGGATATTTTTGGGACTGGCACATGCATTATCGAAATAGAAACAACAATATCTCTTCAATCTTCAAAGTTAGTCATTCTTTTGCTGAGACCTAAAAAAATATTTATATTAAAAAAATACATAAACACAACACTTTTATATTATTTTTAATACCTGGGTGTACTGAGAAAATCATTGTGGGATTTAGTAGTAGATGTTCAGTGTTCAGGGCACATATTCATTCCGAACGATCAATGTTTTTATTTGTTACGGGTGTGTGCCAGAATATTGTCAGAAGTACATTTTCAAATAAACGTTTGATCCAACTGAAAAACTGTTGGGCTGAAAATGTTTTTCACACAACTGGTAGTTTTTGTGTAATTATTTAATGGGTATATTAATCAAGTCTTCTCAAATATAGACTGTTAACCACATGAACCCTAAAAAAATACAAAATACATTGTCATAGGTACATAAATATAATTTGATTTGAAAGTAATAGTAAAATACTTGTTTTGGTTAAATAGCCAAACAAATAATATACAGTTTGAAAAGTACTTATCTCGTTTTACTCATTTTACCGTTCTTTTAATACATGTGGCTTCTCGAGTGGATCTGCTCCGTAGTCTTTTAATGCGGAACTGGTAAGTCAAGTAAGATTAATTTCCTCCGAATTAAAGTTTAGAGCATTCGAAGTAAATGTAATTTATGTTACAATTGACAAAGAAAATAGCAGAGAACTGCTTTTAACTATACAGTTTACTGAAAAAAAGCAACTGAAGTTAACCATACAGTTCACTTGAAAAAAGGAACTGAAGTTGAAGTTGTAGATGTACTTCTGTGAGATATACAGACAGTTGTCCGTTGTCTCTTGCGTCACAGTTTATTCTTTTTTATCCTATTTATATATCTAGTTATTAACAACAAGAATATTTATAAAAAATATCAGAAGAAAATGAGAACATATTTTGTTTTCTAGTGATAGCAAAAAGTGAAAAATAAGACAGCTAAAAAAAGTTTATTTTGCAACTTGCAATAAAAACCAGGAGATGAGAAATCAAATTGGATTTAAAAGAAAGGTTTTAGTTTATTTTATTGGAAACCGGAAACGGAAAACACAAACAAATCTACAGCCGTTCTTTTATTCTACACAAGCTCGATTATCAGGAGGTATTTTTTAAATATAGCACATAATGTTGGTAAATTTAAATATATAAATCAAAATTTAAATTATTTCTTAGGAAGGGCTATCAGTTTTCCTCATTTAAAATACATAATTTATTTTGCATACCTTTCTGGAACTTTGGGAAATAACAAATAACTGGTATTCGAATCCGTTTAAGGTAGACATGGGCAATAAACACATCTCATTCTTTTAGATCCCCTTAGTTCATTAAAAAACTATTTTGCTTTATTAACATAAATTAAAATATGTAAATAGCGCAGCACATACCACAAAAAGTCTTAGATTAAAAACAGGTTTACCAAACAATGTTCATAAAATAGACAAAGGAAAACATTAAACACAATTTACACAATTATTGTTAAAAAATATACAAAGGAAAACCCTATAAAACACTAAATTCGTAAAAAAATTAGAAATTACAAATGACTGATCCTGATACATCAAAACAACACTCGCATATGACAGACAGTATTGCCGGTTATAAAATGGCGGCCCTGATAATGCGCAAAAATTTTGGACCCTAAAAATTAGCTATCCTTCACTTGTGTAATAGGTAGGTTGATGCTATTTGTTTCAAACCGTAACCTGATGAGACATTACTTACTGTAGGTGCGCTTTATTGTAAAAGTAAGGAAAAACAGTGTAACCCCCAAAACGTTACTTTAAGTTCAGTTGTCCCTGATGTCAACCTTGTAGCTCCGGTTCACTCAAGTGGAGAAGGGAGTGGGTGATTACTTCGTAATCAGGGAAAAATAAATTATTTTAGCTGTTCTGTTAAATTGGACGCCAGGTAGATCTACTATACCAAGCCACTACAAATCAGAAAAGTCCTACTTTTAAACCTACCAAATAAATAGGAAAATAAAAGACAACCTTAACTCAAACCTTGTTTATTTCCTAATTGGAAGATAGTTTCCCCTTAGTTAATGACCCCTTTACAATTAGTGCGCTATTAGCGACTTCAAATACAATTCATATGCTAGAAGGACTAGATTTTTACTTACATACCTGAGGGCTAATCATAACCCTAAATTAATACCAGTATTTACAATATTTTAGCGCAGTGTACAGAAATTAGACAGGGTTAGTTCATTGAATCTTAATAAAATCAATAATATTACTTGTCAGTACCCCATTAAAATCCCCAATAAAATCAAAAGTATTACTTCTCAATACCCCACGGTCATTAGCGTTGGATCCAAGGCGAAAGACATATCAAGCGCAACTCATAGAAAAGGTTAACTTTATTTAATATTAAAAATCCTGTAATTTCTGTATATTACAGAAGTTCATATCCAAAATACTTATAAACTCAAATAGTATTTGTTTCACTAAACAATGTGAAACATACTCTTATTATAAAACACTATGAATTATGATATATGAACTAACCATGAAACATAGGCAATGAGGGCCTTTAATAGCATATGAACACAACGTTATTTAATCAAATAAATTCATAAAGAAAACTGTATACATATACGTATCAGTGGTAGACTAAATAATAAACCCCAAATTATAACCGAAATGATAGAAAAATAAATGCATAATTTCCACTTATCTCCTGATCCGTGCTATTCAAGGCTAGCGTTGCCGCCTGTGGCATGTAGTCCTATGATACCAAATCTCTGATGTTCTAGAAAAGTAGATGAGGTGTTCGAACCCCAAAATGGCTGTTCTTCGTTAAGGAGGAAGTACATAATCAATACCAGTCAGGAAAACGCTAGTACTAGGCAGTATCTTCACCACCATACAGCTACACTGTGCCCAGCAACAGTAGCAGGCAACACCGGTACTAAGCAACACCGGTACCAAGCACCATAAAATGTACAATCCTAATTACAATCTGATAACCTAAATTGATCCCGCCCCTTTATCTCTTGAAAATTAATGTGAATTAATTGAACCTCCCAGAGGGTTGAAATTATTGCCCAAGTAAAGACTATTCAAGCAAAGCATCAAAAGTGCCCAATAAAGAAAAAATGAACCAGTAAAACTATACAGTATAACCTGTTCCCTATATTCAACCCCCTTAAAATCTGAAAGAATCTGTTATTAAAATGAATGGGTAGCAATATTAACAATTTATCAAATAAAACAAAAATAATAAAACCAACCTCTGTTCCGGAGGGTGTAACTTCGAATCAAAGAGGAAATGAAATCTGCGTAGAAATTCTTAAAGACCAATTCTCCCTTCAATATATAACCCAATTACGATCGGTCTCCAACCATCAAACTGCTACAGGACGACGGATGGGTTGAACTTCAATATTCAATGCTCCTCAAGATGAGATGGGAAAGCCGGCACACAATCACATAAAAAAATACCGGTCTAACTTCGCGTTAACCAACTTCAAAACGTACCATCAATGCTTCCCATAAAATAGAGACACTTTTACTAGACTCCCCACGCGGGATGATATACAAAATCACATAAAAAAAGTAAAAAGTCTCTTAGCGAATTTTCAGTTCAACACCTCCATTAACATTCCTTGTTGGAAAGAAAGACGAAGCTGCCACGTGTTACAAATTACGCCGTTCTTCGCCCCCTAGCATAAAACCTCGACTGCGCAGAATCACTTCAAAGAAAATCCATTTAAACCAATCGCCACTGTCCGATCTCTAGAAATTATTGTTGGTTATACTGTGCGACCAATGACCTCCTTCAACTACTAGAATACGACCATTCACATTCAGGCTGACAGCTCTGTTAACACTGCTCGACCAATAAGAAAACCCAAAAATATGCCCATGAAAAGCAACCACCGCTTAAACGAGCACTCCTTAGTTCATGAATCACTGGCGTATGAATCGAAGTCAGGCATATGACGTCCCTTGTCCTCCGTCAAGCAGAGAGAGAGAGAGAGAGGCATTACCTAAGAATCACTTATCGAACAAAGATAGACATCTCGAAATACGACAGGCATACTTCATTATATTAAATGACATCCGACATCAGTTTTAACCTACAAAATAACAAAAACATTGTAAACAACACTTCTACAAGTAAACAGTATTATTGAGAATCATAGTGAATTTCAGTGTAACCTTGTAAAAATTATGTGAGCCCTAAGGAGGAACATTTACCCCAGTTACGCTAAATTACTTTTGAATAAAATCAACAAAATACAGAGGTTATTGTAAACAATATCTTAAGAGTGAAAACTACCGCTGAAAACCATAGTGAAATTCATTGTAACCTTGTAAAAATTATGTGAGCCCTAAGAAGGAACATTTACACCAGTTACGCTAAATCCCATTTGAATAAAGCTGTGTTTTCTCGAAAATCTAATGAAGTTCTACGACAGGAGCATATTCAAGGTAATTTCTAGATTATAAGTTAATTCTCTGCTAGTTTTGAGACAGAAATAGGCGATAAGGCATAACGTTCGATTAAAACCGTTACAACAGAGTATAGAAGATGAAAGGATAAGAAAAAGTCTAAAAGCAAGAAAAAGGTAGATATTTTAGTAAATCTTAGTCTATGACTTAATTAGATGTGTTAGTTACTTACAACTTAATGTGCATTCTGAT
This sequence comes from Psylliodes chrysocephalus, assembly GCA_927349885.1. NCBI lineage: Eukaryota > Metazoa > Arthropoda > Insecta > Coleoptera > Chrysomelidae > Psylliodes > Psylliodes chrysocephalus. The sequence goes on from OV651816.1 coordinate 27,213,222, forward strand.
AAATTCTCTGATTTCTTTGATTACCAACGAATCCCAGAGTGATTAGCCTTTTCGTTGAAAACCTAAGCAATTTGCTAATCTATTACTTGAGGAAATCTAAAATCTAATATTATATTAAAATAATATTTATTTATTTATTTATTTATTTATTTCAGTAGCTGCTGCAGATAAAGAATGGCACGATCCTAGTACACAGTAAAGTATAGTATATTATATCCTTTTGATTATTAAAATTATTAATAACTAGTGAGTTTGTATTTGATAAATTAAAATGAATTTATATACGTAACAAATGGTCGAATAAACAGATTTATTCACAGTTTTCCGTTCTTAAATCATTATGAAATTTGTCTGAAACTTTGCGTTCATCTGAAAATTAAGGCTTTCTAACTTACCAAATTGTGACGACATCTAATTGAAAATTTATCCATTTCTACACTAAACTCTCGTATTCTCTTCACTAATAAGAACCTTTGATTCTCTTCAATTTATCGGAAAACGAAGAAAATCCTATCGGTTTTTGCATTCATTAATTAAGCATTGGGGCCGTAAAGAAAATCCGTCACAGTCGTCGGGATTATCCTAAAAAGCCAATCGTCTCGGATGGAATAGTTTCTGAAAAGACGGACGCTTTTCCAAGTCTCTAACGACAATCCGACAAATTAGTGCAAATTCATCAGAAAGTTAATAACAAGAAAAAGTCCGCCCTGACATTAAACTACCCTCATAATGGACGAAGCACCGACGACAATGATGCATTTTCCGAAGTGAGAGGGAAATCATTTTTACTTCAGTAGGTAAGTAGACTTTATAGACCTGGAAAATTATTATCAGAGTTTTGTAGGAGATTTCTAAAATTCCCCATTGTTAAACCATTAAACGTTTCACAGGTTTAATTGTTTCTTTTATGGCCAATGATTTGCATCCTAGAAGGTAGATATTTGTTTTTTTTTAATCTGTAAATATAAATATTAGAAGTGGCTAAATTATAAATAAAACTACAGGATTTATAGGAGCTACTCTTTATAATTTATTAAATTTTCCTATTTAGTCTTTGATAAGCCTGTTTAAATATGTTTTAATCTTCTAATGATCATGACATCTGTCATTTATTTCGTAGTTTTCACTTTTAGGCTGTCAAATTTACTTATCTATTCAGAATATTTTTTTTTACTTGTAAATAAGAGTATTATTATATTACTTTTAGTGTGTTTTTAATTGCTGGATTTGCATTATAAATTTTTGCTTGGAATAAATTTCGCACGAAAGCCCACTGTTTAAAATAAAGGAATATTTCAACGCATTTAAAAGTTAAAATGGAAAACAAGTACTCTAAACTCAAGTCAATATATACTAGCTTCCACCATAAAATTTTAAAAATAAATTTATTATTTTGTTAAATATCATAAAAACACATTATTAATTTTAATCTTCAAATCATGATCTAAAATTATATTTTGCAGCATTGCCAGGGGAATTTGGTCCACTTCTATTTGGATCATTTTTTTTAACTAAATTGTGGTGGTTATTCACTTTACTCATCAAGTAATTCCACAAGAAAAATTCGCATTTTGTGAGGTCTGGTGAATGACAATGCTAGGTGTCGAGAAATCACATCATTTTCAAATAACCCGCCTTCACAGCGCACCTGCGCTGCTAATACGCAGGAAACTTGGCCGATAGACTATCTACCCCCCCTCCTAATGATACAGCGTGGTCGCCGACGTTTTAAGTCGCTCGTTATTCTGCCCCCACCCTGTAAATGAAAGACCTCAACGACGAATAACTACTAAACTCTATTTAACTTAAATGCAAGTAACGCCTACACACAATAGCTCCCTTGACAACAACACATTGATCTAGAGAAGCGTTACTCAAAGTATGGTCCGCAGAGCCCTGGGGCTTCGCGAAGAAAATAATAGTCATAATAAAAAAAAGAAGCAGTACTATAGTGCTACAAAAGGGAGGGACTTTTTTAGAAATGTGTTTAGGGATCCGTCAAATATTTTGGTTTTCAAAAAGGTTCCATCGTCAAAAAAAATTTGAGAACCACTGATCTAGAGGGTAGAAAAAACATTTCAAAATAGGATTACTGTGCTGGCTCATAGCAGCCGGTCTTGTGCGTATCATGCTGTGGTCAAGGGGCTATTGTGTTTTACGAGTTACTTGCGTTTAAGTTAAATAGAGTTTAGACTAATTTTGTTTACAAAATTGTTTACGGTGTTATTCAAGTGGTTATCAAATTATTGAGAGAGTAAGGAAGTCTTGTTAGAAGGATAGTTTATGATTAAAATTCGAAAATGAATTGACGTAAGGTTCAAAAATGCACAAAAGACTTTAAAAATTATTTTTAATGCCAGTTATTGTAATTTTCAGGAATGTAAGCAATTTATTTTGAAGTGTGACAGAAGTGCAAAGAAAGCGTCGTAGTCGTAGGTATTGAGTCATCCATAAAACTGGTGCTCGCACGTCAAATAAACAAGCTTGCACAAACCACCCTCATTTTATTTAGCAGCCGATGTGGGAGCTGTCTGTCTAATATAAAACAACCTGAATTCTTGCTGTTGAATCTATGCAGCACATAGTACACTTACTATATAATATATACAGTATGTATCTATGGTTTCGTAGTGTGTTTTTTGAATTGAATAAAAGTTGTCAGTTAATAAAAAAACGTTTGTCATTCCTCAATAAAAATTTATTATAAAATACATAAAAAAGGTTTACTGGTTTAACTAAATAGCTTCCAAAGCGAAAATTACTTTATTTAGGTTATGGGCCCAGCTAAGTTTTATTAAGAAGAAATATTTAATATGGCAGGTCTACTACCAGGAATTAGTTTCCCTCAACTAAGTGGAAATAATTTTAATAATTGGAAGTTTAGAGTTAAAGCCATTCTCGCAGAAAAACAATGTAAAATAACATTAGAAACTGAAGAGGGAGAAATAGATCAATCAGAACGAGCAAAGTTTAGAGAAAGAGATGAGAGCTAAGTCGATAATTATTCAATGTATAACCGATAAACATTTGGATATAGTAAAAGAATCCAATACAGCAAAAGAAATGATGGATGCGCTTCAAAATGAAAGAAAAAGCGTGTTTACGAAACTTACTCTAAAGAAAAAGCTACTGACCATGAAATGTAAGCAGGAAGAAAAACTAGAAGATCACTTTCAACAATTTGATTCGTTAATTAGAGAACTCGAAAGCGTCGGTTCAAAAATTGAAGAATCCGACAAGGTTTGTCATCTTCTTTTAACAGTGAATGAAGAGTACGCATCAGTTATTACAGCGATCGAAACGTTAAAAACTGAAGTATCAATGGATTTTGTAAAAGCAAGGCTCCTAGACGAAGAATTAAAAATTAAAAATAAAAATCAAACAAAAGGAGATAAAACCGATAAAGTTACATTTGGAGCTTTCCCCATAAAGTGTTTCGCTTTGCGGAAAGAAGGGCCACAAATCTACAGAATGCTGGTCAAGAAATTCAAATAGTAGAGGTCGATTCAGTTTTCGTAAAAGGAGAGGATATTCACAAGCTAATTTTAGGAACGAGCAGTCAACGTCACAAAAAGCACATGGAGCAGCCGACAGTGAAGTCTCATTTATTGCCATGAACTGTCTAAATAATGACAATATAGAAAATGATATATTTATTCTTGATTCTGGTGCAACTCAACATCTGGTGTCAGATAAACTAAAAATTTTCATGTCAGAAGTAGAAATTTTGGATCATGAAATAGTAATTCACATTGCAAATGGTGATAAAATGATGTCCAAAAAGAGAGGTATCTTGAAAGCAAAATATGAAGATACAATAATTTCAATTCCTGCTCTTATTGTGAAAAACATGCCTCACAACCTTCTATCGGTTGGAAAGTTAACAGAAAAAGGTTTACATGTTACATTTAGTGAAGATGAAGTACGAATTCAAAGCAAACATTTTGAAATCAAGTGCAAAAAGTCTAAAAGAAACTTATATGCAATAAAACTAGATTTATTAGAACCTGGAAATGCAGGTAATTCCTTAGAAGAAAGTGTAAATATTTGTAAAATCAAAGCCGATCTATGGCATAGAAGGCTAGGGCACTTAAATAGACATGGAATAAATATTTTGAAGTTGCCATCTTCCAAAGAAAAATGTGAACAATGTATTGAAGGTAAAAGCACAAGAAGAAGTTTTTCTCACAGAAGCAAAAAAGTCAAAAGCAATAGGTGATCTTATTCATTCCCATCTTGTAGGGCCAATAAATCCCTCCACTTTTGATGGTGCAAATTATTTCCAAGTCCTAGTGGACGATTTCTCGCATTTTACAATGGTCAAGCTCTTAAAAGTAAAAAATGAAGCCGAGCAGAACAATATTGACTTTATACAATGTATCAAAACTCAACATGACCGCAAAACTAAAAGAATAAGAGTCGATAATGGAGGTGAATTCTCTTTAATTCAATTTAAAAATTTCTGCAGAACAAAGAGAATTGAAATACAATATACTCAACCCTATACTCCACAATAAAACGGCGTTTCTGAACGCATGAATAGAAGTTTATTGGAGAGAATAAGAGTCAAAATAGCCGACACAAATACACCTACTTTTCTATGGAAGGAGGCACTTCATTGTTCAGTCTACTAGTTAAACAGATGTCCTTCTAGTGCTATACAGTATAAAACACCAGCTGGAATTTGGTATGGTAATAATGACCTCTCAAAATTAAGAATTTTTTGTTTAAAAGCATGGGTATTTACAATTCCAAAGCCACAAAAGCTTGATCTAAGAGCAAAGTCAATGCTAATGATAGGCTACTGCGGTAGTGGCTATAGACTATGGGATTATCAACAAAATAAAATTGTAACTTCCACAGACGTTATTTTTGACGAAGAAAAAGTAGAATTTAAGAAACAAGACAAAGAAAAGAACATTTTCATAGAAAATACAGATAATGAAAACATACTGGGAGATACAGACAACCAGAATAAAAAACAAGTTAAAATAGAAGAGAGTGAAAGCATAGAAGAAATTAGAGAAACTACGTCTGCTACTAAATCAGGTAGACATATTAATAAACCTAAATATTTAAATGAGTACGAAGTTTATTCAGCATATTGCCTTTTAACTAAATGTGGAGAACCTAAAAACTTCAAAGAAGCAGAACAAATTGAAGGTTGGAGTGAAGCAGTGAAAAAACAAATAAATTCTCTTGAAAAATTAAATACATGGGTTCCAGCAGAGTTACCAAAAGATGCCAAAGCTATAGCTACCAAGTGGGTTTTTAAACTCAAAGAAAAAGGCCCGACTTGTGGCTAAAGGTTTTCAAGTGAAGGAGGAGAACTCGCTGGACACTGTATACTCTCCTGTAGCAAGAATGTCCTCCATAAGAATGTTATTAATACATGTGTAATGAAGTCAATTTTTCTCAATCAATTTATTTTCATTTTTCATTATTAATAAATATTAATCGCGGTTGAACTGCTAATTTTCAGATGCGCGAACGCCACTCATATTCTTGATGCGCGATAGCTTTGAACGTAAGTGGGATTTTCGATTGGGAGAGGGACATTTGTTTGAACGATAGCGGAGATGCTATTAAAATAATGAGTTCGATATAAATTTTGATTGCCAGCAGTTCAGTCTGATAAGGTGATAAGCCGCAGTAGAAATCTAAACACCGCCGATATTTTTTTCCGTTTTCAATATTTACGAATCCGTTAGGTAAAAAACCCTGTTCCGCTTTTTACATTTGTAATTGAAACAGTATTTCATTTTAAATAGCGAATTAGTTTGTAGGAATAGGAATATTTTTATAGATAGTGTTTAATTAAAAGAATTAATTTGATTTGAATAGTAAATAATAGGATTTGTTTCTTGGCAAATAATACCGTGTCTTTATTTTTATTTTATAGATTGGGTTTAGTTAAAATAATTAATTTGATTTAAATAATAATTAATAGGATTTGTTTCTTGGCAAATAATACCGCGATTTTATTTTTATTTTATAAATAGGGTTTGGTTCAAAGAATTAATTTGATTTAATAAATAATAGAATTTGTTTCTTAGTAAATGATACCGTTTCTTTTGTTTTTATAAATAGGGACTAGTTAAAAACATTTGAATTTATTTCTTGACAAATATTTCGTTTCTTTAAAAAGGGATATCATTTGAATTAAATATTATTGATGGGATTTAATTCTGTAATATAGTAAAACCAGAGGTTTTAGACTTTTGATTGTTAGTCGGTATTAGGAAATTATTCATTTTCTTTTGATAGGTTAAATCGGGATTTAAATTTGATTTTATTGATAAATACTTTTGGTTTAGTAGGTACCGAGTTGTAATTAAGTTAAGAATATTTATAAACGGAGTTTTCGAGGAGACGTTTTCCCTCTTTTAATAATTGGTTTATTTATTTTACCGTATATTTGAATAATCTTAAATAGCATCCTGTCCTGGTCTGAACGGGCTCGTGATGACGATCAGTTCACCCTTGGAGTAGGTGCTATCCGCGTTATATTTTTTTTTGAGTTAATCTGTAAACCGCAATTTTTAAACAATTTTAAATAGTATCCTGTCCTGTTTGAACGGGCTCGTGATGACGATCAGTTCACTCTTGGAGTAGGTACTATCCGCGTTAGTAAATTTTCTTCCCTCCGATAACAATTTGTTTTTCTATTTTTCCGTCAATTTAAATAATTTCAAATAGTATCCTGTCCTGTTTGAACGGGCTCGTGATGACGATCAGTTCACTCTTGGAGTAGGTACTATCCGCGTTAGTAAATTTTCTTCCCTCCGAATAATAATTTACTTTTCTTTTTTTTTTCAACAATTTAAATAATTTTAAATAGTGTCCTGTCCTTGTCTGAACGGGCTCGTGATGACGATCAGTTCATTCTTGGACTAGGGGCTATCCGCGTTAGATTTATTTTTCCCCTTTATGTTCTTCATTTTTTTTTTCGTGCAAACTGCAACTTGCAGAATTTAAAAATAGCTTCATTACCCTGTCTGGAGCGGGCTCGTGATGACGATCAGCTCATTCTGGGATAATAGGCTACCCCGGGTATAAATTTATTTTTATTTTCTTTCCGTGTATTTACTATAAGTAATTATTTCGCGTCCCTGTCTCCTCGCACTCTCTTCGACCGTTTATTTAATTTTTCCCCACGTAAAGTGCAAAATAACTACATTTGAGTTTAAATTCCCGATACCGCGGTCAAACAGTTATCTAACGAGTAAAAAGCCAAGTTAATATTTTTTTTTTCTGCGACCGAAACATATATTTTATTTTGATTTAATTTTTGACGTCTGATTGAGACTAGTCGCGAATTAATACCGTCCGTTTTTTTTATATATATATTCAGGGTTATATTGACTTTCACCACAACTGGGGTGGGCGTTGAAATATTAAATCTTTTCTTTTTATTGTAAATAGTTAACTTCAATATATGTGTCAATGTTAATCTGCCGTATTACTGGTTAATAATTCCCTAGTTTATTTCCCCCTTATATTTTCAGCTAGTGATAAATTCTGTACGAGCCCAAGCAACGATTAAAGCCCGTTACTTGTGGCCTACTATTACCTGTGTCTAAGTGACCTTTGACCCCTGGAATTTTTCATCTCCATCTGTAGCTACCCGAGTACTTTCGACGCCGTTTCGAAAGTTTGTGGAGTAAACCATTATCAAAAATCTGGCGCTCGAGAACCTCCCATAACCAGCGTCATTCGTAAGGAACCGTTTTCTCTGTGGCGAGAAAACCCCTTACACATGCTCTTCAAAACAACTGGTGTATTCAACAAATGGATATACCCTCCGCCTTTTTAAATAGATACCTAGATTCGGAGATATATATTAAAATACCTGAAGGAGTAAGTATAGAAAATGGAAATGTACTACAACTAAATAGATCTCTATATGGCCTAAGAGAATCACCAAAATGTTGGAATAACCGTTTCAATGAAGTTGTTTTAGACGAAGGTTTTGAAAGGTCTAAACACGATTTTTGCCTCTATATAAAAAGTAATGTTTGGATGATAGTGTATGTAGACGACATAATTATTACAGGAATGAAGAAAGAAATAGAAGAAACAAAGAATATGTTAAAAGTCAAGTTTGAGGCTAAAGATCTAGGAGAAATGGCAAAATTTTTAGGTATGTCTATCACAAGAACCGAAGAAACTTTAAATATAAACCAATCAGAACTAATTTTAAAAATATTAAAAAAATTTAATATGGAAGAATGTCATGGATTCCAAACACCAATGGAAGTAAATTTTCAAATAGTTGCAGACGGAGAAATCATCGAAGTTCCATATAGACAACTAATAGGTAGCTTAATGTATCTTGCTACAACGTCAAGGCCAGATATCATGTATGCTATTTCTTACCTAAGCAGATCACTTGACAAACCTTCAGACCAAACTTGGAAAGCAGCAAAGAGGATATTACGTTACTTAAAGACTACTAAAAATTTTAGTTTCCGTTACAAAAGAGGAGAAAATACTCTTGTAGGCTTTGCAGATGCAAACTGGGCAGGAGACACTTCGGACCGCAAAAGTGTAAGTGGATGTATAGTATTCTATTGCAACAATTCAGTTTCTTGGTCATCTAGAAAGCAAAACTATGTCGCATTGTCATCCACCGAAGCAGAATATGTTGCTGGTTCTGCTGCAGCCCAAGAACTAATGTATTTAAAAGGTATTCTTTTAGATTTTGGTGTTACTACTGAACCTACGTTGTTAATGGACAATGTTGGTGCAATTTGTATGTCAAAATCATATGAAAATTCTAAACGTGTAAAACACATTGATATCAAAGAACACTATATCAAAGATTTGGTCATCAATGGTCAAATTAAAATGGATTATGTTAACACTAAAGATAATGCTGGCAGATGTTTTTTACAAAAGCATTATGTAAACAAAAATTTTAAAATTTTAGAGATGTTTTAAATATTGTACCCTTGGTAATGGTATTATGTGATGTTGAGCGCTTTTCAATTTTTCTGTTAAAAATTTCAAATCGAGGAGGAGTGTTGAATGTATGCAGCACATAGTATACTTACTATATAATATATACAGTATGTATCTATGGTTTTGTAGTGTGTTTTTTGAATTGAATAAAAGTTGTCAGTTAATAAAAAAACGTTTGTCATTCTCAATAAAAATTTATTATAAAATACATAAAAACGGTTACTGGTTTAACTAAATAACTTCCAAAGCGAAAATTACTTCATTTACTTGCAATATAATATATTGCAAGGGCTTGAATGATTATGAATAAATGAAGTAATCTTGTAGTGTTCAAGCGTTGGTTAAGTACCAGAATATATCTTCGCACAAAAAAAAATTCAATGATATCCAAATAGACCTAAATGCTACAGCGAAATACTTCATTTGTTGGAGTAGGGTAAACATAGCAAATGTACATTTATTGATATGTAATCGAATCGTGGGTACGCTCCAGATAGAAACTAAAGGCTGGATACTACAATATGGTTCTATACCTTTTGGAAAATGTAAAAAAGCTAACTTAAAAAAGTTGAAAAAATGTTTAGGTATTTTTTTAATTTTGTTTTTCTTCTGAGACCAGAAGTGTTATTCGAAAAATAACGAAATCAATATTTGTATCGGAAATTTTAAACATAAACGTTTTAAAACGATGAAAAATGTATGTATTCCTTTTTGGCAATAAAATAATTAGAAGAATAAGTTATATTATTTTTAATGTATGGTTCGTGTAGAATATTTAATGCCAAACGGTTACATCAGTCATATTAGAGACATACATTATATCTGGATCTGCATATAATCGAATCGGTTATTTGAAAAAGGGCACAAACGACGATTATGGTACCAGAAATAGCGTTTCTTTAGTAATTCCGGCTCACAATTTGACGCTATATGAAAGAAGTCCTTATTATTTGGAAATTAAATAATAAACTGGATCGGGCTCTTAAAGAAATATATAGTCCTAAATACTTGAAACCTAAAATAACGGACTTATTTTTAAGGAAAACATTTTATACTGTTTCTGAGTTTCTTGATTCGTAGACAAATTATCCCCTTCATAAATATTATAATTATATTTTGTTTTATAAATAAGGTTGTTATAGATTTTTTTTAAGTTTAGTATCTATTTTAGAATTTTAGTACTTGGTATTTTCTATTCTACCTCATTTAATTGTACACCATGTTTTGACTTTTCCCATACCTGTACAAGGTCTCTTGAAATTAAAGATTTATTTATTTATTTTATTTCGGCCATTTTCGTATTATGCGATTTTGCGTGAACCATTTGGTACGAAAAAGAAACAAAATATCACGCTAGAACTGCTACTGATTTAACTAAATACGCGTTTCACTGAGTTTGGTTCAAAAAGGTAACATACGACACAAAATCTAACCTTTTCGAAATAAATACACTAAAACATGCTAAGGCGTGTCATTACGCTTCGGGCTGTAGGGTTAAAATTTCAGTTTGAAATTGTTGCCGAATCAGCAGTAAGTTTTTGTTGTGGTTTGAGGTGTACACATTATATAGATGGGCTCATTGAGTCATCTTTTTCACTAGCTCTAACTTAACTCAATTAAACCAGGCGTTAATTGGTCTCACTTTATTTATATCAGGCGCTAACTTGTCTCCTCTGTATTTGTCCGTCGTGAAATTGTTTCGCGCTAAAATCGATCGGATCCTAAAATGTGAAAGAAACAGAGCTACACTTCAATCATGCTCTAAATAGGCTAGTTAAAAACAGTATTTGTTTACGCGCATTCTTTCAATGAATTTCATAAATTAAAAAATATATTTTTACGCAGCACCCCTGCAGCGTACTGCGGTCGTCATAAGTAAAGGCACGAGTAAATGAAGAAGATAGAATAGTCTCGAAATGTCATTCCACGTCATGGGAAAGTCCAGAGAGTTATGCAGTTTTATGATAGACGTTACATGTTAATGTTTTCAGTTGTATAATTATTGTTAAAGTTTTAGTTGAAATAAATTGTGATACCAAAAACCTGCCTAACATTGGTGACAGCGATGGGATATATAAAGTAAAAGTTACCTAAGCATTCTATTTATGGTAAATACTAGGTCCACTGCGCACGAAAAAGATATGGATTCTTCAGGCCCACCAGTATGGTTTTTGAAGATGGAAGAGGAGAAAAAAAGGCGAAAAGAGGAAAGGGAAAGGCGAGAAGAGGAAAAAGGAAAGACAGAAAGAGAAGAGAAAAAGGCGAGAAGAGGAGAGGGAAAGACGAGAAGAGGAAAAGTAAAGGCGTAGGAAGTAAGAAGAGGAGGAGGAGGAGGAGGAGGAGGAGGAGGAGGAGGAGGAGGAGGAGGAGGAGGAGGAGGAGGAGGAGGAGGAGGAGGAGGAGAAGGAGGAGGAGGAGGAGAGGCGCAGAAAAGAAGCGATTTAAATTATGAACGGTTTGCTACAAATCCTGGAAACTTTTAAGTAAGAGGTTGGTCAGCTAAACAATAGAGTAGATCTTTTGGCACAACAACAAGAGTTTTTAAAAACTAATATAGCACAACAGCAAGAAAAGTTTAAAAACTAATTTTAAACAACAAAAAAACTTATCTAGAACAACAACAGGAGAATTTAAAACAACAGCAAAATGCAAAAGTAGAGTTAGAAAGGCAAATTAGAGCTAAAATAGTAAAGTTAGAAAAAAGGATTCGTAGCCAAGCTTCAGTAAGCAACATTAAAGCTGTAAACACTACTTCATCTTCATTCATTCGAATTCGAATTACAGTTTTACAAAACTATACTAGCAAGACTCTTATGACACATGTGACGGTCAGACAACATAGGAAACATATCGACTCCAACTTGAAGCTGCAGCTAGAGAGCCAATGGCTGGAATGGGAAAAAAAATGGTGGCTTCATTGATAGTGTCACTGCAAGGTCAGGTAGCAACCGTTTTACAATTACTTCCTCAAGAAGAACCCAGTTATTTATCTCTCGTCCAAGCTTTGAAGACAAAAAATGGCCAGCAGCATTTGAAACGGATATTTCAAAGCCAGCTAAAGAGAAAGCCAATACTAATGCTATTCCCCAACCCACCCTCTCGCAAATATTAAATATCCTGCAAAATATGCAACGAAACAGCCAAAATGGAAGCAGAAGATGTTTTAATTGTAGAAGAATCGGACATTTTCAGAGCAGAGCAGAGCAGAGCAGAGCAGGAGCAGAGCAGAGCAGAGCAGAGCAGAGCAGAGCAGAGCAGAGCAGAGCAGAGCAGAGCAGAGCAGAGCAGAGCAGAGCAGAGCAGAGCAGAGCAGAGCAGAGCAGAGCAGAGCAGAGCAGAGCAGAGCAGAGCAGAGCAGAGCAGAGCAGAGCAGAGCAGAGCAGAGCAGAGCAGAGCAGAGCAGAGCAGAGCAGAGCAGAGCAGAGCAGAGCAGAGCAGAGCAGAGCAGAGCAGAGCAGAGCAGAGCAGAGCAGAGCAGAGCAGAGCAGAGCAGAGCAGAGCAGAGCAGAGCAGAGCAGAGCAGAGCAGAGCAGAGCAGAGCAGAGCAGAGCAGAGCAGAGCAGAGCAGAGCAGAGCAGAGCAGAGCAGAGCAGAGCAGAGCAGAGCAGAGCAGAGCAGAGCAGAGCAGAGCAGAGCAGAGCAGAGCAGAGCAGAGCAGAGCAGAGCAGAGCAGAGCAGAGCAGCAAGCAGAGCAGAGCAGAGCAGAGCAGAGCAGAGCAGAGCAGAGCAGAGCAGAGCAGAGCAGAGCAGAGCAGAGCAGAGCAGAGCAGAGCAGAGCAGAGCAGAGCAGAGCAGAGCAGAGCAGAGCAGAGCAGAGCAGAGCAGAGCAGAGCAGAGCAGAGCAGAGCAGAGCAGAGCAGAGCAGAGCAGAGCAGAGCAGAGCAGAGCAGAGCAGAGCAGAGCAGAGCAGAGCAGAGCAGAGCAGAGCAGAGCAGAGCAGAGCAGAGCAGAGCAGAGCAGAGCAGAGCAGAGCAGAGCAGAGCAGAGCAGAGCAGAGCAGAGCAGAGCAGAGCAGAGCAGAGCAGAGCAGAGCAGAGCAGAGCAGAGCAGAGCAGAGCAGAGCAGAGGCAGAGCAGAGCAGAGCAGAGCAGAGCAGAGCAGAGCAGAGCAGAGCAGAGCAGAGCAGAGCAGAGCAGAGCAGAGCAGAGCAGAGCAGAGCAGAGCAGAGCAGAGCAGAGCAGAGCAGAGCAGAGCAGAGCAGAGCAGAGCAGAGCAGAGCAGAGCAGAGCAGCAGAGCAGAGCAGAGCAGAGCAGAGCAGAGCAGAGCAGAGCAGAGCAGAGCAGAGCAGAGCAGAGCAGAGCAGAGCAGAGCAGAGCAGAGCAGAGCAGAGCAGAGCAGAGCAGAGCAGAGCAGAGCAGAGCAGAGCAGAGCAGAGCAGAGCAGAGCAGAGCAGAGCAGAGCAGAGCAGAGCAGAGCAGAGCAGAGCAGAGCAGAGCAGAGCAGAGCAGAGCAGAGCAGAGCAGAGCAGAGCAGAGCAGAGCAGAGCAGAGCAGAGCAGAGCAGAGCAGAGCAGAGCAGAGCAGAGCAGAGCAGAGCAGAGCAGAGCAGAGCAGAGCAGAGCAGAGCAGAGCAGAGCAGAGCAGAGCAGAGCAGAGCAGAGCAGAGCAGAGCAGAGCAGAGCAGAGCAGAGCAGAGCAGAGCAGAGCAGAGCAGAGCAGAGCAGAGCAGAGCAGAGCAGAGCAGAGCAGAGCAGAGCAGAGCAGAGCAGAGCAGAGCAGAGCAGAGCAGAGCAGAGCAGAGCAGAGCAGAGCAGAGCAGAGCAGAGCAGAGCAGAGCAGAGCAGAGCAGAGCAGAGCAGAGCAGAGCAGAGCAGAGCAGAGCAGAGCAGAGCAGAGCAGAGCAGAGCAGAGCAGAGCAGAGCAGAGCAGAGCAGAGCAGAGCAGAGCAGAGCAGAGCAGAGCAGAGCAGAGCAGAGCAGAGCAGAGCAGAGCAGAGCAGAGCAGAGCAGAGCAGAGCAGAGCAGAGCAGAGCAGAGCAGAGCAGAGCAGAGCAGAGCAGAGCAGAGCAGAGCAGAGCAGAGCAGAGCAGAGCAGAGCAGAGCAGAGCAGAGCAGAGCAGAGCAGAGCAGAGCAGAGCAGAGCAGAGCAGAGCAGAGCAGAGCAGAGCAGAGCAGAGCAGAGCAGAGCAGAGCAGAGCAGAGCAGAGCAGAGCAGAGCAGAGCAGAGCAGAGCAGAGCAGAGCAGAGCAGAGCAGAGCAGAGCAGAGCAGAGCAGAGCAGAGCAGAGCAGAGCAGAGCAGAGCAGAGCAGAGCAGAGCAGAGCAGAGCAGAGCAGAGCAGAGCAGAGCAGAGCAGAGCAGAGCAGAGCAGAGCAGAGCAGAGCAGAGCAGAGCAGAGCAGAGCAGAGCAGAGCAGAGCAGAGCAGAGCAGAGCAGAGCAGAGCAGAGCAGAGCAGAGCAGAGCAGAGCAGAGCAGAGCAGAGCAGAGCAGAGCAGAGCAGAGCAGAGCAGAGCAGAGCAGAGCAGAGCAGAGCAGAGCAGAGCAGAGCAGAGCAGAGCAGAGCAGAGCAGAGCAGAGCAGAGCAGAGCAGAGCAGAGCAGAGCAGAGCAGAGCAGAGCAGAGCAGAGCAGAGCAGAGCAGAGCAGAGCAGAGCAGAGCAGAGCAGAGCAGAGCAGAGCAGAGCAGAGCAGAGCAGAGCAGAGCAGAGCAGAGCAGAGCAGAGCAGAGCAGAGCAGAGCAGAGCAGAGCAGAGCAGAGCAGAGCAGAGCAGAGCAGAGCAGAGCAGAGCAGAGCAGAGCAGAGCAGAGCAGAGCAGAGCAGAGCAGAGCAGAGCAGAGCAGAGCAGAGCAGAGCAGAGCAGAGCAGAGCAGAGCAGAGCAGAGCAGAGCAGAGCAGAGCAGAGCAGAGCAGAGCAGAGCAGAGCAGAGCAGAGCAGAGCAGAGCAGAGCAGAGCAGAGCAGAGCAGAGCAGAGCAGAGCAGAGCAGAGCAGAGCAGAGCAGAGCAGAGCAGAGCAGAGCAGAGCAGAGCAGAGCAGAGCAGAGCAGAGCAGAGCAGAGCAGAGCAGAGCAGAGCAGAGCAGAGCAGAGCAGAGCAGAGCAGAGCAGAGCAGAGCAGAGCAGAGCAGAGCAGAGCAGAGCAGAGCAGAGCAGAGCAGAGCAGAGCAGAGCAGAGCAGAGCAGAGCAGAGCAGAGCAGAGCAGAGCAGAGCAGAGCAGCCCGTCAGGAAGTCTAACACCTAGCCGGCTTTCTAGCAATAACTATAAAGTAGAGCATTTTAGAAGCCATCTCCATAAAAACGCAGAAATTCTCTCCAGGCCACCCTGTTTAAAACGAGAATGCCGGTACAGTACAAGGCTCGGAGAACAAGAGGAACCGGTCAATAAAGTTACTCTTCGGGCAACCACCATTAAGCCAGAGGGCGAAGAAGAAAAAATCATCTTTGAAAGCCTTAGAAAGGGACAGAAGGAAGACAATAACTTGAAGGTTGTTCGAGAGTGCCTCAAAAATAAAGTCACGCCTACTTGACAAGAGATAGCCAACTACAATGGAGCTATTAAAGAGTACTGCACCTAGTGATATTCCCTGTTTCTTCACGATGGTTTATTGCACCGGAAGTGGGAGAGCCCCGATGGAGTACATGTACCCCTTCGTAAATGGTACTGCTGAAACCACATGTCAGAATTGTGTTAAAGGAGCTTCATAGCAGCCGTTCGGGAGGCCATTTTGGTACTAAAAGGACACTGGCCCGAGTTTGTTAAAGATTTTATTGGGTGAACTACCGACAGATGCAGTGGATTGGTATAAAAAATGTGATGTATGCAATGGCAGGACAAAGGTTAATGGATTCGCTCGGGAACGACTGAAAGCCACTAGCAATAAAGCAAAAGCCAGACTCGACATGCATGCCACAGGGACACATTTTGAAGAAGGCGACCCAGTACAGCTCCATAGTCCCAAACACAGAGGAGGACTTTGTCAAAAATCGCAACAGAACTAAGAAGGCCCCTACGCTATCATTAGGGAAAATAAACGATCTGATCTACTGCAAGTTAGCACCATACCGTGGTCCAGATCATCTCAGTAGCTCCAACCTGGTCCCAGTAATTAAGTTATTCAAAACGAATAACTAGAGAGAAGGGAGCAATGTTACACAGTACCCTGCAGCGTATTGCGCTCGTCATAAGTAAAGGTACGAGTAAATGAAGAAGATAGAATAGTCCATAAATGTCTTGAAATATTCTACGTCAAGGACGAGTCAGAGAAGAGTTCGAGAATATTATAGAAGGTTAAAGCAAGCTATATATTGCAGTGATCCTGAAGTCAGTTTGGCAGTTTTATGATAGACGTTACATGTTAATCATATCAGTTGTATAATTGTTGTTAAAGTTGAGTTTGATGATTTTAACAGGAAGTAGAATTTGCGTATGAGTAATAGAGATCACTTTAAAATTTTTAGGTTCTTCAATGCCAAATAGAATTTTTTATAGGTATGCTTAGGGCACAATTTCATAACAGTATGTATATGTATCTAAAAACCATTATTTTATTTTAACTTTCGACCATATTTTTGGTACTAAGATCATTTTAAACTTATGGTTATTACAAAATCTGATTTAATATTAGATTTAAATAACTGCAAATTTCTCAATATGAATTTCTTAATGTGAAGATATGATTTTCCAAGACTATAATCAGCATGATGTCAAAATATATATTTCAGAAAGCAGGCGAAGCAGCAATAGCTTGTCGCATCATCCCGCCATTGTCCATTTGTGACATCAACCGGTCTAGGATTAATTCCTACATGTAGCGATAACTCAATGGGAAGGCCCTTTTTCTGCGTCATTACTTTTCTAAAATGTCGCACCATCGTAATTTCATTATAAATAAAAGGAGGGGTATTAGACTAATTGGCTGTGTTTATTGGCTGATACTGTGAATTTATCGAGATCGTTGATATAATGTGGTTTTTTTTTGTCATTATAAGGGTATAAATAGAAATTTGAAAAGATAGCAGTTAGGTGTAATTCTGAGCTCAGCAGTTCAAAGTGTATTCAGTCTATTGATTGAAATTATAAAAATCTCATTTCGCCATGTACGAAAACTTTATAATTAGAGTTGGGAGTATTAAGGCTTCGGTTTATTTTAAACTATTTAAACACTGTTACGAAAAGGGTTGATACTAAATAAGAATTCGAATTTTTCTTCATACTTGTTGTTGAAATTAAGGAGGGTTCTCATAAAAAATGTATCTTTATATTATATTGATTGATTTATTTAAAAAATACAAAATTTTAATTGCAGGCGACATTAGTATTTGGACAGTAGCAAAACATTTAGAAAGGCCAATTTGTTACTTTTTAATAAAAATTCCAAATTGAATTTGTTATAAATATTACCACAATATGGTTTGTGAATTTGTTTGTAAAGATATTTTAGTAAATAATATTATCACATGTTGTAAACCAATTCCTTTATTTCTTATTTAAATTTATAATATCACAGATTCAAGTTGCCTTCCAAGACACCCCTTTAATTATTAAGTCAAATCTAATTAATAGATCGAAATAAAACGAGTAAAATAGAAAATACCAAGTTTAAGACAAATTGGCGGGATAATGTTTAGTTAATAATAAAAAATCATTTTTTTCCATGTTCATGAATAGAGGGGCTTCTACTTATTTTTTTGTTTTTTTTTTTTTGAAAATGAAACGAGATATAAAAAACTATTTTTAGTGGCATAATCTAAAAAACATTTATAAAACTACAAAAAAAGTCAGTGGCGTAAACATTTTTTTCAATAATATTGACTGTGGTGCCCACTGAGACGCCACTGGACCCAATAATTTGAATCCAGTAAGAGCTAAATAAGCCCCTAATTGCTTCAAATAACTTTAATAAAACGCAACCAAGCTAATTTAAAAATAGCAAATATTTTTGATTTTATCGCCCTTTATCTCAGAAACGAAGCAAACTCCCGACATATCTTCATCGGAACTTTTTTTCATAAAACGACATAAGAAATCAACCTCTAGTTTCCTATCGTGCGTAGTTAGTAAACAAGAGTACATGATTAATTTAAAAAATCTGATGTGTTTAACACATGACTTTCCTATCTAGTTAATATA